>CM052718.1:46318633-46399943 GCA_028551405.1 Uromys caudimaculatus | reverse complement strand
GGGGGGGGGGGTTGGCCAAGATGTCATATTGTTCTGTTTTAGCAAGTCCTTTGAAAATAGAATCAGGAAAGTTGAATTTTCATGATCTTGGGTAGGAGCTCTAAGGTTCTTTCTGTTGCTGAGGACAGGATTCAATTTAATCTAATTCAACAAACACTTATTAAATAGCTTGTATATGTCAGGTGCTGTTTTAGACCAGGAAATCAAAGAAGATGAGACACATTTCCTACCCTGCAGGAAATCAGGGTAACTATGGAGATGGATACAGTTATTACAATGGGATGGAATAAATACAACACAACAAATAGAGAAGATGAAGAAGCTACTGGGAAGCAGAGACCCCTCATGGGGCTGGGAATGTCAGCCCCCGACTCATCAGGGTCATGTGGTTGTTTCCTGTGCAGGCTTAGTCTGAAGATTTTTACTATGAGCCTGTATGGTTCCAGGCACGTGGCAACCACTCTGCTTTTGTTATTGTTGTTTCTGGTGATTGACAGTATAATTCCAGGCCTCTGCTCTCAGGTTAAATGGAGAGGAAGAAGGGAATTACAGGTGGAGTTGTGGTTTGCTGACTCTCCAGTGTGCTCTGGGACTTAAGGATGTCACTCAGCCTTGGGTTGCCATATGGAACTGATCCTGTAAGTAGATTTTGTTCGGTCACTTGCCAGATCTTAATAGAAGCAACCAAGAGGTTTTTCTGCAAAAAGATATGGCAGAAAGAATCTACCCTTGAAGGATACCATTTTTCTGAAATATGTGTTGAAATTACATAATACTATGATTATATTCTACAGTCACAGAAAACAGTGTGTGAAAATATTATTAATAACACACCTTATAGAAACTCATACTAATTACTTCTTTAAATTATTTTTTCTCTAAAAATCTGTACTCCCCCAAATTGGAAAATCTAAAAGAAATGGACAATTTTCTTGATACATACAATGTAAACCAAAGTTAAATCAAGATAAGGTGAGCAATTTACACAGACTTATAACCCCTAGTGAAACGGTAAAGACTGATTAGTGAAGCAGTAATTAAAGTCTCTCAGTCAGTTGTCAAACTGACCAGCTGAGCTACCGTGTAGGCTTAGATTCAGGGCTATGAGTTAGCCTACCCCAACACCTGTACATCTATGAACTGCTGGAGCATGTGAAGGGGCTAGTTCTAAAGATCCAAAGCTGCAGGATTTCCATGACACAGGGCAACAAGAGGATATCTGAATGGCGTCTCAGTGAGGATCCAGTATTGATAGTGTAGCAGAAGCCAGAGGCCTTGAACCAGACCAATGACTCATTGAAATGAACATTTGCAAGAAAAGCTATTTGGGCACACAGGCAGACTGTGTAACACACGGACACACCACAGCTTCCACAATGAGATTTGTTTGGTTGTTTGTTTTCTTTTGGTGGGGAGGTTGCAATAGTTGGGAGTGGATATGGAGGGACAGGGAGATGAATAGGATTGGGGTTCATGGTGTGAAATTCACAAAGAATCAATAAAAAGTTAAAAAAAAAAGAGTCTCCCTTCAACCAAACAAAAACAAAACAAACAAACAAACAAACAAAACCAGGGAAAGATGGGTGTAACACAGAATTCTACCAGACTTTCAGAGACTTAATGCCAATACTGCTCAAATTATCCCACAAAGCAGAAACAGAAACATTGCCCAATTTGTCTCACAAGGCCACAGTCATCCTGATAACCACACAAAAACTCGACAACAAAAGAGAATTAGAGACCAATTCTCAATAAGATACCTGAAAACCAAATCAAAGAATACATCAAAAAGACTATCCACTATAATCAAGTAGGCTACAGCTCAGAGATGCAGGGACGGTTCAACATAGGTCAGTCAATAAATGTAATCTGCCATATAAACAACCTGAAAGACAAAAGCCACATTATCATCTCCTTAGATGCAAAAACGGCCTTTGACAAAAATCTAACACCCCTTCATGATAAAAGTCTTAAAGAGATTAGGGGTACAGCAGACACACCTAAACATATAAAGGCAGTTTACAGCAAGCCAACATCAACTTAAATGGAGAGAAACTCAAAAGCATTTCCACTAAAATCAAGAACTAAACAAGGTTGTCCACTGTCTCCATACACATTCAATATAGTACTTGAAGTCTTAGCTACAGCCATAAGGTAACTGAATGAGATCAAGGGTATACACATAGGAAAGGAAGTAGTCAAAGTAGCTTTATTCGCAGATGATTTGGTAGTATAAATAAGTGATCTGAAAAAAATCATCAGAAAACTCCTACAGGGTCTGGAGAGATGGCTCAGCGGGTAAGAGCACTGACTGCTCTTCTGAAGGTCCTGAGTTCAAATCCCAGCAACCACATGGTGGCTCACAACCATCCATAATGAGATCTGATGCCCTCTGCTGGGGTATCTGAAGACACCTACAGTGTACTTACATATAATAAATAAATAAATCTAAAAAAAAAAGAAAGAAAGAAAACTCCTACAGCTGATTAACAAGTTAACCAACGTAGCTGGATATAGTAAAAATTGCTATCCTACCTAAAGTAATCTACGGATTCAATGGGATCACCACACAATTCTTCACAGACCTTGAAAGGACCAAAAAAACCAAAAAAGCCCGGGATAGCTAAAATATTCCTGAACATTAAAAAAACTGTTGGAGATATAACCAAACTCAAATTGGACTACAGAGCTATAGTAATAAAAACAGCATGGTATTGGCTCAAAACCAGACATGTTCGTCAACAAAATTAATGAAAGACCCAGACATAAGACCATATACCTATGAACACCTGATTTTTTTTTTTTTATAAAGAAGCCAGAAATACACACTGGATAAAATACAACATCTTCAATAAATGGTGCTGATCAAACTGGATGGCTGCACAGAAAAAAAGCGAAAATAGATCCGTACTTACCACCCTAGACAAAACTCAACTCCAAGTTAATCAAAGACCTCAGCATAGAACCAGATACATTGAACCTTGCAGAAGAGAAAGTGGGCAATAGCCTTGAACTCACTGGCACAGGAAATTTTCTAAACAGAACACCCACAGCACAGGCACTATGATCAACAATTAATAAATGGGACCTCGTGAAATCAAAAAGCTTCTGTAAGGTGAAGGACACCATCATTTGGACAAACTGACAGCCTACAAGATAGTAAAAGAGGTTTTTCCTACTTCACATCTAATAGTGGGTTAATATCAAGCCACACAATGGTGTCATATGTCTTTAATCCCAGCTCTTAGCAGACAGAGGCAGGCAGATAAGAGTTCAAGGCCAGGCTGGCCAACAGAGTAAGCTCTGGGGTGGCCAAAGCTACACAGAGAAACCCTGTCTCAAACAAACAAAACAAAACAAAAATCAAACAAAAGCAAAACTAGATATCAAGAAAACAAATAACCCAGTTTTAAAATGTGGTACAGGTTTAAACAGAAAATTCTCAAAAGAGGAAACTCATGTGGATAAGAAAGAAATTCTCAACCTCTTTAGTCATCAGGGAAATTCAAGGTGTCCAAGGCCTAGTTATTTCTATCAGCTTCAGGGGAAAGATCTGTGTGTGTTTTTCACCTTCCAGCAATCACCCTCAACCCTTGGATTGTAAGCAACTCCCATTTTTGAAGAAAATCATTCTGATTTTGTTTCTGTCATTATATACTTTCTCCTCTGACTCCCCCTGTTCCCTCTTTTTATAAGAAATAATGTGACTAATTGAGTCAACCCAGAAAATTCAAGACACTATGTTTCAAGGCCTTCAATTATATCAACAATGTCCCCATTGCTATATAAAGTAATATTCACTGATTTCTATAGCTAGAACATGTAAAATAATTAGAAGCCCATTATTAGTTTATAATGACTTCTATTGATGTTTTGGTATGTTGGGTTAATATGCTTCAAAATATTCATATAATTGTGACCACTCATTGGTATTCCACATTTTCCATTTAACCTGTGCAATTTGCCTATCCCAATATGATCTTTGAAATGCAGTTTGACATCATACTTTTCTAGGGCTATATCCTAATTTATGTAGTCATTGCATTACATCTTGTTTATGTTAGGAATCTTGATTGTAATTATAATTAATACAAATCCAATACTTGCCAGGTAAGCAAAGGGAATTATTTGTGCCAGCAATTTGGTGAAGAGTTAAACACGCTTCATGGGTTCTTTGGGATCTTTGGAAGCCATTAAAGCTAGGGATTTCAGCAGAATGGTTATACATACATAGCCTTTTCATGTTCCCTGTAAGAAGTTCTGCCACCTTACTCCCAATGTCATGGTTCTTCTACTGGTGGAAGGGGAGTAACATGACCACACACAAATTCTCTTTTTAACCAGGTACATTCATGCCATTAAGAAGAAACAAAATCCCAATATTTCAATTGCCTGGACATTTTAATTTAAAATTTCTTTTTAGTAATTCTTTGAAAATTTTACACAATGTATTTTGATCATATTCACCCCCTTAAAATGGAAATTTCTGGTTTCTTTTGAGACTCAGTTAGATTATAATGATGTTTTGCTGGGGCAGACATGTGAAAGAATGTTTTGCTGAAGCAGACACAGGTGAAAGGATGTTTTTTATAGGAAACATGTGAAAGAATGCATGATGTTTAGAAAGAATATAAATATGACCCCACAGACAGTGGGAGCTCGATCATTGGTTCAATTTGCTCCACCTCGCTGGTCTTCGCTTACCACATACAAGTATTGATTCACCTTACATTGTATTGCTGATCTTCACCTGTGCTGACTTCATAAAGAGAAACTCACCAAAGAACTTCTCATGAGGTTCCTGCAGCTTCTTCCTGCTTCCATGGACTCATTATTTTTTCTCTTGAATGATAAGGTTTGCTTCTTGAAACTACAGTCATTTTTCTGATCAACATAATATCTAATATTTGGATCCAAGCACAGACAATTCATACCTCTCTTTCAAGTCTTTTACATTGCAAGTGTACCAGATGTTCAAAGCAGCAGAGAAAAAATAATGAGGTCATGGATTGTCTCAACCCCTGTCTGAGAGAGGCATTGAATAACTAGAATCCATGCCTATCTCCTTGATTACCTTTCTTTATTTTTCTCTTTTTAGTTTTGATGGTCTTGTTATATAGCCAAGGCTGGCCTTGAACTCTTGACAATCCTCCTATCTCAGCCTCTCTAGTGCTGGCATTACAGGCATGAGCTACCACACCTTGCTTCCCTGAAGGCCTTTTCATTCTGAAAGCTCTAATAGTTAGCATTATATTTAGATTTACAGAATGGCAACAGGTAGCCTACATATTGGTTTCTTACGTTTCTGTGGCTTATACTATATACACATGCCCACACCTGCAGTAAAAGCCAGAGTAGCAAACCCAGAATGGATAACGCATATAAAAACATATTTTCTGAACTTGATGATGGAGCTAGCCTTCCTAGAAAAAAAAATACAACTCTCAGAGAAAGAGGAATAAAACCAAAATTAGGCTTGTATGAAGAAAGAGGAAAGGGTAGAGTGTAGATGGATGTGAGCTGATGACCTACAGCACCAGTCAGAAGGTAGAGCAGCATTGCCAGCTAGGGAATTCAACAGAATCCCTTCTGTGGCTCAAAAGAAGGATTTAAGAAGGACCAGCCACGACTAGAGTGATTGGTTAAGAGCTTGTAATGCTCCTACAGAAGATCTGAGTTTGGCTCCCAGGATCCATGTTCAGCTGGTCATAGCAGCCTGTAACTCCACTCCATGGGATCCAATACCTCTTCTGGCCTTCATAGATGCCTACACACCATAGATGTACACAACACACACACACAAACACACACACACACACACACACACACACACACACACACACACACACACACACACACACACTTTAAAACAGAAGATAAACCTTCTAAGAGCAAGTTATCCAAATTAACAAAAAGCTCTCCAAAGGCTTTTCATGCAGAACAAAAATAAATATTACCAGAGCTGGAAACAGCATCAGATTCAACCAGATTTTCAGGGAAGAAATCCTACCTCAGTTTCTTTCTAATTCTCCAGGGTTGGGGAAGAACCTCTAGGCATCTTTCTGATCACAGATGGGATGGGATGGGGGTGGTAGAAGAGCAATCTGGAGGAGGTCATAAAATACTGGCTGGTCTTTGTGGGCTTGTGTCCTCATGGATGAATGTCAACAGCCTTGCTGTGGTGTTGGAATATAGTTTTATAAAGAAGAAGAAACTGAGAAAATGGCAGATCGGTTATTATTTCTTACAATTCCAAGTAAATCTAGAAGTATTTTAATATAATACATTTAAGTAGAATATTACACCAATGTAGTATTTTTCTTCATAACTGCTTTTGTATCCATTAGTCTTTCCCATGACTCTTTACTGCCTGCCTTTCCACTCCCCACTGAGATTTTTAAATTAATTATCTTCAATAAATAAGGTATCATTTACTGTGCTTTAGTTTCTGCAAAATGGGTGTGTTTGTGTATGTGTGTGTGTGTGTGTGTGTGTGTGTGTGTGTGTGTGTGTATGAGAGAAAGGGGGGTTGTCATTGTCCTCAGGATTAAATAGAAATGCATACAAAATAATTTGCCCACAGCTAGACAGATAGCCAATTCTAGTTAAATGTTCTTTATATAAAACTCTATCAGGACCAAATAACTGGAATACACGTATAGTCACAGAAGATTGGCTAAGAAGAAGCTTCATTTTGTTTAATGCTGTTTCCAAGTAACAGGGCCAGTGTGGGTCCTAAAAATGCACCTATCCTTCCACGTTGAGTTTCATAACTGTGTGGGTTCAGCAGTCTCACAGAATCTTAGGCTTGGTTTAATGTGTTGTGGTTACCACCTTATAATCTGGATTAATTTTTCAACAGTCTTTATATAGGTGTATGTGTGTATCCATATATGTGTGTATGTACATACAGCATTCTACTCGTGTCTGTATATACACACCTATTTTTACATTGACACAGAAATTACATAGCTGGCCCTACTACCCAACCAAACCATCAAAACCAGGATCTCCCTAGAGTGAGCAGGACTCTCCATGTCATTGTTTCCATCCCATGGTGGAGGCTGGAGTCCTTTGTTCCTCTGCAGCCAAAGCAGAGACTCCCTAGCTGCTCTCCCCAGAGCATTCAAAGATGCTCTCCAAACCCACGAAACCCACCAAAAGTACACTTATCCACAGGTGCATACCTCATCGATTTGGTAAATACAGACCGCTAGGGGTGGCCTGGAAAGGATACCATCCAAGTCTGTGGGTTTGGTACTTTTGCTGTTCATTAGGTAGAAGGATTTTATGGACAAGATCAGCACTCTTCACAGCCACAGTAAAAATAATAATCCATGGGTCTTAAAGAAACAGAAAAGGTTCAAGAAGAAAAACAAGGAAAAAAATCAATAAATGATTGCTTTGGTTGTATTTCCAAATTGCCCAAGCCACTACGAAGGCTGAAGTGTGAAGAGAAGCATTCCTAGGGTTTTACAGACAGCATAGGGAGGGCATTTCTCTGCGGGATGGCTGAGGATACAGACAGGAAAATGATCCAGCAAAGAAATATTGTCCTTGGAGCCAAGAAGTGTGAGCCCTGTTTGTCCAGGTGCAGCACTTAGGAGCAAATGCGTGCACTCAGCAGCTGTGCCAAGACAGCCAAGTGTGCCCTAGGTGAGCCCCAGCCTCTGGGAGGCTGGACCGCTTGTGAAGCTGAGAGGTCCCAGAGAAGGAGTCTGTGATGTGCCTGGAATGACAATAGACATTAATCAAAACTGAAGTCACACAGGGCACAGGAATTCCATGACAGCTTAGCAATGATGAAAGTAAAGCAAAAACTTACCTGGGGTTCACACTGGCGAGGTCTGTGACAGTTCATATGACAATCAGGAAAAGGCCGTCCTAACTGTAAAACTAGAAAGTGGTAATGCAGTTAGTGTTAAATGAATTGTTAATGTATTGTGAAATGAATATTATCTTTGTTATTATGAATTCTCCTGGCTCTTCTCTCCAGATACATTTTCTTCATTCATGCTGAAGTTTGTTTTCACAAGGGGACAGTAGGACATATTGGCACCTAACATGCATGCTGCCACCCCTGGCTATGTGAACATAGGTGTTATCTAAGATCTCTGGATCTCAGCACATCCCTGTATAAATGGATTTGATAGTAACTGTTTATTCCAATTGTTGTTCAAATATTTTTTAGCAATCTGGAGTGAGAAAGACAATTTAATAACATCATGCAATAACCTAGATCCATACACTCCCATGGCACTAAAACAAAAGCTTTTATGAGCCAGGATTTCCAGTGACCACATTTGATACACTCATAAATCTCTTCTCAATTCATTTTTATGTAAGAAATACTGGTTGTGACCAACAAAAATTATTTCATAGCTGACTGTTTTAAAACCATTAAGTGTTTATCTTACAGTGTTTAGTAAATATGAGCACTCATCTTTCTTTCCTCTTGGACAGTTACAGTAACGTTCACTACAGTTTGTGCTTAGGAACTCTATGACATTTACATGTGATGCTCATGTAATTTTCACGATTCAGTAAGCTGAAAACATCAGACATCTTTATAGGTCATTTGGTATGTACAGACAAGGTTAGATACTCCTGAGCATTCATGATAGAATTCATATGACCCAGGATGATATTTAGTTTACAACAAATCAGTAATTCAAGAAGTAAACTTTTGTGCTTGTTTGGTATTTGTTTGTTTGTTTGTTGAGAAAGAGTTTTTCTAAATAGCTTTGGCTGTCCTGGAACTCACTATGTAACTGAGGGTGACTTTGAACTTCCAGAAATCCATCTACCTCTGCCTCCTGAGTACTGGGATTAAAAGTGTGTGCTGCCACACCTGGCTAGAAGTGAATATTTGAAAGAGTTGTTAAGGGCCATGCTGTGGTGGCACATGCTTTTAATCCCAGCACTCTGGAGGCAAACAGGTATATCACTGTGAGTTCAAGGCCAGTCTGGTCTACAAAGTTCCAGACCAGCCCTAGGGCTGTTCCAGAAAAAGCCTGTCTCAAAAAAAAAAAACCAAAACAAAAATATTTAGGGATCATATTTGTATCCTCAACCCTGTCTATAGGTTACAGTAATGTTGGGGGAACTTTCAAAAGTAGCCAGTGATATTCTGCCTATGGTTTAATCTATTGTGTGCCCAAGTGATGCAGAGCTGAGAAGATGATACACGTGGATCGATATAAAAACACAGTGAACATTGTCTACCATTATTCCAGCTGCTCAATCCCTCCAACGGTACACATATGAAATCTCTGCTGTAAAAAGAGTTTGACAATTTGGTTGAATTATTGTATGTGTTTACAAATAAAAAATGAAATGCTTTGGAAAGCATTCTCAATGCAGACTTTATAATTATTATTGACTGTTTTGTGGGGTTTAGTATGAACTGTTGGGTTTAAATGCTTACTATTTACCTTAAACTGGTAACCTCAAGAAGGTGGACTGTTCGTCCATGCCTGTTCATGCCTGTTACCAACCAACAGCCGCTCCCTCCTTTCCGTGCCCATCACATTGGGTTCTCTCTGCTATCATACTCTTCAGACTCTACTGAAATTCGTCTTTCCAAACTTGTTTCTCTCAAACACTTTGAGTCTTTAAAGCATGCTCCATAGTTTAATTGGCTTTAGATTCCCCCTACTAGCACAGGACTCAAGGGGTAGAAACTCAGCCAACTTTGTTGAGTGAAATGAGCACTGTTGATTAATTAATGCTGCTCAAATTGCTCTGGAAGTGGCTGCTCAAGTTCCTCAATATTCTGGATTCCTGAATGAAAAACACATACGTAGCCTTATATTTAATATGCCCCAAGTAGCTCAATGGCAGGGCCACTCCCAAACTTCCACATGGCTAACACCTCTCCTCTGAGACTCCTGAGTTATGATTTACTAAAATCTACATTCCATCTTTGTTACCCTAGACCAAATGGGTGGGTGGGGGCCCTGGGACCACTCTTCCCTGGCTCTTACATGATTGGCATGTTCTCTCTTCTGCAACTCTTAAACCTAGACCTTATTCCTTTCCTGGCATGGCGATTTTCAATCTTCATTCCTCTCCTGGTCCCCTTGCCCTTGAATCCTAAAGTCCTGCCTCTGTCTCTCTGCCCAGCCATTAGCCACTGGCAACTTTATTTACCAATCAAGGTCAACAGGAGGCAGGGACCATCAGGGTCTTACATGCAGAATCTCATGTAATTTTAGGAACATAATTAACATAATATAAATGTTAAACCAAATCCAACACAAGATTCTTCCATAGAGCCCAAAGAGTAGAAACTCAGCCAACTTTTTTGAATGAATAAATGAACACTGTTGGCATGTGGTTGTCTGGGATTGTGAGGCAGAGCTGGGCATTACTGTAGCTTCTGAGTCTCTTTACTGCTGTGTAAATGTCACTTTTATTTCCTCAGATGAAGGGATGAGATGAGAACTGTACCTTAGTTGTACCCAAGTAAATGCATGGCTTCTCTGTTTTAACTATCCCTAGGCCTAGGCCTGGAAGCTTCTAACCTCCATACAATCTACCTTCTGCAAGTCAGGACCTCAAAGGCTTCAGCTTCCAGCCTCTGTCTGCTAATCTAGGCCTAGAGTTTTCAGCCTCTGCTTACTGCTGAAGAAGCTCACCATTACTAACTTTTTGAACTCTGGCTGGCTGGTTCAACTCAGCTGTTCTGGCTCAAACTCCTCTCATAACTGATTGATTCAAATTGGCTTCTCTTAGTTTCTGGTTGAATTGTTCTGCTTGGAAAGACTGTCTCTGAATTCCACAAACTGAACTGCTCTGCTCTGAACTAAGCTCAACTGCACTAAACTGCTCCAAAATGAACTCAACTTCTCTGAACTGAACTCAACTTAATTCAACTCAGTTCCTCCATACTGAACTGCCTTTCCCTCACTGCTCTATAAGTAGTCTCTCTTTCTTGTCTGTTCTTGTGAGAGTTGGGCATATGCTATTTCTAATTCATTCTGTCAAATCTTTCTCTGATTTGTCACTTTGTCTGCCCCTCAATTGTTGTTTGGGATTAGATGTGTACTAAATGTGTTTGGGGTTAGATGTGTACTAAAGCCCATCTATATTACAGACAGAGGGATTAAAGGTTTGTATTCCAACCAGATCATATTTTTGGATGTGATACTTGCCAGAGCAGCCATGCTGCTGGATTAAAATTCCTCTCCTCTGCATCCCTTTTGCAAGAAAGACAGATTGCTTTATTACAATGGCAAAGTGAAATGTCTTCTGCTCACCATTAAACCACAATAGGGTGTGGTAGTGCATGTCTGTAATCCCAGCACTCTGGAGGCGACATGAGGAGTATCACAAGTTTGAGGCTAGCCTGTTCTTCATAGCAGGACCTTGTCTAAACACACAAAACAAAAGCCCTAAAAAAGACAAGGTCTAAAACCTTCTGATACACAATCTCAGAGTCTTCCATGGATTTCTGGAGTTTGGCAACTGTTTGTCTTTTAAAATGAAACTTTTAAGTGTGGTGTAATGACATGCACCTGCAGTCCATCACCTGAGAGGTGGAGCAGGCTTATTAGGAGTTAGTTCATGGCTCTGCTACACAGCAAATTTAAGGCCACCCTGGCTATATGAGATTCTGTCTCAAGCAAATAAAAAAATAACAGCAACTAAACAACTTTTTATAACTTCTAATCTGATAATAAAGGCAAAACACTAAAAAAAAATTATGGAAGGCAGTAAAACCAATCATAGTCTTACTCCACAGGGAAGCACTGAAGGTATTTTTGTGTGCACATTTGCGATATTGTGATTATGTGTGTGTGAAAATATTACACACAGCCAAAATATCCACTTTAAAATATGCACCAGGGTCCTGAGAACTTATACACAGTTAGAGGTTGATAAGAAGCATGAGAGAGCCATTTCACCCCCTGTGGTGTAGCTCTGGCAAGGTGCCCGTGCCCTTACCCACACTCCGGTAACAAGCTCAGTGAAACTAACTGGGTTTTACTCAAATGTACAAAGTCACAGAGAGAGAGAGAGAGAGAGAGAGAGAGAGAGAGAGAGAGAGAGAGAAGAAAGGGAGGGAGGTGGAGGAGGGATAAGGGAAGAGTGGAAAAAACCGAGTGAATATAACCGAAGTACATGTGCACATTTATAAAAATGTCATAATGAAAACAACAAATAATAATATTCAGTAAGCTGGGGAAGTACTTTATTGATTGAGTATTTCCCCTAGCATGTGTTGACTTTTATTTGAAACTAGGGGAAAAGCCACAAACATCTATAAGTATCTCAAGATAAAACTCTTCTTATCGGGGCTGGAGAGATGGCTAGTAGTCAGTGGCCTCTTCCAGAGGACCTAGCTTCAATTCTCAGCACCTACATGGTATCTCACAGCCATATGTAACTCCAGTCCCAGGGGTTCTGAAGCCCTTTCTGGCTAATGCAAGCTGTGCATGAATGTGATACAGACACATGCAGGCTAAACAACCATAAAAATAAAAAAAATAATAAATAAAGAAAATACATGCTCTTATCCTTAAATAGCTTTCAAAACTATCATCTTTATCCAGCCCAGGAATCTGCTACAAGGAAGTGCTCATGAAAGCCCTCCATCTTTTTCCAGGCTAATTATGTTCTTATCTAATTCAGAAGCATAGTACCTGCTGGGCACACAAGGTCTCGAGTCACACCATTGGTGCTCTGTGGTGTGGATGGGACAGAAGGACACAGCTGTCTCCACAGACAGTTTCTGTGTGTTCAGTACTTGTGCAAAGGGCTGTTCCAGGAGGTGAAATTGTTCCTAAAAGACAGCCCTTCAATCTGGACACACTCTGCCCTATACAGGACTACCTGGTCTGCTGTGAAATCTGTGCCTAGTTCAGTGTAGTCCCTTTCCTCAGCAGAAGCGGTCCTAATGCCCGCCTACCAGGGTGGTCCTAATGCCCACCTACCAGGGTGGTCCTAATGCCCACCTCCCAGGGTGGTCCTAATGCCCACCTCCCAGGAAGGCGATGAGACAAACCTGAATGTTCCTCTGAGTGACTGGGGAAATGTGTTCTCTGGAAACCCTCAAGTATGTGGAATTTTTTTTCTCTTTTCGCACCACACATTAAATTAGTGTTTCAAATTCCCTCTGATAAACGGGACCAAATCAATATCCTGCAGAAGCTCCACTCACCCGAGTTTAAATTGGGATTCCATCTCGAAGTGTTTTTATTTACTATTGCAGCTCATGTAATTCGGGCCCCTTCTGGTCCCTGACAGTCTGGTTTGCTTTCTAATGGCATCTTTCAGCTACCCTTGATTTGCATTTGATGAGCACATGCCCTCTAAACACCACAGAAACAGCAAGGTTAGGTTATGTACCAGGAAAGGCAATCCGGGAGGCTTGTGTGGCTTATTCATTTATTTGTCTACACATTAATTCGTTCAACGCTGAACATTTATTTATGCCTGGCATTGGGATAGGTGTTGCATTGCAGAGGTAAAAGGTACCATCTCTGCCCCCAAGGAGAGCACATTCCTTGGAGCTGGCAGACACCCAAGAAACAATTATGCTGCAGCATGATAACACTCTAACAATACTCTCAATATTTGCTAACTGTGTGCCAGACTGTCTGGAGCTGAAGGTTGAATAGCGTATTCACAGAACTAGACACTAAAAGTTTACATCCCAGTGTTAAGAGAAAGTTTACAGTTGGCTGCTATGGGAACAGCTATGAAGGTATTTGAAGATATTTGCTTTTTCCCGGAGGAATCATAGAATTGAGGTGGGTCCTTTCAACCGAGCAAGAGTTTTCTGCATGAAGGCTGCAGGTAGTAGAAGGTATAGAGAGGATACTCCAAAGCCTATAGCAACGCTGGGCATAAATAAATGTTTAGTCCGAGGAACTGTCCCCCAGTGCAAGTGGATAAAGATGAAAGGGTGAGACCATAAAGCAGAGTACTGGACTTAGTAAGGAGTGAAGACTTCGACGTGCAGAAGCTAGGACTGTGCAAGGGTTTAACTGGAAAACATTGGTGGTTTAGAATGTTTTTGTTTATGAGACAGGGTCTCACTCACCTAGCTGGCCTGAAATTTGCTGTGTCAACCAGACAGGCCTCAAATTCACTCCATCTTTCTCCTTCTGCCTCCCACCCCCTCCCCCCACTCCGCAGTTCTGGGATCACAGGCATGTGTCATTATGTCTGGCTTTTGGGATGATTTTCAATGGCAAATAAATGACAATCAACCTACAATCTGTAGAGCCAGAGAGGTCAGTATATAGGAAGGGACTAAAGGGGGATACATGGATCTCCCTGGGAGAGGGAAATAGAATAGATTTTATTGCTGGACTGGGGTCAGGTAGAGATGAGAATGGGGTCAGGTAGGGAGAGGAGGGAATGAGGAGAGAGCTGGAATTGAAGGACATTTGAGGGATGATATGGAAACCCAGTGCAGTGAAAATTCTCTTAAATATATGAAGGAGATCCTAATGAGGCCTCCTAATAATAGGAGAGATGGAGTCCCAACTGGTTATCTCTTGTCACCAAACGAGACTTCCAGTGCTGGGACTGTGTGGTATTCAATTGAGTTATTAGCTAAGGCTGTCCCATGAAAATCCCCTAACAATTCAGGCTGGTGCTAAGACAATGGGGTGCTCTCTACAAGCTGGCAGTGGGACCCCACTGCCAAGGACAACACCAACACAATTCCTTAAACAGGGAGAAGTTGAGCTGGTGCTCAACTAGAGCCTTTACTCTTACATTCTAGTGTCTGTGGTATGGGAAGATACTCTGCAAAGTACAGAAAGAGAAACATAAACACCAACACACCCACCCACAAAAGATCTACAATCTATCCTGCCTGCAAGAAATGCTAGGGCAATGGTGGTACAAACTGATGGGAGTAGCCCACTGTCTTAGTTATGGTTTGCATTGCTGTGAACAGACACCATGAACAAGGCAACTCTTATAAGGACAGCATATAATTGGAGCTGGCTGACAGGTTCAGACATTCAGTCCATTATTATTATTATCAAGGTGGAAGCATAGCAGTGTCCAGGTAGGCATGGGTGGTGAAGGAGCTGAGAGTTCTACATCTTCATCTGAAGGCCACTAGGAGAAAAATGACTTCCAGGCAGGCCACTAGGAGAAGACTGACTTCCAGACAGCTAGGGGGAAAGTCTCTCAAAGCCTATCCCCAGAGCAGCACACTTCCTCTAATAAGGTCATACCTCCTAATGGTGCCACTACGTGGGCCAAACATATTCAAATCACCACACCCACCAATGTCTGATTTGACTCAAAGCCCACTTCATGAGTCAGAACCCATATGGGTCACTGCTTGTGTGAACAAGAACCAGAGACTGGATATCCCTGAGAGCTAGGGTAAAACTAATCGCTACTGGTTTGAAAAAAATAAAAAAGGAATGATATTCTGCTATATTATAGATCAGTGCCTTATTCAGTCATCATCAGAAAAGCTTTCTCCTGCATCAGATGTGAACAGATGCAGGGGCCCACAGCCAGACATTACATGGAGAGAACATTCTTGGAACACACAGCTCTAAATGGGATGTCCCATCAAATCCCTCACCTAAGAGCTCAGGGAAGCCCATGGAAGAGGAGGTGGAAAGAGTGAAGGAGCCAGAAGGGAATGGAGAGCACCAGGACAAGGTCTTCTAAATCAACTGAACAAGGCTCATATGAAGTCACAGAGAGGATGAGAATCGGAAGGAAACCTTAGAAAGGATGAAATTCAGACTGAATTTACTTTCTGTGGTTGGCATCTTACCACTGAACTGTGTTTTGTTTGGTGTTTTATGACTGTGACAAAATGCTCAAGAAAACATCTGAAAGTAGTATGGGTTTATTTTAGCTTGTGGTCCTGAAAGTTGTGTTCGTGATCAGCAAGTGACCCTTGTTTTGGTGAGATGGCAGAACAAGTGCATTAGTGATTTCATTGCCGTGATGAAATACACTGGGAGCTCAAGGGTGCAGTCCACCATAGTGAAGCCATGGTATCAGGAGCTTGAGGCAGCTGGCCACATCGAATGTGCAGCAAGGAAGCCGAGGACGGTGAGTGCTGAGACTCAGCTTGCTTTCTCTGTTACATTAGTCCAACAGTTAAAGTGGACCTTCCCATCCCAATTAACCCAACCTACATAGTTCCTCACAGACTGTGCAGTATCCAGACATTGGTCTCCAAGGTGATTCTAGATCCTGTAAACTCGACAATCAGTTGAAAGTGTCACAGTGAGCAGGTGGTTGAGGAAGACTCTAACCTCATGGCAGCCAAGAAGCAGAGAGCAGACAGGAAGGGGCCAGGCCAAGGCATACTCTTCAAAGTCAGACCCCCTTGTAACTCTCTTTTCCAATTTGTTCCCACCTTCTGTAGCTCTACCACCTCCCAATAATCTATCCCAGTGTGGAACCCATCAATGGACTGGATTATTACTTAGGCCAGATCCCCATGATCTAACCATCTCTTGATATACCCTCTAAGACACACCCAGAGTTCTCCTAAGTATTCCTAAATATAGTCAAACTCACAAGTTAACTGTTACAAACTAGAACCACAGGGAATTGCCTCGGATGGTCCTTTGCTAACTTCCAGGTTACTCTGTGTACTGGCTAGTTTTGTGTGTCAACTTGACACAAGCTGGAGTTATCACAGAGAAAGGAGCTTCAGTTGAGAAAATGCCTCCATGAGATCCAGGTGTAAGGCATTTTCTCACTTAGTGATCAAGGGCAGAGGGCCCCTTGTGAGTGGTACCATCTGTGGGCTGGTAGTCTTGGGTTCTATAAGAAAGCAGGCTGAGCAAGCCAGGAGCAAGCAAGCAAGTAAGCCAGAAGGCAGCATTCCTCCATGGCCTCTGCATCAGCTCCTGCTTCCTGACCTGCTTGAGTTCCAGTCCTGACTTCCTTTTGTGATGAACAGCAATTGGAAGTGTAAGTTGGATAAACCCTTTCCACCCCAACTTGCATCTTGGTCATGATGTTTGTGCAGGAATAGGAACCCTGACTAAGACACTCTGTAAAGAAGTCATCACTGCCATGGTGCAGACAATGATCTTGATGACTTACTCAAGTCCTCTTAGGATGTTACAGTGGTGACATATATGCCCTTGGCTGTATCATTATTCATGGGCTTATGGATATTGTCCTTTTACTTTTAATGGCATGTTAATATATCAGGGCATCATTGAGATCATGTGCCTGGGCTCTGGAGCCAGTTGAGCAAAAGCCTTAGCTCCACCCCTCACTTGAGGACTAAGTGTGGATGAATAATGGAACTATTTGCTTGTTTACTATTCCTCCCCCTTACCCCCTCACAAACCTGTCATAACAATCACACCTACCTTATAGGCATATTGTGAGGGTTAAGTTAGTTCCTTGCAATTGACTTAGACTGAAGCCTGCCTGGTGAAAGGTAACTGCTAAATCACCACCAAGTCTCCTTGCCAAGATTGCATTCACAGGAACAAATCCAAGGGTTTGTAATGCTTCTTGAATGGGCTGTCTGTCTGTTGCTTACCTAAAATGCTCTGGCTCCCCACCAGACCTGTGGTGAAGACTCTGGATTTGTTCTCTTCATCAATTTTCACAGCAGAGATATAGGGGCCTGCAGTACAATGATCCCAATGTTAAAGAAAAAGCACAGTGAGTGGTGGCACTTAATGACTCCACCCAAACCATGACATAGCCAGCCGGAAGAGGAAGCATGCAAAAGAAGACTGCTTGAGCCATCCCCCTGGTCACAAGAGCTACTGTGAGGGCAGCCAGGGGGTAAAGTATCCAAATGTTTCCAAGGGGGTATTTATGTCTAGTTGGACTGGAACTATCCACTGGAGCCTGGTGGGTCAATAGTGGGCTCACAACTGGCAAGGATTTCTCTCTCTTCTTCAATCTATCAGTAGCAAATAATTTGGTGGGGAGAGGTAGAGCCCTTTGGGCCCTTCATCCATTCATGCCTGACTGTTAAAGAGCTTTTTCTTGTAAAGACCCAGTGTAGTCATTCAATGCTGCTTAGTTCATGGTTGTAATTGTTGTGATTACCTACACAGTATCTTCAGAAGATGGGGCTCCTCCAGAGGGGTCAAGAACACCAAAAGAACATGGCCCACAGAATGAGCAAGCAGGGCTGTAGTGGTTTGAATGTGTTTGACCTAGGGAGTGACACTATTTGGAGGCATGGCTTTGGAGTAGGTGTGTCACTGTGGGCATGGGCTTTAAGACCTCTTCCTAGCTGCCTGGAAGTTGGTATTTTCTTAGCAACCTACAGATGAAGATGTAGAACTCTCAGCTCCTTGTGCACCATGCCTGTCTGGATGCTGCCATGCTCCCACCTTGATTATGGTCTGAACCTCTGAACCTGTAAGCCAGCCCCAATTAAATGTTGTCCTTATAAGAGTTGCCTTGGTCACAGTGTCTGTTCAAGGCAGTGTAAAACCCTAAGTAAGATGAGGGCCAGTAGAGGCTCACAGAGACTTCAGTGACATTAATGGAGCCTGCCTGGATCTGAGCTAGGTCCTCTGCATACATGCTGTGGTTGTTTAGCATGGGGAGTTTGCAGGACTTGTAAGAGTGGGAGTGATGGTGTCTCTTAGTCTTTTGCCTGCTCTTGAGACCCTTTTCCTCCCACTGGGTTGCCTCATCCAGCCTTGATAAGAGAGTTTGTACCTAATCTTATTGTATATTGTTATGCTGTGTTCAGTTGATATCCCTGGGGGCAGGGGAGGGGAGCTGCTCTTTTCTAAAGGAAAACAGAGGAGCAGTGAATCTAGGGGAAAGGGTAGGGGGCAGCATTTGGAGGAGTGGGGGGAGGGGAGGCTGTGGTCAGAATGTATTGTATGAGAGAAGAATAAAAAAAAGGATGGGGTTTGTGATGGTTTGTAGATGCTTGGCCCAGGGAATGGCAATATTAGAAGGTGTGGCCCTGGTTGGATTAGGTGTGCCACTGTGGGTGTGGGCTTTAAGACCCTCACCCTAGATGGCTGGAAGTCAGTATTCTGCTAGCAGCCTTCAAATGAAGATGTAGACATCTCCAGTGCACCATGACTGCCTGGATGCTGCTGTTTCCACCTTGCTGATAATGGACTGAACCTCTGAAGCTGTAAACCAGCTCCAATTAAATGTTGTCTTTGTAAGAGTCGCCTTGGTCATGGTGTCTGTTCACAACAGTAAAACCCTATCTAAGACAGGGTTCCTCACATTCCATTGTGACTGGAAATTAATAGTTATTGGGAGAAAGGAATCCTTTTCTTTAGTGATGCAGCCCTTTACCCATGTTCATGTAAGGAGCCCTAATAATCACATTGAGTCAGGAAACAAACAGAAGACATAGAAGTAAGGCAGGGAATTGTTTGGAGAAGGAGAGTGGGATGGAGAGGGCAATGAGGATTGAAATGATGAAAATATATTCTGTGGGACTGGAGCGATGGCTCAGTGGTTAAGAGCACTGACTGCTCTTCCAGAGGTCCTGAGTTCAATTTCCAGCAACCATATGGTGGCTCACAACCATCTGTAATGGGATCTGATGCCCTCTTCTGGTGTGTCTAAAGACAGTTACAGTGTATTCACATTCATAAAATAAATAAATAAATCTTTAAAAACAAGAAAATATAGTCTCTGTATATATATGTATGAAATTGTCAACGAATAGTAGATGAACAAGTACATAAAATAATGGAATAAGTTGGCAGGAATTTTGTTGAGAATTTGTGCATCAATGGTTAAAGGTATTTTTGGCAAGTGGCTTCCAGTTTTGTTAACATTTTTCTCTATGACTTTTAATTTCTTTCTGCTTTTATCTTCACTGCTTCCTTTCCTATACTTATCATGGGTTTAATACGTCTGATACTAGTGTATTAAACAAAATTTAATACAGTAAGGACATTGACAGACCTGTATTCTTCAGTGCAGTGAACATCTATGTGCTTGTTTAGCTGAATTTCATGTGGTTTTGGACTCCTAATTTTTTTTATTATGCATCTGAATTGAATGTGATATGGGGCTTCATTATTACATTTTCATACATATATAGAGTATAGTTTGATTATATTCATCTGCTAGTATAATTTTGTCCCTTTCTTTTCCCATCTGTCCATTTCTTCTTTCTGTCTTCTCCTCTACTTTCAGGCCTTTGTGTGTGTGTTTCTTAGAAATATGGGTAAGGACTTATTTAGATTAGCATGGTTAACTTAACTAGTGGCTAACTAAAGAAAATGCCCCTTCCTCCAGCAACCATGAACTACTTCTTGATCCTCGGGGAAGGGTGTGGCTTAGTAAGGTCCCTCCCCAGGTATTATAAATTGACATAAATTCTCAGGCAGGGATAGAACTTTAGGAGACCTTTCCCTCTAAATTTTGTGTATTTTAATGATTTGTATTTTCACTGTCACCAACTGAAATCGATCTGTAACTTCCCTTTTGACTTATTTGTTGATCCACAGCTTGTTTAAAATCTGTTGTTTGGATCTGAAGTTTTCTAGTTGATTTCTAGTTTAGTTTCTTGGTGATCACAGATCGTGGAGTTGATTCACTTCTAATACTTAAATTTTTTTGACTCTTGCCTTTTGATACAGAATATGGCAAATTTTGGCTAGTGTACTATGTTTATAGAGAATGCGCATTCTGCTTTTGTTGCTGGTTGAGTTCTATAAATGTCATGTAGGTCAAGTTGATTGACAGTTTGGTTTAAGTTGGTCATATCCTTAGTGATTTTCTGTCTCCCTTTTCCTCACAGTTTTTATGAAAGAGATGAGGAAAATACACAACTAATTATGGATTTGCCAATTTTGCTTTGTGATCTATTGAGTTTACTTCATGAATGATGAAATTCTGGCATTATGGATATAAATATTTAAGCTCCTATATTGTTGTCATAAATTGACCCTTTTGTGATTATGAGAAGAAGTTTCCCTTGTAATAGTTTTTTGTTTCAAATCTCTGTGTGTGATATGAATATAGTCATTCTCATTTTCTTTGGGTTATTATTTGTATAGTCTTCCCATTTCTATTCCTTTATGGTTAATCATTTTCATTATTATGGTAAAAAAAATGGACTTGCAAGATATTTGACTTCCTGTGTTTCTGATGAAAATAAAACAACTGTTTTCATCTTAGTTTTCTTCTGCATAACAGATCTTTGTTTTTTTGGTTCCTCTTTACTGGTGCTTTTAAACAATTGACTGTACTGTATAATTCATCATGGTTATTGTATTGGGAGCCTTTTGTTCTTCTTTGTGGCTTTCAGCATATTTGAGAAAGTTTTCTCCATAATTTTCACATTTTTTTTTCTGTTCCCCTTTTGTTCAGGGACAAACAG
This sequence comes from Uromys caudimaculatus, assembly GCA_028551405.1. NCBI lineage: Eukaryota > Metazoa > Chordata > Mammalia > Rodentia > Muridae > Uromys > Uromys caudimaculatus. The sequence continues at coordinate 46,378,645 of CM052718.1, read as the reverse complement.
TGTTTAGTTTTATTTATTAAGTTGCCTGAATTTTCCAGAGAGCTGATTGTCTGTCCAACTTATGTGAATTGCTTTATTTTTTTTGACAGTTCTAATGACACATCTAGAGCTTCCTTTTTCTTTTACCACAAAATCTCATAGTCTGTTTATTAATATTACTCACTTTTTCATTTCAACCATTATATTTTTCACCTCTAAAAGTTCAATTTTGATCTCTAAAGATTATACTATCACTTTGTCTGTTCAATCCTTGTCTTCTTTAACACAAGGAAAGTAATTGTAATCATCCACTACTGATTGTCACTAATTCTGCTATCAGTATCATTCTGACTCATCCCGTCTTATATTTTCCTTCTTTTAAACAAGTGTGGAAGCTTTGGATTTGCTTCTGTGAATTGTACTGTTAGATGCTAAATAATTCCATAGTTCTGTGGTCTCAAGCTTGCCTGCCTGTTTTCCTTTCTTTTCTTCCTCCCTCCCTTCTTTCCTCCTCTTCCCCTCTCCTCTCTCTCTGCTCCCTGAGTGCTAGGGTTGTAGGTCCGCAGCAGTGTTCCTTGGTGTGGAATAAAAATTCTCCCCGTATACTTATAGGAAGTGACACAATTAGGAGGTGTGGCTTTGTTGGGTTAGGTGTGTCCTTGTTGGAGGAAGTATATCAATAGGGGTGCACTTTGAGGTTTCGAGTACTCAAGCCAGGCCCAGAGTCACTCTCTCTTCTTGCTGCCTACTGATGGGATACAAAATTCTCAGGTACTTCTCCAGCACCATGACTACCTGGGTGTCACCATGCTTCCCACCATGATGATAATGAGCTAAACCTCCTTAGTGAATACCAGCCACAATTAAATGTTCTCTTTTATAAGAATTGCCATGATCTGGTGTCTTTTCACAGAAATAGAAACCCTAACTAAGACATGTGGAAACACTTGGCTGCTTCCAAGTCTGTCACTTCTTATTTAGATGCAGAACAAATTTTTCTTTTTCTTGTCTTCACTACTGAGGCAATAATCTCCTGAAGTCTTTGTCTAACCTCCATTCATTATTAGACTTGGCACTGTGAGGGATGGAACACAAACTCTTTCCATCTTTGTGCAGTCTCTTGATGCAGAGCCGCAGCTTCCTCTGTGTGATTCTTTCCCAGGCTGGTATACCTTCATGCGTGTATGCCAATCAGCATTCAGGTGCAGAGTCAAGGTAGGCTGGCCATTGTTCAAATGCTGCAGTTCTTTCTCTACAGTGTCCTCTTCTTGAAGGTGACACTGAATTTTAGTCACTTTGACTTTGTAGAAGTCCCAGTTCCACCTAACCAAATCAGTCGAGCTGTCAGGAGCCACGAAGATTTCCCTATTTTGCACTGAAACCTGGGGACTTTCTCCAGTTGGTGAGCTGAGTTTGGATCAAGATTGCTTCCTCAGAGACGCTGCTCCAAGGAAGGGACACACACAGATGCTTCAGCGATCAGCATCTGAAAACCATTGCACCATGTATTTCCTTTTCTTTTGGTTTGATGTAGAGTAAATCTGTGCCATGTCCTGCACTTTGCTTTAGAAGGGAACATCTCTTAGAGATGCTTTAATTTGTTTTTTAAGACTGTTTGAGTGTAACTGGTAATATATTTAATTTTTTTTTTAGTGTCAGACTTTCCTGTACGTTTTTCTCCTGTTTCTATATCAGGCAGTTAGACCTTTTCTTTTCCATCTCTAAGTACCTTTATATGTTATAAAAATTGGCATTCTTTTTTATAAATCCTTTCTTGTCTCTAATTTGTATGTCTTCACTTTGCTTAGAATTAGTACTAATCCCAGAGCTGTAGGGGTTAAATAGTAAGAGTGCCCAGAGGGAAGTTTCTTAGTAGTTTCTTAAATACAGTATTGCAAAGAGCTCGATGCCCGCCTTGCCTTGGAGGGCCCTTCCAAGAAAGGCTAGTAACTAGGTTCGAAGTTCCTGCCAGCGGGAGCTCCGTGCTGTAGAGAGAAACCGTCGGTTGGGGAAAGAAGCAGGAAACAAAGGATGCGTTGGGAGCAAGACGAAATTCCGTTCAAGCTCCATTTAATCTTTAATGTTACGTATTTTAAAACACTTTTGGGTGGGAAATGGCAGAGGGAGGGGAAATTCCACAATGCGGATCAGACATAATCCCTGAGTTGAAGGCCGGATGTCTAATCCCTACCTGGGGGCAGTAACACTGGGAGGAAACAAAGGGAGGCCTGCTGGAACACCTTGATTTGCTAATCCAGCCAAGCCTAAAAGTCAAGGCCGTAGATAATCTGATATCAGGCAGAAAGAAATCAAAGGAATGCCTGCTATGAGATAGCTAGCAAGGTTAAGTCAAACCTGGGATCAAGCAAAAAATGCCAAGGCCAAAAGCCTTTGTCTCCGACACAGTATTATGTGTTTAGACAAGACCCATTTCATTTATAAATGTTTTGACCAATGATTAACACATTTTAAGCTTCCCCAAGTTGAGGGATGAGATGAGCCACATTATTTCGACCTTTATTGATGGATTATTTGGGGTGGGTCAGGGAGGTGAATCAAATGAATTAGTTTCTATCCATCTCAGAATAGAGTTTCATTTTAAATCAGACTCTCAAGAGATCTCCACACGTGAAAGCAAAGGAATGTCATCATTATCAACTCCTAATTGGAAAGCAGCACTCCCTTGTCATTATCCACACAGGCAACCAACCATCAGCGGGAGAGCTAGTGGCTGCGTCACCTAGAAGAATGCACACGTTTCCATCTCACCCTCTAGGTACTGAAAGGCAGCCAGTGTACAGTGTCTGCTCTTCAGTATTCATAGTTGCATGAAAAATTATGGCTGAGATTAACACAGTGCCAGATCTTGTTATTTAAATTCAGTAATAAGCATTATTCTTTAAAATAAATGTGTTTAAAATATCCGATTAACTATACTTCAACAACATTAATTTCCTTTGTCATGTACCTTTTAACTTTGAACAAGCATGGTTTTGAAAATCAGTCTTTTCTATGGCTAGAGTGATAAACTAGACACCCGGTTGGAGGCATCTTAAGAAGAGACTTGGTGGCCATAAAGCACTTCCTCTTAGCTCCAGCGGGATGACTGAGGGTGTAACCTGACTCTCAGAGAAGCTGACCTTCTGTACACATTTCAGGCCCAGTGAACTGCAGGAATCCTGCAATTCTGACTTGATAGCTTCCATCAGGTGCGTCACTCAGTAGATCTGAGGGCAGATAGGTCTCTGCAAGGCTTCACTGCCTGCAGGCCAAAGCAGCCTCTCCTTTCCTGATGAGACCATGCCAAGATGATTTCCCACACAAAAGAAACTGTTTCTGACATTCCAGCTTGGGGCTACTTTCATTTAATCAGCACCATCCAACCTCTGGGTTGGAACTCATTACATTCAGCGTACAAGGGCTCATCTCACTGGCCCCTGCCTCTGCCCCTCTTCATCCACACTCTCTCCAGCTGGGGCAGGTGATGAAGCCACACAGTCTCCAGTATCCTGGCCTTACCAACCCCTGCTGAGCCAAGCTATCAGTTTTCACTCTTGACAAAACAGAAGGACACAAAATCAAATCCAAAGCAAAGGTCACTTGGAGTTGAAGTCTCTGATCTTGTCATTCTTTGATACCAATACTCACTGACCCAGAACTCTTTTCTTTTCTTAAGATAAACCCAGTGACAAAACTTTTCTTTTCCTGTGTTAACTGAGAAATTTTTGCTGCACATGTTGTTATTTTCTGATTTAACTTAGTAAGAAGAACCAGCATTTTATGTTTCTGAAGTGCTCTCTTGTAGTAACTTAATTGTGAACACCAGGTTTTCTTGTTCCCATCTGACATTTAAGAATATCTGATGGCCAGGAAGACAGCTCAGTGGGTGAAGGAGCACAGTGACGATTAGGTTTCCTTCTCAATTTGATGTGACTTAGAGTTGTCGGGGAAGAGAGTCTCAATGAGGTAGTGACTGTATTGGATTGGCATGTGGGCTCAACTATGAGGGCTGCCGTAGTAATGAAGTCAATTGATGTGAGAAGACCCAGCCCACTGTGGGAGGCACATTCCTTAGACAGGTTTGGGAATTTTGTAAAAGTGTATAAAAGTCCTACTGAGCAGCAAGCAAACAAACAAGTAAGAATTCATACATTTATTTCTCTCTGCTCTTGACTGTAGACACAATGTGACTAGCTGTTTGAAGTTCCTATTCTGACTTTCCCTAGTGACTGACTGGAATCTGAAATTGTAAGCCAAATCAACCATTCCTTTCCTAAGTTTTACACTCACACTAAATGAATAGTTTTGTTTTTGTTTTTGTTTTTGTTTTTTGTTTTTTGTTTCCAAAAGCAATCTTAGCTCCAGATAGTTTTGAGGCATGAGCTGAGAGTTAGTCTGGTATGCCTACCTCGAGAGGCAATGTTAGTTCTACTGTCTCCAGCTACAGGATGAGGTGAATGTATTAATTCACTGAAAACACCTCAAACTAGTACTCAGTTTTTGTGTATTCTGTTTATAAGGTTCATCCCTCTCAGATAGAAATCACATGGTTTCAGTATATTTGGAAATTTCAGGCTGTGGGGATAACTCAGTCAGTAAAATACTTTCAGTACTAGGGAGGAGGAGATAGTTAAACTCTTTCTCTCCCAGTTGTCTGCGTAGCAGCTTCCAGCACTTTGAAAGCTAACCGCCAGGAAAGACCTTTCCAGGTCAGTTCCAGCTTGCCTTCTGTCTAGCAACCAAGGTGTGGGCTATCTTCAGCAATGCGATCTTCAGAACCAAAGGACTTTCTGTTTATTTTTAGGTTGATTTTCCTGGAACCTGTAAAAGTCTGAGTTTATGAGTCCTCATAACGTTACTTATTCCCAAACCTCCATAGTAATCATTTTGGACAGTCTGAGAATGCACAGGTCTCTAAGCTCTGCTATAACTGTAGTCACTGAGGCTTCTCAGAAGCGCTCATAGTTACTGGTCATTTGAAGACATCCCTCGTTTATTCAGATCACTAAGCTGCTGGTTTGATGCTTGGGGATCATCATTTGGGATGGCCTCTTGGGGGTGCAATCTCTACTTCGCAGTGAGCCTCCTTCGACAACCCTTTGTGAGGAAACCAAAGTAAGCCGGAAGTTGCCTGCTGCTGAGAGCCAGTCAGGTGGAAACAACCCTTTTAGAGTTTGTGATGTGTGGAATCTCATGAATTCACTGGGTTGGCCCTATGAAGCAAGGAAAGAAAGCTCCAGGAGATGATCATAGTGTTGATTCATGTTCCCTAACAAATTCATAAAATTGTATCTTGTTTCAGGCTGAAAGAGCCAGTGCAATGCTTTGAACATGTGCTCCAGAATCCATCAGTGGGAAAGGCCCAGTGTAACAGTGCTCAGGGGTGAAATCTAAAAGAAGAAGTGATGGTTAACATTCGTTGTCAACTGCATTTAGAATCGCTGGGAGATGCAACTCTTGGTTTATGTTTGATGGCATCCCCAAAGAGATTTAAGTGAGAAGAAAACAAAACCAAAACCTACCCTGGAGGTGGGTGAAGCCTTCTCATGGATTGGGGCTTTCAAAGGGAAAGGTAAAAAGAAGTAAGCGGAGTTCTCACTGCTCTGCTTGCTAACTATGGATGCAATGCGAACAGCTGCCTGGTGCTCCTGTTAGCAATGCTGTCCTGCCATGATAGACTGTTTCCCAAACCACAAACCCAAAGAATCCATCCCTTCCCTTAGTGGCATTTTCCCACAACAAGGGGAAAGGTAGCCAGTGCAGGAGGTATTACGGTAATGAGAAGAACTCCCATGGATGGAACTATCTGCTCCGAAAGAGCTTACATTTCTGAGTTTGCCCCATTGTGTCTTCACCATGTAAGGACACAGACTTCTCATCTAGAGGACACAGCAACAAGGTGTCATCTTGGAACCAGAGGTGGAACTTGCTAGTGCTTCCATCTTGGATTTCACAGCAACCAGAAATATGGGAAATAAAAACCAGCCCTTTGTAAATGACCCAGCTCCTGGTATTCTGTTACAGCAGCCCACAGTGGAGGAAAACGGACCTGGCAATCATTCACATGGGGACTGCTTGCTACTCCCATGCTCTGCCTCTAGTTTTTCCACTGGAAAAAAACTGCAGGGAGAGTTGGAGGGAGAATGTCAGGGCTTGAAAGAGGCTTATGACATCTAAGACTTTGTTTTCCCAATTCAGAATTAATTTCAGAGAACCTTGTCTTTTCTTCTGAAAACTGCATTTAAAAAAAAACAACAACAAAATCCTGAGGACCAGATCCATGTCTTCCAATGTCAGATTTTAGTTCTTGAGGATGGGCTAGGCAGCGTGATTGTGCCATAAGTCAATGGACCACAGACAAGACATACTTCTGCATACCACAGGCACATGCTAAGTCAAGTGGATAAGGAAAGAGAGAAGAGCACCTATAGGCAATATCATTACAGTTTTTGCATATTTATCTTCACGGGTGTATTTTTTTGTGTAAGGTACCTGTCAGAGGGTGACTTGCAGAAGCTGGTTCTCTCCTTCTTTCATGCAGGTTCTAGGGGAAGAACTCAGGTTCCTCAGGTATATACAGTTCATGTCCTTTACCCACTGAGCTATCTCACCAGCCCCAAGTTTCTAATTAATACAAGGTCTTGCTGTATGTCCCCAGTTGACCTTAAATTTCAGTCCTCCTGCTTTAGCCTCCCAAGTTCTGGGTTTACAGAGCTGCACCAACACACTTACTTTGGAGTTACTTTTCAACAAATTTCACACACATCAAGGGCTGTATGTGAAATGCATATGACCTGAATGCTGGCTCAAAGAAGTCCAGAAGCATGATCAGAGAGTCTCAACTTATATCTAGTCAAGGATTGTTGCTAGTCAGAAAAATCATGCTCGTCCAAGATCCCTTTAACTCTCAACCGTAAGCCATATGGTTACCAGGAGGTCCTGAAAACGGCTGAGTGGAGTGCATGCACTTTATTTGTTCTTTGGAGTTTAAAACAGCGTCAGGTAGGAAGAAAAGTGCTGTTTAAAAAGGAAACCCTGGAGTGGTCCTGGCTAGTGAATAAAGGTCAGGTGGCTGACATACTGTGAGATACATTTTGTTTTTAATATTGGAGAGAAACATTGCTTGAAGATGATGTTAGAACACAAGACAGGAAGCTGAAAAGGGAGTTCAGTTGACAAGACACAGGGACCAGAATGCTACAGTATAATTACTCTAGATTTCACTTAACAAGATGATCCTTTGAGCAAACTTCATACAAGACAGCTTGGATCTGTGAAGATAAGCCTGTATTATCTCAATGGATTTTTGATGGAATACCAAAATTTGGGAGCAACCGGGCTGTGCTTTAATCAAGAAGTAATTCTCTCTACAATCCATTTTTCATTTTAATGTGCAGTGCGGTGGCTTGCTCATCATACTTTTCTTTCTTTCTTCCTCTTCATGATCATCTTGAGTGTATTTTTTTTCCCAAAGAGCATCCGCTGACATCCCCCGGAGGTCTGGTGCTTATTCCTGCAAGCGAGAGTTTCAGGTGATATTGTTCTGCCATCTTTCTCACGATCTCACTTTCTCAGCTGCCAACTGCTCCCCATTTATCTGTCTGCTTCCCCTCGTGCCAGACCATTCTGAGAGGCCATTTTTCATTTTGTCAGCTTCCTTATCCCAATGGCCCATTCATTTTCCTCAGCCTTGTTCCCTTCTTCCTTGCTCTCTCCTCATGACAGCCTGGCTTGAGGGAAGTTTTAAAGTGCTCAAGAGTTGACAGCAGAAGGTGGTGATTGGGTTAGAATGTAAAGATGAGTTGATTTAACAGCGATGACGGGGTTTCAAATCAATTCCAGCTCTTGGTTGTGAGTGGTAGAAACTCAGGTTACCTTAAGGAAGGGGATATATTAAAAGACTTACTAGAAAATGATTGTAGGGTGTCTTAGAGTTTCTATGGCTGGGATGAAACAAGGTGACCAGAAGCAGCTTGGAGAGGAAAGGGTTTATTTGACTTGCACTTCCATATTACAGCTTATTACCAAAGAAAATCAGGGCAGGAACTCAAACTGGGCAGGAACCTGGAGGCAGAAGCCATGGGGGTTGCTGCTTACTGGCTTGTTGCTTGTGGCTTTCTTGGCTTACTTTCTTACAAAACCCAAGGCCACCAGCCCAGGGATGGCAACACCAACCATAGGCTGGGCCCTCTGACATCAATCACTAGTTAAGAAAGTACCTTAAGTCTACAGCCAGATTTTACAGGGGCATTTTCTCGATAGAAGTTCCCTCCTCTGAGATGAATCTAATTTGGGTCAAGTTGACATGGAAACTGGCTAGCTCATGGGGTAAGCAGAATAGAAGAACCTGATGGAGGAATAGTCATAAACTAGCACCAGCATTCAGTGTTCCTAGGTCTTGGTATATTAATTACTTCTCTCTCTCTCTTTTTTAAAGACTTATTTATTTTTTATTTATGTGATTGCACTGCTGCTGTCTTCAGACACACACTTGAAGTATGCATTGGATCCCATTATGGATGGTTGTGAGCCACCATGTGGTTGCTGGGAGTTGAACTCAGGACCCCTGGAAGACCAGTCAGTGCTCTTAACCACTGAGCCATCTCTCTAGCCCAATTATTTCTCTTGTTGTTGCAACAAAATAACCAATGAAAGCAGCTTAAGAGATGAGGGGTTTATTTTGACTTATGGTTTGAAACACTGCAGTCCATCATAGTGGGGGAAGTCATGGCAGCTGGAGAGGAAGGTGGGTGGTCACACTGCATCCACAGTTAGAGAGCACAAAGTGATGTATGCTGGTTGTACTTACATTCTCTCTCTCTCTCTCTCTCTCTCTCTCTCTCTCTCTCTCTCTCCGCCCCCTCTCTCTTTCTTTCTTCTATTCAGTTTATCAGCACATGGAATATTGCCTCTTGCATTTAGGATGGGACTTCCCACCTTAATTAACCCACTCTAGAAAAATTTTTCACATATCAGCCCAGAGGCTTTTCTTTTAGATTATTTTAGATCTCGTTAAGTTGACAATCATTATTAATCATACACAGTGAGGTGACTAGGGTAATGTCATCCTGTCCTAACTTTGCTTTATGCCTGCCAGGTCATGCCTGTCTTCCATTCCACTCCTTCCCTTAAGTTACATTCGTCTTGGCTATGCTTCTGAGATGATCCATGACCTTGACCATGGTCCAAACATACTATGTAATGTCTGGAGAATACCACAAAGCTTTACAAAGAAAGCAGATATCACTATGCCACCCCAAATTCCTCACTAAGGTAGCGTCCCGAGCACTGATGTAATTATGTATTTATCTTTAAAAAATGTTGTAGCCCTGAGCGTGGGTACCAAGAGACTTTTCAGAGGCATGAACCTGCTCTTGGTCTGTCTATTAATAAGGACTCAAAGCTTTAATTGTTTTAGTCAGCATGGTTGTCAATAACTATCTCACATGGATCATTTCACCACGCCTTTTGTTTTTTCTACCCAGCCCCTGTTTTATTCTGTAAGCAGGGTGTCACTGTGTCCTAGATTTTATTGTTTCAGATTTATATCTTCCAGAAGACAGCATCTCTCAACCTTGCTTATAAATTACTGCCAGGGAAGACAGCTGATTGGTTTCACTGGTCACATGACTCTGGTGATCAACCAGCTCTGAGTCATAGGATGGAGTGGAAAGGGGAAAGATGCAGTACCATGCCTCACACCAAATTGTAACCATGCCCTGGAGAATAGTGGATCTCCACAGGAAAGAATGATAGGGGGACAAAAATGACATGGCTACTGCAGAATATAAATTATCTTCTAAAAAGGCTTTCTGGGACTGGAGAGATGGCTCAGTGGTTAAGAGCACTGGCTGCTCTTCCAGATGTCCTGAGTTCAATGCCCAGCAATCACATAGTGGCTCACAACCATCTTTGATGGAATCCAGTGTCCTCTTCTGATGTGTCTGAAGACAGCTACAGTGTACTCACATACATAAACAAATAAATCTTTTTAAAAAATCTTTAAAACAATTATTTTCTTATAAAACCATGTAGGAAGATGTCTCTTCTCCTGGTAGTATCCTGAATTATGAAGTAAAGACTACTTTGAAGAGAATTATAGTATAGAAATTTGCCAAATAGTTTTTGTTTAGAATTGCCAGATTTTTTAAAAATGTCTACAGTAATCCCCTTCTATGAATCCTCACTATAAAAAAAGTTTTCCTGTCATATTGACTATAAACTTGAAGATTATATTTCCTTTGGCCATTGAAATAACAAACATAATACAAGGCAGACGCTTCACAGTCCTAAGCCTTGGTGAGACTGCTCAATTGTAAGGTACATGTGGTGAGGTAGTGTCTGTCATTGAAGACAACCATTTCTTTTTTTTTTGTTTTGTTTTGTTTTTGTTTTTTCGAGACAGGGTTTCTCTGTATAGCCCTGGCTGTCCTGGAACTCACTCTGTAGACCAGGCTGGTCTCGAACTCAGAAATCTGCCTGCCTCTGCCTCCCAAGTGCTGGGATTAAAGGCGTGTGCCACCACTGCCCAGCGAAGACGACCATTTCTTTTCAACAACCATAGACACATGAATGACACCCTCAACCAACAGGCGACTACAACCATGAGTTTGGCTCTCATCTCATAGATGTGTAACAAATTGTTAAATTCAGGGAGGCTGAAGGGGTATGAATGGAGGATCTGGAGATTCTTTTACGTTAGGGATTAAAAACCTAAGTAGTAGTCAAAGGAATGACTACTTACACAGAGGCTAGAGAATGAAGCTAAAGAACCATCTTCACAATGTTGTGTAGGTAGCAGTCACTGGTTATGGGATTTGCATACTATTCCAGGAAACCATGGGAGAGGGGAGGAAAACCAAGTTAAAGAATCCTCTACTAGTAAAAAAAAAAAAAAAAAAAAAAAATTGTAGCCGGGCAGTGGTGATGCACGCCTTTAATCCCAGCACTTGGAAGGCAGAGGTAGGCGGATTTCTCAGTTTGAGGCCAGCCTGGTCTACAGAGTGAGTTCCAGGACAGCCAGGGCTATACAGAGAAACCCTGTTTCGAAAAAACCAAAAAAAAAAAAAAAAAAGTACAAGCATATGAAGGAACTGTGAATGTAAGATGATGAAAAGTATTTGCCTGTGTCTGACTTGTTTTAGTCACAGAACGCCCGTAAGGGCTAGCCACGTTGTGACAAATGACAACATGGTACTTCATTGTGTATATGAACTACATTTTCTTCACCCATTCACCTGTTCTCAGATACTTAGGCTGATTAAGAGAAAGGCCAGTGAGTACATATCCCAGGAAGACTCATCGTAGGGGCAGCTGCTCTTTGCTCACCACCCTAGCCTAACCTGTTTGCGAGCACTTGCCATGATGCCTATTAGCAGTCCAGCGAAGAGTCTGAGGCACCAGTGTTCTCTGATGCGGGATATCATTGTGAGACCCCACTGTAGCCATAGATGTTACCAAGTGGCAGCTTGGGTTTCTGGCAGTAAGTTCACACCTAAAGAGGGCTGGAAACAGCACTTACCACGCGGCACTGCTCAAACGGAAAAGTCATTCCTGGGATATTTTTAAGCCTTCTATTCTCTGGTTTGCTAAGGTATATGACTCCATTTGACCTGAACAAAAACAGATTGGGAAATGTTGAACAGGCCATATTTGCTTGTATAACACGTTGTACTATAGGAAGGAGAAACGAGGAAAGGAGCCTGTCGCCAATGGTCTCTTTTGTCTCAGTTCATTCTGTCCTCTCGGTCATGTTGGATTTGGGTCCTTATACTTAGGTGTCGTCATCAACCCAGCTCCTCCTCATGTCCATGCCTTTCATTGGAAGACCCTTCCCTCTCTCTTATGTTCTGTTCACAGCCTGTGAAAATGAAGCTATGCTCTTCCTTCAGAATCCTGTTGACAGTCTACTCAGCCTTCAGTGATGGTCTGATCATATGCCCCCAGCATGGAACACAGCATCTAACTGAGCAAATGTCTAGTTGAAATAGTCCCCCTTCCTCCATTGGTTTCATCCTTTAGGGAATATTTTGGAGCACAACTGGGCCAGAATTTCAGAGTGTCTGTGGCAAGACGCTTCTGTTGGTTCCCTTTAAGAAAACCTTTAAATAAACTGGGTGGTGGTAGCGTCTCACTTTCTTCTTTCTCCACCTTCTTCCTCCTTCTCCTCATGGTCCTCCTCAGACCTCAAGCCCACCTACCTTTCTTCTGCAAGGCTACAGGTGAAAGATCTGACTCCTTATGAGGAAGGTTAGGCCCTTAGCAAACTTAGAGCCGAGACATGCCTGGGCAAAGACCCCTAGCAAACTTAGAGCCGAGACATGCCCGGGCAAAAATCCCACCCAGCTACAGGTGACTTTGACCTGACCTCAGGGCCAGAGGCACAATGTTTCAGGATGCAACTGACTTGTGACTAACATTCTGTACTTCCCCATAACACAAATTCCTTCCGTTCCCCACCCCTTTGTGGTTTTCTCCTTTAAATACCCCTGACTTCAGCTGCTCGGGGTCGAACCCCTCTGCCTCTGCGTAGGTTACGTGTTCGACCCCAGTGCACTGGTCCTTCCGAATTAAACCTCGTGTGATTGCAGCAAGGACGGTCTTTCGTGAGTTCTTGGGGGGTCGCACCGTCCCGAGACTTGAGGGTCTCCCCGACTTGGGGGGGGTCTTTCACAGGCTGTCCACATCTTTACTCAACCAATAGTTTGAAAGTAAGGAGCAAGGCCACTTAACATTACTGCCTTGAGGGCAACCAGGCCCAGTATTTAGCACTTCAATACACAGCAACAGACCAAGCCTCAGGAAAAGCAGATTCTTTTGTGCCTACCAAAATTGTAAAGTGGGGAGGGTCTGTTTTGTACTCCAGCACCAGTCATTCTTCATTCAAAGAGAAGTGTTCAGTATCTGTGGCCAGAGAAAGAGCACACCTGGGGTGGGTCTTTCCTTCAGCTGTGCTAATCCCTGAGAAACATTAAGTTTCCTAAAAGAGCAATATGTGAGAAGTGAAGGTGTTCACAGTGGTTTCTAGTTAGAGGGAGAGGCAACACTGAACACACTGGACTCTGGTCTCCCGTAAAGAGCTGACATGTTCTGATGTTACTATCCATCCACTGGCTCCATTACTCATGTTCAAAGCACTTAGGGCACTGTAAGCAGCTGGGCCAATCAGAAAGGAACATGAAAACCCTTTGACCAGATGTCTTCTGGAAATAACACGGTACCAGTTGCTCATCTTGGCAAAGCACATTACATCCTTAAATTGCGTGGGAAGTCCCAGGCAGCAGTTGTTGGCCAAATGAAAATGCTTTAGTCCTTGGGCACCACTAAGAGCTGGTCAAAGGACAGGCTCCCTGCTAGAGCTCCTGCCAGTTGGCCAGGCACCTGACATGGCAATCTCGCTTAGGAATTTACTTTCACAGGAGTGCTTGGTACGCCTCTGGACCAACTCTTAGGACTACAAGACCCACTGCCAGCACGTGGAATCCCTGTGCTGTTTGGCTTTGGAGATTTGAGTAGCGATTTCCTCTCTAGGTTTAAAGTCTTGCTTTTTCCCAGGTTGGGAATGTTTGTACAATAGTTAAGAGGATCATGGTGTGTGTCTAATATCAAAGAAAATACGTGAGGGTGCCTCTGCTTGAAACTCTAGCACTCTGAGACCCCGCGGCAGCAGGGGGTCTCAGAATTTGAGGTCAGTCTGGGCTACATAGTTGAGACCCTGTCATAAACAAAACAAACACAACACACAGACACACATCATGAGGCCTAAAGTATAGGTCTGTCTGCAGAGGTATGGCTTACATGACATGGAAAACAACTGATCAGAATTCATGTTTAAGTGGGAGTGCCTACTTTATTTGCCAAAAATAAACGCTGATTATGGCATTTTTTTTTTTTTCCCCTTTTTTCCGAGACAGGGTTTCTTTGTGTAGCCACGGCTGTCCTGGAACTCACAAATCCACCTGCCTCTGCCTCCCAAGTGCTGGGATTAAAGGAGTGCACCACCACTGCCCAGGTTATGGCATGTTTTAATGCAGACATACAAGAAATGATCAGAATAACTGGCATGTCACCTCAGGTGTGTAGCATTTTAATCTACAACATTCAAGATCCTGTTTTCTATTTATTTCAAACATCCAACTAATTACTGTCAGCTATAGCTAGCACACTGCTACAGAATCCTGGACATTCCTCCTACCCAACTGCACTGCTGTACCAAGAAACCATCCTCTCTCTAATTCTTCCTTCACCCCAATGTCCCCAGACCAGGCAACACCTGAGGTTCTCTATCTTGCTATCAATCTTATAGCTTCCTATACAAATGGAACATGTCTGATGTTAATTATGTTTCAATATATATTTCATACAATGTATCTTGATTATATCCACATATCCCCCAACTCCTCCCAGACTCACCCCCACTTCACAGTACCCCAACTTCATACTTACTTTTCTTGATAGCCCATTGACTCCCAATTTGTGCGACTCCTGGATATGGAGCCACTCACTGATGGTCTACCTACCAGAAACCACACCCTCTGAAAAAACTGACTCTCCTTCCCTTAAAAGCCACCAATTGTCCAGTTTTTCAGCTGAGGGTGTCGGCTTATGAACCCCTTCCCACTCCAGGCTTACATGCTGGTTTGATCTTATTCAAGTCTAGTGCAGTGTGCTCGGCTTACATCGCTCAGTTCCATCCACATTGCTTCACGTGAGATTTAACTTTTTATGGTTCAATGTTCTACACATTTCTCTTTTGTGCAGTGATCTGCCAATGGACACTTATAGGCTGTTCTCATCTTTGGCTATTATGAATAGATGTGCTATCATAGGCATCTGAGTCTCTTATTTAATATACTTTAACTCCTTCAGTGATTGGTCACACTGAAATTCCATGTTTAGTTTTCTGAGGAACTAATTGCATAGTGGCTTGACTTAGACATTTCTACCACCAGTAATGAAAGTGTTGTGTTTTGAAGTGTCCCCCAAAGCTTCTGTGTTTTAAACACTTTCCCACTGCTTGGTGAGGTTTTGGGTGGCTGTAGGGACTGACTGGTGGATGCTTACTCCCTTCTTATTTAGCTTTGTCTGTCCTGGAACTCACTCTGTAGACCAAGCTGGCCTTGAACTTGGAAAGTCCGCCTGCCTTTGCCTCCTGAGTGCTAAGATTAAAGGCGTGTGCCACGACTACCTGACCTCAAAAGTCATATTTTGAGGAGACATTACTATTTGATCCTTTTATGTGTTTCTACAAAGTGTGGATGATTGACCTGCCTTTGGGCTAAGATTTTATCACAGGTGACTATTGAAGGACCAACCCTGAGAATTCTTAGAGTTTGGGATATTTCACATATATTTAGCATTACATAGTCAAACTAAGCAGAAGACTTTGAAAAGATCTTAAAACTGCTTCAAGTATTGCCAATTATATATGTCATGTTATTCATTTTCTGGGAGCCTAAAGAGCATTCAACCTGAAAGCCTGACCTGGTGTAGCACAGGGTGTGGATCAGCATAATTTCCCTTGAGGAATTTACCCTCAGCTGAAATCTGAAAGGTAAGCAGCATTTACTGCCCGCATAAGCAATTCATCCTGAAGACAGCAAAGGCAATATGCTTAAAGGAGGGAAGTCCCAGTAGACAGGTAACTTTCGTCTTTCCAGTCTCCCTAACAGTCCACCATTATCAGTCCTGAAAACAGACTATTTCAGTTTCTTGTTTTAAACATTTTCACAAGAGCTACCATTTATTGAATACCTAGTTTTAGACACTTCCCTATTCTTTATGTCATGCGATTTTCAAGACCTCAAGACCAAATTGTATCATTGAGAAAACCAAGACCCAAGACCACACTAACGCTAAAAAGCAGAGTGGAGTTTCAAATCCTGGTCCATTTTAACTGCAAATATCAAATCTCTTTCTAGTTGGTACTTCTTCAGATTTGGGTAATGGTGGCATGGTGCCAGGGATCACTTGCAATTTATTGCAAAAACACCTTCAAGAAGCATCAATATTACTGCAAGCTTGTGGCAGCAGACTCACAAGCTTTAAAGCTCCTTTCATCCATCTACTCAGTTATTACCGACTAGGAAGCAAGAAGCCAGACACTGCAGGGAATAGGCCACCTAGCCAGTCTGTCCTAAGGTTCACTGGATGTGTGACCGAAATGGCAGCAATGTCCAGTATAACCACACAAAATCGGAGCCGTAGCAGCTTTTGCTCCACCTTTTAATGTTCCCTTTACACTTCCAGCTATACTGGTCTTTTTTACCTGCCCCTAGGTCCCCCTTCTGAAACACTTGACCCATTTATTAATTACCCCCTACCCTGGTCTAAAGCTTCAAATCTTTTATTGCTCAGAAACTCACCTTCTCAGAGAGGTTTATTCCGAATACCCTACACTAAGACTACAGCCTATCCTACTATCTGGACCTATGACGACTTCAGCTTATTGTGACTTGTCTCCCTGTCAGAACATAAGCTCTAAGAAAGCACAGAAATTTGTTTTATGCATGGACTCCAAGCACTCTGCCTAGTTTTAGAATTACCTTAAGACAGTGCTGCCTTTCAAGACACAAGCTGTCAGCCAATGGTCACTATTATTCATGTAACTACTGAAACTTTAATTAATATGAAATATTCCTAGGTAAAGCAAATGAAATACTTGGCCCTGTTAACTTTTTCAGTCAACATTTCTCTTGCGATATATCACCAACTGAGTATATTCCAAAATGTACAGCTTGAAACACAACTTTTATTAGAAAAGTTATACATAACATAGCATCGACTATTTTCAAGAACAATATTAAACCCAATAAGTGACAAAAACCGGACTAACAAAATGTGTAACAAGAAACTAATGACCTTTCTATAATCAAACATTCAATTATCTACAGTGTCTTTTTACAAAGGGGATATCCATGGTTTACAGGCACGTCGTATTGAAAAGAAAACTGCAAGAGCAATTTTATACAATTACCATTCTCGAGAGACTGAATCATTAAAATAGTAATTACGAGTTCACAAATTTAAAATATTTCACATAATTTTAAATTACTGGGTATACATGGAAGTCTTAGTTTTAAAACTGATTTTCCCCCCCATAAAAGTGCCAACACTTAAGCTAGAACTTTCAACATCATTTTGTCCTACAAAGTGAACACATGTTTTGATATTTATATAGTCACATAATTTCTGGTATTATCTCGTCTGTTAATAATAAAGCCTTTATTAGGATGTTTTTCTCCATTTAAATTATAGGAAACTGATACAGGATTATAGTTGCAAAGTTATTAAAAATAAGTTCCAAATACAGGAGTGTGCAGCATTGGAAAACGATGAGTACTCACATTTATAATAAATATCAGAGAAGCCATTAGTTTTTACAGCACTGTGCTTAAAGGAAGTCAATCTGGTGTAGCTTCCCATTGCTTTGCCCTTCAGCAGGCAGGCAAATTTCTATTTTCATGATCTCATTATTCAAGCAAACATCCAAACACCTTTGAGAGAGTGATCTGCAGCCCCCGAGGAGTCACGCCACTGTAGAAGTCTGATCATCTGAACTGCACTAGCGTCAGAGTTCCTAAGACTCACGGAATGACTTCAGGACACAACAGTCGAAGATCAGCCAGCAGAAACTAAATTCTCGCTCATTTTGGATTTACTTTAAAACATGATCAAGACAAGCACGACGCTTCCTTCACACACTATCCTAGGTTCAGTGCTTAACCAGACTGTTGGTGTCACTGATGGGAAGACACTTTTCTCTTCCTGTCAAGGGACTCAAGCCACAGTTCTTAAAGTGTCAGGCATTTTCCTAGGTAGGTTTTCCTTTTTAACATAGTAATGGAAAACGAACATAAAAACGGGGACTTTTGACTGTTACTCCATATTCTTACATGCACCAATATTGCACACATCTGTTCTGAACTGTTAAGTCTTCTGGGTTCTCGGGGTACTGTCTTCTCCAGGAATACAAACCCAACCCAAATAAGCAGTTTCCCTTAAAATATGGTTGACAAAATTAGAAACACTGGGGGGGAAAAATAAAGAAAGAAAAGGCAAAGACTTTGTACAAACAAAAATCTAAAAAACGCTCTTAAAGGGTTTTGGTGCCCTACACACGGGGGCAATTTGTAAGTACTAGTGAGTTAACACTAGTTCTAATGCATCTAGCTCCTCAGATAATATGGAACCTTGGTCCAGGTGTTGCAATGATGTCACTGTACGGCTCTTCCTGTGTGAGCTCGATGGCTTGCTGCTTTTTAAGAACCAAAAAGCTGTAGAACTTTGCTGCTGCCTGCTTTCGGTTTGTGTTTCGACACAGCTCAAGCAGACTGATAGACTCTGCGCCAGTTTTAGCAAGAGCCCGCTGAAATAAAACAAAACAAAGCAGATGAATACAAGTAACTCACATAATAAAGTAGTCTCTAGTTGATGCAATTTTGGCACCGGTAAAAGTAAGCTCCATTTGGCTGGAGCCGAGACTGGACATTCATGTAGTTATGCAAGTGGTTACCATGCTAGTCAATAAAGGACCACAGCATATTACCTAAAGGCATAAAAAGTCCAAGAAGTAAGTGGAAGTTGCTACAGTATAGATGCGAGATAGCAAAAACAAACACTCAGCAGATTTTAAAGTGAAAACAAACCAAAATCAAACCAGCCCTGGCAACAACCCAAACCCTAAGTATCAACCATTCCTTCATTTGAAGAAATGAAGGGAATTGTCAGAAACTTCATGGGTGCTCAAGCCTCATCTGTATCTGGAATCCTGGGTCGGGTTACAGACATACGGCGCTCTATGACCTAGCACATTACCTTTGCTAAGCAAACAGAAGATAGAAGTGCACACACACACGTGCGCTCTGACTCACAGCACCGCAGGCCTGCTTTACAGAACAACCGTGGCTTCGTGCCCTAGATTTAGGGTTTACTCTAGGTTCTTCTCCTGGCTTAACACTTCATGTATGTAATTAAGATACTTTAAACGATGTGGCCCCGGAGAATTTCCACAAAGTCATGCTTCAAGGTTCTAAGAGGACTTGCTTCCTGGGAAAGGACTCTTGCAGACTATGCTGGCATACCTGAAGGCCGTGAAGCATCTGCTGAGTCCTCTTGTTCCATCTCCTTTCTTCTTGATCCTGGTCACCCCCTGAAGCATCTTCATCCTAAATAAATGGTCACCAGAATTGAAAACCTGCCTGCTGAAATGACTACTTCCCAAACCCAGAAACATTCTGATTCACAGTCAGACTCATCGACAGAACACTGACATCTTGCTTTTTCACAAAATCATTTGCCATCTTCTGTGAACTCTGATCACAAAGGATAGCTCTTGTAAGTAAACACTCGTACATAATGTCTCTGCAATGGTGTACAAGTTACAGAACATGGATTGTTCCAGGTCACCTAGTTAACCTTGTGCCAGGACTCAAACCACACTAAGTACAATGCTTCTTTCAATTCTATATAACTGTAAATAAAACACAGCAAACCACCCTGATGGGTGACACTGGGTGATGCCAGTCTAGATACTGGGAAAGGCTGGTGCTAACTCTGTAGTATGGTACTCTACGTCATCACTGAGCAGTACCAAAGAGGCCGCATTGTATCTGAGCAACTCAGACTGTTTCTATATTAAACGATGCAAACTGTTAATTATTAATATATGCTTCATATTACCCTAACTGTCCAAATGGCTTTTTGAACCCTAAGGTGGTACGGGCCAGCAGCTGCCATGCTGCCCAGAAACCCTGGTATTAGACAGCGTGCTCTAAGAAAAGCTCGTGACCAGCAGCCTTACCTGGAACAGCAATCGTGTTTTAATACTGATTCACAATAAAACCTGAGATAGCAGCAGAATCTAACAGCTGGGAAACTAAGGTTTTGTTTAAAATAGTGTAACATTACACTAAAGGAAAGGCTCTACTGTCGCTGATATGAAGATAACAGATACAAATGGCTGTTAGTAAAACAGTGTATAAACAATAGGCTTGAGAAACAATTTATCAATTTCATTTAGTTATCTGGAAAAATTTCTAAAGGCAAAAGTTTAACTAGATACATCCATGATAAAAACACCAGATAGGGAGTAAGTTACACTACCTCCATGATCCATAAATAAGTAAGATAAAAACTTTAGAAAGGACCTTATTAACATAGCCCAGGGAGAAAAGGGAAACATGTCTAAAGCATCTCTACCCTGTAAAAAGTAACAGTGCTCCAAGCTCCAATCACACGAGTCAGGTCTTACTCTTGTTTAATTAAAACAAAACCAAAACTCAGACAAGTGGAGTATGTCTGGCTATCTGATTTCCAGGCCACAGGCAGGTTAGACCAGATGGTGGCTTTAATAGCAGTAAGAATTGACTACTGACCACAAGATGATAAAATGCAGCCATAAGCAATTTAGAAGTCTAGCAACAATCTGAGGGAAACTTAGAATTACAACAGCACAAAACTTGATGATTTACTACACTAAAGAATTTAATTTTTATTCTTTTAAAACTTTTATTTATTTCTAATAATTTTTTTATTCAGTTTACATCCCGATCATAGTCCCCCCCTCTCCTCCCAGCCCCTCCCCCCCGTATTAACCCACTCTGCTGGCACATCAAGTCACCCCAGGCCCACTTTTCATTGCCCCGATGCTCAACATAGGCTTAGTTCAAATACAAAAAGTCAATAAACTTTGCTAAATCAGGCATGGGAACTTTTACTCTATGAAGATCTTTACAGTTTTCTTACCTCCTCCTCTTCTTCCTCTTCCTTCTCCTTCTCTTTCTCCTTCTCCTTTTCTGGTAGAAGCTCTAACTCCGGTATCAGCTGACAGATATTTGGAGGCTCTTCTGGGGGAAGTTCTACTGGTGGTATTTCCATTTGTTCTACCTGCTGAGGCTTAAACAATAAAAGAACAAAATTCAAGATGCAGGTTTTAATGGTAGCTTCTCTAAGCTGCAGGATCAGTCAACTACTTTAGTGCTATTACTACAGTAACTTACTATCCAGTCCACGCTTTCAGAAAGTCCTGACTCAATCAGCAGCAGGTAACATGGGAAGGACACTGTTTCCAGAGTCCATTCGTACTATTTCATTTTGAGTTCAAGGTAAATATTCCAGAGCATTAAAACAGTCTTTAAGAGAGACCATCAGAACACTGATACAGTTACTGGACTATAACTTGTCCAAGGTGAAAGCTCTTACTACTGACAAGTCCTTTCTACAACAGGGCACAGAGGAACTTCTCCAGGCTGGCAATCAGTCAGCGGTCCTGTCAGTAGTTTTTGATGAGGACTGAAACAGGAGCCTAGTGTTACCAAAGACCTGCTTTCCCTTCAAAATAATCTACTCTATAGACTTAAAACCGCAAGTCATAAACCAGATGCGACGGCTTCATTCTTAGCTAGTTTTTCCATTCTAGCAGGACTCCATGGTGGCCAGTCTGCATTGTCAGTTATTGCTTCGTTGGTTTCCAGTTCTTTAAGGATATACCAATCATTTAATAACTTGCCCAGTGCTTGAGATGTAAGAATTATCATATAAACCAGTACAGTTCAGAACCACTGACCTCAGAGAGTAACTCTGAAGCAACACTATTCACAAAGAGCCAAGAAGTCTCTGCTGAGTGCACTGACATCCTTTCCCACATGACAAAAACTGTGCTCCTAGATTCTGCTGTCATTCGTGTGGATCCACTTCTTTGGTATTCTCTGCCTAAACTGAGAGACTCCTAATTCAGATTCCTTAAATGCCTCTTGCAACTAACTGCATGACCATCTCTCTTTCAGTGTTTTTCTTTTTCCTTACAGGTATGGCAGGCTCTGGGTCTATTTGCCCGGCTTTTCGCTTAACTCCTTGAGGGGGTGGTGGGGGCATGGCTGACTCTTCTATGTTTGTTCTGCTGGCCTCCATCACTGAGTCCTGAAGGCGACTTGGCTCTTCTATAATGGGCTCATCTGAAATTATCACAAGAAAAGAATTTAGTTTCTGGAACAGATTTCTGGAACAGTCTGCTTCTACAATTGGTATATTGAGACCCAGATATAGTTACTTTCCCTACTGAAGCCAGTAAAGCACAAAGACGATTCAGTTTACAACACTGCAAGTATAGGGGTTGGGGAGAAGTATTCAACGTGGTTCACCCCCCAATCCTGTGCAGAGACCCTTTTAATTTTATCCATTCTGACATCTTTCTGAAGACGAGTTTCCAGTCCAGCAAGGTGAGGAGTCATGCATCTCCATGCCTCCCAACCAAACACACCCCTTCATCCTAGAGCACTGCTGCTCTGACAGCACAAAGGTGACAACATGTAAGACATTTCAAACTTCATCTAGAAACCCTCCCAGCAGAACTAACCAATGACATCACGCTGCGGCTGCTGCTGCTGTTGCGGCTGCTGCTCCTCTCTGGGAACCTCTGAGTTCTCAATCTCTTTGAGGAACTCATCCAGGTTATCTGCCTCTCCCCCTTTCCTTCTTTTCCTAAGGTCTTCTGGTACAAGTGGAGTAAGGCAGCGTGTAAAGAGCTATCAAAACATAAGCCCAGCATCAACGATAAAGCCATATAACAGGAGACTCACTAACATCTGCACTCTTGTTCTCACTAAGCAATGTTTTAATACAGTTCGTAAGCACTGAGTAGCATATGCACATTTTAGCATTTTTACTTCACACATTTGTCTTGAAAAATTATAATTGCAGCCATTTCAGAAAGTGGAAAATGATGATATCTATTAAGCCTCAAGGTTTCTAATTTCTTTGCCTGCAGTTATTTTCATTGATAAATTGAACACTCAACCTGTCACAGTACTCAATAGTTTACCTCGTGCTTGTCTTCACATGGCTATCTACTACGTGAAATCTTATACAACACCACATAACATATTCTTACTTATTATTAATATGTTTTATGGGATTATTTCATGGATGAAGAGCACCTCATATTTTAAGTTATAAACAGCTACACTTGCAGAAGTGGTTTTCCTCAAATTTTAAATTTTTGCCTAGAAAAAAATAATGAATCTACTGAAACAAAGACTAACTTTAGATTTTTATTAGCCTCCATTCACATAAATAGGGTTTATTATGACATTCTAATACAGGTACATAAACTAGTCCTTCTACATTCAAGTCTCTTTTTTCTTCTGTGAGACAAGCATAGTAAGTTTAGTGATGCATACATGAGGGATTATTTATACAAACATAGGCATATGACCAGTGGCTGCGCCACTCTTAAAATATATCCTTCCAAAGCATAAACATTTTTTATGAGCATTTTTCAACTGTTTGACAGTTTCCATTAAAGAGCAGCCACCATAACCTTGCTGCTTTTGAGTTTTTTAGAAACTGAGCTGTTTCTCTGCACATTTTAGCTTACAAATCCAACAGCAGGTGCCACGCAAAGTTATTTTACAGTAGTTTAGAACTCAAATGGGCTGAAAACTGCTAATTAGTTAGTGTGTGTTTGGGGGTGTGGAGGGCATTTCCATAGAGCCAGGATTCTACTGCGGGAGCGGCAGAGCTACCTGCACAGTGGAAGCACGAGGTCTGAAGCCAGTGCACATTAAGACTGTGTAACTGAGTACTACTCTCCACAATGGCATTCTACACCTGGGAAAACACGTCCCATCAGTATGCATCAGCATGCTATGATGTAAGGTAGAAAAGAAGAACCACATATCTTTAAAAAAAAGGTCCAACAAAGGTTTTAGAAATCACTGTTTCTAGAAGACAAAATGTACACAAAAATAATCTGTGCCAACTGCACTACCTTCAGTAGCCGGTTATTCCATAAGGGCTGCGCTGGTAAGGAGAAAAGCTTCTCCACTCCTCCCGTCTCTTTCCACATCATTAGCTTCTTGGTAGGGGGAGCCAGGTCCAGAGTTGTAACAATATCAGAATAGTCACTAAGTTGGGCTCTAATTGTCTTACTATCCAATTCTTTGACACTATCAACAATCAGCTTCCTCTTCCTCTTGGCTTTTGTTTCTTTGACTAGAATAAAAGAATATAAGGTCATTTTGCTGAGAAGCGAGGCTGGAACACCTTCTTCATCTTAGGCTGGTACTATCCTCTGCCTTTCTAGACACAGAGCCTAAAAGCAAGCACTCATGAAGACAGTATGTCTAAACTGATGCTCTTCAAGCATTATTTACAACAGAGATATTCAACAGAAATCTGCTGAATGCATAAGTAAGTCCACAGATTTTTAGTATAAAATAGGTAAAATAATTCAAGGGTCAGTACCTTCAAGTCCACAGAGCTTTATTCTTCAAACGGTACACATAGCACACCTGTCAGACTCAAGCTCTGACACTCTTTTAAAAGTGTGCATATTTATCTTTTAATTAAATCTTTGCTTTTTGAGACTATAATTACACCATTCCCCCCTCACCCTCCCCACGTACTTTTCTCTTCCTTTAAATTCATAGCTTCTTTTCCCGTGTTATTGTGTGTGTGTGACTGTGTATATGAGCGCAAGTGCTCATAACTGTAACCTGCTCAGTCTACACAATTGTACTTGTCTATGTGCATGTTTTCAGGCTTGACCATCTGTTAGTGACTGACTGCCTAAGTTCTGACTTTTTTCTTTTGAGACAGGCAGGGTACTTGATATGTAGACCAATCTAGCCACAAAATCAGAGCTCTACTTTCTTCTGCCTCCCAGGTGCTGGAATTAAAGGCATGCATTAGCATGCCTGGCTAGTTCTAACATTTTAAACTATGACTAGGAAAAGGAAACTAACTTCTAACTAACAAAATAAAAAATGCATTTTGTTTGAAATAGGCCAACTATTTATAGGAGCTGTAAAATACTCAGTGTCTAAAGTAGACTAGATTGCCCAGAAATGGTCCCAGTACTGTGGCGTTTCCTGCACTAGTTGACTCATAAATAACAGCTATACAGAGCTGCTTGATCAGGGGGAAGCTCGGGTCAGTCGGGGGCTGGAAACACATCCTGACAAACCTCAGCTGCTTGCTTCTCACTTATACCACTTTGGAAAAAAAGTGCAGGGCCTGCATCTGCAGAGGCTTCTGAGATTGATCAATCTCACTGTCACACTGTAGCCCAGGTTTCATAAAAAAGCATTCACAAGGTTAAAAACATAAAAAGATGGGTCTCTCTCCCTAACTGTCTTCCAACTACAGTGTCTTCCCTTCTCGCAAACTGAGCTATCATTCTTACTGACTAGAATCCTTTCCACAGAAAACCCTGTCATCACAGTCTTCCTAAAATTACACTGAAAAAGGTAACGTGTATGTGTGTGAGAGCACATGTGCAGGAGAGTACAACTTGGGGACATTGCTTCTGCTTTTCCACCACGTGGGGCCCTGGGATGGAAGCACTCAGCTCCTCAGGCCTGCTGAGGAGCATCTTCACCCACTGAGCCATCTCGCTGACCCCAAGACCACTGCTGCTACTATGTGAGGACTCCCAGAGACCAGAACACAGTGAGAGCCTGTCCTGTAATTTTACACCTTGCAGCTCCCTAGACAAGTCTACCACCAGCCATCAATTATAATGGACAGAGTGGCGACTGTGATAGATGGATGAGCAAGACACTTATCTCCAACAGCAGAGAAAGAAGACACCTAGCACCTTATACTCTACACACTGTGGAATCTATTTGCTCACCAGTTATATCAATGGGCTCCAATGCAAAAGCTTCTTCCTCGTTTGGGACGAGTGTTGTCTGATCAGTCATAGTTGGCATCGGTTCAACAGCGTCCACAGAGTCAGGACTATCAGGCCCACCCACTGTAAAAGCAACATGGTTGGAACAGGCTTAGGTATAGCATGCAAACTCTACAAATGGAGAAAGAAATGCCTTTCAGGAAGTGGAACAAACCCCATGCATGGGCTGAAGAAAACTACTGATGTGTTTGCTAGGCAGCCCCTGCAGAGTTCACCTCCAATGTACAAATGAGGGGAATAGCACAGAGTAACTAACGCCGAAAACACAAGACCTGGCAACCGCTCCTAACCAAGCCAGTCAAGGGTGCTCAGAGTTACCAGGGGTAGCTCTGTGTTACCATCTGCTTTTGGTTGCTACACCATCAACCCCAAGAATCCCAAAACATAAAATGCTCACATGAGCCATTGTCGTCTTCATCCATATCATCGTGTGCAGGCTGCTCTGGCAACATGACCCCTGCCTCAGACAAGGCAGGGGGGTCATCGAAGATGCCACCATCATTATTACTTATAAGTTTGTCATCTGAAATAGAAAACGTAACAGTTAAAGTCTGAAAAAGAAATGCTACAATCACATTGGGAAAACAGCATTAGGTTTAAGGGGATTAAATTTAAATCCTTATTCAACTTGTTTCTCTCAAGGTAGTTTATAAAAACAAAAACACTCAGTATCTGAAAAAAAATTCTGCCAAACACTTTTAAACACTTAAACACTTCCAAAAACCATCTACTTATAGTAGGGTGTGGTAGCACATGCCTTCAATCCCAGCACTCAGGAAATGGAGGCAAGTGGACCTCTGAGTTTAAGGCCAGCTTTGTCTACAAAGTGAACCCCTGCCTTAGGCCTCCACCCCAAAATCTACTTATTAGATACCAACAAACACAGCAGCTTGAACAATCAGTGAAATTCCGAACTCCGATAAAAGCACGTACACAAAGCTAAACATTTTCGGCTAGCTTTCTAGAAAGCTTTAGTGAGACAACCGATCCCCATTCATACACTGCCTAGGCAGCTGCTCAGCACTCAGAGTTGGTGACCATTCTGAAACCAAAGTTAAGAAACAAAGCACAACAACCCACCTAATATACCACCATCATTGCCCTCTCCAAAATTATCATCCTTGTACTGATCTTCATACTCTAAGTGATTGATCTTTTCGTTCAGGTTGCTGGTGCTCTGCTCAGGCTCGAGGAGGAGGTTGGAAGCGCTGGTGCTCACTAACATGTCGTCATCCTCGAAAGCACTGCCTTCTCTCATTATCTCACGGTCGTCCATTCCAAAGTCACCTAAACATATCGTGTATGTCATTAGCTGTGCAAAGTCAGAAATGCTAGGTACAATAGTTGATGTTTTATTACAGTTATGATGCTGTACTGATTCCTGAAACCTCATTTGGTGGCAAATATTAAAATATCTGATGTAAACTTTGTACCTCCGGGGAATGACTTAACAAAAATCAGATTGCGTAAGGTAAACTACGCACGCACAATTAACATTCACAGACGTCAACTTTGATAGAAAGTGCGGCTATGCGTGAACAACTGTGACTTAGGGCCACTTAAGGTTCTGAATAATGTTTATAGTAATACAACCAACTGCTCCAAAATGGCTAGTCCAAAAGTGAACATGACCACAGTGCTTAGACTTTCCACACAACTTCAAATAACAGGTTCTCTCACCGCACGGTGAGCAGCAGGAACAAGAACCCCGGCTCTGGTACAGTAACTGAAAAGATGTCTGACACACAATAGCACAAATTAGACACATTAAGTTTTTTGTCCTCAGGGGAAAATGTTAACCCTAGCAACCCCTGTAATTCCTGGCAACGTAACAACATAACTAAAACATAACTAAAGACTAGCAATTTGCTTTTACCGAAATCATTTTCCTGTAAGATACTGATGTTCCCGACTTCTTCTCTCATGGTTATCTCTTCTACTCTGCTCTGGTTCAGGCTGAACTGCTGGGCGACGTCAATGTCACTTTAAAAGAAATTTAAACACATCAAGTTTGACAAAGTACCCCAATTTCTTCTAGATACCCCTTTGGGAAGTTTAATGCCTTATTAAATATTAATATTAAAAGTTAATATAATCCAAATAGAATTTTTACTTAGAAATTTAACGCCATTAATGACAGGAAAGAAAATATCATACATTAAAACCATTGCCTAAGGTAATTTGGTAGACTTAGAGATTATGAACTAGGTGAAACTTACAGGATCTGTATGAACTCTTTCCCTAGTGTTTCTAAAACTTGTTCATCTACTAACAAATGACCCTCTCTCATGCAATACATAATGTTAAACACTGAGGAGAACACCACTGGCAAAAGCAGAACCAAATGATCAACAGACAGGAAGAGATGCAGAGCTAGAATTCTGAAGACTGATATTTACGGACAGATCAACCACACGCAGTCTACAGACTTCATGTAGCCCTCAACCAAAAAGAAAAAGGCTAAAATGTAGAGGAATTAACTGGGATGTTTAAATGTTGATTGGCTATATTAAGAATCACTGGCATTTCTTGTGATGGATGGTGATGGTTTATACCTTTAATCCCAGCACTCAGGAGGCAGAGACAGGTGAGTTCAAGGCCAGCCTGGTCTACAGAGTGAGTTCCAGGACAGCCTGAGCGAAACAAAGCATAGTATTATGGGTGTCTAAAGAATTCCTTGTCTCTAAAGAGGCGAGCTTTACAAATAAAAACATCATCCACGAATAGCATAAAATGGGAAGGGGAGTGTGAAAAGCAGACAGCAGATGAGTTAAAAAGCCAAGTAATTGATTGGTTCCTAATATTACTTTTTGAGGGGTGGGGAAGCTGGCAGCTAGCACCAAGCCACAACTAGCACAATACAACAACTGGGAAACAAACGAAAACCCCGCTAGGAGTCACACATCTTTTCAAAAAACAAGAGAATTTGTTGTGAATTACAGTGAGAATTCGGCGTGGAGGGCTGGTGTTGGAACACAGTCCAAGGATGAAGTAGTGTAAGATTTCTGAGACCTTGTGAGAATACTCCAGGTAAACAAAACAAGAGCCTTGTTTTGACCTTAGTTTCTTAAAAACACAGAATTATTCTTGGAATGTGTTTCTGTGCTCCTCTCGGGCGTTCACTGCCTGAGACAGGAGTTTACTTCAGCTGTCGTTATTCATGTGCCTCTACGGAAAGGTATGTTTTTGCCACATAAAGCCTGTCCTTGTGATTGAACTTTTTTTTTTGGAAAAAGGGTTTCTCTGTGTAACAGCCCTAGCTGTCCCCAACTCCCAGAGATCTGCCTGCCTCTGCATCCCCAGTGCTGAGATTAAAGGCTTACATTACCACACTTAGCCAGGTGACTCTTAACCCTCAAAGTATAAAGTGTAGGATGCTCTGAATAAAGTTGGCTATTTCATGAAACTTTAGTCTGTCTCATTTTTAGATGCAACTCTCCCAGGTTCACACTGACAACTAGAGTGGTAAACAGGCTGGCTGTCAACTGTGTGTGTACCCACAACTCGGTAAGATGTAGTCACGTCTGCCATCACATCGTAATAGCTACGTTTTAAAGACTGGAGAGGAAGGAGGAACATACAATAGTTCTCTGCCAATACAATCATCTCCATGTAACTTTTCCCTCTTAAATGTGTGCTTTAAACAATGACACTTTTGTATTCTTTCCAGCATAACATAAGCCACCATATATGTTTAAAAATTGCAGCTTTCGGTCGTTTGCCAAGACAACAGTACATAACTGCAATATATACCTCTGAAAAAACAATCTTGAAACAAGTCCCAAGCTTAATGACAGCACCATGTGAAGATTGCACTAGACAAGTCTTCAGCTACGTGAGCCTTGCCTAAGTCTATCAGTATTCTCAATTGTAGCTGTGTTAGAAGTTGATACCCACATGATTTTCTCAGAGGAAAAAAAAAGCATTTCCTAAATTATATACTTTATAATTAACATACTCCTAAATCAAATCAAAGTATATATGTTTCAGACGGCTGGTACCTTAATATCACACACTCTAAGGAAATAAAACTAGAGGTCAGAGATGCAATCTAAACAATCTAAAAGATGAGGGATCAGGAAAGAGGAAGGGAGTGAGAAGGGAGGAGAGACACAAACAGACATACTCTAAGTCTGGCAGTGGCTGGTCAAAATCGTGAAATTCCTCAGGTAAAGTAATGGCATTATAAGCCGCTTCCCGATTTTCCTCAGGCAGATCGACAACACCTGGAAAAGAGAGAGGATGTTTGAAGGCCAAGCTGAGTAGATTACATGTGGGTCAGAGGTAGCACATGCAAAGTATCTCCAGACAGAAGCAGGTCTTCGTCTGCTGTCATGTTATCATGAGTCACAGCCCTTGTTCTACAAAAGCAGTCCAGACACCGAATATGCTGTAAGCTAAGTTTTTAAAATGGCATGCCAACAAACAAACACTGTTAGTCTTCTACCATGAAATTTATCAGGGGTAGCATCAATGGTTACAAAGAGGTACAATACACATAAATTTCCTTGTTCTAATTGTGTTTTCCTTGTGGGCAGTGTGGTCAGGGGACTTTTTCCAACTGCTTGATACCTCTCTCGTCACAGGGTCCCACTGCATTTGAAACTCAACAATTAAGCCGGACGGGCTGTAAGAGACATCCAAAGGAATGTCTCTCCTTCCCTGGCACTGAGTTACAGAAGCCACCCAACCCCGTTGTTGTTGTTTTCTTATAATGTGGGTGCAGGACTCATGCCTTTCATGTTTACAGAACAAAATCATCTCCCTAGGATGGGAGTTATCTTAGGAAAAGTACCAAAAATTTTAGCTATGTTCAAAATTTTCCATGATAAAAGTATTTAAAAATAACATGGCAAGTATTAAGGATGAAAAATTACTGTGTTAATTAGAGTGTTTAGCATGCTATATACAATAATACACTTTATTAGACAAAAATAGAGCAGTAGGTAGTTTACTGTCATGTATTAAAGTACAAGTATTAGAAAATAGCCGCAACACAAGCTGTCATAAAAAAGCACTATCTATATATCTCCACCCAAAGTTACTGTGTTCTTATTGTTGTCGTTGAGATGACCTCTCCCTCAACATGTATCTCTCAGATTCTACAAGGCTAGCTGCTCAGAGAGCCTTTGGAAGGAGCCTGTTCCTCTTCCCTACAATAAGGATCAGAGTCAGGGCTACCATTCCCAGCCTTTTCCATGGGCACTGGAGACAGACTTCAGTCCCTCCTTGTTCACCTACAAACACCTTGCCAACCTGGCTATCCCCAGCTCATATTCTGATCATTTAAAACAGCAACATTCCATCGGTGTTAAAACTGTAGAATGTTGAGTTCAGATGAATACTCCAGATACTATACTGTGGTTGGTAGAACCCAATTCTTAACCCAAGCAAAACAGTAACAATGACATGACAAAAACCATTAAATGAAATGTCTCAGGATTAAAAGTGCATGCGATTTTAAAAGTATGTTAGGAAAAAAAGAGCCACCCCCCCAGTCGCATTTTCTGAGACACATATTCATCATATATAAATAGCTTTCAACATTTCCGCTCCAATGACTTAGCTGCTGTAAGTTGCCGAGACGAGGCTGTACACCTTAGTCTAAGAATGGAGATAGTTCCCTGTGAACGGTTCCTTACGCTGCTAAGAAAATAAAACACACCTATCTAGAACACGTAATTAGCAGTTTCCACCGTGGTATGGGAAACCTCACAGGCTAAAAAACAAAGAAAGGCACAATACCTGGCCGAAAAGCCATCTTTATTTTAATAAATGCTTCATTACAGTCTGCGAGAAGGTATTTGGCTTTCCTGTGATAGATGCGGACTACTCCCAGGAGGAGGTGTCCTGACGTCCGCAGCGCCATCTTCACCTGAGTAAGATATTTAGTATTAAATTCATTGTCTTTAAACATTAGAGGTAAGTGTACTTTAAAGTGCATATCCTGTGCTATTCATAAGGACCTTTTGTTTTTTTCTCATTTTCTGGGTGATTTAAAGTTGGTTAGTAAGTATTTGCACCTTACCAGTTCTGTGAGGGACTCCCCTAACACAGACTTAACAACAGTAACTCATAAATTCACTTAGACATAAGCAGGAAGCAAATCTTCCCATTGACTTTGCCATCAGTACATCAACAATTATGATTTTGTTTCAGAAGCAAACACTCCTGGCCTTAAAAAAAAATTATTTCAGACCTGTGTGTTAAAACTTGTTACTGACTGGGCATACTCACACACTTCAGCCAACTGAGAAAGAAGGGTGGAGTTTGCCATCGAATTTCTGAGAAAGACTTTCAAAATATCAGACTGTCTTTGTCCTTCTCCCTTTCCTGCTGTGGGGAGACAGGGCGTGATGGTGTACGAAAAGGACAGGAGTCACTGAGCCGAGCGCTAAGGCTGTGGGTCACCTCTGAGCTACCGACCAATTACATCCGTCTTGGAATGTCCTTTTAGCACTTTTCCTTTTGTTAAGCACTGTTCATTACTTTCTATGACTAGATCAGCAGACACAATAATGACCCAAACAGATAGTATTAATGACTGAAACAAATATTCAAAACATTTCTGGCTACAAGAAAAAATAATCCAAAGAATAAAAAATGTCAACTCAAGAGTTCCCCAGATAGTTCTTCAAATCATACCACAAACGTAAGCTTCCTAAATTCACTGGTAAAAACATGCTCGTTAAAAGATAAGCTTAAAATTATGTTCATTGTATGTGTGCTGCATTTGTCTAGGACCCCCATTTACGGTCATCTTATGTGATTTAAAGCAAAAATAACAAGTTTGCTACTGCAAACTTTTAGACATCTCAAATTATAACAAATCTCATCAAATCTAGGACACAGAAAAAATGACAGCACCTCTTCGTGTCTACAGTTAGCAAATGTAGTGCTTGTCTAGTTTGCGTTGGAGTAGA
The DNA here is from genome assembly GCA_028551405.1 of Uromys caudimaculatus. Classification (NCBI taxonomy): domain Eukaryota; kingdom Metazoa; phylum Chordata; class Mammalia; order Rodentia; family Muridae; genus Uromys; species Uromys caudimaculatus. The sequence goes on along the minus strand of CM052718.1, from coordinate 46,346,050 downwards.
TAAAATGAGGTAAGACATGCTTTCAAGCAGAAGGAAGTAAATACAGTGCGTAGGCCACAGGCTGTCTGCTAAAACAAAGGCTGCCTGGTTTGGCTCTTCTAATGGGAGGAGTTGGCAAAGTTCATGGAAGCTCCCAGGTAAGGTAGAGCAGCCCCAACCTCAACAAATAAACCACTTCCTCAGCATGAAATGCTCAGCAGTTTCAGGTCAGCTCCCTGGGTCAAAATAGCTTCACACCATATTACAAAAAAAGCTAATAAAGACCCACAAAGAAATGATTTAAAAACGTTGAGTAATTTGTGCTCTTTAATGTCAAACTGTCTATATCTGTTACCACATTCTCATCTCTCAGACTTTCTGTAGTATACAAAGTACTCTGTACATACTATGACAAGTATCCTTAAAGCCAAAGTAGTTTTCAGGTCTATGGATATTAAAGAAAAGAATGCAATCTCTCCAGTTCCTTTAGTCAATAAACACGCTGAATTTAAAAAGCTCTGTTCAGAGCTCTAGTACCAATGTCTGCTACAGCAAGCACAACTTCAGAGCACCTGTCGCTCACACGAAAGTACAGGGAGGTACTTCCTATACACTCCCCTGTTCCAGCAGGAGTGGCCCACTGTCAGTATCACCTGGCATGCATTTATAACTGATAAATGATGCGCTAGTCTATGGTGACCCAACCAACGTCCACTTTTGGTCTTACAGTGCCTCTAAGCTGAGAGGAATTTAGTGGCAGGGCCATGCACTCACCATTAGTTAAGGCAGCCCAGCTCTACTGCCCTGTGTCAAGCCTGTGGTCTGCCCAGTCTTCCTTCTTGCCCCAGGCCCTCGTTTCCTCACTGCCTTTATAGTCATGCCTTTCCAAGAGTGTCCTGCAGTCAGAACCCTGCCTTTGCAGAGCAGTGCAATGCATAGGCCAGTTTTTATCAACTCATCTACTGAGGATCTCTTAAACACTTTGTATGTTGTGGCAAGTCTGAGTAAAGTTACTATGAACATTTGTTTTTAAATAAACATTAACTTTTCAACTACTTCTGGGTGTCAAGAAAAAGACTTCGGGGCTTACAATGCAAAGTGACCGAACCGTTCACGCTTCCACTGGCAGTGCAGATTTCGCTCCAACTTCTCCCCATGTTAGTACTCCAGGATTTTAGATTTTGGTTGTTTCAACAGACATATGATGACATTCGGTTGTTGGAATTTTTTTTTATTTGATCACTCAACGTGGAAACACCTTTAAATATATTTACTTGTTTTCTGTATGTTTTTATGATCAACATCTGACTAAAACTTTTGGCATATTTTATACAAATAGGCTTTTTTTGAGTCTTAATAGGTTATTTTCTATTTTTATACTTCATATTTTAGGTCTATGACTGAGAGCTAACTTATTTTTGCAAGAAATAAAGTATATCTCCAGGTTTTCATACATGCTGGTATCATCTGTTCTAGCACAATTTATTAAAAAAGACCACCCTTTAAGAAAAACATTTATTTTTTTCATCTGTCAGTCTAAATATGCATGTATAATGTCTATGTGTGTAATGTCTATAGGATTACAGAACAACACCAGGGGTCAGAATTTGCCCACCACCATTTTGTTTTTCCTAATCACATTTGTTTAGTGGGTACACTTGTGTGTTTACTGGAGGACAACTTGCAGGACAGGTTGTCTCCTTTTACCATGTGAGTCCCAGGGACTCAACTCCCATTGGGTTAGGACCACCTTAAGCAAATACCTTAACCTACTGAACCACTGTTGGGGCTCTCATTGGTCTGTCTGTCTTCTTTTTAAAGGTAAACAAGGGCTCTGCTAGTTTACCACTATGCTGTGAACTTCAGTATAGCTAGCCTGTGAGCCTTTGCTCAGTGGGGTTGGGGTGGGGTCCAAGTCACAGGATCAGAGCCACCTCATTCTGCTTTTGTATGAGTGCTAGATGTCAGGTCATTAGGCTTACCATCAAGCACTTTTACTCATTAAGTCATCCCCCTGGCCTGAAAAGACTACCTTTTCTCAACTGTATCATTTTGCTGCCAGGAACAGAATTAGAGTTCAAAAAGTTAGAAATAGTGTAAACTATCCCAATACAGAAGGCTTAGGAAAGTCACATTTAACCTAAACAATGACTCATGAATGACTTCACCTCAGCTGAGGTCCGCTTCAAATCCTGTAAGTTCTGCAGATAAGGGACTCTGGATCCATGCAACAATTGAATGAGCAATAAATATAGTTTCTAAATATAGCCAATTACAAGGCATTATAACTTACTTTTGTGTAGACAATAAAACTAATACTGTGTACAACATATGCACCTATAATATTCTAGCAGAAAAGCAAATACTATGAAAGGATTCTCTAGATGATATGGCTATTGGTATTGTTTCTTGTCTGTCAAGTCTTCATGTTGCTAAAAATTTCAAATTAGAACTATCCTAGGAAGGGTATGAAGAAATACCTTCAATCTCAGTAAGATCCATGAGCTATTTAAATCTTAAAACCAACCAAATGTCTACAGAACAACAAAAACCTTAGTCTCACACCCCTCACCTAAAAATAGACGTTTCCTCACTTTTTTTTTTTTTTTTTGGTTTTTCGAGACAGGGTTTCTCTGTGTAGCCCTGGCTGTCCTGGAACTCACTCTGTAGACCAGGCTGGCCTCCAACTCAGAAATCCGCCTGCTTCTGCCTCCCGAGTGCTGGGATTAAAGGCGTGCGCCACCGCTGCCCGGCCTCCTCACAACTTTTAAGAACAAGCCTCTGCTCATGCTCATTACCGTCCAGATCCCCCACTCTTCCTACAGTAACTATCAACTCTTTATACCCCAATAACAATGTGGGTCAGGCTAGCGATTCTAACGAGTATTTCTCAATCAGTCTATACATTATGATCATTATTATCTTGAATGGTAAAAATCAAAATAATGAAGGGAAATTGGAGACTCTGCCTATAGGCTTCTCTTGCTTCTGATACAAACAGTCCCGGTTGTTTTACAAGTCCCATCTCACACACGAGTAGATAAAACCACCAGCGCCAAGCCTACCTTTGGTGAGATGATACTCTCCACACTGCTCTCTAGGTTACACTCAAACACATGGGCTTTGGTTAGCTTCTTGTCCCAGTGGGCCGCCAGCCAAATTTTGGCCAGAGGCCCTCGTTTACTGAGGACAAAATGTGCGTAGAACATTTTTCTTATTTGCTATGAAATAAGAAGAAACCTGAGGAAAGAAAAAAAAAAAAAATTAAGCTTCACGTGAGGACTGAAGTATTTATTAAGAGATGTAGAAAAATATGAAAACACTAGTTTCCTACATTGAGTATGAGCATATAAAGAACCTGAAAATACAGTAAGCATTTTACAAAATAATCCTATTATTTTAGCATGAGGGCAAGTATTAAGGTGGATAGGGAAAAGAGACAGAGGTCAAACTGCTTTTATGAATCGCTAGTCTAAAGACTCATCAAAAATCTCTTATAAATCCAACCAAGTATTAAATCCCATTTCTAATCTAATTACTGATGGCAGACATAATTCTGCTCATCGGCTAGTAGCTACATGGAAAGAAATGTTTAAGCCTAGCATGTATGAGGCCTTGGGTTTAAACCCTAGTATCACAAAAGAAAAACAAAAACACAAAACCAAATGGCCAAGTCTAAGAAAGGCACTCTGTACAGGCAGCAACACTGCTGCTGAGGAGAGCCAGCCAGCCAGTCCAGCTAGCAAAACTGAGTAGGTGGATGGTCCCACTGGACAGGTGGAACCCACCAGACCTAACTTACTACCTTTTAAGACTAGCACTTTTGTTTATGTTATTTAATTCTCTCCTTCACAGAAGATGTTAAGCCCCACCTTTTTTGTCAAATGAATTTGTGCCCTTTTCTGAAATACCAGAGGCACACTTTTAAGAAATAAAAAGCATTCCTTTAATAGAATATGAATAGTTTTGGCCTTTTAATGATTCAATAGTGATATCCTATAAAGTAAGACAGTGAGCGACACTGCTTAGTGTGCTTCTCTACGCCATGGGGCTGAGTGAGTACAAGTGTACTAACACTATAAATGAGACATCCAACTGTTTTCTCAGACAACTGACTCACCTACTCCTGCCCCCTATGTAAGCCTTGGCAAATAAAACTGTATACATTTCATTTTGATATTTTCATATACATACATTGACAATAAAGTAAGTCAGACCGTATGGCCTTTTTCCGATTTAGCATGTTGCTGAGATCCACTCACCTTGCTATTTATTAACAGTACATTCCCTTTATTGCTAAGGAACACTGAGAGGAAAGAAACTACAGTCTACTCAGCCACTCACCCATCGGAGAACACCCAGTTACTTATTAAGTTTGAGCTACTGCTGATAAAGCTAATGTACATACAGTATGCACACTGAGCCTGCTTTTTTCTAGAGCGAAAGTTCTAAAGTGTGGTTGGTAGGCAATACAGGAAGATCACATATGGTTTCAAGGATACTTTAACACAATGAGCAAACAGTGTGCTTTAAGAACCATAGGTAAGACTATTCTAAAATTAATAGGGAGCAGCAAAGCAGACAAGACAGAAAAGCTAAGACGACTTCAAAAATAAGGAGTAAAACAGAAAGAACAAGCCCTTTTGGTGTTCAACCTTACAGAGCTGTACGTCCACCACAGTACTGGCAGAAAGATACACATAGTGATCATTGCAACCAAGTGGAAAACTCACAGACACCCGTGTATCTCCAAACTGGCTTTTCAGAGATGCAGAAACAAGTCAAAGACAGAATGATAAATCCTGCAACAAACTGGACTGGAGAGATTGAATTGAGTCAAACATACCAAAACAGAACAGAAACAAAATGCAAAACCAATGAAGCTAAATTCGAACCTCATAAGCTACCAACAAATAATTATTTAAAAAAATCAAATTACATTACTCTGAACCCTGAGATGTGCTCCTGTGCAATCAACATGCAACCTGCCTGCTCTCTAGATGAAAGGAACACTATTTGTAGCACATTCAACAAAACCTAACAAGAGTAGACACCTGAAAGGTTTAGTTTTAAATCATTCCATCTGGCCATTTTACGTTAACCCCAATTAACTGCATAGGAAACAAATTAAATCTGAATAAAAATATCTCTAAAAAATTAGGCCACAGCCTTCAATGTAAACTAGAGCACTTTTAGACAAAAGGTAACAATATATGGGCTACATTTTTTTAGACACAAAACCACACTGTCCATAATAGACTCTGTAAACTGGCTTTCATTAAATTAAAATCAGTTGCTTTATGAAAGACTAAGAACTAAAACTGAAAAAGTTTAAAACCCCATTATATAGCTAGAACTTAATCTAGGATATGTAAGGAACTGTCAAGACCGGTAAGTAAAAAAAGAGGAAAATCCAATAAGAAAACAAGCAAAAAGGATATTTCATAGCAAAGACATCCCCATGAGAAATAAGAACATAAAAAGGTATCTAGTATCAGTAAGCCACTAAGAAAATGTACTCTTATCACAACGGTTTAAGTTTAAAAAAAAAAAAAAACAAAAAACAACATCGAATGCTAGAGAATATGGAAACATTTTATATTAGCTTTAAAAACAGAGTAACTGTAATTACATTCCTATTTTCACATGAAAGGGAATAGTAAATTTTAAAATGAAAATTTGCTTATACTTTAACTAACAACATGCCCATTCTTTCCATTGATGAAAGGAAAGTTTGTTTTAAATGTATCATAGCCAGGAAATTTCATGTATGCCAAAAATATTATTTGTAGTAAAGAAAAATGAAATCTGCAGGTAAATGCATAGAACTAGCAAAGATTATACTGAGTGAGCTAACTCAGAAAAACAAACTGAATATTTTCTCTCATGCGGTTCCTAGATTTAAGTGTATTCCTGGAGTAACTGCTGAAATCAGTACAGTCCCAAAGGAAGAGGGGGCAATAGAGGGAAACGGGGGTGTTAGTGATCTGAGGGGGAAATGGAAAAAACGAGGAGGAGAGTTAATTAGGGAGGAGGCAGGGAAATAATACAGAAGGATGTCTGAAAGGCACAAGGAATATTATTATTTACCTAAAATTACATATAATACATAAGTTGGTGTAAAAACATACATATATACTTTACATAAAAATCCCCCATCTGGACTGACAGAGAGCCAAAGATTGCCTAACCCAAACAACACAGGCATGAAAAGTTTGAATAGTTGGTCAGGGTTGTCCAAGACACTCCCCCTAAACATTACGGCTATTGCTACTGCTCTTGGCTAAACAGTAAGTTCTAAATGGTATTGCTAAAGACACTTTGGAGGCTGGGCCAGAGGACCGAAAGGGACGCAACCAGGAACAGTACTACCTAGCTACGATGCCTCTGAACCATAGTGCTGATGGCCACCACGGCTATCTAGGTGGGCTTAAGATGTGCTCCGTAAGAGGGGATCAAGCTGGAGACTGGAAACCAGGCCAGTCCCTTGGAGGAGAACCTACAACTGTCATGTAAACTAGCACAATTCTTAACTACAGTCTAAATTATCCTTAGACCCACAGATAAATAAAAGCTCTCAACCCTCATTAAACAAACTTCTCTTTCCAACAAACTATTAACAGAAAGCCACAACTTTCAGAATCCAGAATAGTGGGATCCAGTCACAACTCCTATACCCAAAGCTCAAGAATCATTGAGGAAAAAGTGCTGAGAAGATTTTAATTGCAAGGGAAATGTTAGGTTTACCACTAGACTGTGTCTACTAGAAATGTCAGAGAAGCCACACCCATGAAGTTTCACCAAGCAGCCTGCCAAAACATGAGCCAAACAAAGACAACACCAAGAGACCTGCAGACACGGATGGGGAGAAGCTCATGAGGCCCCAACCCCAGACAAAGAGCTAGAGACAACTACGGAATGCCAAGAGCAGAAACAGTCTTCCCCAGGGAAGAGCACACCAAATGGTCAGCCCTGAAACACACACACACACACACACACACACACACACACACACACACACACACGTAACACACAGAACAGGCTTCATTTTTATATTTAGGATAGACCCCCCCCCACACACACACACCAAAGAGAAAGAGGCCATGAATTTGAAGGAGAACATGGGGTACAACAAGGGAAGGTGTAGAGGGATGGAAAGATGAGGGGAAAATAAATGATATATTATCTACAGGACAGGAGTGTGACAGCAAGACAAAACCAGCCAGGTTTCCCCCTTTTCCAGTACTTAGTAACAAAGAACGCTGAAATTCTTTTTTTCTGAGCCTAATGTTCCAAGCACATCATTAATTTACAGTTGAAAGTTTTCTCAAAGAAAACAAGAGAGCAAGCTTCCTTAACTATTATACTGTAACCTTTCTATCAAATACCAGGTTGAGAACTAATGAATATTATAACAAAATATTTAGGTTAAATGCTCTGTGGAGTATGAAATAATAATTCATGAGTTATGTTTGCCATTTAATATCTTATGGAACAATATTACCATAATCATGGAGAGCCTTTCATTTGCAATTCAGAGATTTCAAGCATTAGAAAGTTTGTTACAGAAAATCCTCAACTATCCCTAGTGTTATAAACAAACGTAGAGGATTTATGGGAATTCAGTATGGCAATGTGTTCTTAGCAGTCACTATCCTACGTGAAAATCCCCAAAACACTCTGTTCCAAATAAGAGAAAAACTTGCTACAACAATGTTGGCCACATGACAGTTACTAAATATGTGCTTATTAAGAATATAGGATATACTAGCTGATCTCTTAATTTAAAAATGTAAAAAAATTCTAAAGAGTCCAGAAATGAAAACTACTAGTATGTTTCAACAGGTGTCAGTAGTTTATGGCAATACTTCAGCTGCTGGTCAGAGGACTGTGCCTAAAGCATTCCAGCTATGCAGAGGCAGATTCCTAAATAGATTTTGACATGGGGTGGGAGATAATAAGTAAAGCAGAGGAGAACTAAAATTAATCTGGGAAACAATTAGTAACAGGAGCACATTCTACCAAGGGAAGTCAGAGCAACTACAGTAAGTAGTCACTCAGTTATAGCCTTTATCTGAATAAAGAAAAAAACCACAAGCATCATTACCACTTTCCCCTCAGTAATCTAAACCATCAACTTTAAAATGTGGCTGCTTCATCTGTAGATTTTGGAGATTCTAAATTCTGTTGATCCCTTGCAAAAGACCTTTGCATTTGATATCAAAGCAGAGCTTGTCATGATTTTGAATCAACTTTTTCTATTTTTCTAATGCAGCAAGCAACTTAACTGATGATGGCATTATTTAGAACACCCTCACTAATGCAAAAATAAAGCAGTTTCTTTTTACTGCAAAGAAAGAAAGTCAAAGTGAGCTCATGTTTCTGCTCCAATGTCCGTCTTCACCAGCATTTCACTCACCTATTAGGAAAGTGACTGAAAAAACTAGTCCACCCTCTTTCAAGAGCAATTTGGCAAGGTCTTAGGAAAATTTCACACATTCATGCTTTCTGGACAGAAATTGCATTTTCAGTAATCAATATTAAAGATATCATGGAATGTGTGGAAAGAGACAGAGGGAGAGAGAATGAACTAAGTATGTATCAAACGTTTTGCCTAATTTCCTAATGACTAAATACCAGCCCATTTTACATAAGAATAAAGAGTACACAGGATAACTGTATCTCCTAAGGGCTTGATGGAAGTGGACCTATTGTTGCTTTGACAGCATAATTTAGAATACTGGGGGTGGGGGTGGAGACTTTGTGACTTAATGGATGTGGGCTATGTATATTATATACAGTTGCCCCTCCAAATGTAAAGGGTCCATATTCTTAGATTCAGCCAACAGCATAAAAAATAGTTTTTAAAAGTGTGTCAGTAATGAACATGTACACCTTTTACCTTTTCATTATTCCCTAAACAATATGGTGTAGCAGGGAATTTAAAAATGTCCAGGGTTTTTTCCTTGGTATGGAGGGAACTGTAATCTCAGGGGCACAGTGTGCCCTGGAGCCAATTTCTTACAGACACCAAAGCACAATGGCCTCTCAAATTTTACATGAACACATGTATATTTCAGAGTTATTGCAGGCTTAGTTCTAGACCATTTCTACTGAGTTAAAGGAGGCTTTCGCTTGTCACTATCTATAAAGTTATTATTTTAGAATATTAATTGTACAACAGCTTTGTGTCTAAGAAAACTAGGCGCACGCTGTAAGTAAGCAGTATTCTGCTAATCAAATAACTTAATCATGATCTGAATGTTGGAAAAAAAATGGCATCTATCTATAGGCTGTCTGGATTCTGACAAACCTCCCACTGGTTTAACAAAGAAAAATTGCCATAGTAAATATGAAAGGCAACAAAAGATGTATGATAGCATTTTTAATATGGCTGGTTAAGTCCCCCTACGGGAAGCTACCGATGTGTAGGGTCATCTGTATATACTTAGGAGCGTTTGCATAAGCGCAAGGTATCTGTGGAGTACTTAAGAATCTGGTGACAACAGTTCCCTCTGGAAAGTGGCTCTTCACTTTTGTACTATTTTGTGTTTATGTGAATATTTAAAATACAAAAAACAAAACTTAGGCATACTGATCCAAAATTGAAATTACCACACTAGAAGTCAAGACATAATCCTTATTTGCATTAGCTACCAAGTTAGCAAAATGCCTAACAGTGATCTGTTTGTGTTTTTATAATAGGAAAAGTACACTACCTAAAGGTTACTATGGAAACTATGCTAACTATGGAAAACATCAATACCTAACTCACAGAAGGGGGTAGGAGGGAGGGAGAGGGATGGAGGGAGGGAGGGAGGGAGAGGGATGGAGGGAGGGAGGGAAGGAGGGGGAGGGAGGGAGAGAAAGAGACAGACAGACAGACAAGGGGGGGAGGTAGGTAGGTTGGTTTAGCCTGCATATTACTGCTCAATTCTCTTTAATTCTAATACTGACAGAATGAGTTTTATTTCAAATTTAACTCCTTCTTTACTTATTGTAATGGTTATGAAGTCATTTCATGTCTGAAGTTTAGCCTGGGCTTGGTGTCTGTAATCCTGGATTCTTGAGCCTGAGGCAGGAGGATCTTCAAGGCCAGCCTATGGTTCATAATAGATTTCCCTACCTCTCCTAACAACAATAACAAAACATAACCCTGACTTTTAGCTGTATCAACTACAAAATGAACATAATATTCATTAGGGATAATGACAATTAAATGGAACAGCACATGTAGCCCAAGTAGATTCAAACTGTAGTCTCAAAAACCAACTTGCCGGGTTAGTATGATCACATCTTTAAGATAGAATGAAAAAAATACGCATTTCTCAAGAATTAGCTTCTCCAACTACCCAAGTATAAAATAAGTATAAAAGAATCTGCATGCTTTGCTAAATCTTAAAAGAAATTCCCAACTTTCTTGTACATAATACAAAAAGCACCGAGTCCACTCCTTAAACCTCTGTAACTTTGGTTATACAAACTCTAATAGAATTCAAACAAGGCACACACCCTCATCAATACCTTCTCAAAGAAAGTTGCTTCCAGCCTTAAAGGTATTTACAACTTAAGATAAAAGCGATTTCAGTCTGTTCCAAAACTCTGCAGCCTTTCAGTTCACTGGCATTTGATTTTTAATAGGATTTTGCACCCTTTGGGGTTGGGGACGACGACAATGCTTTTCCTATACAGTTTATCGAGAGCAAATATTAACTTTCTTTTGTAAAGAGAAGCCGAAGTACAGAAGCCACTTCCATAAACCCTCCAAACACCAACGCGTTTTGAAACGCTGAAGACAGCTTAACAAATCAGAGAGCACGAAGAAATCGTCCACAGCGTTTCCCTCTTAAATTTGAAGAAGGCCGCTTGGTCTAGTGGAACACCTCGACAGTGTCACCTTACACTATCCTGGCAGAGCATTCTTAAAGCCTTCCTCTGCCACGAAAAAGGCACCCAGCCTCGGAACGTCTCTACAACACTCGATCCTTAACCATTAAAAAAAAAAAAAAAAAAAAGTTTAGAAAAGTTAAGGGGAATACCACTCACACTCGTGTTCTTGGGAGCAATGTTATTCGGTCGTGCTTTAAAACAGCCTGTCCAGTTTCTGAGATTCCCAACATACAAAAATATATATTATAGAGAAATCGGGTTGAGGGAGACAGCAGTACAGGCTGGAAGTCCCCGGGCCCTGCGATCAGTACATGCCGGACGCGACCCAGACCCCGGACCCCACACCCGGTGCACCGCGGCCGCCCGCCCAGGAGCCTCCCTGCCGGCTCCCGCCCTGAGTCCCGCGTCTTTGCAGACAGCCATTTTCCCCCGAGGGGGCGGCCAGGTCCGAGAGCGGGCTCGTTCAAACCTCCCTCCTCTCCCCGTAGCCCCGTGCTACCGCTGTCCGACCTAAGCGCAGCAGAGGGGCTTTTGTGGGTCCTGGAATGCAGCGGAACCATTAGTAACTCAGCAGGCGCGGAGCACGGCCGGGGCAGCGAGGACCCCAGGCGAGGGCGGACCCGGCACGCAGGGGCCCGGGCGCGCGGGGTAGCTGGGCGCTGCGCGGGGTAGCTGGGCGCTGCCCGGGAGCTGGCAGCACGCGGGGACGCGGCGCCGGCCGCCTCTCACCGCAACTCCGGGCCGCGGAGCCCGCGCCCCTATAGCAGCACGGCGGGGAAGAGCACGGGGGAGGGAGCCGGAGCCCGAGAAGTGATCGGCCGGTCGGCTTACCTGTATCTCTGCGGGGAGCTGGGAGGGGTGGGTGGCCCGGGGAGGGGGAAAAGGGTCGGGGGAGGGGGCGGGGAAAGGGGGAGCCCTTGTGCGGTGTAGCCTCGGAGTTGCTCCCGCCACCGCCACGGCCGCCGCCTCCTTTCCGATTCACTCAAACAAACAAGATGGCTGCCGTTACGGCGCGGCTCTTCCGGCCGCCCAAATCCTTGGTTCAAATCGGCAGGATGTTTACGGTCAAAAAGGTACTTGTGCGCCTGCGCAACCCGCCGGAGACGCAGAAGGGGCTGCGCAAGCGCGCTGACCACTTCCTTGTCTTTGGACTAGCCGCTTACTGGCAATGCGCAGGCGCAAAGGTTCCTCGAAGAGGTTTTCCGAGCGTCAGAGTTGGCAAAATACAGCGCATGCGCAACACATTGCAACTACTTGAGCTTAACTTGAACTAGACTTAAAGCAGATCATTGTTGTTGGACAGTTTTCTGGCCCGGGAAAAAAATTATTTTAGTGACCTTGTAGAGCTACGAAGGAAACAAAAAGCTAGCTGATGGAAAAGTAAGGATTAGTTGGTTTGGCCAACCTGTGTTTATAGACAGGTTTGCAGTAAAACATGCTACCAAGGCTCTGGGAGAAATTTTTTTATGAGTAGATTCCTTTTACACGCAGTTCCTAAACTAACTCTGGTCTCCCATTCATGGAGTCTCATGCATGTTCTTGAAAGTTCCCTTTAACCACTCCGGCGGTGGTGGCACACGCCTTTAATCCCAGCTCTTGGAAGGCAGAGGCTGGTGTATCTACTGTGAATTCAGGGCCAGCCTGGCCACAGAGTGACTTCCAGGGCAGCCAAGGCTACATAGAGAAACCCTATCTCAAACCAAACCAAAACAACAACAAAAACCAACAAAACAACATTTGATTCTTTTGAACAAATGCTTGCTTATGGCTCTTGTCATCTCTTCAGTACACTCGTTTCCTTGTATTGAAATGCCAAGTAAATCTCTTACTGCAGGAGTTAGCTACTGATAGTGCGGTCTCTGTTTGGAAACACGTGCTGAAGGTGCGCGTGTCAACTTTAGGCAGTTTGTTTAACAAACCATTGACAGCACAGATTTAACTGACAGATTTCACCTCTTTTCATTGGAAAATAACCTATTTTTCTTTTCTGGCTACTTAGTAATGACTTGTATGATTTGATGTAATAACTGTCCAAGAAACTGGATGCTGCCATTTTCTTAAGGCTTTTTATACAGCAGCTCTGTTCTGCCTGTCTGTTTCGTGATAACACACATTTGTGAGAGGAAAACGATAGGAGGATGATAAAACACATAGTAGCAGATTTTGGCTTAGAATTGCACACAGTTTTGCAGAGTTGTTCCTTTGAATTGATCAACTCTTGAAAAAGGATTATATATGTCAAAAACGCAATAGTAAGTAGGAAGCTTAGAGTAAGAGGATTGACAGAAATATTTTTGGGAATATCACAATGTGTTCTATCATAACTTTGAAGTTTCTAGATTAAATGAAAAAACTTGAGGTATAAAGCATTTGTTTAATAAAGAAAACTCCCCGAGTGAAAAGCGTTATGGTTTTGGACTAAGCAGGAAAAATGGACTTAAAAAGACTGATAAAACATTGATAATGATTATGCCATCTGAATTTTGATAAGGAAAGAAAAGTCGTTTAAGGATAAAATATGCAGTAAAAATGTTATAATCAGGCATAAATATAGAGAAGCAAAGGAATTAGGGATAACAGTATTTGAAATACAACTCAATACATGTATGAATTAAATAAGTGATAGTATACCTCTGTGTGTGTGTGTGTGTGTGTGTGTGTTACATTTATGTTTAATTCATAGTTATACCTACCTCATGGAATGTGTGTGTGTGTGTGTGTGTGTGTGTGTGTGTGTGTGTGTTTGTGTGTTACATTTATGTTTAATTCATAGTTATACCTACCTCATGGAAAAGGAAAGATTTGAGTCAACACCAAGAACGGGACTTCACAGACCATGTCAAGGCTGGGTGTAGGATCTGCTGAGGCATATGGGTGAATCACCAAATCAAAATCATCTGGGTTCAGGAGTGGGCCTACAAAGAATGAAGTGTGTATATATTGATCTGAGATTACAGAGGACTGAAGAGATCAGGGGAAAGCCCAGAGGCAGAATCTGGATTAGAGCCTATGTAGATCATTAAGACTTTTGTCCAAAAATTTCATCATACTAACATTTCAATACCAGGAACATTTCAGTTACTTCCCTGGGAATATTTGACAGTGGCCATTTTGATAACAGACATTTAATAAAATAAGAGTGACAGTGTTTTTCCTGGTGTATTGTTTTAGTTTGGTATTCATTGTTTCTTTCATCCAGCAAAATTGCTTAGAAAAATTATTGACAAATGGGGAAATAGAGCTGAGGTGGAGCTCTTAAAATAATGTAATGAAGACCTTATGATGCTAAAAAATTTGCAAATTAAAAAATGTATTAAATTACTAACAGTTGGAGAAAGGACACCACCAATATAGTACTTTCACTGCAAAAGAAATGAACATGTTTGATGAGGGGCATAAGGAAAGAGAGAAGCTGCTAACTTTGATAAAGGAGAAAAATGGAGTGATAAGACAAACTCCTAAAGCCTTCTAAAACTGCATAGAGGTTCATGAACGCCAACTGGTTCTTGTCCCTTGATAAAAATAAAATTAATTACTGCAACTTCTGTGTTACTTGGAAATCATTATGTTCCAAAAACCATATAAATAGTTGGTATAAAGATTTGCCCTGTCTTATGACACTTAACTTTTTTCCTGAAGAAAAAGTCTGTTTATTAGCTCTATCTCTGGTATACCTGACAGTCATAATTTTCTAATTTTATTCTGTTTACTACTTGTCCTGAAAAATTATTTCAACTGCATTTGAATTAGAGAGTTTAAGTAGGCCCAAGAATATGCTTTATAAACAGTTTCCAGGTAATTACAAGTCTTCTCCTATATAGATCCTATTTTTTGAAGGCAAAGTTTGGAATCATGTAGGCCTAAGATTTCATTACAATCTTCCATGTAGAAGTTGCTGGTTTTCAAGTTGCTCAACCTCTCTGGGGTTAAGTTTTAGTTATAAAATCAGGCAAATTTTATCCATCCTGTTGGTGCTATGGTGTTTATTACATTTGATACTGTATATAAAGTACATAGCAGAGCATTTGGCACATTGAAATCAATAAATTATAATTATTAGTATTATGATTTCTCATAGATGTGGGTATCTGTTCATATACTTATTCTCCTCAACATTTACTGATTCTTCTCTATTGATGTTTTATTCATATTGAATTATATAGTAAATCTGAAAATTGACTCCCAACCTCTTTGCCTTTAGTTTGACACATGCCAGTTACCTAATAGATTATATTCCACAATCAATTTTCCATGTAAGTGTGAGTGAGTCCATATTTATGGAGTTGAGCTGGGTTCATGCCTTTAATTCTGGCACTCAGGAGGCAGGGGCAGGCAGATCTCTGAGTTGGAGAACAGCCTGGTTTACAGAGCAAGTCCCAGGACAGCCAGGACTATACAGAGAAACCCTGTCTCAAAAAACGAAGAAACAAACAAACAAAATCTATGGTGTTGAGGTTGAGGACATCACCAAGGGCCTTGTACATGCTGTGCAGTTGTTGTAACACTGAACCAAAACCCAGATTTCTTCCTTCTTGCTTCTTGGAACACAAGTTTAATGGTTAACACACTCAGGCAACAGACTTAAACAATGAAGATAAACATTGAAGTAAGAATAGAGAAGCTTGGAGATGGAAAACTGGATGTCTGCATGTAAAAGAATGCAAATTGATCATATCTATCACCTTGAACAAAACTCAAGTCCAAGTGGATCAAAGACCTCAACATAAAACTGGATACACTAAATCTGATAGAACATAAAGTTGGGAATAGCCTTGAACTCATTGGTACAGGAAACAACTTTCTGAACAAAATACCAATGGCTCAGGCTCTAAGATCAACAACTGATAAATGAGACCTCATGAAACCAAAAAGCTTCTGTAAGGCAAAGGACAACATCAATAAGACAAAATGGCAGCCTACAGATTGGGAAAGAATTTTCACCAAATCTACAGCCAACAAAGGCCTAATATCAAAAATTTATAAAGAACTCAAGAAATACACAGCAACAATCCAAATAACCCAATTAAAAAATGGAGTACAAAACTAAACAGAATTCTCAACAGAGGAATCTTGAATGGCTATGAATTAGTTAAAGAAAATGTCAATGTCCTTAATCATCAGGGAATTGCAAAATGACCCTGAGATTCTATCAGAATGACTAAAATAAAAATCTCAAGTGATAGCACATACTAGGAGGATGTGGAGAGAGGAAGACTCCTCCACTGCTGGTAAGAGTGCAAACTTGTACAACCACTTTGAAAATCAACTTGTTGGTTTGTCAGAAAACTGAGAGTAGTTCTACCTTAAGACCGAGCTATACAGCTCCTGGGCATATACCCAAAAGACGCCCCACTGTACCACAGGGACACTTGCTCAACTATGATCATAGCAGCTTTATTTGTAATACCTAAAAACTGGAACCAACCTAGATGTACTTTAACTGAAGACTATTCAGCTACTAAAAACAAAGACATCATGAATTTTTCTGGCAAGTGGATGGAACTTGAAAATATCCTGAGTGTGGTAACCCAGAGCCAGAAAGACATGTATGATATGTACTCACTTATAAGTGGACATTAGGATCTGGGCAGTGGTGGCGCACGCCTTTAATCCCAGCACTTGGGAGGCAGAGGCAGGCGGATTTCTGAGTTGAGGCCAGCCTAGTCTACAGAGTGAGTTCCAGGACAGCCAGGGCTACACAGAGAAACCCTGTCTCGAAAAAACAAAACAAAACAAAACAAAACAAAACAAAACAAAACAAAAAAACCCCAAACAAACCCAAAAACAAACAAACAAACAAACAAAAAAAGATGGAGCAGAGACTGAGGGAACAGCCAAACAATGACTGCCCCAAGCTGAGACACATTCCATATGAGAGCCAACTCCTGACACTATTAATGACACTCTGGTATGCTTGCAGACAGGAACCTAGCATAACTGTCTCCTGAGAGGTTTCATCCAGAAGCAGATGAAGATGCAGAGACCCACAGCCAAACATCAGGCTGAACTGAGCATAAGATGTCTTGTGGAAAAACAACAACAACAACAACAACAACCAAAAAAGAGTAAAAAAAAAAGATGTCTTGTGGAAGAGTAGTGGATAGAAGCGAGCAAGTCAGAGGGGTCAAGGACAGGACAAGAAGACCCACAGTGTCAACTAACCTAGGACTATGGAGGCTCACAGAACCTCAGCCACCAACCAGGGAGCATGCAGGAGCTGAGCCTAGACCCCCTACAATTTTGTGGCAAATGTCCAGGTTGGTCTTCATGTGGGTGCCCTAACAAGTGGATGGGGGCTGTCTGTGCCTCTGTTCCCTGCCATTAGATCTGCTTCCCCCTACTTGGACTACCTGGTTGGGCCTCAGTGGGAGAGGATGTGGGTAGTCCTCCTGGAAGTGGATGCCCAGGGTGGGGTGCTACTCAAGGGGAGTGGTAGGTTTTGTAAGGATGGGACTGGGAAGAGAGGAGGGCAGGGCCTGTGATCAGCTGTAAAGTGAATAAAACACAAAGGAAAAGAAAAAAAACCTGTATTCACTTCCTGTCAACTGGTTGCTTGCTCCTCCTCTTGAGCTATGATTAACTTTATTTATCCTGTTTATAAAATTCAAGGAGAAAGCTCTTGGATTAAAGTCTGTACTAAGGCTGAGCCACATCACAACTAAACACAGGTTTTTTTCCAGTAAATAATACAATCTTAGGGTTCGGTGTAATCAAATATCCTGCAACAGTGAGGAAATGAAGGAAGGACAGACACTCAGACACAGAAATGATGTGATTAGGTTGTTTGAGTTCTCAGCTGGAGAAAACTGCGCTCAGCCTGTTTATTAAATACAGTTGAACAGGGGGCGGGGATCATTGCACACAGCTGAACAAGGAGGCAGGGACGCTGCATGCAGTGAGCAAAGAGGCAGCATTTGTCAACCTTGAAGAACAGTCTCTGTAGGAGAACAGTCTTCAGGCTGAAAACATCTAGGGCAGTGGTTTTGAACCTCCCCAATGCTGTTACCGTTTAATATAGTTTTAAAATAGTTCCTCATATTGTGGTGACCCTCGACTATAAAAATATTTTGGTCGTTGCTTCATTACTGTAATTTTGCTGCTATTATGAATTGTGATGTAAATATTTTTTATTTTTATTTTATTTTTTTTTTGGTTTTTGGTTTTTTCGAGACAGGGTTTCTCTGTGTAGCCCTGGCTGTCCTGGAACTCACGCTGTAGACCAGGCTGGCCTCGAACTCAGAAATCCACCTGCCTCTGCCTCCCGAGTGCTGGGATTAAAGGCGTGTGCCACCACTGCCCGGCGATGTACATATTTTTGAAGATAGAGGTTTGTCAAAGGAATAGTGACTCACAAGTTGAGAATCATTGATCTATGGAGAGATAGTTACAATGGACTTTTTTTATGCATACTGTCAACATTAAAACTTGGACCTAGGGAAGGCTTTGTCCTCCCTCTGAGCTCCATTTGAGTAAGACTGCCACTCCTGTGAGGCTGAAGCATTGGGGTCCTTGTTCATGTTAGCAACACCCATGGACTTAGGACTTCATTCACTTCCTGTATGCATACATTATGTACTTCTCATTTGAAATTAACTAAATTCATTTATGTTAAGATGCTAGTTCAACCAGTGATAGAATTTTAAGTAGTAGAATAAAAGAATTCACTCTAAATCATTTGGAATCATCCAATTCCATGAGATGCTTAGTTCTGATATGTGCCAACAATTCAGGATACAATTTATCATCTACACATCTTTCTATTAGCATATATTAAAGATCTTTCTCTACTGTTTCAATATCATAAGACAAACTGTGGTTGAATCTAATTGATGTTTGAAGAAATATATCAGTTAAGACATGTTCTCCTGTGATTTATAATGTCTGAGTGCCATTGTTCATCCATTTATTGGCAAATGAGTGTTAGTGGATAATGTTGCTCAGGTCATTAAGAACTAAAACATTCAATGACAGTCTTCATTTGTTCATCCTGAGGTGAACATGGACACCTTCTATACTTTGATAGTCATACATTTATTCATGAAACACCCTTTAATAATTACCATAAAATGGCACCATATTTGATGTTTTAAGCATCTTTCCCCCTATCCCATTTTTTCCATATTTATTTATAACACAGCTTCCAGAAAGAATTGATCATGTTTACTCCTATAGGCTTTTTGTGGTAAATTATATGTAATACTCAGTCACATTGGTTCTATAAAATTGTATAATTTAATGGCATTTAGTACACTTACAAAGTTGGATAACAGTCACCACTGTCTGGTTTCAGGTTAATTTATTATTTTCGAAGGGAGCCCTTAACCCTGCTTAGCAAATCTGTCCTCAGACCTCATTTCTGTAACCTCTAGAAATTAATTAGCTGAGGATTTGCCTCTTCTGTGTATTTAGGTGGTGTTGTTTAGATTAAAAACATTTTTTAAAATTAATGACCTTTTTACATTGTAGTGTCAAAAATACATAAGAGAAAACAACTTAAAAGAGAAAAAGACTTACTTTTGTTCATAGTTTCTGTGATTTAAGCTCATAGCTGCTTGGTGCCAGGCTCAAGGATAAGACATCATAATAGAGGGAGTGTCTGCTAGGGCAGCTCTTTACATCATGAGAGGAAAGAATCAGAATTCTGAAATAGTCAGAGACCAAGTATTATTTTCAAAGTCCCTCCATCAGTGACCTACTTTCACCAGCTAGGCTCTGCCACGTAAAGATTTCATGGGTTCTCAGCATGGCACCACCAGCTGGAGAGCAAGCATATAAAATGTGAGCTTGTGGGATCATTCCAGCCTCTGACCAGAACAGCTTCTCAGAGGCTTATGTGTTGAAGGTTTGACTCCCAAAGCAGTGCTAGTCCCTGAGACCTTTGGAAGACGTTTGAGTCATGATCTTTGACCTTATTTATGAATTAATGCACTAATATATTCATAACTTAAAAGACTTGGGAGGAGGGCCCTTGTAATAAAAGCAAGTCTCTTCCTCTCCTAGCCACTGTGAGGCAGCTTACTCCTATGCATTTCTTCTATCGTGCTATAGGCCTAAAACCAGCCAGCCTGAGTGATCATGGATTAAACTCTAAAAGAATGAGCCAAAAACCACCACCACCACCACCACCACCACCACCACCACCACCACCACCACCACCACCACCACCACCACCACCTTTCCTTCTTTAACTTGATTTCTCAGGTACTCGGTCATAGAAACACATCATATAAAAATAATCATACAGTATGTTGCTTTTTGCACCCTGGTTCTTCAATTAACACTGCTTTCCAGTTTCATCCACATTAAAGCATGTGTCTGCATTTAATTTCTTTTCAAGGCCAAACAGTATGCCATTGTATAGATCCACCACATTTCATCTGTTTGTTAGCTGGTCATGGAGGTGTTTCCATTTCCTGGTGAATATGCAGTGCTGCTATGAACACATGTATACAGGTTTTTGTTTGAGTATTTGCTTTCAGGGTTTTTGGTATACAAGCCTAGGAGTATAATGGTTCAGTCATATGATAACTTCATGTCTAGCTTACTGTGAAATTGCCAAACTCTCTGCCATAGCAGCTGAACCTCTGCACCCCACTAGCAGTGCACATCTCCATCAACATTTGCTATTTTTATTATATTCATGTGAGTAGATAGAAAATTTTCTCACTGTGGTTTTTAATTTTTATTTCTGTAGTTACCAAATGACACTGGATTTTTCCTGCTTATGTTCATTGTTCTAAAGAAACAATGTCTTTTTAGTTCTTTGTCTATTTTAAAGATGTTATTTATTCTTATTTTATGTGTAAATATCTCTGTGTGCATAACACATGTGGTTGTCTGAAGAGGTCGGAAGGGGGCTTTGGATTCTCTGGAACGGAATTCACATCCCTGGGGAAGCAGCAAGTCTTTTTGACATTAACCTATTCTCTTTTGCTCATAAAAATTGCTGAGTTGTATTAGTTTTTAATATATTCTGGAAACAAATCCTCTCTTTCTCTCTCCCCCTCTCTCTCCTCTCCCCCCTCTTGTTTTAGGTTTTTTTGAGACAGAGTTTCTCTGTGTAGCCCTAGACCAGGCTGGCCTTGAACTCACATAGACATCTACCTGCCTCTGCCTCCCAAGTGCTGGGATTAAAAGCATGAGCCATCACTAACCATCTTTGGAAACTAATCTCTTATCAGATTTATTTTTGGATATTCTTGAGAAACAATAACAAAGCATAACAATCCCAAATCTTATGATATTCATTTATGTAAATTGAAATTATGTTAAAATGTAGTTTGTCTATGGGATCACTGCTCACAGAACTAGAAAAGATTCAAACTTTAAGTTATAGCTTATCATTGAGCTTATTACTCAAGCATTTTCCTAAGTATTAAACATTGAGGCTTTAGTGTTTTTGGTTTTCGACAAGTTTTACTCTGTGGCCAGACTGCCCTTGACTCACAGACTTTACCCCGGCCTCCTGAATGCTGGGATTACAGGCATGTGCCGCATTCCTGACTAAAATATTGTTTCATATGTACTTTACTATTGTTCATTTCTGTGGTTCTGGAGTTTGAATTTGGATAAGGCTCTACAACTGCATTATAAGCCTATCATACATTACAAACAAACATAGTTCTAGAGGTTTAATTTAGTCCTTGGGCTAAGATTTGAAATTTTATCACGGGATCCCAGTTACAAAATGTTAATTGACTTAAAGAAGGTCAGTATAGTAGAAATTCAATGTTCTGAGTCTCCTGATTCTTGGACCATTCAATCCTACATTTTGGTTAAATTAATTGTGGTTAAATTAAATGAGGTTACCAAGCTTAGCAGATTGACTTTTCATATCTAACATTATAATCACCATTACAAACAATTCATTTCAAAACTTAATCAGTTCCTGACATGTATACAAAATAAAAATACTATTTGCAAAATTCCTGTGAACTACCTAGAGATGTTGTGCCACTTTGGGTGGGGTTAGCAGGCAGAAATTTCCCACTATCAATCAGAATGGAATATTATTGCTTCAGGCAGGGTCTTGCTGTGTAGCCTGGCTTGGCCTCTGGAATGCTAGGATTTCAGGAATGCACTACCACACTGTGCTTAAATGAAAGCTCAAATAAACTTGGGACACTGAAGCAGCAACCATAGGGCCTGCACAAGTCTGCACAAGGTACTCTGAATTTATCCTGTGACTTCCAGTTTAGCATTTTTTAATGGAACACATAAGTGTGTAAATGAGAGAGTCTCTGATTCTTGTGCCTTTTCTTGGGCTCTTTTCCTTCTGTAGGTTTGCTTCATCTGACTTTAATGTGATGGTTTTGTTTTATCTTATTATATTTGTTTTGTTTTTATTCTTAAAATTCTGCTCCTTTCTAAAGAGAGACAAAGGGCATGGATCTGGTTGGGAAGGGAGGTGGAGAGGAACTGGGAGTAGAGGGGAAACTGTAATCAGGATACATTGCATGAGAAAAGAATATTTTCCATAAAAGGGAAGCAAAGAATTACAATGAATGGGTAATTAACTAAACAAAGATAACTACTTGTCCTAGTTAGAATTTCTATTGTAGCAATTAAACACCTTGGCCAAAAAGCAATTTAGAGTTAAAAGGGTAGGTTTATTTGGCTTACACTTCCATACTGCAGTTCATCCTTGGAGGAAGTCAGGACAGGGCAGGAACCTGGCAGCAGCAGCTGATGCAGAGGCCTTGGAGGGATTTTGATTATTGGGTTTGTTCCCCATGGCTTGCTCAGCCTACTTTCTTATAGAACCCAGGAACATCAGCCCAAGCATGGCACCACCCAATGGGCTAGGCCCTCCCTCATCAATCACTAATTAAGAAAATGCTCTACAGGCTGGCCTACAGGCCCAATCTTGAGGTATATGAGGTATTTTTTCAATTGATGTTCATTCCTCTCAAATGACTATGGTGTGTGACAGGTTGAGATAAATCTAGCCAGCACACTACTGAACAATCAGCAACGATTTGGTAATAAGAAGGGATTAATCATTAAGTAGAGACAATGCCTCAGAGTACAAGAATAGCAGATGTGGTGAACACATGTTTATAATAGCTGAGCCTACATAGCCATGGTAGAAGGAAAACTCAATGACCAACCTTGAAGTTTGCAACCCAACAACAGTGTAGAGTATGGTTCACTTAATGAACTACAGTTAAAAGGTACTACAGACAAAAGAAAGCAGAGATGGATACAAGGGGCCTGGGTTCCAGTGAAGGAGCTGGGACTCTGCCCTCTGGGTAGAACTCACAGGAACATTTCCCTTTATGGTGTTCAGGAGCCTGTGAAGCTAGCAAAACTAGCAAGAATGCGAACACACCTGGAAGTTCACCTCAGCAAAGCCATACAGGGAAATCAGCCTCTTCCTCTTTGCCACTTCTCTCTCCCACCTTCAGCTGAGAAGGGGAATGTGCATTGGCACCCGATGACAAAGGAAATGTGTATTATTACATCAGACTCTCCCATCACCAAGCAAGATCAAGGCAGATTAGGAGCTTACCAGCAACAAGCAGACAACTGGCAGAGATGGTCATAATATTTGAAAGAGTAACAATAACAATAATATTAGGAAACATTTTAGAAGTGGTTAAGTGGTTATTCGTGTAACCCAGTATAGTAGTGTTATTTCTCTGTGTATGAAAGTTTAACAATGTCTGACCAGGTGGTTAGTAGTAAATACTAAGTATATTGAGTTTATCTGAAGGTGTGTACCCAATTAACCCCCCAAATAGGAAGCAGTCTTTTGGAGAACATCTTCAAACAATGCACGTGGCAGGTGTTATACAGGCAAGTATGAATTGATACTACATGTCCAAGATGAATGTTCTATTAAGTCAAAAATTGCAGGTGTCAGCAAGCCAGGTCTACCTGCTCCCAACTGTCCCCCCGGGGTGGGGGAGGGTGCTGCAGAGAAAGATCTTTCAAATCACGCTTGGCTACTTCTGAGAGCCTTGAAAAAATAGAAACTCTTCTTTTTAGGCATATCTGAGTTAAGATTTTTTTTTTTTTGGTTGCATCGAATAAATGACAAATAACAGTTTCAGAAATAAGGATCAAGATATTTAATAATCTCATGCAACAAGCTATCTGGAGGAGACTCAATATCTTCAAAGTCTCATATGCCCTGGCATCTTTTAGATCTGTCATCCTTACAGTATGGCTTTTTGCTTCATAGCTGGAAGATAGGACTTATTTTAGACATCATTTTACCATTTAGACAAGAAAAAGAAAGAACTGTGTTCCACGTCTGCATTCAGTAGATATTAGATGTCAAGCTATTTATCAACATGTTTGGAACCATTGAATGTACAGAATGTGTCAGGCTATATAATTTAATTATTAGTGCAGAAATATATAATCTTGGCTCTCCTGTAAACTCCATGGATCCAAATACGAGGCTCTTGAGACTCCATTTCCACCTCACGGTATGCCCCACTCTGCACATACAGAGAAGGTTTGGTCTTCAAGCCCACACACCTACCAAAATTCTTCCCCAGCCTGCGTGGGATATACTCTGAGAATGTCCTATTTACTTGTAGTTCCTATATGGTGTATTTGTGGGTAACATTCTATGTAGCAGTGTTTTGTGCTATAAGAATCCCTTTAAAATATAATTTCTATTGGTAGAGTGAAGATTTTTTTCTTTTTCAGCTTGTACCCCCGGACTAATGTCAAATAACATGAAGCTGCCCTTTAAAGAGGCATTCTCTGTGCTGTTAGTATGGTTTCTGTTTGATATGAGCAATTAAATGTTGGATGAATGAAAAAGAATTTTTAGTAATGATTAGTTTCTCGTTGTCCAACTTATATCTTCACTGGGTTTGTTCATGCCTTCTCTGTTGTTTTGGATCAATTTTTTTGAGAATGGAAAAATTATTTAAGTAGAAAATTTCAGTGTGGCTGCAAAAATTCAGTGAAAGTGAACTAACCTAGTATTATTTGAAAATTTTGTATTGCTAACTTTCTAATATTACTAGTAAATATAATTTCTCTATTCATCTTCTAGCTCCTCTGATTTTTTAAGGTTTGTAAAGTAGAATTCTCTTTAACTTCTTTATAGGGGGGAACTGCTTTTGAGTTGTTTATATAAAGTTATTTAAATAATGGAGAAAATTTTTTTTTTTGCCTATGTTTTTCTGAGATGGTGTTTTCTTGGGAAAAAAATATTCAGTTTCAAAGGCTGAAAACAAATCCACAAGAACTCACTAAACTCGGGAAGAGTTTAGCTTCCTAAACAGATTGCACAGAAGATAGGAAGCCGCAGCCAGATCTACAGCCTCTGATTGTCCCAAATTACATGAGTCATCAACTGAGTACTCTGAAAAGGAAAACAAGCCATTTTCAGCTAAAAGATATGAGCATAATGTGTGCCATAAACTCACAGTGGTTGTTTTTATAACCAAGGGTGTTTGTGACTTAATTTGAATTTCTCAATGCAACATTTCTCAAAAATTCTTTAAACATCATAGATGATCTATTATGTACAAAACATGAGTGGTAAGAAACACCATTTCCTTGCCTTCTGGGAGGAACCTTAGGAAACAGCAGCAGCAGGTGCAAAGTATTCTAGAGAGAGGGCTGGCTATAAAGAACATATTTATCCATCAGTTCCAAATTTCCATGCTTCCGAGGAAATTAAAAACAAAACAGACAACTATTCTAAGGTGCTGGAAGAGGACTAGAAATGTTCTGGGGTATTGTGAAATCTAGACTTGAAATTTGTTCTCATTTCCTTATGAACAGCTTCTAACATCCTTGGTTTCTTCAGAGTAAGGAGCATTTTGTTTCCTGTTAATGAAGTGACATGTAGCTGGAAGCCATTAGGTAGCTTCAGGATGAGTAGTGATTTCAAACGAGTAAAGAATAATCAGAGTTTTTAGTTCTACCTCTTAGGAAAGAGAGACCGCAGGTTAAGTTGGCCAGAAATACAGTCAACTTGCTTTTGAAATGAAGCCTCCACAAACACTCAAAATGTACAGGGATCAAAAGGATGGCTGAACGTGTGGAGGATGGCAACCCAGAAACGCCAAAGCCTACCCGCTCACCTTGCCTTTATGCATCTTTTTCTGTGGTCCTTCACCCATGTCTTTTGTAATATTTTAGAATTTAGTTTTGGGGAATAATAGAAAGTCGAGTTTGATATGCCATTATCATTGAACGTTTTCAATGCTTCAATGTTCTTGTGACTATACAGTGCTGCGTTTGTCAGGGCTTAGTTGTAGAGACAATTGGAAACATTTGGATGATCTAAGAAGATCGTGAGACTCACTGGAGCAGGTTATGTCTCTTAAATAACTTAGTGTATCAGTTGGGAACCTGTCCACCAAAGTAAGGTCTGTGATCCTTCTGCAACCTTCAGAAAGCTGGAGTCAGGAAGGCATTGTTTCAGATTCTTGATTCCAGCACTACACTGCTGTAAGTATGCAGTCGAGTAAGAAGCCATCACCTAAAAAAAAAACCAAAAAAAAAAAAAGCCATCACCACTGGTATAGACTCATTCTAGGTCACATTCTACTTCCTGTATCCACTCCAGTGAAACAGATGTCACCAGAATCCCGCTTTTTATTTTTTAATTACTGCAGAGCATAGATCTCAAATATTTACTAAAATAAGTAATGGCAGTATCTTTGAAGAGGATGACAGCAATGCAAGAAAGTTGTCTAAGTAGCAGGAATAGAGACCATAGAATGGGTCAAGATGACCTTCCTAAGCCGGTGACGCCTACGTGAAGACTTGTAAAAGCTAAGACGGTAAGCCTGTCCTACAGCAAGAGCACAACATGCAAAGACCCTGAGACAGAACTTGTATAGGATGACCAAGTCATGGTACCTGAATGGCTAGCACCGATGAGCTTTCTGCTAGAGAGTCATACTTATTCCAAAGAAGAAAGTTTTGTTTTGTTTTTTTGGTTTTTCGAGACAGGGTTTCTCTGTGTAGCCCTGGCTGTCCTGGAACTCACTCTGTAGACCAGGCTGGCCTCGAACTCAGAAATCCACCTGCCTCTGCTTCCCAAGTGCTGGGATTAAAGACGTGCGCCACCACTGCCTGACAAGAAGAAAGTTTTTAAGTAATCCTTTGCTTTTTTTTTTATATATACAAATGTATTTTGAATTATGATAATCAACAGTTTTTATAGCATTCATACTAATTGAAAGGCAAAGAGAAATCTCCTAATAGTGCCATATTTGGAGCTACTATGCTGTAAAATAATATTCTTGCTACTAAAAAGGCCATTACTGGGTTAGTGTGTTTGCTTTTCTTTTTAAAAAGATAAACATAAAAATAAAAAAAAATGCATATGTCTGATTTCTGGATGGATTGTCCGTTCTAAAAGTAATATTTTTAAATTAATTTTTGAGAGTTTCATACAGCGCATTTTGAATACATTTACCCCAAATTCCTCCCATCACCACCTTCTCCATGTTCTCACCGCATTTCTTCCCTCATCTTCTGCTTGCGCATTTGGTACTCCATCCGCTGAACTTGGAATCTATTTCTCCCCTTGCCTTGTGTCTCAGGGTTTTATTGCTGTGAGGA
>CM052718.1:46291210-46318133 GCA_028551405.1 Uromys caudimaculatus | reverse complement strand
AAGAGCGTCAATGGGCCTGACTGCCCCCCCCCCCCCCGTCGTCCTGGAATTTGGACCACCAACCAAAGAATACACATCTATGGACCCATGGTTTGGACCACATATGTGGCAGAAGATGACCTCTATGGCCATCAGGGAGAGAGGAGAGGCCCTTGGGGCCGAGAATGTTAGAGGCCCCAGTAAAGGAGAATGTCAAGGCAGGAATATGGGGATGGGTGGGCGGCTGGGTGGGAGGTTGAATTCCCTCATAGAGGTGAGGATGGGGAGGGGATAGGGGGTTTCCAAAGAGGAGACCCAGAAAAGGGGAAACATTGGAAATGTAAATAAAGTATCAAAAAGAAAAAAAATGATCAAATGTCTACGAGTCGGTGCAGCTGTATCTCAGGGTGTTTACAGAGAGAGAGAGAGCAAGAGAGGGGTGGGAGGAAGTCTGGTGGATAAGAATGTGAAATGTACGCTGTCTAGCATCCAATTAAATGTTCTATGTGTACTAATAAGTAGAAAAGTGATTCATTATGAAAAGAAATCTTAATCAATTGAACTCACTCCAGAACAAAGATTTTAGAACTAACAGGTAAGCACTTTAAAACAAGCATTACAAAAGAATTTGTTATAGTTCAAATCTAAAGTGCCCTCCACAGACTTATGTTTTGAGTGTCTGTTCCTGAGCTGGTACAGGGGTGGGGTGGGGTGGGGCATCTCTGCAACCTTCAAGGCCAGGAGGTGAGGGAGGCATGAAGGCAGACAGCACAGTGTAACATGTAGTAGCTGGTGTTGATTCAAACTTCAGGAGGAATGGTGTGAGAAGTTTCCAAGAACACAAAGTCACATAATTAAAAAGATGAAGACTTACACAAGGGAATAATATGCAATCACGATCTACAACTTGACTCAGAGGGTAATGATAATAAAAACTGTAAAGATAAATGTAAGGGGGGAAGTTACCATATTAAGAAGACTGAAGGTGTCTAAAAGAATGATTATAAGAGAGCTCAAACCCCAGCTCTTCTTTGTCACTAGAATGCATAAGCTCTAAAGTCAACAGAAGAAAGAAGCATTTACAAGGTCAAGAAACAGAAGGTGCTTTCTCTGTTTGGGGTGAGGTGACATCCCATCAGAGGATAAAAAGACATTGTGTTGTAGGATTATTTTATTGCAGTACAATTCTTTTATTGTATGAAAGTTTGGCTATAACAAAAACTCGATGTTAAGGTAGTTTTGAAATATCTTCACTCACTGTTCAGATGTAATCTGAGCCAGAGGTCATGGCTTGCACGACTTGTTAGAGTTGACAAAAGCTGATCATACTCCCTCTGTCCAAGCTAAGTGTGCTTCCTACCCTTGGCACTAAGGCCTTTTCTCTACCACAGCATTTACCACACTGTATCATCATTTCTTCCTGATCTAATCCTCCACCCTTAGCATCTACTAAAATACAAGATCCATGAGAGCTACGACCCCGTCTTACCTATTGGTGTCTCAAACAGCTACTATCAAAATGTTTATTTCAACATCAACACCAAACACATATCTAAAAAGGTGTCTGGCATCCAGTAGATACAAAAACAATGCAGAAAGAATGGAAGGGAAGGGGAAGGAAGGAAAGGGGAAGGGAGGGGAGGGGAGAGGAGGGGAGGGGAGGGGACGTGAATCTTTAATCAGTGATTGTAACTTCTTTGGATATTTCTACTTGGATAGTTCGGTATTTTCAGATTATCAACTAAAAGCATCAAGATCCATGATAACTACAGCCACATCTTACCTATTGGTGTTCAAACAGCATCTACCAGAATGTTTATTTCAATGTCAACATCAAATCATCAAATGCATACCTAAAACAGTGATATTCCTACTCAAGAATTTTTTTTTTTGATACTTTATTTACATTTCCAATGTTTCCCCCTTTCTAGGTCTCCTCTTTGGAAATCCCCTAACCTCTCCCCCTCCCCCACCTCTATGAGGGTATTCCACCTCCTACCCACCCGCCCACCCACTCCCATATTCCCACCTTGACATCCCCTTTACTGGAGCCTCTAACACCCTCAGGCCCAAGGGCCTCTCCTCCCCTGATGGCCAACAAGGCCCTCCTCTGCCACATATGTGGTCCGAACCATGGGTCCCTCCATGTGTATTCTTTGGTTGGTGGTCCAGCCTCTAGGAGGATGGGGGGGGGGGGTTCAGGTCAGTTGACACTGTTGCTCCCTTCATGGGGCTGCAAACTCCCTCAGCTCCTTCAGTCCCTTCTCCAACTCCTGCATCTAAGACCTCACTCTCAGTCCAGTGGTTACTGTAAAGTGAAAATTGGGTATTCCGAACTTTTGGGCTAATATCCACTTATCAGTGAGTATACACCATGTTCGTTCTTTTGTGACTGAGTTACCTCACTCAGGGTGATATTTTCAAGTTCCATCCATTTGCCTGCAAATTTCATTAAGTCATTGTTTTTAATAGCTGCCTACTCAAGAATTCTTGACAACACTGTTTCAAAGGAAGATTCAAAAAGCACTACCAGGAAAAGCTATTCTATTTCCCTTTCCTAGGGAGATCCATCGGTCCCCCCAGCCCCACCCCCTGCCTCCAGAGCCCTCCTCTTTAGCTAATCTCTCTGGATCTGTGGATTGTGGCTTGATTATCATTTGCTTAACTGCTAATATCGACTTTTAAGTGAATACATACCATATTTGTCTTTCTAGCTCTGGATGATTTTTTTTCTAGTTGTATCCATTTACCTGCAAATTTCATGATGTCATTTTTTTAACAGCTGAGTAATACTCCACTGTGTAAATTTACCACGTTCTCTTTATCTATTCCTCAGTTTGAGGACATCTGGGTTGTTTCCAGTCTCTGACTATTATGAATAAAGCTGCCATGAGCATACTTGGGGAAATGTTCTTCTGGGTAGGACAGAGAAGCCTTTGGGTATATGCCCACTAGTAATATAGCTATATCTTGAGGTAATTGAATTCCTAATTTTCTGAGAAACTCCCAGATTTTTTAGGTAGTCTTGGTAGGGACAGGTAGGATGGGAGTAGAAGGGGTGAGAGTGGTGCAAGAGAGTGTGGGGAAAGACTGTTGGAACTGAGGAAAACGTGAGGGTGCTGTGGAAACTGAGTAGAAACTTCTGGATTCTGAGTGTGACTTCAGTGAGGACCCCTAGTAATAAATGATACAGAATCACATCTGGCTGTCTTTTGTAGCCAGGCAAGGCTTCCAGTGGTAGTAGGTTGCAGTCAATTGAGTTGTTGGCTGAGGGAGTTCCATGGAGACCCATAACTAACCCAGCATGATTCTAGGACAAAGGGTCTCTCTCTCTGAAGTGGATGCCCCATTGCCCAGTACAACATCTGCACGACTTGGTGAACATAGAGAGGTCGAGCTGGTGCCTGCCTGCAGGCTTCATCCCTACAGTCTAGTCTCTTTGGCATGGGGAGGTACACCACAAGCGACAGCAAGAGAAACATGGACACCAACCAAGCCACACAAATCCTTTGAGGTACAATTTATCCTGCCTGCAAATGTGCTTGGGCAATGATGACGCAAAACTTGTGGGAGTAGCCAACCAATGTCTGATTTAACTTGAGGCCAATGCCAGAAATGAAGTCCGTGTCCTACATTGGCTGGATGTCCAGGAGCCAGAGACTGGATAGCCCAGAGACTTAAGGTAGAACCAACACTATTGGCAAAAAAAAAAAAAAAAAAAAAGACCAGATTCCTAATGATATTCTGTTATCTATACTCACATATTGTTGCCTCGTCCAGTCAGCGATAAGCACTGAGAAATCCTACCAACAGTCAGCATTCACTGCAGGGCTCCAGAGAAGGCCTCCACCAACACATTCTTACCTTCTAGTTGATTTCTACTGCACAGGATGAAATGTCTCTAAAGGCACAATGCCCATGGTGTCTGATGATACTTAAGAGACCATCACCTGGTGCTCCATCAGGAGTCTTTATACCACAAAGTTATTAGGGTAGAAGTGTGTCAATGAAGGTGCTCTAAGCTGCAAGAGACTGAATACCCAAATAGATGTGATCAAAACAAATACGTTTTCTTGTTGTTATCATTGTTGTGGAGCTTCAAGATTGAGTCTACAGCTCAGTGACTGATAGGGTCAAGTCACTGCTTTTGTTTTGTTTTGGTTTGGTTTGGTTGGTTGGTTTTTGGTTTTGCTTTTTGGTTTTTTGGTGAGTTTTTATTGGTTTGTGGGGTTGTTTTCTTTTTTGTGTGTCATTGTTGTTTTTGTTGTTGCTGCTGCTGCTGCTGTTGTTGCATCCTTCTGCCCTCTTATTCCCAACGGGTCTGCATGGCTCCCACCTTGGTCACAGAATGTCTGCAGTGGGTAGAAGCTTTGTGATGTCATGTAACAATGTTTGAAAGACAGAAAATACAAAGTGAGGGGGTGGGGAGAGCGTTTCCATCCTATCTCTTCTTTATAAGGAAAGAATATTTTCAGCACCTTTCTCAACCACCACTTCCAGTACATTTCCCCTTTTATCTTATTGGACAGGACTGGATTCCTCATCCCTCATGTACTTAAAGAAGGGATGGAAAACCAAAATTGTCACTCTCAGCCTCTGTCTTAGATGCACTTCTACTAGCCAGAATAATGAATAAAATGCCCATAGGCAGGCTGTTATGATAATGATTTTTTGAGAGTATTCTAGCCACTCTGCAGACATTAATTCATGAGGTCTGCACAACAACCCATAGGTGGGTGTGATTACTATCATTTAACAGATAAGCAAGATGAACCCCAGTGAGATAATGCAAGGTGAAGGAGCTAGGATTCCATCCAACCATCTGACCACAGTGCTATACAGCATGCTGGGTTACAGGCAACCAGTAATGTCTACTTAAGAAGCTACCTCTAGCTGGGCAGTAGTGGTGCATGCCTTTAATCCCAACACTTGGGAGGCAAGAGGCAGGTGGATTTCTGAGTTCGAGGCCAGCCTGGTCTACAGAGTGAGTTCCAGGACAGCCAGAGCTACATAGAGAAACCCTGTCTCGAAAAAACCAAAAAAATAAAAAAAATAAATAAAAATAAAAATAAAAATAAAAAAGCTACCTCTAAAATCATAGCATGTAACAATTCCAAGTATGGCTTGTCTCCCTCTGAAGTGCAAATGAGACATTATTTTCTCTCGGATGCCGCTACAGACTTTGAGAAGAGCAGAGAGACATCTGAGAGTGACCAGAATTATTTCTGTCATCATCAAGACTGCAACAGCTGGGACTGTGACCAACACAAGACCTGAGCCTGGGAAAGTCCACGTCCTGGCCAGATGTAGGGTTCCACAGACAGTAGCTAACACAGGTGTCAGTTGAGTCCAGTCACAGCAGGGAAAATTTGATGTTTCTAAATCAAAGGAACACTGTAGGGGTCATTTCTGCCCTCCCTCACATGTTCAAAGTATAACAAACAATTAGACAAGACATAGTGATCTGTCCAAAATCTCCCAACTAGCTTATATAGGTTATAGGACACAGAGAAAGGCTTTCCATTCAAGTGGACAGTATCCCTTGGAGACATGTCCTCCATACATACAGTCAAACTTAGCACTCTAAATATGTTGTAATTGGTGTTATAATACTGAATTTATTCATTCACACATCCCAATCCTGATGTGTTTCTCAGCAGCCCCCACTTGTTTGCTGAGTGATCAGTGGCAAGTTTGATCCCTCCTCAGATACCTCCTCTCTAAAATGGGAAACGCAATTGTTCCCACTGCACGGAGTTCATAGGACAATTTCATTGAACTACACCTGACACTGTGTGCCAGGCCTATCCAGGGGCTGGAGAGCAGCAGATTTTATGGATTTTATGACCACCTATTCTTTATTCCCATGTTTGGGGAAATAGTTTATCAGTCAACAGAGAAGACTGTCAACAGAGTATTTAAGATGGGAAGAGGCAAAGTGGAAAGGAGCCCACAGAAGGTCCCAGTCCAAAACAGTGGTAAGATTCCGTAGAACTGAATGCATAGGGAAAATGGAAAAACAAAACAAACAAACAAACAAAAACAGCTGTAGAAGAAAGACCTTTCATCAGAGTCTTCATAACCAAGGCCTGGGGTTATGGCCCAGTCGGTAAGTGCTTGGAGCACACTCATGAGAACTATTCAAGTTCTTTGGATGTTGATGAATGTTGTGGGTTAGAGGCTCTCCATCTTTAGGAGCCATAGTGGCGCCATCTGTCTCTGCTGGGCTCAGGGTAAGAAGAATATGTGCAATGTAAAGACAATAATGAAACTAGCAATGAATTCAGCCACCACTCATGGACTAGCCTTTGTGTCAAGGACTGCATTTGTGTTATCTTATTTAATCCTCAGTGATTTATAGGACCTATTTGAAGAACCATATGACCTTAGTGGTTAGTTTTAGTTCTGCCATTACCAGCCATATGCTTCATACCTCTGTTAGGTATTAAAAAAAATTATCTTTATTTTTAAAAAAAATCTAATGGCTATACTTGCTCTGCTTAAATCTTGAGGAGCCTACATTGAAAGGCCAGTATCATAGTTTCATATCTGTTGCTATGAAAAAATACCCTGACAAAAAAGCAATTTAGGATTTAGCTTCCAACGTCAGGTTGTCCATCACAACAGGCAAATCAAGGCAGCAAGAATTTTAGACAGCTAACCACATTATATCCACACTGACAAGCAAGGAGACATGAATGCAATCATGCTCACCTCCTCTGTTCTCATACAATCTGGGACTCAAATCAGGGTAATGATGCTACCCACAATGCACAGAGTCAGTGGTTCTCATCCGTCCTAATGCTGCAACCCTTCAATAAATTTCCTCATGTTCTGGTGACCCACAAGCACAGAATTGTTGTGGATAACCCTGGTGCTGTTTGTATTTTGATGCTAATTCCGCTTCCCCAGGAGGGGCTACCTGGGATGAGTGAATGAGTGAATCTGGTACTCAGGTGATTTCTTGTGACCCTTCCCCTAATGAATAAAGATTTCAAGGAACCAATCACTGGGTGAGTAGGCAGGACTTCCAGGTCAGAGACAGGGACAGCAGAAGAGAGGGTCTTGGCTGGTAGACTGAAGCAAGAGGCAAAACTGTAGGTAGCAACACTCCCACCCCCACCCCCACCCCCACCCCTCACCCCCGATTCAGATGGTGGATCACTTGGGATCTGCTACCAGAGGATTTAACTTAGAATGGCTTACAAATTAGGATGCTTGTTGCTGTGCCCAGGGATTGTGTTGCCTTTTGATTCTAAACTAAGATTGTGTGGTGTTTTCCTTCACATGGCAACTCAACTGAGTTCCAGAGAAAAGGTATGGTGGCGGGGCACCCCAGCCAGCCATGGGAATTTGTAAGCATGGGGCTGGCTTGGCAGTGGCCCACCATGGGAACTTGGTGAATTGGGTGGAGAGGTTTCAGAGCTCTGGGTGAGAGAGTCTGCCAAGATGAGAACAGGCTGGCTGGCCTAACAGTGCCCTGCCATCGAAGCATGGATTGCTTTTTTAATATTTCACGCTACACAGAATTATTTCATAGTTACTTCACAACTAGTAATTTTGCTACTGTTTTGAATCATAATATAAACATTTGACATTCAGGAGATCTGATATGCTTCCCTGGTGGGGGTTGCAACCCACAGGTTGAGAACTACTGTGATGGGGCTTTTCATATCAATTAATGTGAACTCTCTTCCTACATGAATCTAGATTGTGTCAAACTGACAATTAAAAATTAACCATCAACTGCATGGTATTGGTACAGTGACAGGCAGGTAGATCAGTGGAATAGAATTGAAGACCCAGAAATGAACCCACACACTTACAGTCACTTGATCTTTGACAAAGGAGCTAAAACCATCCAGTGGAAAAAAGACAACATTTTCAACAAATGGTGCTGGTTCAACTGGAGGTCTACATGCAGAAGAATGAGAATTGATCCATTCTTATCACCCTGTACAAAGCTCAAGTCCAAGTGTATCAAGGACCTCCACATAAAACCAGATACATTGAATCTAATAGAAGAGAAAGTGGGGAAAAGTCTCAAACACATGGGCACAGGGGAAAAGTTCCTGAACAGAACACCAATGGCTTATGCTCTAAGATCAAGAATCGACAAATGGGACCTCTTGAAATTACAAAGCTTTTGTAAGACAAAGGACACTGTAAATAGGACAAAATGGCAACCAACAGACTAGGAAAAGATCTTTACCAATCCTACGTCCGATAGAGGGCTAATATCCAATATATACAAAGAACTCAAGAACTTAGACTCCAGAGATCGAAATAACCCTATCAAAAAATGGGGAACAGAACTAAACAGAGAATTCTCAACTGAGGAAACTCGTAGGGCTGAGAAGCACCTAAAAAAATGTTCGACATCCTTAGTCATCAGGAAAATGCAAATCAAAACAACTCTGAGATTCCACCTCACACCAGTCAGAATGGGCTAAGATCAAAAACTCAGGTGACAGCAAATGCTGGCGAGGATGTGGAGAAAGAGGAACACTCCTCCATTGCTGGTGGGATTGCAAGCTGGTACAACCACTCTGGAAATCAGTTTGGCGGACCCTCAGGAAAATGAACATAATAATACCTGAGGACCCAGCTATTCCACTCCTGGGCATATACCCAGAAGATGCTCCAACATGTAATAAAGACACATGCTCCACTATGTTCATAGCAGCCATATTTGTAATAGCCAGAAGCTGGATACAACCCAGATGTCCCTCAACAGAGGAATGAATACAGAAAATGTGGTACATCTACACAATAGAATACTACTCAGCTATTAAAAACAATGACTTAATGAAATTTGCAGGCAAATGGATGGAACTTGAAAATATCATCCTGAGTGAGGTAACTCGGTCACAAAAAGAATGAACACAGTATGTACTCACTGATAAGTGAATATTAGCCCAAAAGTTCTGAATACCCAAGATTCACTTGACAGCAACTGTTAGGCTGAATGTGAGGTCCCAGATGCAGGAGTTGGAGAAGAGACTGAAGGAGCTGAGGGAGTTTGCAGCCCCATGGAGGGAGCAACAGTGTCAACTGGCCTGAACCCTGATGCTCCCAGAGACTGGATCACCAACCAAAGAATACACATGGAAGGACCCATGGTGCTGGCCACATTTGTGGCAGAGAAGGGCCTTGTTAGCCATCAGGCGGAGGAGAGGCCCTTGGGCCTGAGGGTGTTAGATGCCCAGGTATAGGGGAATGCCAAGGAGGGAAGACGAGAGTGGGTGGCTGGGAGGGTAGGGGAATATCCTCATAGAGGCAGGGGGAAGGCGGAGGGGATAGGGGGTTTCCAAAGGGGAGACCTGGAAAGATGGAAACATTTGAAATGTAAATAAAATATCAAAAAAAAATCATAGCACAAAAGAAAAAAACTAAAAAAATAAAAATTAGCCATCACAGCCTAGGACTTGGTTTGGGGTGTGTGTGTGTGTGTGTGTGTGTGTGTGTGTGTGTGTGTGTGTGTGTGTTCATGTGGGTAGGAAAGATCAATGTTTGGTAGCTTCCTCTATTGTCTTCTGCCTTAGTTTCAAAGACAAGACAGGCTCTCTTACTTAACCCTGAGTTTAATTATTTGGCTAGGCTGACTGACCAGCAAGTTCTAGAAATCCATCTATCTCTGTGTACTGTCATGCCCTGTTTTCACATGGATATTAGGGATCAGAGCCCTGGTCCTCATGGGTGTGCCCCAAGTACATTACTGACTGGGCCATCTCCCTGGGTCTTGGTTTTGATGACTCTCTGATGAAAGATCTTTCTTCTACATCTGCTTTTGTTTGCTTGTTTGTTTTGGTTTTGTTTTTCCCCATACTTTCAGTTCTACAGAATTTTCCTCACCCCAAATTTGTTCAGTTGGATAAAGACCCAGAAGTAAGCAACGTAGCCCAGCCTCAACGCTAATCCTAGCCACATTTCTCATTACACCCTCACCTTCATTAAAAGTATGGGCAAAGAGGCATTGGCGGCAGCAGCAACCACAAAAACAAGAGAGGAAGCAGCTGGCACTGGAGAGCCGTGTGCCAGGCCCCAGGCCCACAGGGAATCTGCTGTGATTACAACAGTAAATAGACAGAGTTGATGAGGATGCTGGGCACTGGACCCAGCCAGAAAGGGACAAGGAAAAGAGGATTCTTATAATTACACTAGTGCGGGCTCAGCTCTCATGAGGTTCTCCACAGCAAACTCATCGGTCCCCAGGCTGGGTCCTCCAGCAGCACCTGTTCCATCAGAAGCAGTTTGGCAAGCCGAACAAAATGTGATTCATGCAGGCCACCTGTAAAGGAATGTGAAGCTCAACAACCTGTGTGGAGCTCCTAATTGTATCTAAATTCACTTGGCACCTCCTCGCATGTGGGTGCTAAGCAAGCAGCATAGAGTGAAAGACCATTTCCTGCTAATAGGATTTTATCTCCTAACCCAAAATTTAACACTATGAGAAATTGGGCCACTGGAAAAACCCAAGCACCATATTTTCACCCGCAAACCTGTTTTGAGTATCTCTTATGTTGGCACTCCCTATCCAGTCATCTTCCTTCCTTGGGCTTTTTCAGCTGCTCCTTTCCTGCTGCATAATTTGGGTTATAATTATTTTCTCATTTTCCCCTCCAACTGGCACTAGTCTTGGTTGCGTCGGTCGTGTAGATCCTTAAAATGTCACTCTGTCACCCTGGCTTATTTTTAAACCCCACAAAGATGGCCGATCCTCACATCTCTTAGAAAAGTTTTCCTGTTGAGTTCCCATGAGTCTCCACTGTGGGATGACAGTAAGGCAAGCCAACAGTACACAGCTGTGCATCGCGGCAAAGAAAAGGCAGGAAGGCGTTCTGTTACTTTTAGAAAACAAAGGTGGGTGATAACTGGAGCAGAATCGTGTGGTGAGGGTGTCCCATGAGTCAAGCACCTATTGGATTTCCATGTTGCACTGCAAAAATCAAAGGCTAACTCCACTGTTTAGGACCTCCATAAGTAAGACACCTTTGAAACAAAGAGTTTAGTATGTTTCTGCACCTGTGGCCCCTAAAAAGTGGTCCATTGTTTATCTCTGAAGATAGAAGAAAAAGATTGTGACAAGACTTCACAATAAAGTAATGAATATTTTCCCTTTTATTGTCTGACAAGGTAAATACCAACTCATCGACTTTCAAAACTCTCTCATGTTTTCTTTCTTCTTATATCAATATACCTGACCAATGAGACCAAATTACATAACAGACTGCTAACCAGTGTCAGTAGTCTGCACTCTGTAAAGAGCCACGTTTATAGATCGGCCATACTCTGAAAACAAGATCAAATGATTTATAGATGTTAACCTTGAGGATGTCTGTTCCTGCACTTAAGTTGATGCATTAAAAAGAAATTAAAAGAGATCACAAGAAATATCACCAACTCTTTCCTCAAAATTTGTATAAAATTTGGCTTAGAACATAGTTCAGTGGTTATACACACAGAGCTGGATATAGTAGCATGAGTCTATCATCTCAGTGTGACTCTTGGGGAAATGGGAACCTGAGACAGGAGGATGACCCTGTGTCAAACAAAGTGAAAAGGGAGGAACCAACACCTGAAGGTCATCCCTGCACCCATACACGGGAACAACAGTCACGCAACTCCAGTCTCAGCATACAAAGCCAAGAGCTCAGTTTAACGGGCTTCAAGGAATCCAGTGGCCAGACACCAGGGCACTTTCTACTACTCAATCAATTCCAGTCTCATAGACAAAAGAGGTTAATTACCAAGGGTAGAATAGTTTACTTACTGGCAAAAGAGTTAAAAAAAAACTAAACTTGGTTCAGAGAGCTTTTCAATCCTTATACACACGTTGTTTTTCTTTCTTTTTCTTTTAAATTGTTGTTGGATGCTTGAACCCAGGGACTCACACAGGCTAGGTGATGTCATGAATCCTAGCATTTATTAAAAAAAAAAAAAAAAAAGACTACTTCCCAGTCTGTAGGTTGCCGATTTGTCCTATTGACTATGTTCTTCGCCTTATAGAAGCTTTTCAGTTTCATGAAGTCCCTTTTATCAATTCTTGATCTTAGAGCCTGAGCCATTGGAGTTCTGTTTCGAAAATTCCCCTTCCTTCCCCATGCCAATGAGTTCTAGGCTCTTTCCCTCTTTCTTTTCTGTTACATTCAGTGTATCTGGTTTTATGCTGAGGTCCTTGATTCACTTGAACTTGAGCTTTGTGCAAGGTGACAAATATGGATCTATTTTCATTTTTCTACATACCAACTACCAGTTAGAACTGCACCATTTATTGAAGATGCTTTTTTTTCCCACTGTGTGTGTGTGTGTGTGTGTGTGTGTATGCCTCATTGTCAAAGATCAAGTGACCATAAGTTTGTGGGTTCATTTCTGGGTCTTCAGTTCTATTCCATTGATCAACCTGTCTCTGTACCAATACCATGCAGTTTTTTTGGTTGGTTGGTTGGTTGGTTTTTCTTTTCTTTTCTTTTTTTTTTTTTTGGTTTTTCAAGACAGGGTTTCTCTGTGTAGCCCTGGCTGTCCTAGAACTCACTCTGTAGACCAGGTTGGCCTCGAACTCAGAAATCTGCCTGCCTCTGCCTCCCAAGTGCTGGGATTAAAGGCGTGTGCCACCACTGCCCAGCTACCATGCAGTTTTTATCACTATTGCTCTGTAGTACAGTTTGAGGTCAGAGATGGTGATTCCCCAGAAGTTCTTTTATTGTTAAGAATTGTTTACAAAAAAAAAAATTGTTTTTGCTCTCCTGGGTTTTTTGTTCTTCCACATGAAGTTGAGAATTGCTCTTTCCATGTCTTTGAAGAATTGTGTTGGAATTTTGATGGGGATTGTGTTGAATTTGTAGATTGCTTTTGGTAGGATGGCCATTTTTACTATGTTAATCCTGCCAATCCATGAGCATGGACGATCTCTCCATTTTCTGAGGTCTTCTTTGATTTCTTTCTTGAGAGACTTGAAGTTCTTGTCATACAGATTTTTCATTTGTTTGATTACAGTTACCCCAAGATATTTTATATTATCTGTGACTATTGTAAAGGGATTGTTTCCCTATTTTCTTTCTCAGCCCATTTATTATTTGTATAAAGGAAGGCTACTGAATTGTTTGAGTCCATTTTAAATCCAGACACTCTAAAGGGCTAATATCCAAACTATATAAAGAACTCAAGAAGCTAACCTCCAAAAAAACCAAACAATCCAATCAAAAATGGGGTATAGAGCCAAACAGAAAATTCACAACAGAGGAATCTCAAATGGCCAAGAAGCACTTAAAGAAATGTTCAAAGTCCTTAGTCATCAGGGAAATGCAAATCAAAACGACCCTGAGATTCTACCTTACACCAGTCAGGACAACTATGATCAAAAACTCAAGTGACAGCACATGTTGGTGAGAATGTGGAGAAAGAGGAACACTCCTCCATTGCTGGTGGGATTGCAAACTGGTACAACCACTCTGGAAATCAATCTGGAGGTTCCTC
Organism: Uromys caudimaculatus; assembly: GCA_028551405.1. Taxonomy (NCBI): domain Eukaryota; kingdom Metazoa; phylum Chordata; class Mammalia; order Rodentia; family Muridae; genus Uromys; species Uromys caudimaculatus. Next base: position 46,304,678 of record CM052718.1, on the reverse strand, counting down.
AGAAAATTGGAAATAGATCTACCTGAAGACCCAGCTATACACTCTTGGGCATATACCCAAAAGATCCCCTACCATACCACAGGGGCACATGCTCCACTATGTTCATAGCAACCTTATCAGTGATAGCCAGAAGCTGGAAAGAACCGAGATGTCCCAGAACAGAAGAATGGATACAGAAAATGTGGTTCATTTACACAATGGAGTACTATTCAGCTTTTAAGAACAAGGACATCCTGAGTTTTTCAGGCAAATGGATAGAACTAGAAAATATAAACCTGAGTGAGGTACCTCAGACCCAAAAGGACATGCATGGTATGTAATCACGAATAAGTGGATATTAGCCAAAAAAGTACAGAATACCCGGGATACAATACACAGAACTCAAGAAGGCTAACAAGCCGAAGGGCCCAAGTGAAGATGCTTTAATCTCACTTGGGAGGGAGAAGAAAACAATCTGGGAGGCAAAGGGAAGAAAGGGTGTGAGAGGGGAGGGGGGGAATCCATCTCAAGGGGAGGCTCCAAGGTCTGACACTATTATTGATGCTATGGTGTGCTTACAGATAGGAGCCTAGCATGGGTGTCCTCCAAGAGGCCCAACAAGCAGCTTACTGAGACAGATGAAGACTCTTACACCCAACCAGTGGCTTTAGGCCAGGACCCCTGTGGTTGAATTAGGGAAAGGCTGGAAGAAGCTGAACAGGTGTCCCATGGGAACACCAGCAGTCTCAACTAACCCAGACTCCTGAGATCTCTCAGACACTGAGCCACCAACCAGGCAGCAGACACTACCTGGTAGGAGGTCCCAACACACATACAGCTTAGAACTTCCTGGTCTGGCCTCAGTGAGAAAAGAAGAGCCTAACCCCAGAGACACTTGAGTCCCCAGGGAGTAGGGAGACATGGTGGGAAGGGGGGGAGAACATCCTCTTGAAGACAGGGGAGGAGAAATGGTATGTGGAACTGTGGAAGGGCAGACCAGGTAGCAGGTAAGGACTGGACTGTAAAAAATAAAAGTAATAATAAAAAAGTTTATTATTTAAAAAAAGACTACCTCCTTCTGTTTTTTTGTCTCAAGAACTAATTTTAATTAAAATGATACATATTGTCATAATTTCATAGATAATAACCACTAGAAACACCAATTCGATCTGCAACTATTTTTATTAATTTTACTTTTTGCATTGAAAAGCACATTGGGGGTACAATTAGATCTCTTCATTCAGTAAGAACCATTTAAACTCCCAAGTTAATTGAGCAAAGAACTATATTAGTTAGTAATTTGGGGGTATACATCTTGAAAGTCAAACTTGAATCAACTGGGACAAGAGATGGTATGAGAAGAATAGTTGGTATTTTATGTTTCAATGACAGCAAGTCCTAGAGTCCATGTCCACACCCAGCAAGATGCTGGCCACATCAAGGATGTGACTGGAATTTAGACACAAGCAATTCTCAATTTCACAGGTCAGAAGAGTACTGGATAGGCTACTAGATCAACCAAAAATAAATAAAGTAAAAATAAGCACAGATTCTGCAAGTTCACGCAATGCTACAAGAAGGTAACGTGCAGCGTTGTAAGCTGGCATGAAGGCAGTCTTCCCCCTCTACCCTCCTCACCCCTCTTCCTTCCGCCTACTAAGACAAGGACCAGTCAAACCACTGAATGAATACTTTTAAAACTTCAAAATAAAAATGGCTCGCTCCCTTTCTTAGTTTTTCGAGATAAGCTGTCCCTCAGAGCCCACATACAACATCACTAGTGTTAGTGCTAGAACGGTTTCAGAGTGGTCTATGTTACGGTGAGGGCTCGGGATTGCTTCAGAATTGCCAGCTCAGACTCTCCACTACGCGCTTTCGCACTCAGGATGCATCTCCTCGTCTTGCGGGCTCTGGGGTTTAGAAGCGCACTCCTGGTCCTGCTTCTTCTTTAGCTGCTGCATTTTCATGTTTAAATCCAGTAAAGTTCGGGCCAGCTGGTGGTTCTGGAAACGCAGTTCCAGCTAAAAGAAAAAGAAAGAAATAATAATAAGGGATTTTATTAGTTTTTGAGATAGATCAAATGAAACTGCTCTCCCGCCACACATGAGCAATAAGGAGTGGGTGGGAGAGGGAAATAAGACAAAAAGAAAGATGTATTTCTCACCTTACTCTCCCATTCTGACTTTCGGGCCTGGCTATTAAAGTAGCTTTTTCTACAACAAGGTAAAAACCCAGATAAATAAATAGCTTTTGAAATGGCCTTGGAATGAAAACAGAAAGCGCTGATGCACAAAGCTGTCCCCGTGAAAAATACCTATGCACCAAAGGCAGTTTTCAAGCAATGGTGTGAGATCACAGTGAAATCCTTTATCTTTATGAGCTTTCTGAGCCACGGGATAACTGCCTGGGGCCACCTGAGTGCTAGGGATCTGGGCCCATTTACTTGATTACTTGTCATCTCAAGTTTTCAGGATTTTAAATGGCCTCCCTGCCTGAGTGAAAACATGTAATGACCCCTCAGAGGCACATGTATAGTTACAGGTCCTTATATAAGCTAACACTTTTCACTCTAGAACAAAGCCTGTTATGGAGCAAGGCTGATTCATAACCTCCTCCAATGAGAGTTTATGAGGTCCTTGTGTGTTCAAATAAAATTTTAGAAATGATATCTCCAAGGACAGGTTGCTCAGAAGGCAGTCCACCAAGAAAGTTTGCTCCAGCTGTATTATAACCTAAAGCTAAAGATCAATTACTTGTGTATTCCTTCAACTGAGTCATGCTTCATGTGGTTTGTAAGATAACATTTTCTGTGTACCATCCTGATCAACTCAGCAACAGTAGCCCTCAGGATAAGCCAGGGCACTGTAATAGTTAACTGCCAATACTGCCGTGGTGATTCCTTCTCAATTTACAAAATAAAATATTGGGCATAAGTATCTATTTGTTTTCCTCTGACGTTTGTTTTTATTCTTTTGCACTCGGAGCCACGTCTCTGGAAGCAAGAATGAGACATGATAAAGGAGACAGAGATCCAAGGCACCCAGCAGACAGAAACAAACCTCACAGCCATCACCAAAAAATCCCCCATCATTTACCACAAGACTGTCCTCTGAGGCATGCCTCAGACTCTAGAATCCTGCCCTGCTTTGCTAGGGACATTCCCTCCCACTGACTCCTGACCCGCTCCTATCACAGTGGGCCAGAGACACCTTGCCAGTCTCCAAGAGAATGCTGCCCTGAGACATGCCTTTGTCAACCCCTCCGGTCTAAGATGCACTTTGACGCTTCTCTTTCCATGGAATGTAATTAAATATCAACAGTTGCTGAAAAGCCTCCTGTAATCACAGCCAGGCACCATTGCCTCTTTCTTAATCATACAGCCATGGCCTTCATTTACATGCCTCTGATAACACAGAGACTGCATTCCCCCCAGGCTGCTAAGGACTGGACTCTGCTACGTTTTAATGATTGCTTTCTCAGTATGGAGTGCCTCTCAGTATGGAGTGCCTTGTCTCTGCTCTGTGTCCGTGTTTAAATCTGAGTGGAAGAAGGGAGGAGTCGACAAGGTGATGGAGATCTGTCCTCTACCTTCTCTGCCAAGTATCAAGGGGTAAAATTACTGATAATGATTCACCCATCTAAGTACAGGATGTGTGATTCACACTTATTCAGGAAATTCAAACACTCGAGGTTTTCTTTCATCATAGATCCCTTTGAGAGTCTGATGAAAGCCATAAAACTTCTCTGAGGGGTGAGAAAGGGGACTTTATATATCAAGAAAACTTTACGTTTAACTCCAGAAATCCAAAGAACTTAGAAATCAACGCCATCCATTAGGAAGAGTAAGTCAAACAGAGCATAATACACATAAAAAAACTGACTCATCCTTGTCCCTTAGATACATTCCATCGTGACACACGCTAATGACCCAAGTCAAAAACTACTTCTAATGCTGATCCTGAGATAAGTATCCACTCCTTTGCTTTTTCTTACGATCAGTCACAAGAGCTAGGGAGTTCCTGAGGATGCTGACCGGGCCTCCACCCCAGGAAAACAGCATGTGGTTATATATAACATTCTCTGCTTCCTTTTCAAAGCAAAACTCTTTACTTTGTTTCTCGTTTCTTTACTTGCGCATATCTGTGTTTGCATGGGTGAGTGCGAGCATGCTTGTGCCACAAGTGGTCGAGTGTGGAGGGGCAAGAAGTGGGTTCTCTCCTGCCACCATGTGGGAACTGGAATCAAACAAAGGGTTTTAGGCCTGTCCACAAGCGCCTCTAAAGCGCCATCTTGTTGGCTCAGTTCTCAATTCTCGAAATGTTCATATTTATCTTTTAGGCACAATCAGCTTCCAAGATCTTTAATGCAATAACAACAGTCGATAAAGAGTGTATATGGCCGAGGTATGTCATATAATTATGACAGTAATCTATGACCTTATCTCTACGTTACAGATGAATAAACCAACTCAAGTCAACTCAATTCAGTCTCAAAGCTGGAGGGCCAGCGGGTATTCGCAGAGTCCATGATTCCCCACCTTCTCTCTCCTATACTTGTCTAAGCCTCCTATTGATGAAGCCATCTGATGGAATGTTAAGGGTAAAGGTGCCTCAGAGCTTGTCTAGATTGACTTCTATGAGAGTCAGCAATAGGTGGAGGGTGGGATGACTTGGACCAGCTAAGTAGCATAGAGGTTTGGTTCAGCCAGGCCTAGGCATTCCAGTGTGGCATCCTGAGCCCAGCACTAACCTCCCAGTGTGCAGTGAGATGGTCTCACCCAGCAATGAGATGGCTTTACCATCCGGCTACCAAGGCTCCCCATTTTGACCACACACACCCATTCGATCAAACATAATGCATTCCTTATCAAATTCAGGTTGTTAACACGGTTAAATTGGACTTGCTATCATGTTGCCCTTCTAAAAGCCAGAAATGAACTCAATCACCCGCTGAGGTCTCTAAACTGTTCTGAAGAAGTGGTTAGTTGTCGCGTTCAATCCAGAGAACTTTCCAAATCTCCATCATGCAGCATTCATATGCATCGCCATTTTAAAGTCTGGGTTCTTTATACTTTTGTCCTTTTCAATTTGTCAAATTTTAATTATTTTCATTAAAAAAGAAAGTGATCTACGCCTACTCCTCCCTGTTGAACAGTCAGTCGTTTTCTGAATTCTTAGCAAGGGATTTTTTTGTTTTTTGTTTTTGTTTTGGTTTGGTTTGGTTTTTTTGGGTTTTTTTTTTTTTTTTTTTTGGTTTTTCGAGACAGGGTTACTCTGTGTAGCCCTGGCTGTCCTGGAACTCACTCTGTAGATCAGGTTGGCCTCGAACTCTGAAATCCACCTTCCTCTGCCTCCCAAGTGCTGGGATTAAAGACATGCGCCACCACTGCCCGGCGACTTAAGAGTTTCTTATACAATCATTCCATCCATCTTGGTTGTTGGTTCCATTGAACCAACACGCTAAATATAGATATACTAAGAGTTTGGTATAGGGAGGTTTCTAGAAGATAGAAAACTACAGAAAGAGACGGGAGAGCGGCTCCTGGAGTCTGGGCCAGTCACTGGACTGTAGGCCAAGCTCTGATCCCTGGAGCTGTGACCCAAGGAGGCCTCAACACCGACTCCAGAGGAAATCGGGCGCCCAGGAGTGCTCTCCCTCCCCGGCATCAACCCCACCCTGGGGGTCCTCCTATGGGCTACGAAGTCCAGCTTCGAAGCCACGGACTCCGGAGCGCAAGCCCCGCCTCACAGCCCGCGCTCACCAGCTCCGCGCGCAGCCGGGCCAGGGCGCACTCCATGCGCGCCCGGCTCCGCTCCTCCCGCGCTGCCGCCGCGGCCGCTGCCACCGCCGCCACCGCTTCCCGCGCGCGCCTGGCGCGCCCGCGTGCCGCCGCCCGCTGGAAGGCGCGCTCCAGCTGCCTCCGGAGGTGCTCCAGCACCGGGCTGGACGCCCGGGTGTGCTCTGGCGCCTCGACGCGCCAGGTACCGCAAGGCATGCGGTGTATCGGGTGGAAAGCTGGGGACCAGAGCGCAGCCCTTCCGGAGACTCCGTAGAGTCCCCGGGACATCCTCTGTCTGCAGTGGCTGTAGTCACCCAAGCCCATCGTGGTCCTTTTCTGCAGCGCTCCGACTGGAGATTTGGTTGCAAGTTGGAGCTTTTAAGGCCGATCGGGGCGGGGGCGGGGGCAGTTAACGGAACAGGCAGGACCCTGGCAGTGGAAGCTGTTACTGCTGGGCCACTCAGAGCGCTGCTCTGCTCCTTGTCCATCTCCTCTGTCTTCTCTACTCATAGCAACAAGGGAAGGAGGCCTTGTAACTAGAGGTTCTGACTGGATGTTTTTTTTTCCAGCCTTTTAGAGCTCTGGCTTTGAGAATGCATGGAGACTGGAACAGTCAACCCATGCAGATAAAAGCCGAGGAACTAGCTGAGGAATTACAACGCAAAAATAAATAAATAAATAAGTTCGACACAGAGCCTCCCAGTTGCCTATTTGTTAGTACTGTGCACTTTTGAAATAGTTTCTGACTTTTTACGCTTTCAACACTGTGCCAGGTGTGATAGAATCTAGACACACTTACGATCTTCTTGGCGAGTCTACATATATGAAAGGGTTAAAATGAAAACTCAACAACCCCCTTATTCCAAAGTGCACAATGGTATAATTCCCAGTCCAACGTAATCATGAACTAATAATAATTATCTGTGTCATATAAAGTATATTTTTAAAGATTTATTTTATTTATATGAGTACACTGTCGCTGTTTTCAGACACACCAGAAGAGGGCATCAGATCCCTTTACAGATGATTGTGAGCCACCATGTGGTTGCTGGGAATTGAACTCTGGACCTTTGGAAGAGTAGTTAGTGCTCTTAACCGCTGAGCCATCTCACCAGCCCATAAAGTATATTTTAATGCCTCTTTTGGAGCTAATTTAATGTTTCTTTACAGGAATGAACAGTCAAAATTTCTGTGGTCAGAGACAATTACAAGAAGAAGAAACATCAGTGGCAGAAATAAACACATAGTACTCTTCCCAAGGAGCTGATGGTACAGCTCTGAAAGATTGGTCCATTGCCTGAAGTGTCAACAGAAGGCATAAAAAATAACAAGAGCGCACTTATATTATACTATACTATATGCCTTATAGTATGTTATGTATTATGATAGTTCTTACTATATGCCAGCCACTTCATCTATAACCTATATAATCCTTACACAACCTTGTGAAATATGTACTATTATTTTCCATATTTTTCCAAATGAGGAAAGTGAGGGGGGAAAGTCCACATGCATACCCACCAAAGAGTCACTCAAACCCAAGTGATCTGCTCACAGTTCACATGTAGGAAGCCTGGCTTGTACACACCAATGACTGAGATATACTCTCCTCCCAAAGAGAGAAAATTGCACTCATAAGCATGAGCTCAGACTCGATGGGCTCATTAACTTCAGCTCCATTGTAGTGGCCTCAGTCTTTACTGATAAGGAATACAGGTTACCCAGCCTCTTCGGATAATCGCCAAGGTCAGTGCCTGTTAGTTCACAACTTAAGTACGGTCATCTCTTATCGTTGTGTCAAGAGACTCTAGAAACATTTGAAGATGTAGTCTATTAGTAGAAAGTGAGAAATCTCGGGCCGGGGAACATGGATCACTGAGGAAAATGCTTGCCAACAAGAATGAAGACCTAAGTTTGTATTCCCAGAACACATGGGAAAAGTCCAGGTGACAGTGCCTGTAATCCCGGCAATGAGGAAGCAGAGACAGAAAGACTGGTGGAGCTTGGTGGCCAGCCAGTCTCAGTGAGCTCCAGGCTCAGTAAGGACATTTCTCAAAAATTAAGATAGAGCACAACCGAGAGAGACATTGGACACCGAGCTCTGGCTTCCACATACACCATACACGTGTGCACACAGGACAGAAGGGGAGGAGGGAAGGACAGAAGGAGGGGAAGGAGAGAACGAAAAAGGAAGGGATAAAAAACACAATAACATGGATGGGCCATGATTCCTCAGTTAAAGTGCTTGCCAAATAAGCAACAAGATCAGAGTTTGGATCAGCAGAACCCGCACAAACGTCAGGTGAGTGTGGCAGGCAACCTGAATCCATCCAAGGCAAAGACAGTGCGATCCCCCGAGAAAGCTGGCTAGTGAAACTAACTGTGTAGGAAAACATTGAGCCTTGTTAAAAATAGCTCTGCTTCAAAGAAAAAGGTAGAAGAGCTATCAGAGCAAGATTCCTATTATCACATTCATTCCTCCACATAGGGAAGCACACACACACACACACACGCTTGCAAATGCCACACACACACACACACACACACACACACACACACACACACACACACACACGCGCGCGCGCGCACACACATGCATGCACGCGCACACACGCACGCATGGCCTAGGGCAATTTTATTATTATTCCTCAGTTTCTATGTAAATGAGTTTAGAGATGAGTGAGATGGCAGTCCAGCCCTGCTGTCCCATGAAAAGGGAACGCCAATGTGAGGTAGGGAAATAAGGGGGCAGGCATGGAGAAAAGAGCTGATCAGACCAGCCTGGCACTGAAACCAACAAGGAATATTAATGAAGTATCCAGAATGATTCCAAAATGATAAGGTGGATCTTCTTGAGAAGAACAGAGTATTGTCTCATAACAAAGAAGCAACTCCTGTCCCTGTAGTGTGCTTCTTCAATGCACACATACAAAGTTCATTGCTAGGTCATGCCACATTGTCAGTCCCAAGTGCAACAAGCTGACAGCTGGCTTTCTTGAAGTGTGTTATGCCTGGGATAATACAGTCAGTGGGTGAGGAAATGGTAGGAGTAGGATTTGATTTCACATCCACATGGCTCCAAGGGTCATGCTATTTCTCCTCTGTTACACTAAGCTACATAGGCTTGCTAAAACACTGCCGGTTCTGTACCGCTGTCTCCTGAGCAGATCTTTCATTGCTATCATGTTTCTGCCCTTACATTGTAAGGCCACTTCTCTGTGTCCTTTTGGACACCGGGAGGAGTTTGCATCACACATCAGGGTTCCATTTTATACAGTTCTGCAGCGAACCAAAGCAGAGAATTCTTGACTCTGAACCCTAATGTCATCTCTGAAACCCTGTAAAAACATTGGTCTGTTACCAAAATCATCAGTGATTCTTCGTGCCAAATGATGAGTAAAGTACTGAGTTGAACTCACACCTACATCCTTCCGTAAGAGAGCTACAGCAGGCCATTTCTGCCTCGTCACAGTTCCCTGGGAAATCTTCATCCCTGTTCCTTTATGTGTTCCTATCTGTGCCTTGGGAGGCTCCAGTCTAAGGTCACTCCTTCAGCAGTCCTCTGTGACAATTACTCTTTCAAGCAATAGGCTCTGAGTGTTCCCTCTGCAGATAGAATGTCCTTGAGCACTCCTTGCAAAAAGAAACAAGTATGTCTCCGGGCTTCTGAGACAAGAGAATTTTCCTTATAAGCCTTAAAATAAATATTTGTCATATTTTCACGAACAGCTAAATACTTGGGCCCATTTAAGACTCTGTGGAGAGCATGGGCCATTCATTTTCTGGTTAACTAGGGGCTAGCAAACATTCCTTGCTTGTGGAATGTCCAAAAGCCATTCACTGTCTTCTTTTCTTCATTTCCCAGGATTCTAGAAGCAAAAGCTTCTCAGCCCTAGCCCTTGCTGGTCATGTGACTTTGTATAAACACTCTGGGTTAATTTATTTACAAGGAAGATAAGAGACAAGGGATGAAGGGTCTCCCTACTCAGTTGTCCAGTAAAGTAATGGAAGCCTTCAGCAAGGCACAGACTCCGAATAACTCGTGGGAAAGCTTTACAATAAAATTCATAGTTTATTTAGATGGAAACAACACAAAACTGATTTCTTTCATCAAAGATAATACTTTTATAACATTTCTAAACAAACCACAAGACCTCTATTTTTATAGGCTTTACTTCCAAATAAAGACAAGGCAAGAGATATAATCACGCAAAAATGCAGATGGAGAGAGGCAAACAAGTGACCTCGATGAGTGGTCTCAGATTCTAGGCAAACTATGAGCCAGAGGTATCTTACATTTACATGTCAAAAGACTTATAGCAAAAAAGGAAGGCTCGCCAAAGGAAGGCATACTGCCGGCACCACACAGAGAACAGGGATGCCCGGCTCTTCCATTTCTTCAACCATAACTTGTTCTTCCTTTAAGTTCATCAAAAAATGACAAAACCTATACTGGTGCTCTCCTGGGCTCACAAACCTCTCTCTGGGAATCCCTGTAGCTGTCTATTACAGTTGTTTTTGTTTATGCTTTGTTTATTTTTCTTTCTTTTTTTTATTGGATATTTTCTTTATTTACATTTCAAATGTTATCCCCTTTCCTGGTTTCCCCTTGCTTATTTTTTCAGCACCAGGCCATGCACATATAGCTCAGTGGTAAATATTGTACCACTGAGCTATATTCTCTGTCCTTGGTTTTTAAAAACAAGAGTCTCACTATGTAGTCTAGGCTGGTCAAGACTTTAGTATTTATTTTTTATACTTTATTCTGTAACCCAGGCTAACCCAAAACTTGAGTTCTCCTGGTAGGTCTCCCTGGTGCTGCCATTATAGACTCTTGACAACACACTCAAAACTCCTACTAGTCAAAAGTCAATAGTGCATGTTAATGTAAGACTTTATATTTTTATATATATTCCTTGTTTCCATACCTTCTAAAAAACCTCGGTAACAACATCCACCAGAGAGATAATACATATTGTGTCTGAAATGAATCACATGACCTTAATCCCAGCACTTGGGAGGTAGTTGCAGGTGGATCTCTGTGAGTTCGAGAACAGCCTCATCTACATAGTGAGTTCTAGGATAGCCAAAGATATAGAATGAGACCCCGTCTTAAGCAATAAATGATAGATAGATAGATAGATAGATAGATAGATAGATAGATAGATAGATAGATAGATAGATAATAGACATAGGTGGATGATAGATAAATGAATAAATAAACAAAATGACGAAACAACTCCAGGGTACCACTAGCAGGGATCATTCAGAGAACTTTGGCCTCACCAAGTCCATCCTCTGGAAGAACAGACAGGTATTCAAAGCAAGAGAGTTCAAACAATGACCATTTAAATAACCAGGTTCTCAACAGCAGATGTAGGCATCCTATAGGCCCGAATGTCAAGCTGTTCGGTGAGTCAATAGCTTATTACACCTACTTTCCTCCCGTTGTCAAATGTAAGACTTTTAGTTTTTTAATTTATTCATGCATATGATTCTTTTGCCTGCATGTATGTATATGTACCACATGTGTGCCTGGTGCCCACAGTGATCAGGATAAACCATCAAGGTCCCTGGAACTGGAGTTATGGGTGATTATGAGCTAACCTACAGGTTCTGGGAACTGAACCCGAGGCCTCTGCAAAGGCAACAAGTAGTCTCAAATGCTGAGCGATCTACAGATCCCAAGAGAATTCTTTAAATCTCCTTGGTATTTTCAATCGTTTCTGAGTCATCTGTGGGATAGTCTGGCTTGTGTGGCATTTAATGTGCCCCTCATTAAATCCAGATCCCATTTTAGGTCGAAATGTATGCTATCCAAGGCCAAATTTCTTGAACTCTGATCTATCAACGTGTTCCTGGAGTGTGTTTGGAGACTCTTTCACCCGTTTTTTGTACCTCTCATTCTTAACCTTCAATGTAAGAACGCACACAACTTTCAGCAATCCGTACTCATTAAGAGTAAACTGACTGTCAGGGAGTCAGAGTCATCTGTCACCATCCTGTGTTCCCACTCGATTCCCAACAGTGAAGTACAGCTGACAGCATGTGAGGATTGGATTGGGTATTTTTGAAGACAGTATCATCGTCTTCTTCTGAGGCTGTCCCCCGTGACTGAGGAAACCAGAGATCAATTCAGAGCTTTGAGGTGCCAATCTGAAAATACAGCTTCAGGCTCTTGAATGGCATGCTCTACCAATGGAACTTTTAAAGCTTCATTTCAGTAACTGCCAGAGGTTAGCTGAGATCCCAGGTCACCTTGTCGAATTTTCCAGAGCTTTATTTCACAAACATGATGGTCAAATCACTGGTTTCTTTAAACCAAAACTCATGACCTACTTCTGGATTTCCAATCACCCCTCGGAGTGGTTGCAGTGTGCAACTGAGATACCGGCTGCAAGGAAAATGTCAGTTTGTACCTGGACGTTCTTCCCAAAGGGCCTTGTAAAGATAAGTTGGTTTATGAGGCTGGAGAGATGGCTCAAAGGTTCCAGCACCCCTATCGCAGCTCACATCCATCTGGACCTCCAGTTCCAGGGCATGCAACACCCTCTTACAGACGTAGATCCAGGAAGAAAATGCCAATGCAGATAAAAAATAAAAAGGAATCATTTAAAATTTTTTAAATTGTTAAAAAAAAATAATAAGATGTTTTAAAAACAATATTGGTGTAAATGCAATCAAAACCTGTGACTGCTATACAGAGTGGAAACACCGCACCATACAGTCATACTGTCTCTACTGTGTGGTTCTCTGTTACATCTGAACAGAAACCAAGGCACTGTACGAGGTTCACTAAACGTCAGCAGTATCACAGCTGCATGCCCACTGAAAATGTCACGATCCATTCAGTTTTCATTCTTCACTGTTCTGAAATTGCACTGTCAAGTTCTAAAAGCAACTATAATGATCAACGGGGGAAAAAACTATTTCGCTCTGTTGTTCCTAATGCGACCAATACCGTTACTGTGGGGACAGATTGTGCCAACTGTGGATTTAAGTTTGAGAAAGAGCAGACTGTGTGAATAGTTTGGGGAACGGTTCTTCAAAAGTCTAGTTTTTTCAAACCTTCTCTTTGGAGAAAAAACATCTTTGAACACAGGCCAAGCCTGACCATAACAATATTCCATATTCAGTGTCCTTACTATGAGAAGGAAATTTTCTAGGTAAGATTTCTGCATCGACTTCATAAGGTAGAAAGCCTGCAAATTCCTATCTTGGGTTATGAGAGTCATGAGCAACCAATATAACTGATTGCTCACCCTCTGCCGTGCTCACCCACTGTCTCTAATAATAGAAAAAATTGGGAGTCTCTCACCTTCCTGAACATTACTTCCCAGGGGCAGCTCTTGGATCTCCAGCGTCCATGTCTCCAGTGTTTAGGGCAGAAGGTGTTAACTGCTGTCGCCTCACTGAGCTTTCTCAAGCCCTCTTCAGCAGAATGTATCCAGCACTCCAACAGTGCTCAAGAGTCATCAGGGCTAAAGAAACCCGGGATCTAATCATTTTTATGTACACACTCAGAAGCATGAGAATTTCAAATAAAGACTTTAAGAGACTATGTTCTGAGCTTGGGCCACAGGGCCCCACAGCTAATCAGCGCCGGGACAAAGATCCCTCTCAGGACATCGCAAGACCCAGCAGAGGGCCAAAGACACGCCCCACAGCTCACCAGGTACTGCCCCGAACCCGCGAGACACAGGGACCGAG
>CM052718.1:46253240-46290710 GCA_028551405.1 Uromys caudimaculatus | reverse complement strand
CCTCCTCCTCCTCCTCCTCCTCCTCCTCCTCCTCCTCCTCCTCCTCCTTCTTCTTTTTGGTTTTTCGAGACAGGGTTTCTCTGTGTAGCCCTGGCTGTCCTGGAACTCACTCTGTAGACCAGGCTGGCCTTGAACTCAGAAATCCACCTGTTTCTGCCTCCCGAGTGCTGGGATTAAAGGCGTGCGCCCCCACTGCCCGGCCGAGTTTTGTCTTCTTTGCACGGGCCTATTGGGGTTGGAGATTTATTGTAATATGTACCCCCAACCTCCTATTGGCTGACTCAAGTCAATTAGTTCTTTTTCCACCCCCTTATAATTCTTAGTGTTGAATTCCCACTGGACAAATGCCTTCTACTGAGCTATATCCTCAGCTCTTATGCGTTCTTTATGTCAACCCTGTGGAGAAAAATTCTCAAACACTTCTTGCCACCCACCAGCCATTTTAATAATGTGAAGTCTCCTTACAAGAATTATTCCCTGAGGATGATTTATTTGTATGAAGTAAAGCTAATGCTGCACCCTCCCTCTTTCCTAGCCACCTCTCACACTCCTCATAGGAGTTGATGTTACTCTGTGCACACTGGAGATACGTGTTACAGGACTGTTTATATGGATGGTCAGGAACAGGACACTCTTGGGTCCTAATGAAGAGAGAGAATTCAAGATATGGAAAAGATGTAAAGGGTTTCTTCCTTTAATGTCTCTCAAAAAAGTAATTTTAGGGCTGGAGAGATGGCTCAGTGGTTAAGAGCACTGACTGCTCTTCCAGAGGTCCTGAGCTCAATTCCCAGCAACCACCTGGTGGCTCACAGTCATCTATAATGGGATCTGATGCCCTCTTCTGGTGTGTATGAAGACAGCTACAGTGTACTCACTTATATAAAATGAATAATAAATTTTAAAAAAGTATTTGTAACTGGCAAATGACTGCATATATGACATGGTTATGGGGTAGAATAAGCTATTTTGTGTTTATATTGTGTAATTATTAAATCATGTTAGCTAACAGTCATTGTTTTACTTATCTTTTTGTGTTGAAAACACTTAAAACCCACCATTTTATCTATTTGGAAATATGTATTGTGTTAGTATTTCTATAGTTACCATTCTTCTACAATAGATCACTAAAGATTATTTCTCCTAACTAAAATTTTATACTCTGTAATCAGCATCTTCCCTTTCTTCATGTCCTCTCCCCACTAAGTTTTTAGTAACTACCATTCTATCTGACTTTTTAATATTGTACATATATAAAAAGATTATGTACTGTTTTTCTTTCTGGGCCTGGATTATTTCACTTAGCATAATGTCCGGCAGTTTTGCTTTTGAAGCTATGATGTGATATCTATGCACCAATGGTCATCATGATTCAGAACACCCAAGATAAAGAAGCAACCTGGTGCCCAGGGAACTATTACCCAGCTTTTGCCATGAAAGCAGATCAGAATGAACTCTGGTCTGCCAAGTTCAATGGACGAGCGTGCATATGGCCATTACCTTTGGCCTTCCATTTCTGGTTGCTTGTGTTCCTTGGTGTAGGTGAGAATTCAAGAATTTGGTGTCTCTGGTGGAATAAGACCGAAGTAGAGAATAAAGTCACAATCTCAGGAAAGTGTTGCTTTTTAAGGGAAATTCCAAGACCCTGTAATATCTTGGAGTCACTGAAGAGACTGCCTTCTCTCTTCCATCATGCCCCATTTTCATAATCACACGTGGATTCTCAAACTGTCACATTTTAGGTTGTGTGGACGGAGAAATGATTAAAAAAAGGTAGATTTTATAGTGAATTTGGCCACAGATAACCCACGTTGGAGAATAGGAACAAGAAGCCCAATATTGTTAGGGTGACATCTGGTTCTTGTAAAATATTTACTCAATTATAGAAGAAAATTACCAGGAAAGTATGGGAAGAGGGTGCCGTTACTTAGGTACAAAGCAACAGCAGTAAAAAGGCTGCCAGTGGCACAAAGGCAATGGAGCTGAGTCCCAGACAACAGTTTATTGCTAACTTGCCAGTCTGCAAATGTGCATCTAAATACAAGGACCACAGATTTGAAGGAAATAGGTCTCTGAATCACTCAGCAAAGGGAGGTTCAGGGCAATTAGCAGTAATCTGTTCTTATTTCCTAAATGTTTTAGACTGTACTGCTTAGCTGCTTCTCTTAAACTTCAAAAAGTGATCAACAGTTATATCTTATTGTCAGAAAAGTAGGGGGGGGTCATCATGCTAAAAAAAAAATCTTGCCAATATCATGACTTAAATGACAGTCCTGAAGCTGAAGAGATAGATCCACAGCCCAGTGTACTTAAGAGTTGCCCGTCTTAAGTACTGCCTCAAACTTAGAGACACAAAATTCACAAAACCCAATTTAGCTGATATGAAAAAGTACGTAGTAGAGTAGAGATAATGGAAGCACAAAACATTGAAGAACAACCAAAAATCTCCTCCATATGCATTTGAAAAGGCCTGGGAAAATTAATTTCATCCAAGCTAGTGCATATCTACTTCTTGATGCAAATTGCCCAAACACATATTTCATCTCATGCTACCATGGAGACCGTCCACTCTGGAAACTGATAGCTAGCAAACATGTGATACTTTCTCATTCTGGGTTGGTCAGTCTGAATTTCACCTCTGTAACTTAACCTTCAGCGTAAACTACATTTCCAAATCTAAAATGTCATACTTGTTTAGAATTTAGAGGGGTAGCAAGCCTGTACCTGAATAAATGAAGCCCACGAATGAAGAGATGGCTCACATTCATTACAGGAGTCTAGGTCTGTAAAGAACAGCCTCTCGAGTTTCAGTTAAAAGAGCTGCCTCTCTCTAAACAACACAGCTGCTAGATGAGCTGCTCACATTCAGTGATCTTGACCAAGTCCCTCAATGTGTTTTCTCCATTATAAAGTAAAGGGAATCATATTTTCTTGACAAAGAATGTGAGGATTGGTACTTTACACATACAAAAACACACACACAAAAATACACACATAAACTAACTCTCTCTCTCTCTCCCTCCATCTCTCTCTCTCCCTCCGTGTCTCTCTCTCTCTCTCTCTCTCTCTCTCTCTCTCTCTCTCTCTCTCTCTCTCTCTTTCTCTCTCTCTCTCTCTCTCGTGCATGCATGCACATGCGCACACACACACTCACAGGCAGGCAGGCTTCTCTTTCTCTCTTTCTCTTCCTGCCTTTTTCATTGTAAATAGTGAAGAGCAAGTACTAGACTTTCAGGTTTTAAAGATTTGTTTTAGTTCACATTGGCATGCAGGTGATCAGAAGAAATGTCAATAATCAGCAGTAGCAGCAAATAGCATCCAGGTTTTAGTAGATTAAGACTGGATACATTTATTGCCCCTGTTAGGTGCAGACAGATTTGAACCAGGTGAAGTTTCATCTATGTGGGAGCAGCTTTATTTGTGGAAGTGGTGGGAAGAGGGGAGAAGGGGAGGAGGAAAGGGGGAGGAGAGACTGTAGGAAGCAGGAAAGCTTCAGAGCCCTGGTAGACTAGTATTTCATTGGTTAATTCACATAGCCAACGAAGTCAATAACATAGACGTGTTAGAGGAGGCAGAGGAAGTTTCATGTGAAGGATGAGTCCCAAATGATGCTGCGTTCTGGTAATGAACATTCTTCTTTCCTTCTACCGTACACTTACTTCTTTACACAGGAGCACTGTATTTTTCTACGATTTTAATGCTCAGTTTGGGGAAATAGTAAAGCAAGTAGTTTCCCAAATGACAATCCAGTTGTGATAATGCAAGTGGCCTTAGGGCCATAATGGAGATTTCTCATAAAGTGAGTTGTGCATATTTTACTTTCTCTGAATCACACATTCTGTTTCAAAGTTTAGTGTTAATTTCCGTTGAATTGCACCTTTGCAATTTACTAGGTGAGAAAAAGGAACTATAAACCAAGCCATACCTCCAAATAAGTGTTTAAAAGGACTGTACATTTAGGAAGCAACCTAGTAAAAAATCAGCTCAGTTTCTGCTCATTTCTGATACCACAGAAGCATGGTCAGTGATCAAAGAACTTGTTACAGAACACCTGTGTTCAAGCATGCTTCCTTCCCCACAAATCATGTCCAGCTATAGGTTTCCATCTCATTTCAGATATATTGTACAACATTATTGTTATTCTGGTTACACATGTCTCAGGTGTTTGGAGAACAATTTATAAGGTTCTTGGGAAGACTGTCTGTGTATTAGGGTTGGGCCAGATATCTGGTACTTCATTTCTGTGGCTATCTGTGCTAAAATATGAGGGTAGAAATGTATTTTCCTGTCACATTTACGGTGTGGAAGTGGCCAATGGACATGTGACTCAGCTGCAGAGCACTAAGTGACTTCTGTTGGACACATGGGTGCAGATGGACCAGGCTGGAAGAGAAATAGAAGAGAGATGAACTCTTTGCTCATTTCTCAACCAGGCTTTCAGTTAGCAGACCTGATCTTACAAGAAACAGAAGCATTACCTGTCCGTGGATAGTTGAGTTTTAATTATTTTACTGGAGTGGAAATATGTTTTGGTGAACTGAGACTATTTTGAGGCGCTGAAATAAGCAGCAGACTTTTTACTATTTGAGACACCAAAATCCTTAGGTACAGTATTAGATTTTACTCTTGGATGAGATAGAAACTCTTTCTAGGGCTGGTCTACAGCACTCAACTGATGGTCCATGATGCTTCACTTTGAGCTTGCTTTCTTTATTAGTAATAATCTCTCCAGTGTTGAAATGAGCATGTGAGTCTCCACTGCTGAGTACATTACATCCCTTAGACACCCATATTCTAAATGTTTCTGTATTCTTCAGATCCACATGTTGAAACTTAATTCCTAATGTGATAATATGAAGTAGGGTTTTGGAGAGGTGACTATATCATCATGGTGAAGCTCTTATGGATGAATTGTGTCCTTACTAAAGAAGCTCTAATACTGGAGCCATGGGTCCCTCCATGTGTACTCCTTGGGTGGTGGTTTAGTCCCTGGGAGCTCTGGGGGGGGGGGTCTGGTTGGTTGATATTGTTGTTCTTCCTATGGGTTGCAAACTCCTTCAGCTCCTTCAGTCCTTTTCCTCACGTCTCCATTGGGGACCCTGTGCTCAGTCCAATGGATGGCGCGCGCACACATACACACACACACACACACACACACACACACACAGAGAGAGAGAGAGAGAGAGAGAGAGAGAGAGAGAGAGAGAGAGAGAGAGAGATGCACAAATAAAAATAAATCCTTATGAAATATAATCAAGCTGATTAAGAGTGCTATTTTCTATGATAAATAGTACTAAACTTAAATGTTCTTATATATGTTATACAAGAATTTATGAAGAATCTTGGACACAGATTATTAAATTATAGGGTATTAGCTTTTACAATTTTTACAATATTGGTTTAAAATGAAACGTCAAAATATACTCTCACTAATATTGTATAATATACAAATTTTCTGATATCCTCACGTACTGATAATTACCCATATTTTTACTGTTTACTATCTGTGAAATGGAACATCGTATTATTACATTTCTCATCACTGTGTCCACATACAGAAGAAACAATTTAAAGGAAATAATATTTATTTTGGTTCACAGTGCACGAGAGTTTAGTCTTTGCTTCCTGTCTTCAGGTATTAGGATTTGTTGAGAAACAGGACTTCATCACAGAAGCCTGTGATGGAGGAGCTCCTACATCATCACAGAAGCATGTGATGGAGGGGCTTCTACATAGTAGACCAAGGAAGAGAAGCAAGTCTTCCAGGAAGTGGTCAGGGCAAGTAATCTGCTCACCAAGTAATTCAAGCCCCTTCTACTTTCACTGTTACCCAAGAGTACCATCACACTCTGACCTCCAAGGGATGAACCTATTCACCAAGACAGACTAAGATCTCACGATCTGATTGTCTCTGGACATATATTCTTACAGAAACCTCAGATGTGTGAGTCTCTAGTCTTCTGGGTAGCTCTTAATCTAGTCAGCCAACAATGAAGATCAACTAATACACAAATGCTCTCTCGGTCTCCTTCTTCTTCTTCTTCTTCTTCTTCTTCTTCTTCTTCTTCTTCTTCTTCTTCTTCTTCTTCTTCTTCTTCTTCTTCTTCTTCCTCTTCCTCTTTCTCTTCCTCTTCTTCTTTCTCCTCCTCCTCCTCCTCTTCTTCTTCTTCCTCTTCTTCTTCCTTTTAATTCCATGTGATTAGATACATGCATGTTCAAACAACATTGCTAAGGCATGTAGCTTTATATTACATTTTATAAAACTGATGTTCTTTCTTATAGGTTCAGTAAGGAATTATGACATGGTAAAGAGATACCCTAGATACCAACTGAGAGAAATAACAATGCTATGGACAGACAGATACTTTCTACTTTTAGTCAGAGTTGGGAGAATCATTGGAGGCAGGAGTTGTCAGCAGAAAATACCACCTGCAACATAGTCTGTTAGTCTGATCCAGCATCTAGTAGTGGTTGATCTTAGTGCAAGCTAAGAGCTTCATGCAAACCTTTTTCTTTCTCTATAGTTTGTCACCTATTCTCCATATATCCATTGGTTTGTGTAAAAACTATTTTTTTTATCATAGCAACAGTGACCTGGCCACTAATGATATAGGATAGTTCTTCGATTCAGGCTGGTGAGGAGCGGGGATGAGAGCAGAGTCAGCATGTTCTCTCTGGGACACATTTATGGGCTTCACTGGATTCCTGGCCAGGCTGTCAGGTGAAGTCAGAGGTAAATAGGCTCAAGTCCCAGGCTTGACTGAAGGCAGGAGGGCAAAAGGGGAGTATCTGCCTACTGGGCATGTTGGCAGCTGGATGAAAAGTTAATTAAAATTCAATTAAGTGTTAGATTCAAATACTTGCTTTCCGTTGACGATCTTCAGTGAGAATCAATCACCAAGACAGAAGATAGATTTGAGAACGAACAAAATTAACAGGTCGTCTTGGACGGTGCTGTGAGAGAATTAGTGGGTTATACCCCAGTCAAGAAGTCGGGTAACTTAGCCTGTGACAACCTTCTCAGTCTTTAGTAGCTACAGTGCGAGATGGGGAGGGGGAGAGCAGGCACCGGACAGCTTATAAAACAGACAGATGGCTTGATAGCTTTTGATGCAATTGCTTAGGGTGATCCTTGTGAATGAATGTTATCGATTTTTTAAAATGAGTTTTTAAAACAGAAAAAAATGTTAAGTGACAAAACCAAGATTTTCTGCTTTATATATCTACATTTTCTTGCTTATTGCCGTTTATTTCTTTAAGAGGCAATACATGAATCATATGCATTTCTTTGAGACAGAATCTCACTCTGTATCCCAGGCTGGCTCTTTGAGACAGGGTCTCACTCTGTATCCCAGGCTGGCTTGGGACTGAGTGTGTCACCTGAGTCTCATATTCATGGCTGGCCTCCTACTTGAGTCTCCTGCGTGCTAAGGCTCTAGCCATGAGCCATTACACCTGGTCTATCACACGGTCTTTCACATGCCTACTTCAGTGCCAGTCTTCATATCTTAATGTACACCTCTAAGTAAAAGACATGACAGCAATCCCACCAACCATAGTACATGGAGGTAGGGAAAATAAAACTTTAAAGCTAGAAGTAGGATAAGAACTGTCTAAGCTGTATTTTATTTATATCATGAAATAAAATTTCTTCTATAGAATTTCTTCCTGAAAGACTTTTGTTTGTTTGTTTGTTATGGCAGAAGAATGGGCAGATAATTAAATGAACTTCTAGGGCAGTGGTTTTCAACCTTTGGATTTCAACCCCTTCGGAGGTTAAATGGTCCTGTCACAGGGGTCACCTAAGACCATTGGAAAACTCAGATATTTACTCTAAGATTCATAGCAAAATTACAGTTAGGAAATAGCAACAAAATTAATTGTATAGTTGGGGGGTCTCTACAACATGAAGTGTATAAAGAGCCACAGCATTAGGAAGGTTGGGGACCACTATTCTAGGGTGTGTTAAGATGACTCAGCAACTAAAAGCACTTGCTGCTCTTGCAGACCTCTGTATTTCAGTTCCTAGCATGCAGGTAGAGTGGCTCACACCTGCCAGTAACTTCCATTCCAATGAATTCAATGTTCTTTTCTGGTCTCTACAGGTAGCTGCATATGTACTACATTCAACACACACACACACACACACACACACACACACACACACACACACACACACACACACCCCAATAAAAATAAATCTTAAAAAAAAAAGAAACAGTTTCTAGGTGTTGAGTTTTGGTCTGTTGTTACATATTGTAATGCTAAATTCTGTATCCCAAAGTCTAGTTGTCTCAAGACATATGACAGCTTTTGTTTGTAAACCTTGCTCCTTAATTAAAACTATTGGTTGAATAAAGATGCCTATAGCCTTTAGTTAGACAGAAAAGAGGTAGATGGGGCTTTGGTTCCTAGGCTTGGGATCTAAGGAGAGAGCATGAGGAGGGAGGAAGACAGGAAGGAAGAAGGTGCCACGGGGTAAATGGATCATGAGCTCATGGCTATGAGGGCCAGCCTGTTGGAGTAGGAACAAATGACAAATGATATCTCAGAGTTATTGACAGGGAAGTAGACAAAACAGTGCAGAGGGATGATAGTCACCCAGCTCTAGTGCTTTAAGACTTAATATAAATATAAAGGTTTCGTGTCTTTTATTTAGGAACTAAATGATATAAAGTGGAGTAGAAACTTTCAAATAATATTTACTACAAGATTTTGGTGCCCAATACGGGACAAGAACGTATTTATTTATTCACTTTACATCCTTAATACAGATCCCCCTCCTTCCTCTCTTCCCAGTCCCATCCTTACAAATCCTTTCACCCACTGCTCCCTTCACTTCTCCTCAGAGAAGGGGACCCCATTGGGTACCACCCCACCTAGGGCATCTAGGACCAGCAGGACAAGTCACATCCCCTTCAACAGAGGCCCATCCAGGCAGTCCAGGTAGGGGAAAGGGGATCCAGTGACCGGGGACAGAGACTGAGACCCTGCTCCACTTCTTAGGGAACCCACATGAAGACCAAGCTGCACATTTGCTACAAATGTGTAGGGGGTCTAGGTCCATCTCCTGCATGCTTCCTGGTTGGTGGCCAAGGCTCTGTGAGCCCCCATGGTCCCCGGTTAGTTGACACTGTGGGTCTTCTTGTGCTGTCCTTGACCCTTCCCACTTGCTTACTTTTATCCCCCAATCTCCCACTAGATACTCCAGACTCCACCTGATGTTGGCTGTGGGTCTCTGTATCGGCCATCATCTGCTACTGGATGAAGCCCCTCAAGAGACAGTTATGCTAGGTTTCTGTCTGCAAGCATACCAGAGTGTAATAAATAGTGTCAGGAGTTGGCTCTGTCCCATGGGATGGGTCTCAGCTTGGAGCAGTCACTGGTTGGCTGTTCCCTCAGTCTCTGCTTCGTCTTTATCACCACACATTTTGTAGGCAGGACAAAGTTTGGGTTGAAGGTTTTGGGTGGATTGATGTCTCTTTCCTTCCTCTGGAAGTCCAGCTTGGCTGCTAGAAGTGGGCGCTTCAGGCTGTATATCCCCCACTGGTAGGATTCTCAGCTAGGGTCACCCCTATAGACTCTTTATATCCTCTCCCACCACAGGCCTCCAGCCAGTCATCAGAGATGTCCCCCACCCCTGCCGATTTCCATGCTCATTCCTGGCCCCCTTTCCCCACACTAATCACCATCCCTGTTCCCTTCCATACCTTCTATCCCACCCAGTTCCCTCTCTCTATCTGCCTCTGATGACTACTTAGTTTTCTCTTATGAGTGAGGTTTGTACATCCTCCTTTGGGACCTCCTTCTTATTCAGTTTCTTTGGGTGTGTGGATTCTAACATGGTTGTCCTATACTTTATGGCTAATGTCCACTTATAAGTGAGTGTACTGGCTAGTTTTGTGTGTCAACTTGACACAAGCTGGAGTTATCACAGAGAAGGGAGTTTCAGTTGAGAAAATGCCTCCATGAGATCCAGGTGTAAGGCATTTTTCTCAATTAGTGATCAAGGGGGGAGGGCCCCTTGTGGGTGGTACCATCTGTGGGCTGGTAGTCTTGGGTTCTATAAGAAAGCCAGCTGAGCAAGCCAGGAGAAGCAAGCCAGTAAGCAGCATCCCTCCATCAGCCTCTGCATCAGCTCCTGCTCCTTGACCTGCTTGAGTTCCAGTCCTGACTTCCTTTCATGATGAACAGCAGCATGGAAGTGTAAGCTCAATAAACCCTTTCCTCCCCAACTTGCATCTTGATCATGATGTTTGCATAGGGATAGAGACCCTGACTAAGACAGTGAGTATGTACCATACATGTTGTTCTGGCTCTGGGTTTCCTCACTCAGGATGATAGTTTCAAGTTCCATCCATTTGCCTGCAAAATTCATGATGTCTTTGTTTTTAATAGCTGAATAGTAGGCTATTGTATAGATGTACCACATTTCCGCCATCAAAGCTTCACTTAGGGGACATCTAAGTTGTTTCCAGTTTCTGGCCATAAATAAATAAAGCAAACTGTTATGAATATAATTGAACAAGTATCTCTGTGGTATAGTGGGGACATCTTTTGGGTGTATGCCCAGGAGTGGTATAGTTGGGTCTTGAGGTAGAGCTATCCCCAAATTTCCTATTGATTTCCAAAGTAGTTGTACAAGTTTGCACTCCCACCAGCAGTGGAGGAGGTTCCCCTTTCTACATACTCACCAGCATGTGCTATCTCTTGAGGTTTTGATCTTAGCCATTCTGACAAGTGTAAGGTGGAATCTCTGGGTCATTTTGATTTATATTCCCTTGATGACTAAGGACGCTGAACATTTCTTTAACTGCTTCATGGCCATTCAAGATTCCTTTATTAAGAATTCTCTGTTTAGCTCTGTACCCCATTTCTTAATTGGGTTATTTGGATTGTTTGTGCCTAATTTCTAGAGTCCTTTATAAATTTTTGATATTAGCCCTCTGTTGCCTGTAGGGTTGGTAAAGCTCCTTTTCCAATCTGTAGGCTGCCCTTTGTCGGGTTGACAGTGTCCTTTGCTTGCAGAAGCTTTTCAGTTTCATGAGGTCTCATTTATTAATTGTTGATTTTAAAGCCTGAGCCATTGGTGTTCTGTTCAGGACCTTGTCTCCTGTACCAATGGGTTCAAGAGTATTCCTCACTTTTTGTTCTATTAGATTTAGTGGACCCAGTTTTACGTTATGATCTTTAATACACCTGGTCTTGAGTTTTGTGCAGAGTGATAAATATGGGTCTATTTGGATTCTTCTTCATGCAGACATCCAGTTAGACCAGCACCATTTGTTGAAGAAATTTTCTTTTTTTCCGTTGTATAGTTTTTGCCTTCTTTGTAAAAAATCAAGTGTTTATAAGTGTATGGGTTTATTTCAGGGTCTTCAGTGACATTAATCAGCCTGTCTGTTCCTAAACAATGCCATGCATTTTTGTCACTGTTGCTCTGCAGTACAGCTTGAGATCAGGGATGGTGATACCTCCAGAAGTTCTTTTATTGTTCAGGATTGTTTTAGCTCTCCTGGGATTTTTGCTTTTCCATATGAAGTTGAGACTTTCTCTTTCAAGGTCTGTAAAGAACTGTGTTGTAATTTTGATGGGAACTGCATTGAATCTGTAGATTACTTTGGTAAGAGGGCAATTTCCACTATGTTAATCCTACCCATCCTTGGTCATAGGAGATATTTTCATCTTCTGATATCTTCTTCAATTTCTTTCTTTAGAGACTTGAAATTCTTCTTCCACTTTCTTGGTTAGAGTTACACCAAGATATTTTACACTATCTGTAGCTATTGTAAGGGGTGTTGTTTCCCTAATTTTTCTTGACCCATTTATCGTTTTTATAATAGAGGGCTTCTGATTTTTTACTTTTTATTTATTTATTTTTTGTATCCAGCTACTTTGTTGAATGTGTTTATCAGGAGTTCTCTGATAGAATTTTTGGGGTCACTTGTGTATACTATCATATCATCTGAGAATAATGATACTTTGACTTCTTTTTGTTTTCCAATAAGTATCCCCTTGATCTCCATTGTCTTATTGCTCTAGTTCAAACTTCAACATCTATATTGAATAGATAAGAAGAGAATGGAAAGCCTTGCCTTATCTGTGATTTTAGTGGAATTGCTTTAAATTTCTCTCTATTTAATTTGATGTTGGCTGTTGACTTGCTGTATATTGCTGTTATTATATTTATGTGTGCTCCTTAAATCCCTGATCTTTTCAAGACTTTTGACATGAAGAGGCTTTTTCAGCATCTAATGGAAAATCACGTGGTTTTTTTCTTTCAGTTTGTTTACATGGTGGATTACATTGATGGATTTTTGTATACTGAACCATCCCTGCTTTCTTGGGATTAAGTCTACCTGATCATGGTAGATGATGTTTTTGATGTATTTCTGGATTTGGTTTCTGAGTATTTTATTGAGATTTTTGCATCAATATTCATAAAAGAAATGGGTCTGAAATTCTCTTTGTTGAGTCTTTGTGTGGTTTAGGAATCAGGGTGACTGTGGCCTCAGAGAATGAATTTGGTAGTGCTCTGTTTCTATTTTGTGGAATAGTTTGAGGAGTATTAGCCATTCTTTGAAAGTGTGGTAGAATTCTGCACTAAAATAATCTGGCCCTGGGCCTTTTTTGGTTGGGAGATTTTTAATGATCTTTTCTATTTCCTTAGGGGTTATAGGGCTGTTTCAATCATTTATCTGATCTTGATATAACATTGATAAGTGTTATCTGTCTAGAAAGTTATCCATTTCATTTAGATTTTCAATTGTGTGGAGTACAGGCTTTTGAAGTAAGACCTAATGATGCTTTGAATTTTCTTGTTTTCTGTTGTTTTGTCTCCCTTTTCATTTCTGATTTTGTTTATTTGGATACTGTTTCTCTGCCTTTTAGTTAATTTGGCTAAGGGTTTGTCTATCTTGTTGGTTTTTGCAAAGAACCAGCTGATTCTTTGTATTGTTCTCTTTGTTTCTAATTGATTGGTTTTAGCCCTGATTTTGATTATTTTCTGCCTTCTACTCCTCTTTGGTGTGTTTGCTTCTTATTTTCTAGAGCGTTCAGATGTACTTTTAATTGCTGGTATGAGAACTCTCTAATATTTTTATAGAGACACTTAGTACTATGAACTTTCCTCTAAGCATTGCTTTCATTGTGTCCCATAAGTCTTGCCTGGCTCTATACCGGATGTCCCACCTTGTATTCTACCCTTTCCTATAGGCCAATGTAGCAGTAAATTGTTAATGGTCCACTCTATGCTCCCAGCAGGTGCGCGCAAGTCTCTGCACCCGCCCAAGAGCTCTGAATTAATGAATGAATTATTTTTTGTATGTTTTAACTAGCTCAATGACTGACACTTCCAACCCTCTGAGAGGCTAGCACACACTCCACTCCAGTATTCCTGAGTTAATACTTCCTAAATCTATCTTTTATCTTTGCTGCCCTGTCTCCTGGGCAGCCTTCCCACGGGACCACTTTCCCTTTGCACCTCTATTTCAGCCATCTCACCCTCCTGCTTCTTCATAGTGTGGACTGCCTACACCCTTCTAATGGCAGAATCCTTCTTTCTCTCTGCGTTTCTTGCCCAGGAGTCTTAAAAGCCCCACCTCTATCCCCCTGCCTAGCCATTGGCTGTTGGCTCTTTATTGACTAGTCAAAAAACCAGCTGTTGGCATGGAACTGCAGCAGATGTGCAAATTCCCATGTAAGCACAAATCAAATCCCCAACAGTCCATAGGCTTTTAAATTTTTTTTTTTTTTAGCATTAGCAAATATATGATGCATAAATGAGAAAAAGTACAGTACTATATCAAATGGTGGAAAGGAGGACTGATCATAATGCCTCAATTTTCCCATGTGGCCTTGGTTCATATCTATGATCCTAGTGTTATTATTTTTTTTAAAAAATTTAGTTATTTACATTTCAAATGTTATCCCCTTTCCCAGTTTCTCCTCCAGAAACCCCCATTTTATGTTTTTATTTTTAATTGACAGGCAATATATCTATACAGTACACAAGATATTCCTTCTATATGAAGATTCAAGGCAAAATTCACAGATGAGAGAGAAGGTGTGACATTTGTCCTTATGAGTCTGGGATACCTCACTCAGAATGATTGGTTCCAGTTTCATCCATTTACTTGTGAATTTCATTTTTCTTAATAGCTGAATAATATACCCTTGTGTGTATATGCCGTCTTTTTCTTATCCATTCATCAGTTGGCGGACATTTAGACTGTTTCCATTTCTGACTGTTGTTAGAAGGACAGTGATGAGCATGGAGGAATCGGAATGTCTAGTGTGGGATATGGGGCACATACTCAAGATTCATATATGGTGATCATACGGTGCATCAATTTATAGCTTTTGAAAGACTTCCACAGTGGTTGTACCAGTTTGCATTCCTACCAGCAGTAAATAAAATTTCTCCTTTCTCTATATCTATGCCAGCAACTGCTGAGGTATGTGTCTTGATCTTAGCTATTTTGACTTGGGTAAGATAAAATCTCAAAGTAGTTTTAATTTGCCTTTCCCCAATGACTAAGGACACTAAGTATTTTTAAAGCATTTTTTTTCCTCAGCTATTTGTATTTGAAGAACTCTGCTTAGTTCTATGTCCCATTTTAAAATTGGGGGTTTTGTTTTCTTGATGCTCAGTTTTTTGAGTTACTGATATATTCTAGCTGAGGACCCTCTATCAGATCTATAGCTATGAAAGATTTACTTTTTTTCCACTATTCAGGCCACCTCTTTACTTGAGTCACGTGTCCTTTACTGTACAGAAATATTTTAGATTATGAAATCCCACTAATCAATTGTTGGTCTTGATGCCTGTGCTATTAGGCCCCTGTTCAGAAAGTTCTTTTTTTGTCCCAATGAGTTCAAGCATATTTCTTATTTTCTCCTCTATCAGATTCAGAATATCAGGTCTTATATTGAGGTATCTGATCATAGAGTGAAAATAATTCTTAAATTTTATATGGAAATATGGAGGAACCAGAATAATCAAAACAACATCAAACCTACCACCACCAACTACTACTGGAGGTATCGCTGTCCCAAATTTTGTTATATTAAAGATCTATGGTAATGAAAACAGCATAAAAATGGGATAAAAGCAGACACATTGAACAGTGGAATAGAATTGAAGAGCTACACATAGACTTACACCTCTACAGACACCTTGATTTTGACAAAGACACCAGTAACACACATTGTTGAAAGTGCAACCTCTTCATTAAATGGTGCTGGTCAAACTGGGTAGCTATCTTTTAGAAGAATGGGATTTGAGCCTCATCTCTCCTTCATTGAAAAATCGCTAGGCATTTTTGTTATCACTTGTGGCATCAGTATAAAATTTTAATATTTAAACCAAACTTTCAAAATTGTGAAAAAAGATTTGGCATGTACGGATGTGTGTGTGCTTGGGCTAATATATGTATGTGCATGAACACACATATGTGTGTGTGTGTATGTGTGTGTCTGACTGAATGTGTGTGAGTTTGGAAATGTATATGTAAATGTGTTTGAGAGAGTATGTGTGAATGAGTTAAGGTGTGTGCATGTGTGTGTGTGTGTGTGTGTGTGTGTGTGTGTGAGTGAATAGTGCATATGTGTATGTGCGTGTAATTATGCTCTTGAGTGTGAGTGTTTGAGTGTGTACATTTGTATGTGTGTTAAGAAGGGTGAGTATATGTGTACATGTGTGTATGTATGTATGTGTGTGAGCAGCCTTTTCATTACTATTTTCCCTGATGATACTATGATACTACTTGTCACAATGTATTTTAACCTATTTTTCCTCTGCCTGCTTTGTGAGAATTGTTCAAGGGCCAGCTGTTTGTGTGTAAAAGTAAAACTCAAAAGCCATACTATCCAAGGCTGATCCAGGACTATTTGGCTCTGCGGGGTCCTGTGGCCTTGGAGATCAGCCGTGCATGGTCTACAGCCTGGAATAACATTCTGCTTCCCAACAGTTATAAAATTACCTAAGAATTTATGGCTCTGGCAAGTGTGTCTGGCTTTTTATGTGTTAGGTATTAACTTGGAATATCTCGCCAGGGAGATTTATTTGACTAAATGCATTGAAATTATTTGCATCAATGAACTATAAGTGAAACATGGTATAAATTTTGTAGAAAGGGATTAAAAAATAACAGAGTGACAAAGTGTAGAAAAACCAGTCATGCCCTCTCTTCCCTTGATAGGATTTTCGTCTATTTTAACTTTCAGAGCTAGGAAGTTGAAGTAGAATGTAAGGGAGGAATTTTTACAGTGATAGAGTAAACATCAGACGAATGCGTCTGCCAAAAACAACATGAAAGTTGGGTTCATGTTCAAATCAAAGCAAACCCTGTTTGAAGACATTAGAAGTGGACAAAGGGGATTAGAAATAAGGGAAAGAAATGTGAAAATAAAGAACACACACAGCCGGGCAGTGGTGGCGCACGCCTTTAATCCCAGCACTTGGGAGGCAGAGGCAGGTGGATTTCTGAGTTGGAGGCCAGCCTGGTCTACAAAGTGAGTACCAGGACAGCCAGGGCTACACAGAGAAACCCTGTCTCGAAAAACAAAAAAACAAAAACAAAAACAAAACAAAAACAACAAAAAACAAACAAACAAACAAACAAAAGAACACACACAACAAGCCCTTGTTGGTCCTGCCTTATTTGTGGTGAAGAGTTTTCTGTACTGGTTAGAAGACTTAGTAAGAAGAGTGGAGCGTGTGGCAGAATCACTGGGAGGTGAGGTGTAAACTGGAGAGGGAGCCTGTTAAAAGAATAAGAGATGTGAGCCCAGGAGTTGGTGTGAAACCTCTGCCTTAGACACCCACTAGTTACAAAAGGCTATCTGCATCTACAGAAACACCTGGAATGGAGGGAGGGGCTAGGTTAACCACTAAGGAGAGGGAACAACACACTTGGTACTGTACTTCCTGTATTATTATAAATGTATACAAATGGGCATGGTATGCAAAGTTACCATTTGGGAAATTGAGTGAGCAATGAGATCTGAATTTTATTTCTTCAGAAAAGGAATATGTAAGAGATGTTTCATTCTCTCTCTCCCTTCCCCTCTCCCTCTCCTGCTCCTTCTTCCTCTCTTTCCACATCAGCAACTCTGAGTTGGCAAGTCAAGAATATAGAACCTGTGTAGAAAATGATGGTTTTTTGTGAGTAAAAGAGATAGACCGAAGTTTCAGACAGGTAAGAATGTAGAGATAGACCTGGTCCCAGACCCAAAAAGGCAGCCAAGTTAATAAGAAGAGAAGAAATAGCTGCTTTGAACTATGCTGTGAAGTAGATTTCTTCTCTCTCAGTAATGTCAGGTTGTTCTGATAGACAATGGAGTTATTAGCAAAGCACCCCACTACTGCCAAGGTTCAGTATGTGCAGACCTTCATATTCTCCCAGAATCTGCATGCATGTTCTTAAATCCTTAATCAAATCCTAAATTACATGGAAATGCATCTAGTCCCGAGACACTTTGTAGTCAGCATGCTGTAAGGCTCAAGAGATGAGCATAGACTTCCAGGCTGCTAGGTGTTGGAGAATGGGAGTGCATAGTTAGCTTTAGATACTGTGGCAACTTCTGAGACACCTTGGGGATCTCACCAGGACAATATATGAGTGAAGTCATTGCCTGAGACTTGGGTTGAGGTTAAATTGTAAGATCTGCACATACTGAACCTTGGCAGTAGTGGGGTGCTTTGCTTATAACTCCATTGTCTATCAGAACAACCTGACATTACTGAGAGAGAAGAAACCTACTTCACAGCATAGTTCAAAGCAGCTGTCATATGTAAAACATGATGGGCATGAAGAGATGCAGGAAAACGAACAGTTATTAAGAGCAAAGATGGATCAAACCCAGAGGGCAGAGGTCATTCCAGATGCCAGAGTTAATCAAATATGATCAGAGTGACCATGATTATTATGTTGAAAAATAGAAAAACAAATTCACAAAAATATGAAGGATGAAACGAGCCATCATAATCTTTACAGAATTAAATGAACACTCTAGAACTGTAAAACATAACTAAGAACTCATTGCATGGGCTTAAAAACATACTAGATACAAAAGCAGACAAAGTCAACAGACTCAAGTCTGGGTCAATATTCATTTTAATTGTTGAAATATCAAGAAAATAGCAATGAAGAGCAAAACAATATCCACAAGGAACACAGTCAATATATTAACTTCATATTATAAAAGACACTACTACTAAATTAGAAAGTTTAGATTTAGTGGAAAAATCTCTTGAAAAAATATAACTTGATATAAAATTCATGGTCAAAGAGAAGCAAACCCAGCAATCTTATTGCTCTCAGATCACCGGAATCCTCAAAGGAACACCATCTCCTTAACCAAAACCAAACTCTCCAAATCCAAATAGATTCATTACATTTGAGGGAAATTTCAATGAAGAGATAAAACTAACTTTATAGAGGCATTCCCAAGGAGTTTAGATTATAGAAAGTGGAAGTATTAGACTGTCAGTATTTCATGTGTAGTACTTTGAATTAATTCAAGTACTTTGGAAAAGCTACATACTGAATCTGAGTTTATGAAAACCCCATGTCAATTTTATGCTATGTCTAGATCTAGGCTTAACACAGAGAAATATAAGCAACAAAAGGTATGTAAATGGGGCTGGAGAGATGTATACCGCTCTTTCAGAGGACTGGAGTTTGGTCCCCATTACCCACATCAGGAGGCTCACAGCTGCCTATAGAACAAGGGATCCCCACAAGGGATCTGACACCATCTTTTGCTCCCCACAGGCATCTGCCCTCATAGGCATTTACCCACACATAGTAAAAACAAAATTTACTCTTAAAAAGATATAATAACTTCATGCTTATAGCACCATTATTCCTTTAGAAAGAGTCTACATGCTTAGTGTCAAGTGGTAAAATAACTGTGGCTAGTCACACAATAGAAAATTATGCAGCAGTAAGAAATTATGGGTACCCATTTCCTCAAGGATGAATTCCCACGTTAACATTAATTGAAAGAAGGCAGAATCAAAACCAACACATGAGAATGTGGACCAAAGAAGGCAGAATGAAAACCAACACATGAGAACACATGGGCCACAAAATCAACTGACTAGAACTCATGGGGGCTCACTGTGACCTAGGTCCTCTGCATACATGTTAAGGCTGAGTAGCTTGGTGTTACTGTAGGAATCCTGGTGGTGGGAAGAGGGCTGTCTCTGACTTTTGCCTACTTGTGTGACACCTTTCCTCCCACTGTGCTGCCTTGTCCAGCCTTGAGGCGATGGTATGTGCCTGTTCTTATTGTAACTCGTTACGCAGTGTTTGGTTGATATCCCTGGGAGGCCTGCTCTTTTCTGAGGAGGATGAAGGGAGGTTGGATCTGGGGGAGGGTGGCTGGGGGGAGTGGGAACTGCAGTCTGAATGTAATATATGAGAGAAGAAAAATCCATGCAAAAATATACAATCATAAAAGGCAGAATTAATGACCTGGAAGGGTAATGTGAGGCTTCGAGGATCCTTAAGGCAGGATGTGGGTCACGTAAAATTCACTGAGTTTCTTTGAATATTTGTATCATACACTAAAAGAACATTTTTCTCTCTTTCTCAAAAGTAAAACGGATAGTGGCAATTTCAGCAACTATTATCTTAGTAGTGTGAGGTATGGAAAAGTGACTTGTGCTTGTCTTTTAGCTGGCATGAGAAGGGATCAGTTTAAATAAACTTTGTGCCTGACTGGGAAGTAGTCTGACTATGTGAAGTGACTCCCTTCCTTTTCTCACCCAATCTTTCTCTGCCTTCTCATCTGTATATGTGACTTAGTCTGTCAAGAAATAGTAAATGCATAGCAGCAGTGCTAATATGCTACATATTAATGTAATATAAATATAATGTAAAGTTTCGAGTATACAAGCAAATCAAATGCAGAGAAGTCATTTGAAAGACTAGTGGGCTTTAGATTTGTATGGCTCTGTAGCCCAATAAACCATCCAAATAGGCCCCCTAGAGTCAAGATTTACCAGTATTTAGTCACTTTAGAATGGAACTTTATAGGCTGAAAAAAAAAATAAAAAAAGGCTCCCTGCTTTTTCTCCGGTAGTACAAGGCAGAAGCATATCTACAAAAAAGGAAAGTACTAAAAGTACAGAACACAGGATGTGTCTCTTTAGAAAGTCAGACTCTCAGTGACTGGACTATGCTGCCTGGCTAACATACTATGTCTGAAGACAGGGTGTTACGGTAGATCCTTGGTGTGTTGAGCACAGTGGGGATGGTGTCATTAATCCAGTCACCATATCTGAGGTTTCAATTCACAAAATAGAATGCCTTTAAATGTGCTGTCTGCTTTTTTATTTTTAAACTCAAAAATGTAAGGAACAGGCTAGATAGGTCATAGTTTAAGAATCCTAGGTGCTCTTCCAGAGGACTCCGGTTTGATTTCCAGTACCCACATGTCACCTCACACCTATCTATTAGTAACTCCAGTTTCAAGGTGTCTGACATCTTCTTCCTGCCTCTGGGAGTACTTCAAACACAGATGTGCATGCAGGAAAAACACAACACATACAAAATAATAAAATTAAAAACTAAAAACTGTAAAGAAAAAAATCAATAGAAAAGATATCTTATGAAGTCATAAAAAAGCTAACCCAAATGAAATATTAAATGTTATCTTGCCCAGTTTTATTTTATGTGGAAAACTAAGGCACAGAGACCAAGCTGGGGTAAAAATTCTTTGCTTCAGTTTAGGACACTTCAAAAGTATCTCTCTCATATATATATAATTATTAATATATATATTAGTTATTTTCACTTGACAAATAAAATGTATGCTCACCATATATAATATGGCATTTTAAATTATACATTGTAGAATGGTTAAATCAAGCTAAGTAGCATATATATTTTACTATATTTATTTTTTATTTATTTTTTTAGTGGTGAGGGCACCAAAAGTCTGCTGTCTCAAGTTTTTCAAATATACAATAAATTGCTTTAATAATAGTCATCACACTGCTTAGTAGAATTGCTGAATTCTTGCCTGACTTTTTCTTATCTTGCTATTGATCTTTATCTAATTGAAACTTCAGATGCTTTGGTTTCTACAAACTTCTAATGCTCTGCTTATACTCCCCCCCCCCTTTTCTTTCTACATGTCTTTATCTATTTGACCTTCTTTCCAAACGTGGTCAGACAATGCATTCTTTTTTTAAGAAATGGAGATTTTTCCCCATCCCCTACCGGTCCCAGGCTGGCACATGTTCACTCTTGACCAACCCATATGTGTTGTAAAATGATGTGAGTTTCTGAAGTATGTTGTTTGTTCTGTGTTTATCTGGTAACTATGACACCTTGAGAGTTTGATATTATGCATGGATCTGTGGCTCCTACCCAGAAATGTGTCTAGATTTTTTTTTCATCAGAAAGAATGCAAAAGGAAATAACATATGCAGCACAACTCCCAAACCCCATTGTTTGTGGCAGTGTTTCCCAACTAAAATTAACCTGGAGTGTTTTATTGTGTAGCTGTTCTCAAGCACAACTTTATTGCTTCTTTTGGCTGAAAGAGAGGGTAGCATGCATTCAGAACACAGTTCAGCCAAGATGCAGGGTTTGTGTCTACCAGCAGCAGTTGACTGCAGTCTACTTGAGCACTGTTTATAGAAACCTGTTTGGACGTTTGCATGGCCACAAGCAGAAGATAAACAGTGTGACATAGGCCTAATTCTGTTTCCTTTTGGAGACTTAGGGTTGGGGCATGGCTTATCAGTAGAATGATTACCTAGCTCACAAGGCTAAAGCTCCATCCTTAGTACCATAAAACAAACAAAAACAAATAAACAGAAAGAAACACACCCAAACAAACAGTTGATTAATTGAAAACATTCCATACAGGTATAAATTATACACTGCGCATATTTCCCCAACACAACCTACTTCTCTATTTTCTTACCCACCATGCCCATTAGTTTTTGACCCCCCCCCCGGCAGTTTCATGTTGACTTTTACATCATATGATTTTATGTATTGATCTAACATCTTGAAACTATAAATGAAAGAAAATATACAATATTTTTGTCATCCTGAGATTGGCTTAATTTGATTATCTCGAGATGCATCAATTTTATTGTAAATAATGTAACTTTACTTTTCTTTATGATTAAAAAGGTTTTTCATTATTTGTATTTTACACTTTCCTTATCCATTTCCCTGTCACTGGACATCTGGTTGGTCCTATCACAGCTATTGTATGTAGTGTTTCAGTTAACATGGTTGTCCAAGTATCTCTGTGATATGATGACTTGGACTCTTTGGTAAATACTTAGGAGAGGCCATATAGTAGATGCATTTTTAGTTGAGAAATTACCACCCTGACTTTATTGGAGTCAGCACTACTTGGAATTCCCATCAACACTGTCCTTAGACACTGACTAGGCTCTGTAGCCCCCACAGCACCCCCACCACCTGCCTCCCAAAGTGTGGCCTTCAAGGGGCTAATGGATCACAGCAAAAGAAAGTGAGTAGTTTGTGTGTTATTCTGCTGTTAGTCTTTATGAGACAAGAGCTCAGAGTCCGCTTTAAAATGTAATCTATAATTCATTACAGATGAAGCATAAAATGCAAAAACATTAATTTTTACAACTTTCATTATTTATGATACTTCCCCTATCTTCTATTAAAAATTATTCTTTGTTAGATATATGGAATGTTGCCAGCTGCTAGATTATTTACAAGGGGGGTTGATAAACAGTTATAATGATTTAGCCATTAGAAAATCAGGGTACTTATGAAAAAGTAACTTGCTTCTGAGATGTTTTTGCATGAAATTAAGATTACAACAGGAGAATAAAATTTATTCACCAAGACCTAATTGCTAACTAAAATGGATCTAAATATAGGACTTTAGAATTTATTTTAGTCATGGCCCATAGTAAAATACCCTGGATATTATATTGCAAATGAGAAATATTTATTAAAAGAGTTTCTCTGGCTTGAGGAGAGAGGAAGAAATAAAACTCAATACAACTTAAGACCACGAAGTCAGTGAAGTCTCTCTCCTGGTTCTTACCCCTTCCCCAGTGGCTGAAGAAGTAGCTGCTCTAGGTCATTATTGTCTCTGGTATTCAGGAGGAGGATGGCAGCCCAGGGGCTTTGCTTTCACAGTGTCTGGGGTGGAGATGAGGTGAGGCTCTGGGAAGGAGCCTGTCACTTGGCTAGTGCTGGCAAGGAACTTTGACAGTATATCCCAGGATCCTCTCTGTTGGAAATGAAGACACTGGCTATAACTGAGAATTATGGAGCTAAGAGGAACTGCAGAATGAAAGGTACTGTTTTGGTTTGACACATGGTGTGTTCACAAAAAATCTGAACACCAGGGTCATCAGGTGATGTACTAAACTGATATTTTGTTGTATGTGAACATGGAGAAATGACAAAATATAATTGAAGAGCTATAAAGCACGAGAGATGGTCTGGAGGGAAGGTAAGATAGAGCACATGTGCTGCTCTCAACTGCACACAATGGTGAAAAGATAG
The DNA here is from genome assembly GCA_028551405.1 of Uromys caudimaculatus. Lineage (NCBI taxonomy): Eukaryota > Metazoa > Chordata > Mammalia > Rodentia > Muridae > Uromys > Uromys caudimaculatus. Next base: position 46,267,182 of record CM052718.1, on the reverse strand, counting down.
AGTTCCCTATAGGAGGTAGATAGGGCTTCCTCCCACGTCATGAAAAGGAAATGCTGCAGATCCATGTATAAAACCAAGATACCTAAGTAAAAAAGGTCTTACAGTCAAATGAGTGAACCCACCTTACTGGCTCTGATAATCCCAGTATCTTGGAACTTGTGTATTGCCACACTGTCTTCCCAAAATTCATGGCAGGCCAGAAGCTCAGAGGTGATACCTGGAAATGAGATCTTTGAAGGAATAATTAGACTTGAAATAAATCCAATGACTGTGGTGTCCCCTTATAAAGAGAACAAATGGGGACAGATGTGAGAAGGACTTGGGTGAACAGAAACATTGTAGGAATGCAGTCGCCATCAGAGACTTGGCAGAAAGCAAAGGATGTTCCTTCTTTAGTAGAGCTCTTAGCAGGACCCAATCCTGCTGATACTACGACTTCAGGCTTCATCCTTCAGAACTGCAAGAGACTCAATGGTTGTCGTAATAACTTATACAGTGGTCCTCTGAGATAATGTTGCTCCACACCCCCTCAAAGGGAGCTGGTTCTGGACGGAAATCTGGATTGTGAGCAGAAAAGGAATACAGCATGTGGAGTAGCGCGCGCACACACACACACACACACACACATACGCACACACAGGTGCACAGACACATACAAGCACACACACACAGACAGACAGACACATACACACACAGAGAAAGAGACAGAGACAGAGGGAGAGAGGGGGAGGGAGAGAGAGAGAGAGAGAAAGAGAGAGAGAGAGAGAGAGAGAGAGAGAGAGAGAGAGAGAGAGAGAGAGAGAGAGAGCCATCTCACAGGTCCCAGAAAGATTTTCTTAAAAAGTTAATGTTCCAAGGGCCATGTCTGGGTTTGCCCTCAGGGTCTGTGTTGATGCCCATGGACTATGTTGCCACTAAAGGTCATACAGATGTCTGTTGTCCGTACTGCCACCTGAAGCCATGTTGACATCCATGGTCAGGGCTGCTTCTGAGGCCCTTATCTGGGTCAGTGATCCTTCTGCCACCAGGGAGCTGTGTTCATGGTCTATGCTGTCACCAGAAACCATGTGGCAGCCCATGATCTATGCTCCCACTGACTATAAAGAGTAAGGAAGCCACTTTTGCTGTGATATCGACGCCTGCAGATGCACAGCTGAGGAAGAGGGACATGGAAGGCTTCTGTGACAATTCCTACCCTCACCCACACCCAAAAGAGTAACAGCATAAACAGGAAGCTATTAATGAGAATTCTTTTTAAAGCATGTGATAAGGATGCTGGAGTGTAGTTCTTCACAATTGATGGCTTCTGGCAGGGATGTGAGAAGAGAAAGACTCAAATGTATTTAAGGGGCCACTGACAGGTTTGACTATGCTCCAATGAGTATATAGGTAGCACAAATTGGACTTTTCTAATTTTTAAAATTAAAATTTTATTTTTATAATTTTGGGGATGGAGGTCACAAGGGTGGGGAGGCAGACATGGAAGGACTGGGAAGTGAGTATAATCAGGGCACATGATGTGAAATTCCTAAAGATAAATAAAAATATCAATAAATAAAAAATAAATAAATAAAAATAAATAAAAAAGATCAATAAAAATATTATGTTGGAAAAATTAACCAGTTTTCTCTTAGAAGTGATGAAGTTATAAGAAAAATTTAGAGAACTGATGTTAACATGGTACAATAATATATAATAGGATTATTTCAAAAATGTTCATGTTCATGAACAACTGTGGCCATGGGCGTCCAGTTAGTTATTCAGGAATTACTTAATGGCAACCATGCTTTGAGGAGCACATACAGCCTTAGTGAGGATGGGTAGATGAAAGGACCTCATTATTCTCTTTCCTCTCCAGCTGTCTGGACCAGTTGGTCTCTTTCAAACCCTATGACTCAGGGTCAGTTTGTGTTGGCTCTGAGTCTTGAGTGTAGCTATTAGTTATGACTTCTTGACGTTAGCATCGGACATAGTGGAAATGAAAAGGGGTGGATGGAGTTGTGGTCATGGACAATCGAAACTAACAAAGGTCTACAGTGACCTGCAACTGGGACAGTGCGTGTAGTCAAGTCTGGTACAAAGGGTTTAGCAGACTACACTGATTGTGAGCTTTTACCTTGATGGGTCACGTCAGTCTTATTGAAATTCTCTTTTCTGACTAATAAAAATCAAATCCTTTGAAGGTTCCATACGTTTATACAATGTATATTATCATTTCCATTCTCCCCCCCAACACACCCTAGTACCTTTGCACCCTAGCTCCCTACAATGTCTCTTCAAATTTTTTTTTTTTATTATTAATAGCTGACTGAATCCAATGTGCTGCCCACATGCACATGAGTTGTGGCCACCCACTGGGGCATGGACAACCTAGCAATGGTCACATCTCCAAATGAAAGTAACCCCATCCCAGCAGCCATAAACTGCCAATAGCTTCTCTGATAGGGGTGGGGCCTTAGGGGCCCTCTGAAATCTCACTGGAATTCCAACTGGCTTGGTTTTGTGCAAGACTTGCTCATTTCAGATCAGAGATTGTAGGTGTTTTAGCATGGTTTTTTTCATGCTATTTGAGCACTTTGTATCTTGAGTACAATTGAGAGCATCCAGATATACTTGTCACTACAGCCTGTCAAATAGAGACTCACTCTAATGATGGTTAGGACTGTCATTGAAGAAAATGTTTAGGTGGCTGAACTTTTATGTGGGTATGTAAGTTTCAAGGTCATATTTATACAATAGAAAAAGTGGTCTTTAGTCATATTGAATTGGATAGAGAAGGAATAACTGTCAACCTCCTGCCATAGAAAAGGTGATAGAACATTAATTACTGTTATGAACTACCCACTGTGTCTCAGGGGCTCTATTCAGTGATTGGACAGCATTTCCTTTAGTTCTTTTGTAGAATTACTTGATATAAATCAAGTGCTAGACTCTTATACCTAAAGCAATGCCTAGCATAAGTGGAACTTTAAATAAATAAATTTGAATGTTAAAAAAAAAAAAAAAAAAGGAGTAGAGACCTCTGTCTGATTTCCCCCAAGGTCTTAGCTCTTGTCACTATACCACATTTCTTCCACGCAATCAAAGTCTCACAGATTGCTATTAAACTTTGGTCCATTGATCTAGTATCCTGGATTGGTATCCAAGGCAAACACTTGTCACCTGAGAAAATTTAGCTTCACCAGAGTCAATTTTTAATTTGATCACATTTGCTGCTTCTTCAGAAACTAGACTTCTTAGACTGTTGCCAAGGGCAAGAGAGAGGGGAGATAAACTCCATTTTGCTAACTCAGGTAGTTTCTTAACCTCAGTGGGACTCACTCCGCTACGTAGCGCACATTTCAAGTTGTCATTTTAATCTTGCCCCGAGGACTTTAAGAAGAGCTGAAATAGTCCATAAAACTCTGGAATTCTTGCATGACTCCAAAATGCTTCTAAAAATATTATTCTCTCAGCGTAACTTAAAGCTGAAGAAATGATCCACAAAACCAATGTGTGTCTGACCATCATGTTTCTGTGTATTGTTGTTGAAAGATGATTAGTTTCCAACAGCCATTAATTATGATTTGTAATATTTAGAAATATGTTATCATGCCCAGATAAACTATCTTGGATATAATACAATAAATGATACTTAAACACATTCTGTGTCTATGATGAATGACTATTTTGGGGGGAGGGAAGGCAATGATATCTAGTCTTTCTGGATATTATACTTATTGGTACTTTCTGTAGGGACCTTGAAGTTAGCTCAAGACCGAGTTCTTAACACAAAGGAAATTTATATGCCCCAGAGGGAAAAAATGACAGGGAATAAGAGACAAAGACAGGCTATAGAGGATGAGGGAGGAGGGGAAGGGAACAAGGGAGAGGGGGAAGGGACATTTGTCTCTGGGGGACAAAGGACTGCCTCTGGATAGAGAGGCACATAGGAAAAGGGCAGTTTATAAAGGTAAAAGAAGAGGCTCTGTGTTAGGATGAGGTGTTTAATTTTGATGAGGCATGTTAATTATGTGAGCTTAAGGGGCTTTTGATAGCTGAATTTCAACTTTGACAGACTTTGGTAGTCAGCCTCAGGAGGGAGAAGCAGACAAATAAGGGACTAGAGCTTGTTGTCTAGCTTTAGGAATATAATTGAATGGTTTTTAGTGAGGCAGAGGGAATGGGGGAGAAAGATCAGGCCTGCCAGAGCCATGTTTGCCATCCTTGGGCTGGCTAGAGTCCCTTTGACAGCTATGTTTTCTATTTTTGTAGAGTGTAACATTCAAGGTTCAGAATGTCTGCGGTGAAACAGTGAATAGGTAGATGTATGGTACACAGTGCCTAAGATGGTCTTTGAAGTTTCTCATTAGAGCGTGTGTGGTTGGTTAGTCAATGAACAACTGGTATGGCTAATGCAGTTATAATAAGAACCAGTATTTGATGGAGTGCCTACTCAGTGGTAGATGGGGTGAGAATGGTAAAATAATAAAGTAGAATACAAACACATACTTGTTGAAGTGTGGAGCTCAGCTCACTGATTGTGTTCATCTACATAAGCTATTGAAGTAGTCTTTCCTCAACACTGTAGTGGAACAATAATAATGGCTGCCTTAGATGATTGGAAATATCATAATCCATTAAAACTTTGCATGTGGAAAGGTATTGGTTCTATGTAGTTGTTATTATTAAGAACTTAAAGCAAAATTACCTGGCAAAATCATTTTGGGAGCGGGGTAGAGCCAGTACCACATTCAGATGTAAGGTTTACCAACTGGTCCTTTAGTTTTTTGCAGGGATATGGAACTTGGGTACAGACAGACAGGGTGTCATGGCAAGGATGACATTTAATCTGCATTTTTATGATGAGTGTGATTTTAATAAGTAAAAACATCAGGACTTTACATTTCCACAGCCTTGTTAGAATCCTAATAGTATAAGCGCCATAGCAAATAGATTTCCTTATTCGCTCATTTCCACTGACCCATTGGCAGTGTAACACAATCAATTAGTGACTCTGTCGTGGGCACCTGACAGAGAGATTGGGTGTCTTTGCCTTTGCTTATCAGCCTTACAACACCTTTTTCTTTTAAATTCTGTGTCCTTGGAATAATGCTTCTAGAATGTTGTGTTGTAAGAAGCAAGGCTCATTTGATCCAACATGACTTTACACAGGGCTTGGTTTAAGGGATGGCAGCTTTCCCTCTACCAGCCAGTGATCCAACGAGCAATATTGAAAACCAGGATCTGAGATCCAGGAAAAACTCAGCAGAATCTCATTGTAAAAGCCCCGTGTATGTGCTCCTGTATACAGCTGTTTAAAGTTCAAGGGGATAGCAAAGACCTCAACGGCCCTTTCAATTACCTCCAGTCTGTGTGAGCTCTGATTCCCCTGCTCCAAGAAATTTCATCTGGGAAATCCTATCAGAGATAAAGGACATCCTAGCCAAAATGTCACAAAGGTATTACAGAATAAACATAGGCAGATGAGGGGCTTAAGGCACGTTTGACTGGACCTTTTTCATGCTTTCAAAAATAGTTCTGTCCTAATGTCTGTTCTTTGAAGAACGTCCTGGAAAATGGCAAAGCTGAACACGGTGTATACCAGGAAGTGATCGCTCTTGGGAATCCTTGAATCCTTTTGATGTGAATCTTCAAATGGAAAGGAGCTTTTGACATCATCCATGAGCATGCCCCATCGATGGGAACGAATCTCCCTTCTTACCTAAGGGAGCTGGTACCAGGAAAGAGGTTCTGAAATCAAATGGATTTCAAAAGGTGCTGACATTTCCTGGTGAATAGTTAATCACTCAGCCTTCAAAGGGCTGGACTGGGATGTTATCTTTAAACAGAAGCCAAGTAATAGGCAAATGAGTGTGCTCTCCCTTGAACTTACTACCCTGGGGCATATGAATCACTTCATTAATTAAAACAAAGAACACACCAAGTCTTGATTGTTTTGTTTTGCCATACTTCCCCAGCCCCTTCTGAGTAAATAGTTTGATATTCTCTGTTGCACATTTGATTTTAATGGTTTGGCTCCAAAGAGGAATTTTTTTTTTTTGTAGAAATATTCAAAGCTTGATCTTTTCTCTGATGTTGTCTCTCAATCCCCTGATATTGGTTTCATTTTCTTTGCCATCATTAGCTTAAAAACAACTTGACTGATACATAACTTTACACAGATTATACAACCAATTCACTAAAAGTCAGGGGCTTTGACTATGTTGAGAGTTCTGTAATCACTTCTACAGTGAATTCTAGAACGCTTACAGCCCTAATACGAGTCTTGTCCCTTAGATGTTACTTCTCTGTTCTTTCTTCCACTTCCACCCCAAACCCAGACATGACTAATGTGTCCTGTCCATTGATATGTCTTTTCTCTTGACATGTTGTACATTTAGAACTTTGTGACTGCCTCTCTTCATTTTGGGTCATGTCTTTAGAATTCAACCGTGGTTCTGGTCAGTTTTTGTTATCTTGACACAGCAAAAGATGCTTGTACTATAAACTCATGACAGAAAAGTAGTAAGCCATAGTGGCAGGCTTTCCTATGTGACAGGAGTGCTAGGCAAGGTGGATGAACACTAGGTTCAGAGGATTGGTCTGGTCCATTCTTCTGAGTCTATTTCACTAGGTTCCTGTGGCTTTTCCTTTATGGTTACAAGATGGCTGCAGAGACTGTACTTCAATGGTCTCACTCTGCTCTCTTAAAGCAGAAAGAAGAAAAAATATCACCCTTCTCCCTTATGGCCCATGTTTCTTTTATCTTATTAGAGAAGACCCCCTTCCTCCTTATGGACTTCCTTCTAGGTATGGTAGCCATGGAAGAGCCATGATGAGAGGAGCTGGGGAGACCAGTGTCTGGAACATTTCAGCTACCTACTGTGTGGAGCAAAGTAGACAAAGACTGGCTGCCACGTCACCATTCTATTGTGTCTGCTGTGGTTAGCAATGGAGATTTCTGGTTTAGACACAGGAATCCCGATGAACAGAGATGACACCTAACAGCTAACTGTAGTGGATGGACATGTGGTAGACAGAGTTCAAAGTCTACATTACCTTGGAGGTGATGTGTTCATCTGGAAAACATACCCATAGGTGAATAAGTATCTCACGCACACTGTTACAATCAAAAGAGAAACTCATGGTTAAAATTTATTGTCTAGGAAGATTGCAACTTCTTTTTTTGCCATGTAATAGATTGTGGAGGCATTTGGATGCTTATTTCTCTTCCACTCCTAGTTATTTTATATCCTTACTGCATCGTGATTCTGTTCAAACCTTATGTTTGACATTCCAGGAGGAGCAGCGGTGGCCAGAATTAGATCTGTGGCTAGCAAAGAAAATCTTAATGGGAATATTTTGAACTTGGATGAACTTTGCTTCCAACCTCCAATCTTTTCAACTGAAAACATGTAGGTGCTACTGCTGTTATGGGGAGAGGTACTGCAGCTAACCTCAGAAGTAGACACCCAAGGAAAATGCTACTCTGTTTGGAAATGACTTGTGCCCTTGTGGAGAGCCCTTCTTACAAACACACACGTGTCAGATACCTTCGCATGGCTCCTCTGCACCTGCCTCCACAGTCTAGAGCACCCTAATTATGTCTGGAGAAGCAGGGTTACTGTGTGAAGACATCAGTCAGATGTGTGATAAATTTAGAGCAGACTGATGTTGGCATCGGAGGAGCCAGGGAATTTACATTACAGATGTTCATGGCACTGTTTACAAAGGACATGGCCTTTCTAATTCCTGGTTCATGGAACTGCATGTTTGTTAGAAGAAGCCATTTACTCCAAGGCTCCCTCTGCTTTGTATCCTGCTTTACATAACCAAATCTTGCTCCAAGGACACCTAATGTTAAATATTTGTTCTGTGGCTTTGCTGCTGCTTTTGACAGCATCATCATTCCCTCCTAGGAATCCTGTGTTGCTAGGGTATGGGGCTTTTAAGTTAGGCAGATCTACATCTGGAAGTTCTGTGCTCTGTGTTAATTATGATATATTGATTATTTACCTTCTTTTCTAAAAATCAATTTTCTTCCTGATAAAGGTGTTAATCTGAGATAGTATACCCAAATTTGTACCGTTCTGCCATGTGGCTTCCTCGCTTCACTGGTCCCAGCCAGAGCCACCCAGAGCTCTGAAAACTAAGGAGGCTTGAAGGCTTCTAGTTGTTTAGATCCCTCTACCTGGCTTCAGTATTTCTAAAGGTGGAATTGTGAATATCCTGATCTCAATGAGGGGAGATACTTGGAAGAGCACTGGGGACTTTTAAAAATTCTAGAAAATGTGACAGGGAGACCAGCATTTGCCACTGAAGAATACGAAGAGATATGAAGAAAAAAAGAGAGCATATTATTTGAAAATGCCCAAAGAACAAGATGAATTTGAAGTGCCCTTCAAACAGTAGCTGCACAGAATGCCTTTTGTTTCTTGTGTGATTTCTGTTGCAGCTCAGGTTGTGATTAGGGACTGATAACTGTGCCTAGGGGGCTGTGCATGCCATGGGAACTGAGTGAATAGCAACAAATTCTTGGATCCCTTAGAGCTCGGAATTCCAGATTTGCTACTTAAGGAAACAATTTGTATATAAAAAGATCCTGGTGTTCTGGGGATCTGGGTGGGAAAAATGTTCATAGTTGAGAAGCTGTTAAATGTAAGCTGTTTATCAAACTGTTTAATTTACCAGGGAGACGGAAGAGAGTAAACTGATGCGATAAAGTTCTTCTGTTCAGCTTTGCAACAGATAGCATCAAATATTTACCTTGAGAAATTGTTGACTGGATCCACAATTCACATAAAATTCTGCCACCTTTCTGGAGTGTTTCATGCAGACACTTAATTTGGTCCCCCATTTGGAAAGTGCTCATTTTATAAACTTCAGAATTCATTTTTACAACATCTTTATGGAGTGAAGTAGGCAGAGCTCATGGAATTGATTTGAAGGGGTGTTTTTAGTGAAAAGGGTCAAGAACATAGGCTTTGGGCTTCTTCTCCGTTGGGTCTTTGGGAACATGAGTTCTGTTGGGGAGTCCACATGGTGGTGACACATGTTCACATGGAAGGAAGTAGGAGACGTACAAGTGGGGACAGTGACAAGCTGAAGTTGCATGCAGCTGAACAGAGAACACCGTAGTCCTCCTTGCAGTCTTCCAATCGAGGCAAAGAATCAGAACCCCTGCAAACTTCCTACATGAGACTTAACCCTGAGCAAAGAAAAATAATAGGAGAGCATAGTAGTTGTGAGTTCACAGTAGCTAGTGCTCTGGCAAGCTATGTTGTACAGTTTGGGAGCTGTGTTGATTAGGGTGGAAGCCTGGAGGGCCCGGGGCTTTGTAGACATAGGAATTTGGCCAGTATTTAAATCTGAGATTGTTTCCTGGATTTTGATAATTCTATAAATTTTACTGTTTAGTAAAGTGCCTAGCCTGTGGGCGAAGCGAAGCACAATGCATATTACATGATTATTATAGATTACATTATTACTTGATAACTTTCTTCTGTGTGCATATGATATATTTATATGTCTGCCTGGTTTCTAATACCTCCCTGGATATGTTACAACTTCTTGTATTCTACTCTCCTGTACTCAACTCTCATTAATACCAACCACAACCTATGTAATTCAGGAGTGCGAAGTCAATTCATATGGAAAAATCACCACAGAGGCAGGAAGAGAAAAAAAAAAATTATGTGGAGACACTGAAACCAGGTTTCTACTTAGACTTTGAAGTAAAGACAAGTGAATCAATTCTGTTTTTGATTAAATGTGTTTTTTTTAATTTAGACTTTTTTTACATTTCTTTTTTCTTTCTTTCTTTGTGTGTGCATGTGTGTGTGTGTGTGTGTGTGTGTGTGTGTGTGTGTGTGTGTGTGTGTGTATTTGTGTCTACATGCAGGCATACTACCCTGCATGTGTTGGTCAGAGATAACTTTGGGAACTCAGTGTTTCCTTCTACCATGTGAGCTCTGAAGAATTAAAGCAAATGCCTTTTAGCCACCTAGCCATTTTGTTAACACTTAAGCATGTTTTTTTTTAATTAAATTAATTTTATTTTACTTATTCTTCTCTCATATAATACATCCCAACCACAATCTCCTTTTCTTCTAATCCTTCTAGTCCCCCCACCCTGTTCCCTCTTCCCCAGATCCACTGTTCCTCTATCTCTCTTCAGAAAAGAGCAGGCCTTCCAGTGATATCGACCGAACAAAGCATAACCAGATGTAATAAGACTAGGCTCATATCAAGGCTGGTGGAGGCAAACCAGTAGGAGGAAAACGGTTCCAAAAGCAGTCAGAAGAGCCAGAGACACCCCACTACCACTGTTAAGAGTCCCATAAACACCCCAAACTAAACAACCACAACACATATGCAGAGGACCTAGTGCAGACCCATGCAGGCTCTGTGATTGCTGCTTCAGTCTTTGTGAGCCCCTGTGAATTTTGTTTAGATGATTTTGTGGGATATGTTCTCATGGTGTCCTTGACCCCTCTGGATCCTACTATCCTTCCTCCTCCTCTTTTGCAGGATTCCTGGAGCTCCACCTACTGTTTGGCTGTGAGTCTCTGTGTGTGCTGTCATCAGCTGCAGGAGAAAGCCTTTCTGATGTCCACTGGACTAGGCACCAATCTATGGGTATAGCAGAATATCATTAGGAATCATTTCATTGACTCTGTGTGTGTGTGTGTGTGTGGGTCAGTTGTGTTTGGTTCTACCTATGGCCTCTCCCATAGGTAGACCTGAACCAATACTGCCCCACCACAAACAAGTTTTAATTGGATTTCTGTCACTTATAACAAAGACCTTATAACACTTATAACAATGACCAGTGTTTTATTTACTTCTCTTTTATAAAAAAAGTCTTCTTTGCTAAATGAAAAGAATCTTTCTCTCTTTCTTTATTTTTTTCTTTTGGTCTGATTGTTGAGAAGTTCTTTGTCACCCTGCGCTCAGTGTGTCCTGCCATAAAGCGAACTCAGGAAGTCACAGAGTTGCCAAAGTCAGTATCACCTTGCTTCACATTATCAGCTGGTGATAGCTAGAAGACCGGGAGCTGACACCTAAAGTCACTCTGTGTCCCTCTCAAGGCTTTAGGTGCATGGGCTAAGAGTCTGTGGTGGGCCATGTATTACTCTGGACACTGCTAAAAAGTGACTATGCAAATTTGTTGGGGAAAAAATGAAGCCAGGCACGATGATGCACTTCTTCAGGAAAGCAAAATGCAATTCAATATCCTCTAAAGCTTAAAGAAGCTTCTGGAGCATCACTGCATGCTAATCATATAATGATGAATGCATTTTGATTACTCAATAAAACATAAGTGAGACTACTATTTGATAAATATCTTGGAAGCTGCTAGTTTATACATATTTATGAAAGTGTTAAGACTAAGTTGTGTCAGAAGCCTGTGTATAATGTATTCAGAAATTAATTAGTTAAGGCAGGAAGTTTCTTTGTTCAATCTTGTTCCATAAGGCTAAGCTTCACTCTTCATGACATAATAAACCCTCGATTTTGGTTCCCTGGGGAGAGAAATAATACGTACTTAGCTTTCTCAGAGGAGAATCACAAAAATCATAATCAGCAAACCCTCTTCTCCTCTGAGCTGGAATGCTCATGTACACCGCTTGGTTTGTGTTCAACATATGTTTTCTCATATGATAGCTTTGTTCTTGTTATTTGAAAGTTATATATGAGGAAATGAAAAATAGAAAGTTAAAAGGTGTTCTTTCTACAAAGCTTTCAAATATTTTTGGTTTACTAAGCTATCACTACACCTCTCTATGATGTCATTTTAATATTAGTTAATTACAGTGCTTTACAAGTTAATCTTCCCAATTTGATTTTTGTTTGGTTTGTATAGGAAATGTCTCATAGGCTGATGTGTTGAAATGCTTGATCCCAAGGTAGTGGTGCTATTTTGGGATTTTGAGAGCTGAGGCCTTGTTGGAAGAAGCAAATCACTAGGAACATGATTTTGAAGGGTATTCTGGGCCTCTAGTCTCTTCATCATGATTTGATTCCTTTCCACCATGTGCTAAGCATTCTCTCTTCCACCACGCACCTGCAGCCATGATCTCCTACTTCACTAACCACGGAAAGCAATATGGGATGTCATGTTCAGTAGGAAACATCTGACATCTTGAGCCCAAATAAATCTTACCTGTTTTTACATTGTTCTCTCAGGTATTTTGGTAACAGTGTCGAGAAAGCAATGGATACTGACAATCTTCTCATAAGCCTTTGAAAGCAGCAGCAGTTTGCTTCTTACCACCCTTTGATTTTCTAGAGCTTGTATTTTGTAGTAACTCTGTAAACAATGCTTTAATTATAATTGACATGATAACAACACATGAACCAGAAAAAAGAACTTGATTAATTAGGACAAGAAGTAGTAGCTCACCAATGACATAGCCACCTTGCTCAGGACCTGCAGCAGGTCCGTGCTTCTCCTTGCTGGCACTTCCTGTTTTTCTCTGCTACTGTCAATTTTTTGGTAACTACTTAGAAACTCCTCATATCCTAGATCAAGAGAAATAGAGCTCTTGGTGGTAACAGTAACTTTTATTCACCTGATGTAATTGCCATCCAAGCTTACTGCCTCTGTCTGTTAACCTAGCTCTACTTGTGGAAGCTTCTGGCCTCCATACAATCTTATCTAGGCCTAGAATGTTTTCAGCCTTTGGGACTTGCTGTTGAATAAGCTCACTCCTTCCTAGTTCTTTCTGATCTCTTGCCGGCTGATTCAACTTAGTTGTTTGGCTCAAACTTCTCTCCATGCTGATGGATTCAGTCTCTAACTTTTTGCTCTGCTTGGCTTCAAACTAACTCTAGTAATTTGTTTGAATCATCTGGCTCCCTCTCATTTCTGGCTTGTTCTGTCTTTACCTGTGTCTAGTTTATTCTCTCTATTCAGTGTGTCTCTAGACAGCTGTTCCAGTCAAACTGCTTCCTCTCCTCTGTGCTGTTCTTTCATAAGTTGCCTCTCTTTCCCCTGTTTTTGTGAGAGTTGAGCACATACTATTTTGTCAAATCTTTCTCTGATTCATCACTTTGTCTGCCCCTCAATTAGATGTCACTCAAACATGGGTGGTTCCTTCTACAAACTCACTTTATTTTCATTGTTTGAGATTAAAGGTGTGTACTAAGGGCGTTCCTGTATTTTAGCCAAAGGATTAAAGGTGTGTGCTAAGGCTGAGCCACACCACAACTAGAAAAAACTTTGTTTTTCAGTAAATAATACAATCTCAGGGTTCACAGTGTGATCAACTATCTTGCAACACTTGATTCTATTCTAGTATTCAAAGTGTGATAAATGTTAGCAAAGCAGCTTAGGATTCCTTTCAGTCAAAGGATGAAACACCAAGAAAGTTGGAAGATAGAGGAAAAAGATGATCTCATCTCTGTGTCTCTTGCCTGATTCATTTTCATTCTCATACCTGAAATAATTGAAAAGGAAAAATGTATACAGTAATAAAAGCACAGGCATCAAGTACTGATAAATGTTTTAGGTAACAAAGAATCTATGCAACCTGAGCACTTTTAGGCTGGAACATGGTCTTGCTGTAAAGTCAAATCAAAATAAAATATATGTATAAAGAAAGGAAATAATAAAGTAATGTCCATTTTTTCTCATCTAGTAAATATCTGTTATCCTCTGTGTACTTGAGATATAAGGTAGCATTTTACAGCTTGAAAATCAAAGCCATGAATCTATTTAGAATGAGATGTAGACTTTAGAAAGACACTAGAAAATCCTGTTATTTGTAATAAAGGGGACTGAGAACTGTCCAAGAGACAAGAAGTTTGGGGATATGACCATGTTTGAACAAGTAGGAATAGATTCTTCTTCATCTTTTTTCTTTTTTTTCCAATTTTATTTCCCCTTTAAGCTAATGATTTCAGTTTCCCCTAAACACATTAAAAGAACAAATTCTCCCTGTAGGTCTGTGAGAAT
>CM052718.1:46196844-46252740 GCA_028551405.1 Uromys caudimaculatus | reverse complement strand
TGCCTTTTGCCATCTTGTTAACTCTGATGTTAGTTGATCTTACTTTCTGGCTATGGCTTTTCTCACCTGCAGGCCTCTGTATCAATACTCCTTGAAGACCAGCTGTTTCTGAGAGGTGTTTTTCCACGCTCCTGGGTGAGTAACTTTCTCCTGGAGCTCCTTGACTATGGAACCCTGGTAGCCCAGGCAGATGTCTCCTGCCGCAGCTGCCGCTGTTGGGATCCAGGGGGTTTCTATGCCTGCCTACCGCAGTCCCTGTGTCTCGCAGGTTTGGGGCAGTTCCTGGTGAGCTGTGGAGCTTGTCTTGGGCCCACTCCCGGCTTTTCCAAGCTCCTGGAAGGGTATCCCTCTCCCGGCGCTAATCAGCTATGGAGTTCTGTGGCCCAAGCTGAGGTCCCCAGCCGCCCGATGGAGGCTGGAAGTTCCTGTCCCTCAGTCTCTGTGGCCCGCGGAAACCGGGCGGAATCGGTGAGCACTGGGGCTCGTTTTGCCCCCACTTGGGGCTTTTCCACGTTCCTGGGAGAGTAACCTTCTCCCAGCGGGCGCTGCTCGACTATGGAACCCTGGTGGCCCAGGCAGACATCTCCTGCCTCAGCAGCCGCTGTTGGGATCCAGGGGGTTTCTATGCCTGCCTACCTCAGTCCCTGTGACTCGCAGATTCGGGGCAGTTCCTGGTGAGCTGTGGAGCTTGTCTTGGGCCCACTCCCGGCTTTTCCAAGCTCCTGGGAGGGTATCCATATTAAGATTTTAAAATTAGAATAAACCTAAATAGCCTTAAGGAAATCATTGGTTTGGCCAAAGGGGAAAAACGATGGACTCTACAGCTGGGAGACTCTACACCTTGTTCTTCTCATCCTGGGTTGTGATTCAACTGTTTCAACATAACCTAGTTGTATAAATATGTCAGCCCTATAAGATTAGAGTGTGGTCCCTTTGATCCTTTGAAAACTTAAAAGTAAAACAATTGCCTCTGAGAATCTGGATTTCCAAAAAAAGTAGTGTTAAAACCATATAAACACTGGGTGTCAGATTCAGATTTGAGGATAAAACTGAGAAATCTTAGGACTAATTTGAATGAGCTTTCAGGGGGTTGTGAATAATATAACCAAGGGGCATAAGAGTCTTGCCCACATGTCACTTAAATTTCTTGAAAGTGTGTTTATATTTCCTAGAGTTCATAGAGCTAGAACTCAGGCCTTTGTATTATCAGTCCAATGGAAACACGAGGCCATTCACTAAAATTGGCTATTAGTCTGTTCTTAATTTTTAACTCCCTCACACACATACACACACAGACACACACACTTTGTTAACTTTTATGCATCTTTGTCTATGCTATTCTCCAACATACATGTCCTGGGAGGGTGATAATGTATGAAACACACCTTTGTATCATTAAAGCTACATCTCCTAAGCTGAGATCTGTGGGAATGTTAGTGGATGCTATAACCAATGAGAGCTAGGTAGGCACTGTGTTAAATACACATGCGAAACAAGAAGAGAATGTTGAGTTCATTGTTTCTTACATAGAACATCTTTCTTTACATGCTAATTCCTTTAGGATTAGTGTTTCTTAGAACTTAAAATGCCTCAAATAGAACACTTTGCATTAAGTAGGAAATCCTAAACAGAAGACAAGCGGTCATAGTTCTTTTTTTTATTAGTTTGCTGAGAATTGTTTTATAATGTATTTAATCATATTCATTTCTTTTATTTCTCTTTGATGTACCCTTTTTTCTATCCAGCAAACTTTATGCATATATATATATATACACATATATATATATACATATATATTTTTAAATAAATGAATCAAGTTTTTAAATCACAGGAATTATGAATTACTTTAAAACTTTGTATATTTAGCATCATGATGCCTGTGATGGTTTATTTGTCTTCACTGTTAACCTAATCTTGTCAGAATCACTTAGGAGACAACCTCTGAGGGAATTCCTAGTGATGTTTTTCTAAGGACAGGAGTTCCACCCCAAATGTGGGCCTTCTTGTTTATGATGATTCCACACTGAATTAAGAAGGAGAAAGCAATCTGGGTTTCACTATTCATCCCTCCCTGCTTCCTAGTTGTGAATGCAATGTGATCGTCCATTTCATTCTCCTGCCTCCTTAACTAGAGCCTATCACCACATGCTGGACTACACCTTAAACCATGAGCCCAAATAAACACTTCCATTCATAAGTTCTGTTCATTAGCTATTGTGTCACACCAATGAGATAAATAACTAATGCAGGATCATTTGTTGAACATTTAAGACAATACACAGCAGTATTTGGTCAACAGATAAGTTATGGCACAATGAAGTGCAGATGACTTTAGGCAAGACCACCCTGGGAACACCACCCTACACTCTATTCAGGCCAGGAGGAAGAAACAAAGAATCTGGACCAGGGATGTACATGGCTCAGTGATGAAATGTTCTGCCTGGCATGTGGAAGGCCCTAGGTTCAATTTCCAGTATCAGGGAAAACTAACACAAAACCACAGAGATAAATCCTCACTGACAAAAAGGAGCACCGCATACCTCTGTGAAGGTGCCTTTTAATAAAGGGCTTCTGAGGGAGGTGGTTTCATTCATTTTTTTCTGATGAGGATAGGAAATGATATGGGGTATGGGTTCCAGGCTCTCCATGGGAGGAGAGCAGATTATGTCAACTTAATGGGGATAAAGAGGGCAGTGAGCAAGGCGCTATTAACTCCAGACAGAAGTGCCTATAGATAAATCAACCTCTCAAGTGTTCCCTTCCTCTGTGCCAATGCTTCTCAACAGCTATTAGTTTAGCATTCACTTTGGGGGGCCTGTTTTATGACTTAACATGGAGATTGTCATCATTTTAGTTGACAATGGCTGGAACAAGTATGGATTTTGCAGCTACAGATGAAGCAAGTTTAAAGGCAATGAAAGATTGTTGTGATGAGTATACAAGGGGTGAGATTAAAATGTACAAATACACTTAATATTGAGGGGAAAAATACTTGCCTCATTTCCTCCCTGCTGGGGAGAGTGGATGTTTAAGACAGAATGACAAGTGGCTATGCTCTCTCTCTACTTATTCTTTAGGCTTGCAGCTCATTATTGCAATAATACTTCCATCTACTTTTAAACCAGATTTTTAAAGATCCATGTCTTTTATCCATGTTAGGCAATAGTCTTTCAGCATGCTCATTAGGATAAAGTTAATAAAATCAGGAAAGGACATTGTAGTAGTTAGAGATGCTATTGCTGTGATAAAACAGCATGATCAGGCAACTTATAAAAGAAAGCCTTTAATTAGGTTTCAGAGGTTAGAGTCCGTGATGGTGGAGCAAAAGCACAGTTGAGAGCTCAAATGTTGACTGGCAAGCAGGAGGCAGGGAGGGAGGGAGGAAGGGGAGGAGGGAGGAAGGGAGGGAAGGATGGAAAGAGAGAAGGAGAGAGGGAGAGGGGGAGAGAGGGAGAGAGGGAGAGAGGGAGAGAGGGAGAGAGGGAGAGAAAGAAACTGGGAATGGTGGGAATCTTTTGACACCTCAAAGCCCACTCCCAGTGATACAGCTGATCCAACATGGTCACACCTTCTAATCCTTCCCAAACAGTTCTACCAACTGGGGACCAAGTATTCAGCCATATGAGCCTATGAAGGCCATTCTTGTTAAACCACCATAGACTTTAAGCTGACATATGTAGTACTATGGTTAAGAAACTGTATTTTGCCTCTGATCTGCTAACAAGCTGTGTGACCTTGAGTAAGTCATTTCACTTTCTGTGCCTCAGTCTTTTAATTTTTTTAAAAAAGGAAATAATCACATCTCTCATAATGGAATATTTGGGGGATTAAATTAGAGAATGCATATAAATTATGCAGAACTGTGACACACACAAATCCAGAAGAGTAGTTGCAGTTTAGACTCTTGGTGTTACTGTTATTAAATAACAGAGTAACTGGGACCAGTGGCTAGAGTTGTTTTATCTGGTTATAATGCCAACCTGCTTTCAAGCTCTTTAAAGCTGCTATATAATAGGAGAATACTATTTCTATAGTGTTCAACCTGACTTTTCTTTTAGCCTTCTCAGAAATCTCACTTCTGTGTGCTTTCTTACAGGAACAGAACTCTTGCTTTACATATATTGCAGTTTTAGATCAACAAATGGACAAATAAATGTGGAACCACCATGATGATAGCAGACAGGTCTTGCTTGGGTAGAGCTGACATTAGGTCAGAGGTCAGCGGTGAAGTGAGGATATGTGTATACTGATCTCAGAAATACCTGGGAAGAAAATAGGACAGTATGATTGGAGAGTGATGGAGTGAGGGAGAGAAGGTTAAATCTGATTGGCTGCTGGGACCTTGCTGAAAAGTTTCTGGGTTAGAGGTCAGCATGCAGAAGGGGCATGCTTCTCTCTCTCTCTCTCTCTCTCTCTCTCTCTCTCTCTCTCTCTCTTTCTTTCTTTCTTTCTTTCTTTCTTTCTTTCTTTTCATAGACTTGTTATTGGACCATGGTTTTCTTTCCAACAAGTTGTCTCCACCAATGTTCCTCAAAAGAAATGTGTGAGAAACCATTTACAGGATTTTAAGATGGATTTATAGACAGCAATATTGTACCATAACATGAAGAATTAGATAACATGATTTTAATAACATATTCTACACAGTACACAAAAATATTTCAACATGTTAACTATATATAGCAGTTGGTCCATAAAATATTTTATGCCCTACCAAGGCACTCTTTTCACATAAACATTATTTTGTTTATTTTTAAATTAAGTGTGTGTGTGTGTCTGTGTGTGTGTGTGTGTGTGTGTGTGTCTGTGTGTGTGTATTTCAATGTAGGTACCAGCAGAGGCAAGAGGTGTCAAGGTTCCCAGGAGCAGCAGTTATAGCAGTTATGAATGGTTGTGAGCTGCCAGATGTGGGTGCTGGAAATAAAACTCAGGTCCTTTGGAAAAGCAAAGGACCTGCTCTTGATCCTGAGCCTTCTCTCTAGACCAGTAGTTCTTAACCTGTGGGTTGTGCCCCCGTTAGTGGTTGAACAACCCTTTCACAGAGGTCTCGTATCAGGTATCCTTCATATCAAATAAGCTACAGTTATGAAGTAGCAATGAACTAGTTTTATGGCTGGGGGTCACTGCAGCACGAGGAACCGTATTAAAGGGTCACAACATTAGGAAGGGTGAGGACTCTAGACGATTTGCTGCATTTTTAACATGGCAAATCTTTAAACAGTCCTATAAGTGCTTACCTGTAAGATTTTGTTTAAAAACTCAAAATATTTAGACTCTCTTTAAGAAAAAAATCAAAGCCTTGATTTGGATGATCACATTTCCCGTGAAGGCTGTGGGGGCCCTAGGGCCAGGGACCATTTTACTTTTTCCTTTCTTTTCTTTTCTTCCTTCTGTCTTTAGAACTCCTCACAGTGCTTAGAATAGTTAAAGTTTAAACATTAAAAAATGCTTGATTTATGTAAGAATGTAAACTGGTGCTCACAGTTCTATGGGCCTATTTTTCAGACTAATACATATATATTTTTTCTGGTGATAATTTTGTTACCATTTCATATGAAAATAAAGCAGTCATTGGCTTTGAATACTTCCTTCTCTGTCCTCTGCTTCGTTTTCTCACAGGGAGTCCACTATGTTTACTGAGCTGTATTGCTGTACTCTCTCACGCTGGGAGAAGCGCAGGTGCGGTAGGGTCCCCTGGCTCCAGTGCTGGGTCCTCGAGCCCTAGGCTTCAAGGCTCACCACAGCAGCCCTCCTCGTCGCAGCGTAGCGTTCTTGGAGCCTGACGCTGCGGGGGTTGAGATGCCGGTCGAGTAGCCCCTGCCCCGATGCAGGGGCATCCGCCGACTTGGTGCCCAAGCCGCTGTGCGGTGCTTGGCTGCAGTGTAGGGAGGGGGCATGGATAGAGACCAGCTGCGAGCACCAAGGCTTGACCATAGCACACTTCCCATGGTGCCTGGTGCCCGCAGCCGTTAAGAGCGCTCCGCTCGCTGTAGAGCTGGTCTCCTCGAGAACCCAAGAGTCACAGCTCCCTTAGACAAAAGTTCTCCGATGCCAAAATAGTTTTTATCTTTATTTGTTCTGGATGGTGGGCTGGGCTCCCGGGGCAGGCGGGTGGAGAAGGAGGGGAGAAAGAGAGAGCTACTCGGGTCAATGTGTTCTATTTATAGTTCTGAGAAGAGGAGACAGGGATTTGGTGGCCGACACTTTCCATTGGCCAGCTTGGGGGCCCTATTGGTGCCTCATTTGCTTTGCCCGGGACCCAGGGTTGCTTTCTACGTGACACAAGTTTCACATGCCAGGCCTCTCTCTATACAGGGGTTGTGATAGCTATGGGGAATCTCCCGGGAGCATTGGCCAGAAGCATGAATTCTGGTCCCTTGTGTAGGTTCCACTTTCCACCGGGTCTCCCAGGGCTTCTAGCCTATGCTCAACCAGGCGTTAGATTGCCTGACATAGATCACTGCCCCACACTGTATGGGTCTGGTCCCTTTTCCCCATTTTCTTTGCTGATTTCTGTCAATATTTAATCACAAGAGGACACTAAATGCTGTTTCCATTCCTCACTGACTTCAGGCATATGCTTGTATGAAAGGATGTGTTTCTGTTCCTTTTCCTCATTCTCTGGTAAAATAACCTGAAGAACTTAGGGAAGGAAGCATTTGTTTGGCTTACAGTTCCAGTCATGCTCTGTCATGATAGCGAAGTTAGCAGCAGTAGGAGCTCAAGACATCTGGTCACCCTGTATTCACAGTCAAGCAGAGCAGTGCATGAGATCATTTTTATTCAGCTGGGAGATCCAGTCCACAGGAACAGTGTTGCCTACATTCATAGGGAGTGTCCCAACCTCAGTTGACCTACTCAAGATGATCACTCATGGCATGCCCAGAGGCTGATCATATCTTGAAAGTCCTTCACAAGTGTGCCAATAGATTTGTCTTTTAGGTGACTTCAGATACTGTCAAGTTGAATACCAATATTAATGATCACAGAGTGGTCACACTATCTGTTTACTGCTTGTATTTCATTTTTTTCTCTCTTCCATGAGTTTGGGACCAAAATTAGGCATAAGAATAATCTTACCACCCTGAACAGGAAGCTGGTATAAGGTGTGTTGTGTTAACTAAAGGATTAGAAAACACAATAAAATATATACAATTGTCTGCTGGGACAAAGTGTTAGAAGACTATTTTGGACAGAGAGCACCATTACCTAAGATACTGAGTGGGAAGTCATGAAAAAAATCAAGACTTGTTTGAAGAACTGCAGTTATTATGGCTGAAATGTTGAGGACATGTCAGGGCAGGACATAGGAGGCAAGGCCTGGAAAGTAGGTCTGACAATGTGAACTGTGGGCATACCCACACTGTCAGGCTTTATCCCCCAGGCTAAGGTCTCAGGCACTTACAAGGGCCAGACAGTAAGAACAATACCACGTACAAGATGATAGAAGACAATTGTCAGTCGTCTTTGTGCAAGAGGGCAGTTCTAGGAAGAAGGGTTCTGATGAACTGGAAAGAGGTTATTTAGAGCTAATTTCTGTAACCTAGCTTCTAATTAGTGGGGAGCAGAAATATTTTCTAAATCTCTCATAAATTAGTTCTATACTTCCCTATACGTAAAATAAGAATCATTTTGGTAGTCTATATTCTCTAGTAAAAAGCTAATATAGTGATAAATAATAAAGAATAATATACATTATGTAATAAATACTTCATGAAGTTGCAAATCATAAAATTGAGGTAATATAAAAGATTGTATGGATAGGAGCAAAATGTCACAACATACTATATTAGAGAAAACCTAAATTAGTATGGAGCTTCTTGAAATTTAGCAACTTAGCATTAATAACTGAGGATAACATACATACATACATGTGTGTGTGTACAAGCATGCCTGTGTGTGTGTTATTACTACACTGAAGCTCACCGAACTTAATAGTAATTTTAATTCACGTTTTAGGAAAGGAATTTGTCAGAAAACTATAAAGTCAGGGAATTCTTAATAGGTGATCTTTGGAATTATAAAAAAGCTACAGAATTGTGGCCTTTACTGCAGTGTGCTTTTGAGACACTGGTTTCACGGGTTTTTATCAGGCTTTGTTGAAAAGGAGAAAAGAGATCATTAGCCTGTTAGCTGGGGACATGGTTGGGTTAAACAAAATTAACCTTTTAAAAAACAAAACAAAACAAGACAAAAAACTGTAAAAATTTTCTCAGGATTTGTTCACATTGAATGTCTTCCAAACTGGTTCTAGTAATTAGCATTTCCAAAGATATTCTTAGAATTACAAACATAGACTCTTTTTCAATGAGTTTGTCAAATGATTAATGTACCCTGACTACATATTAGGAAGATGATGTCTTTTACAGAGCTAAACATGTTACAAAATATGTTTTAAGTAAGTGAATGAATGATCTGCTCTTCTTCAGCCAACCAAAGAACAGGCAGCAGAAGTCCAAATACCTGGTTCCATTAACATCCCTCTGGCCCGTACTTTTCCATTATACAGGGTTGGCTGCTGTATCTCCAGGCACATAATCTGCTTTTTTTCTCAGGAATCCAGACTCTTGAAATTACTTCTTCTAATATGGCAGCAGTACCACCCTGCATCTGCCTGACCTTCTGGTGTCTTTGCAGCTGATCATATTTCCGTGGAAGATGTTTCTGTGCTTCCAGCCCGAGGGTTGTTCTTCTTGGGAGGAGACAATGGAAGAATGGCCTCCAAACTCAGACTACAGAGAGAACACCTGGCCATGCGCAGCTGTGTGCTCCTGTGAAAGGGCTCGTTAACATGTATTCCCCTTCTTCTAGGACTGTGGTGCACATCAGCTCATAGCAGAGTTGCGTGTAGGAGTTATGGAGGCAGGGCAGGAGGGAGATGCAGGTGAAGGGAGAGATGAGAAGTGTGTACCTCACAGCAGAGAACGAAGTGCTCACTCAGTGAATCTTGCTGATTGTAATCTCCTGGCTGACATTTTCGGGCTTCAGTTATAATTAAGTTCCATATATTTTATTGGTATTAGTGAAACTGTCAGCATTTTGGGGGTCTAAGTCCTAAGCATGGAGTGTAATAACACTATTTATCTTTCATAGGGGTACAGTTCCGCGTGACGGATAAAGAGAAGTCAAGAGCGCCCACACAGTTTCATGTGACTTCCATTTGTTTCTGCTTTTAAGAAAGTACAGAGCAGAGTTTTTTTTTTTTTCTTCCTTCATTGTGCTCAGCAGTAGCAACAGCAAAGAAAAATGCTTAATGGAAAGTAAGTATGCCCTTAAGAAATTCTTGTGTAAGAGCTTTCATATCAACGCCGAAAGTAATCCCGCACTCCCAGAAATTGACCTTCCCCTGCCTGTGCATGCTACCCTCTCTCATAGGGAGGAGCTGGGTTTGTCAACCTCCTTTCACTTTAGAGTGATTCACTGTGCTCTGGAGAGCAACACGCTCAGATGAAGCCCCCGGAGTTTGGTTCTAGTTCCCCCTAAGTGTGTGGTCTTAGACAAGTCAATTCATCTCTCTGGTTGTTTGTTCACTTGCCTGAAGAACAGGGAGAAAATGGAGAAAAACGTGTGTGTGCATCCAGGGCTTGTTACCTGCCGTCCTTGGGCTGTAAAATCTAGATATTTTATCTTGCTTAATCCTCAGAGAATGAATACAAAAAGAAAAACACCTTCATTTTAAACCGAGGAGGCTGGGATCTGGAGCAATTGGACGGCTTGTCAGAGGTCGCAGAGCTAGTGAAGTGGCAGAAGATGGACAACATGTGACTCTCCTTGGAGCTCTGGTGGTACCAGCCATTCCTCTGAAGTCCTGAGTGTAGGGAAGGAAAGAAGCTGCTTGAATGCAAGTGACAATTAGCAAATCCCCATGACATCTGAAGGAGCGCCCTAGAAGCTCTGAGTAGTTACTAAAGGTTATGTGCCCAGGAAGTACTAAGAAATAAATATAGAGATTTCTTAACTGGATGCTCTCCCAAACTCAAAGGGCTCGTGCTTGGTTGTGAGGAAAGGTACAAAGTTGAACCTAGGAACACCATGAAGCTCATCTTCCCCAAGGGCCATGGCTTCTAGTTTACACTGATCTCTGTTTCCGACTCTGCTGCTCAAAACCTCACAATAGCTTGTTTTGCAGCCTCATCTAGAAAGTCACGCCTTTTCCTGCCTTGTGCTCTTTACATTTACTCTTCTTTCACCACAGAAGAGTTTTCCTGCCATCGTCTCCTTCTTGTCCTCCTTGACACCATTCAAATGTCAACCTATCAAAGAAATCCAGCCCACCTAGTTACTTGGTTTATGCTTCTGTTTGTTTCCTGGTGAGAATTTGCTCTTCTGAACAGAGTTTAGTGCCCTGAGCTCTATAGTTGACCCACACAATGCAGGGCTCTTACTTGAGGTCAAGGCTCGTGCTTAATAAAGAGCTTGATGTAAGAGGATATTTAGAGGAGACTCCTGAAACCCGGGTAGGGGCCTGAGTTAGATGCCAACCTTTATTCTTTTGTCTTGCCAGTAACCCGCCAGCCATCTGCATCTGAAGATCACGGGAGCACAACTCTGTTCATATCATGTATGAGCATTTCTTGTCATCCTTTTGTTCACTTGCTACTCCGATCACTAGCAGGCGCCTTTGGAGAAGGTTAAACTTACGGAAACAAGCAGGTTGGTTGGGATTACATAGAACTTGGGTTAAATTCTAATTATGTTTTCTGCAATGTGACTTTGAATAAGTCCACAATAGCTCGCTAAGCCTAAGCTTCTCCATATATACAATACATTATAGGATTATCTGAGATTAATTAAGATGTTTGCAAAGAATTCTAAAACGGTGTTTGGCAAACTGTGTGTTTGTGTTATTTAACTTTTTTAGAACTAAGTTTTGGTCTCAAACGATGCTGCGTGTTAGCAGCTTTTGAGCAGATTTTCCTGCTCTTTGAGGCAAAGTAGGTAGAAGAGGAGAAAGAAGAGATTAATTTTTGGTGGTGCTGTGAATTCCTTGAAGGCCAGAGTTTTTGTTAGATCTAACATCACAATTATGGATACTATGCTGTTAGCTAGCACATATAAAAACTCAGTTAAAAATGTTTAACAATGATATCAATAACTAGTGAGAGAACGCTAGAAGTCTTAGGTAAATGAATGAAATAGACCATTGCTCTCAAATGTACAAATAGCAAGCATCTCATTAAATGATCAAAGAATAGAAAAGCATCCAAATGACATGTGTGGGGGAGTGGTTTCCCTTTAGGGAGACAGTCGCTAGAACCCAAAAGTAGCTGGATCGTGTCCTGAAGCTTCGGGTTAAGAAATCTGGAGATAAGAATTAAATTCAGATGTGGAGAGATCAAAGAGAGAAAGCATTATTCAAAAATATTTGCAAAAGAAACAAATTAATTTTGCATGAAACTTCTTTTGATGGGGCTTCATCGTTAGATGACATTCTCAGTTCTCCAGCAACACTTGGCCCCCACTGGGGAGCAGGACCAGCCCCAAAGGCTAGTGATCTGTTCTTTTATGATCTGGGAATCTTTTGTTGCTCTAAATGCAATTTAAAATGGCAGAAATTTGTTGGGAAAAAAACAAAGAAAAAAATCTGAACAGCTGTCTGTTGGGCTAGAGTTTCTGATGTATATACCTCTCTGCACATTCCATTTCTTAGTGTAATTATTAGTAAAGTAGAAATGATGCCTCAGGAAGGAATCTCCTTTTCTTTAATTAGAAAACAATCGTTCTTCTGATAGCTATGGGGTTAGGGTAGAGCTCAGTGTAGAGCACTTGCCTAGCGTGATGGAGGCCCTGCTTTGGTTCATCTCCAGCCTCAACCCAAAATTAAAATAAAAAGAAGGAAAACATTGTAAAATATAACATAAAAGCTGCTTTGACGCTAAGTAAAATTTCCTTGGCTTCAATCCACAGATGGAAAATGATGGGTATGACGTATGTCAAAGATACGTAGCGTCATATCCTTTATGAAGGAGGACACAAGCGGTAAGGCTGTAAGTCATAAAGAACAAATGTAATTAATAGATAAAAATATTTCTCTCTTTCTTTAAGGCAATAAGAAAGACCATTTTAAGGAAAAGTTGAGATAGTCTTATCAGAAAGCTCTCCTACGGTTTGAATAACGCACTGATTTCTACTGACCAAATGATCTCAGGATTAGTTTATCCCACAGAGCAATGTTTTTCAACCTTCCTAATGCTGAAACTCTTTAGTACAGCTCCTCATGTTGTGGTGACCCTGAAACTATAAAATTATTTTTGTTGTTACTTCATAAAAGTAATTTTGCTACTGTTATGAATCTAATGTAAATATTTTTGGAGATAGAGGATTGTCAAAGGGGTCGGGACCCACAAGTTGAGAGTCACCATAATAGAATCACCAGAAGAAAAGATCCATGTTGGTGTAAAAGTACAGTGGTTTGTGGAGATACCACATACCAAGGGCAAAGGGAAGCAAAGTCTACAGTGTTTCCTAAATGGGAGTGAGGTGGCAAGTCCTCAGTACTCAACTTTATTACTTTTGGTGGTGATTCTGGGAGGTGATCTCAGGCCTTCCTGTATGCATAAGTATTTTGCCTTCTGAGCTCCACTCCTAGCCCCAAGCCGACTCATTTTCTAACATGAGTTTACAAAAGGGTCATTCTCTCCCATCTATTTATAAATAGTACCATTCCAATGATTTAATTATTTTAATTATTTAAACCTTTCTATTGGTGAAAAATGAATAAATTGTCTATTTTCAAAATGAATTTCTAAAATGATCTAATTGTTTATATTAACAGGATTGAGCATGATAATTTGATTCTTGTACATCATATGTAACGATAAAATAGGGGTACTAATGTGTACATTTCCTAAAATAATTTTTAAAAATATTTTTTATGAATATAATAATTGTTATATTTATGGGCTGTGGTGCAATATTTCAATATAGGAATTCAAAGTGCAGTTGTCACACCAGGACAATCAATCTTTCCATTTCTGTTTCAACTTTATATTTGATACCTAGGCCCTAGCCATTGTCCTGAGGATTCCACACTCCCACTTTGGTAATCCATTCACCCTTCTGTCATGGGCAATGAGTGCTTCTTGTGTATAGAGTTCTTTTATTTTTAATAGAGACTTGCAGTATGATCAGAAATTCAGTTTCAGAGCCGAACTTTCAAGGTTAGAACATCAGAGCACAGCTTGAGAAAAGAAAGACAACCGCAGAGTCAAACATTAAAATACATTTTTAAGTTGCTTTGAAAAGAGAATGAAAGCTGTTGGATTCTCTAGTCCATAATCCCAACACCCTCACAGCATCCAGGAGCCCAGGACTGGATCGATAGTTTTAAATTTCTTCGCTTTACTGTGATGGCTAATGAATCCATGCTTCTCACTAAAGAAAAACAGCCAATGTAACGGAAAGACAATTATAAACAAGTAAATTATTGGAATTGAACAGAAAACCAATTTTAAGACACAGTTTCTCCTCTGCACAAAGTTTTCTTTTTGCTAAGAATCATCTACCCCTGTGAACAAATTCAAAATAATCAAGTTCGGTGTCCAGGTATTTGACATTGAAGAAAAATTCATTCTTTAACCAAATACTTGGAAACCAATTATCAGACCAGACAAAAGGATCATTCCCCCCCCTTCCCCCAACCCCCTGGGAGAGACAAGATTTAAAGTTTGATAGTTGCTCATGTTTCATGGTGTTTGCTTTTAAACCAAAGAACGAGCATCCCATTTGTAAATGTAATAAAAATGTAGCACTTAATAAGGGCGAATCTTAGATATTTTCAGAGCACAGAAAATTCTCTTACCCCAGCACTAAGATTAGCCCAAGAACAACAGTAGAAAGTGAAAATGTGATCCTCAACTCTTCAGTGGTTTGTTCAAGAAGATGTGGCTATCCACCAGTTAGCTAATAGTTTTGTATATGTTTACGTGTTTGGGAAATCGGAGTCCTGTATTGCTATGATAGTGGTATGCTTTGCTTTAATCAAAAAAGAAAAGAAAATCTCTTTCAATGGATAAATATGCTTTGCATGAAAAGAATACTTGGTGCTTTTTGTTCTTCTAAATTTATTGCGACTAGGCATACCTCCCACTCCTTAGTTATGGGTTGCCCCCTCTGTCTGTAGGGGTTTATGTATGCATTTGTGTGGGTGTGTGTCTGTGTCCATGTGTGTAGATATTAGAGGTCAACACTGGGCATACTCTTTATTTTTTTGAGACAGGGTCTTTTACTAAATCTGGAGCTCATAAGTTTGCACAACATAGCTGCCCAGTGAGCTCCAAGGATCTTTTGTTATCCACTCCCAGTCCGTCCGTCGGCATTAGTGTCACAGGCATCAATGCCAAGCATTGACATAGTGCAGGCGATCTCACTGAGGGTCTCCTGATTGAGCAGTCAGCATCTTGCTCCTGTGCCCCGGAATACTTATTTTGAGCTGTAAAAGGATTCATGCTCATGCATAGATGAGCCTCAGAAATGTCCCAAGTGAAGGAAAGACAGAAAGCAGAGTGTGGACGGCAGAAAGTAAGAAGTGTGACCAGTGAGAGCTAGTGCCCAGTCAGTGTGAGTTTGCCTTCGGGAATGATGAAGTGCTTTGGAGTCAGGCAGAAAAGGTGTTGACTCATTCCTGACACCAAGCTTATGTGGGGAGGAAAAGGGGGTGGGTTGTTCCAAATACTTAGTGCGCTGTAAATGAATTAAAACCTGCCACTGAGTTGTTTGCCTTAAAATGGTTAATTTTGTTATATAAATTTTGCCTAAATTAAAAGAAATAAGCTGGTGGGTCTGATTAAAAAAAAAAAAAAGTCAGAGTGATAAGTTGTGAACAGGATTCAGCTAGCTAGCGCTGGCCTTGAGGATGAAGGGAGGTCCAGACAGGAGACAGAAAAGGGGATCAGGGCTGAAAAGAAAGCATTCCTCCCCTGGAAGCGTAGATAGGAGCGCAGCCCTACTACCACTTTGAGTTTTGCCTTATGAGAACCGGTGGGATTCTGCCCTCTAGAAGTACACTATAGAACATTTGTAACTTTCTAAGATACAGGCATCAAAACAGCGCATATTGGTCCCATTGTTGAAGAGAACTTCAGAGCTCTTCTAGTACTGCTATGATTAAGAAGCGGCCAAGGCCAATGAAGCCGCTGCCAGCCTCACATGCTAGTTGTTCTGCCTACTCTTGAAACAGTGTTTCTGTCTACAAACAAAGGATGATTGACACAGATGTCTTCAGTTTATGGAGAGGAAAAACAAACTCAAGGGGGGATAAAGTAACTCTACCAAAGTCTCATATTTAGGACTGTAGATTTTATTTAAGGTATGTAAAGTTGTCAGAGCCATGCATGTATGTGAACAATAATAAAAATAGGCATCACAGAGGGGGAGGGGACTTGAGGCAGAAACATCAGTCCCTGACTGTTTTACATTTCTTTTTAACCTGTTTTAACCATAACTTAAATTTTGCTCAACACTGCTCATATGAGTTGCGATTTTAAACATTACTTATCTAATACTAATAAGGTGCTTGTATTTTCTGTATTCCCATTGGGAAACCCATCTCACACATCTGGAAGGTCCTAGAGCTAGGATCTGAACTCATACCATGTAGTTGCAGACGCCGTGTTTGTGACTGCTTGACAGTGATGCTCATGGATTTTAGATGAGTTTCACAAGAGAGAAACTGAGGCTCAGTTGGCTACAGAGCACTGATGTGTTTGTAGCAAAGCTGGCATATGTGTCTATGTGGGCACCAAGACCCTGTTGCCTTCTGATAAATTTCTCAAACTGACACTACCCATCAAAGGAATAGAGCTCTATGATTACCCTAGTCCTGCCTGTGTCTAGAGAAAGAAAAAGAGAGGGAAAAGAAGGGAGGAAAAGAGAGAGGGGGGGAGCATAGATCAAGAATAACAAAATTTTCTAATGTATTAATTTTTTCATGTCAAAAACAAGCTTTATTGGCATAAATTTTTATAACATTTTTTAGTGCCATAAAAATGAAAGTATCTTTTATACTCCCACTTGTTAAAAAAACATAATAATGCTCTGAAGGACAGAAATCTGTTTTTCTGCCTTTTAAGCAATGAGATCTAGCGTTCCTGGAAGACTGCTGCAGAGCATGGTTTAGACATTTCCAGCAGCTCAGAGAAGAGCTGAAACCCACGGCTGAGCGTTTCCATCTCACCATAACACTGCTGTCTCTGCAAATATTGACTTGAGCTGAAGGTTCCTTTGCTATTAGCTCTCCTTGGTCGATCCTAGGTATTTTCAGACTAACTGCATAGCCTTAGGCATTCTGTAATGACACTAAGATAGGCTGGAGGGAGACTGCAGAGAAGCAGGGCAAGTGAGCAATGGGAGGTAAGGACGGGCGGATGAGTCAGTTCACTCCATCCAACGTCCATCCATCCTTCCTGAGCCAGCGGAGCCATCTTGCACTCCTTAGGGATTCCATTAGCAATTTCTTGGATGGAAAGTGTTCTATGAAGAAAAAATTCCTACCATAGTTTGGATAGGAAAGAATGTAGAATTGCAAGTTTAGGGTCCAAGAAAGGAATGAGACGAGAACATCACTCAAAATAATGAGAAAACAAGGCACAGGTATGAAGGCATCTAAATATGATTGCTTCGCCTTAGGGAGAATCTGGACACTGACCACCCATCAAGCTAGTGAGGGGGAAACTCCGCTTAGGTAACTTAGATGAAATTGCTTTGGAGAGAGTGTAAAAGAAAGAGACATTCGGAAAAGACAAAGATCAAGTGGATTAAATAGAACAGACCCAACGTTCCTTCGGAGGAAATTGTCCCTTAATAACGGAGTTCACTGCAGAGTGGGAGAGGTGAAGTGGAGACCTCCAGAGGAAATCACAGCTGAGCATTGGCTGGTGTGACATAGCGAAGAGCTAGACTGCCACCCAGAGGCAGAACCCGGGGAAGCAGAGGCCGGAGTGTCTGCTGCTTTTGAGCCCAGTATGGCATCTTTCAGCTACCCAATTACCCCAAAGTCTTTTCTCTAAACGCTAATTTTATAAAGCTTTCATTAAAATCTGAAAGCGGATGCACAGTAAAAAGAATGCAAATGGTCCAGGGAAATTTGCATAAGGCTTTATTTTAGCACCTACATTTTCCTTCCCCAGAACCAACGGATTCCGGCATATTACATTCTTTAACGGGATGTGTGTGTGTGTGCGTGCGTGCGTGCGTGCGTGCGTGTGTGTGTATAATCTTTGAATCCATCGATGATACCTATTCCCTTAAGACTTGATTTCATATCATTGTAGCAGTGGGTCTTGGAAGTGATTTCCTTCTTTATATTATTTACTTATGTATTTGTGGGGGCTGGAGGCCTGTGGGAGGGAGACCTTGTAACATGAGAAAAGCTTGTGACCTGTGAGGGTCAGAGGACGGGTTTCAGGAGTTAGTCTTTCCTTACACTATGTGGGGTCTGGGGATGGGGCTAAGATCTTCCGGATTTGAGGCAAGTACCTTTACCCACTAAGCCATCTTGCTAGCCTGTCCTCCTCTCTTTCCCCCACCGCCTCCTCCTCCTCCTCCTCCTCCTCCTCCTCCTCCTCCTCCTCCTCCTCCTCCTCCTCCTCCTCTTCCTCTTCCTCCTCCTTTTAAAAAAATGAATTGCATAATCTTATTGCTTAAAACTTCTGGGACATTCCATCCCTGGCAATTTGCTTTCAGTATTTTGCCACAACCAATGCTGTGAAGAATATCTTTGTCCATAGATCGTTGTACACACAGGTATTCAGAGAAAAAAAATATCCAAAGTATTCATAGATGTGTTCAAAGGGATATGAGCTAAAAATTCCAATAGATAGTAAGGGTGTTCTAGAAAGAGACGGAGTGGTGTAATCCTCTTATCAGCCACCCCTGGGATTACTCTCAGTGTGCCACACTTTGGGCAACTTTGTTGAAACTGATCTTAGGGTTTTTTGATTATTTGTTTGTTTGTTTCTGTGTTTCCTGTGTTTTTCACTGCAATCATGAAGCCAGTATGATGACCTTAAAAGATAACAGGGTGCAGACAGTGCACACACTTCAGGAGCGTCTATCCAATCTTTTGTCCTGGTGGTTTCAGAGTATCTCTGAGAAAGCACCAGAAATCCTTCCTTGTTTTGGGGACACTTCTGTGGGTTGTTGATGGGGTGATATGTCAAGGACAGAGAGGAGGCAGTCCTTAACAAGGTGTCACACATCAAGTGTGGAAATGGGAGAGACATGGCAGACATGTAGTAGGAATGAATGGAAAAAAAATATGACCTCTGACCGAGAATTCATAAAGATTTATATTTTTATTGTTGAGACAATTATGCACACCTACTGTGCACCAGACCAAGTGCTCCACATTTAGAATTAGATCTATTTTCTATCTGACATTCAGTTTTATTTCTCATCCTTTTAAAGTCCTCTTATGAGAGAAGACATGTTTTCTTGACAATAGCACGGTATTTAAGTTCAGAAAGGAGTGGGTTATATGCTATGCACTTTTATTTCTTATATAGTAGACAAAAGTGTCCTAGTGCACAGCTACTTCTTTTTACATTTTGCTACTCTCTGTTTTTGCATGTTCCATAGAGGACAAATATAACCCTCTTTCTGTGTCCCAGGGAACCCTTCAGATACATGCAAACACGTTAAAGTATGACTTATGCCATAGGCAACTTGCAATGCAACAGCCTTTACTTGTTTGCCTCTATGAGGACAAGAGCAGACATGGGTGACCCATTCAGAATATTGTCTACCCAAGAGATCTCTTGTTGGGAATGCTTGGGCTCTGCTTAGCTGACCGATGCATTGCCTTTGGCTCCTCTGTACTTCTTTTCATTTTTTTTTGACTAGTATTCATGCAGTAGATGTTTAGTTAAGTAAGCCTTCTTAAATGCCGTGTGAGTTATAGGGTAGATTCTGGGGCTGTTTTTAATGGATTTTGAATTTTTCTAACCTCTGGGTTTTTAGATAAATTACATGGGTAATGGTGCTGACATGTGTACAATAACATCTGAAATGAAGGTACACTGCACTCTGTCACCTCAGGTAGTTCCTCCATATGCATGTGTTCCTGGATGTTCTCTACACAAACTCACCAGAGTTCCTTACTGATCAAGGCAGCATGCTGAGCCTGTGTGTTTAGAGGTCTTCTTCCTGAAAACTTGTGACTAATTCAGCACACAGGCGATCTTGGCTATCATTTCATACAAGAGAAAGAAGCAATTTGTGACCTAACAAGAGGGTTCATACCAGCTGGTCACAGTTTAGTGAGTTTAATTACTGGAATTTCTAGATGATGTCACTCAAATGACATCTGGGTTGGAACCGAACATGAGATTCCTTTTGGGTAAGCGCAGCACAACAGGTTATGCCAAGCTCTGCTCTGCCTAATCCTTGTGCTGATGCCCATGGTTGCAGGGACATTTCTGAGACACATTGGTCCTTAGCTAAGATGAGCTTTTTAATGAAACTGCACGATAAAGTTGGCATAAGCTGCTTCAAACACAAAAGTAAAATACTCACTTAGCACAGAATGAAAAACACTTTAGCCAAAAAAGATCAAAGAATCCTTCCCTCCTTCCTAGGTTAACTTGTGTCTGTTTTACCCCTTCTGAAACACTGAGTTTGGAATGGAAAGGGGAATGTTATGGACATTAGGTTAATTTCAATAGAGTCAGGTGCAAGCAAGAACAGACTGGATTTCAGGAAATCCCACGATGTGGGTAGGCAGGTAGCTCTTTGCATGTCTGAGTGTGTATGTGAGCCATAGCTTAGTACCCTCAGCACATTAAAGCCGTGATTCTCAACCTTCCTAATGTTGTGATGCTTTAATACAGTTCCTTGTGTGTGGTGACCCCCAACCATAAACTTATTTTCTTGCTATTTCATAACTGTAATTTTGCTACTCTTATGAATCAAAATGTAAATATCTGATGTGCAGGATATCTGATTATGAGACTCCGGTGATTGGGTCACTTGACCCCCAAAGGGGAGGTGATTCACAGTTTGAGAAGCACTGATCTAGAAGCCTATCAGAATTGCAGACTGTTAGGCTGTATACACAGATATGCCTACCAGAATCCACATTTAGAAAGACCCACCCCTGCCTTAAAGAGACTTATGTGCACATGGAAGTCTGGACTGACCCATGATGCTAAATTTCTGCTTCAAGGCTTTGTCTCATGTAGTCACCAAAGGGCCTGGGTAACATAGACTGAGGGCCAGGTTTGAACATTTTCCAGCCACAGAGAGAGGAATGTAAAAATGCATGCCAGATTCCACAGTGCCAAACCGAGCAATGTGCCATTTGCTCTGTTTTATTGTCCTGAAACTATGCACTTGGCTTCTTGTGAGCCTTCTAAAACACAACGGATCCACAGAAAAATAAATAAGGTAAAGGCTCCTGAGGCTCTTGGCAGCAGAAGGGAGTCCTGGAGGGAGCAGGGGTCCAGCTGAGTTGGGGTGAAGGAGGAAGGAATTCAGATGTGGAGTAGAGAGGATTTCCTCAGCTCCTGTTCAGGCTCTACCACCCAGACTGGCTGAAGGAGGAATTTGTATGTAACAGATTCTAGAATCTGCCTTTAAGAAGCTCTGGCAGTTAAATGGATGAGAGCTCAAGTATTTTAAGTCCAAACATGTTACACGTTGGTTTCTTTATGTTTTAAGTCTCCTGTGTTTTAGTGAGAAGTGAGTTGCTCTTGCCATCTATAATAAGATCTATTTCAGTTAGTGTCTTCACCAACCCCCTCCCCATTAGTATTTTCATTTCAATCCCAGACAGCTAAAAGATTGGCCGGTGAAGGAAAACAGATTTCCCAATGAATAGCTCTACACTATGAGAAAATGAGATTAGAGGGATGCCTAAACTAATTTCAGGTTATTACACTCTTCATCTCTAGCCTAATTCTCTGTACTTTCACTCCTGGTTTATGGACAGAAATTTAAAGCCAGTACATTTTATCATCTGTATCCCTTAGTTCCCTTTTGAGTGAAGCATTGCAATGTCCTTTTTAATTTCCATGAGAACAAATTTCACCTTTATTACATTCAAAGACAATTATGGTGTCTTCATGAAAAATGATGTCATCCGGATACCAGCAATAAAACAGCAACGTCCTAATGCCAATAAATGTATGAGCCGTATCAGTCAGCTTTCAGCTTTTCTGGCTTTGTTTGGAAAAGCACAGAAACCTTCGGGTTTTTAATTTGTGAGCTATGCAGAAGTGCTTTATATCTTCCATTGGGTGGACAGTCAGGAAATGGAGCGTAATCAAGAGACTGTCCCACTCCCAGGCAGAATTACTTGGTCAAGGCCTAAATCAGACAGGATGGCGCACCCTCCCATCTTTTCCTATCTCTGTCTTTTATTCTGTGTGTGCACAAGAGTTTGCATGCATGCGTGCGAGCGCATGCGTGCATGTGCACGAGTGTGTGCATGTGTATGAGAGAGAGAGAGAGAGAGAGAGAGAGAGAGACAGACAGACAGACAGACAGACTCGAGACAGACATACTCCTGCCTATAAGATGTGCCGGGATAAAGATAGAGCAGAGTCAGAAGGAATGACCAATCAATGACTGTCCCAAATTGAGACTCATCCCACGGGCAAGAACCAATCCCCGACACTATTAATGATCCTCTGTTATGCTTGCAAACAAGAGTCTAGCATAACTGTCCTCTGAGATGCTCCATCCAACAGCCAACGGAAACCGATGCAGAGACCCACAGCCAAACATTAGATGGCGCTCAAGGTGTCTTGTGGAAGAGTTGGGGGGGGGGGAGGGAGGATTGAGGGACTGGAAGAGGACAGGGACTCCACAGGAAGACCAACAGAAT
This sequence comes from Uromys caudimaculatus, assembly GCA_028551405.1. Lineage (NCBI taxonomy): Eukaryota > Metazoa > Chordata > Mammalia > Rodentia > Muridae > Uromys > Uromys caudimaculatus. The sequence goes on along the minus strand of CM052718.1, from coordinate 46,230,917 downwards.
CAACTAACTTGGACTCTTGGGGGCTCCCAGATACTGAACCACCAGCCAAAGTGAGAACAGGGCCTGGACGTAGCCCTTCCCCCCACCCCCCACCCCGCACACATGTAGATGTGCAGCTTGGTCTTCATGTGTATCTCCAACAACTGGAGTGTATGTGTGGGGAAATCTCTGAATCTGTTGCCTGTATGTGGATCCTGTTCCCCAAACTGGTCTGCCTAGTCTGGCCTCAGTGGGAGAGGATGCACCTAGTCCTGCAGTGACTTGATGTGTATGGGGGGGAGGTTGATACCAGAGGGGCCCTTTTCAGAGAAGGGGAGGACCTGTGTGAGAAGGTACTGGGAGAAGGGGTTGTAAAGTGAATAAATAAATTAATTAAAAATGAGTCAGACACAGACCCTCTCCCGACAAATTATATGCGCGCGCGCACGCGTGCGCGCACGCACACACACACACACACACACACACACACACACACACACACACACACACACAAGCTGATGATAAGTAAGGCTGTCCTGGCTGGAGCTGGCCACTGTCAGGCTTTGTCATGACTTTCTTTTGCAGTCCTACTTTGGGCTGCAGTCTCTGGGGAAGCACGGAGTGTCTATTGAAGTGTCATCCCACAATCCTCCTGGCACCAGGCATGGGATCTCGTAGTCTTCGTTCTTCCTCTGTTCTGCTGCTGGTACTTCTAAGACTTGGAATAGGATAATAATAGATTATTTTGGTATTAATTCTGGGTTATGGATGAGTCATTTCATAGGATAACCTACTTTATACGAATCAGTTTGGAGAGTGTTGTTGAATGTCTAGGATCATATTAGAAACTTTGCAAAATGTAAAAGATGGATAGCATAAAGCATTCCTTAGGTAGCTAGGTTTTGACTGGGGAAGATAGGTTTATGGGCAGGAACCAGTTAGAATAAGGATAGTATAGAATGTGCGCTCTAGGTCTCAGCAAGCCATCTTGCACAGTTTGGATCTTAATTTTAGCAGTCACAAGTAGGGTGAGTTCAGGGCTACCAGAATTCAGAAGTGGGCATCAGTAGGGTCTTCAGTGCCTAAGAGAGGCTTCTCAACAAAGACTTAAGTAGATTTATGAAGCCCCATGGCCACTGAATGAACAGAGAGAATTCAAGGAGGTCAGCCGAAGCCAGGCAATCATAGAGTCACAAAACTGAGGGGAGAGTGACAAACATCAGAATAAAGGCAGGGGATGAACTCTAATTGGGCAATAAAGCTGGTATGTTAAACAATGACCAGTGTTTGGAATGCCTTCACTGCTGAGCAGGGGGTACTCGAACAGGATTCTGTAATATATGGTCCCCAGTCCCTCTATGGAAAAGCATACCAATGATGACACTGTGTGACAGATTCCCATAAGCCCCTCGGAGGTTTTCACGGCTCTCTATTTTTTCAACCACATTTTGATACATATTAGACAGAATTCATAGTTGTAAGGCAAGCTTATAAATTTTTTGTTCTGTACTTATTTAATTTAATAAATATAGATCAGTCAGCTTTATACTCCTAGGCAGGAGAGTGATCTATGATGGGGCACTGACTTCAGGGAGCTTCTAGTCTTTGGAGGCAAATGATTCATAAACTGACAGCTGTCATATTAGAAGCTCTGACGCAGGAAAGTCTGGGGAGTATGTGAGCCACCAGGATGGAGCACGTCAGCTCACTGGACTGAGCTTTGACAGTTGGCAAAGAAAGTGACTCAAATTGGAAACTGAGGGGAGTAGTGCCATCACCACCCTGAAGAGATGCAAGGTAGTGCTTGAAGCAGAAGGTAATAATAGCTCACTCAAAGCACTGGATGTTGAAGCCATGGCCAAGGGCTCAGGCCTGCTTTCTGGACTGTTCTCATAAACAACAGGGAAGGAAGGTCAGGACTACACTGGGCTGTGAAGCTATATATCAAAGCTGTTTGTGCTTAGTAAGAATGCTATTACTATTACTGAAAAGGAGTATTGGCAAATCCATCCAGTAAAGGGTCCTGGGATCCAAAAGGCAAACTTAGGACCTTTTGTTTGTTTGTTTGTTTGATAGACTAACCAGTCTGAGAGGACATTGAGAGCAGATGATTCTTTCAATAAACCAGCAATTTGGTTTGAAAGAGAAGACCCAAACTTCCTCAGGGACAGCGGCTCCCCTGCAGTATGCCGCAGCAAGGAGCCAAGCAAACAACGCTCTGGGAGGAAATGCCAGAGTGCATTCCTGAGAACAGGTTTCTCTTTGGGGTATAATTATTTGGCCCACTTAATATAAGTCGCAAGCAGGCCAGCCCTTGAAAAATAGGGCTCGCTCCTCGTTTTAGCAGAGCTTGAACAAAGGGAAACTTAAAATCAATTAGAGGGAAAGAGGAAGCCTATTTCTGTCTTTCTGGAGACAAAAGATGAAGCACAATTGGTTAAAATTCAGAGGACTAAAAATCTCTTGGGCGGTTGGGGGAAGTACTGGAGAGCTGCAGCGGAGACATGGATCCAAATGCAGGCTCGAGCTGCCATCTAGTGTTGGGAAGGCTGCTGGCATGCCAGGCCCAGCTGCTGCTTCTGCCCTCCAGCTCCAGGCTCTTGGCTTTCAGAAAGACGCATTAAATTACTATTTATTATTATTGTTATGCTTGTTATTATTAAATAATTACTAAGTTAAATAGGGAGTTTAACACTTCGTGTCTCCCAGGAATTAATTTTCCTACTGACAGCATCCAGTTCTCAGTATTCAGTTGCCTCTTGTTTGAAGGAGCAAGGTTTAATCCTTTGGCAATCTAACTAGGAGCCAGCTCAGCTCTGACTGAAGCACAGTTTGACCTTTGCAACCTCGTTGGAAGGTGGCAGTCTGGATCATCAACCTCGTGGAAGGTCCTGGTCTATCTATAGGTGCAAGGCTCCTCCTGAAGGGAGATTTCATGGTGAAATGCTAAATAAAGCTTATAAAGAAGAGTTTTGTCTTCTCACCAGGCTCTGTTTTATTGAATTGAGGTCTCTCATATTGGGAAAATAATTGGCAATTCAACAAATTACCTTTATTTAATTAAACAACTAATTTACTGCCAATCTGATATTGATTAGAGGCCCTGACTGCCAATTACTTCTCCCACCCCTGTCCTGTTACTGGAAATTACAAACCTTAACCAGGCTTAGCTAATATTGTTTGTAGCCTAAAGATGGGAGCTTTGATGCTCCACAGCTGCCGGGTCTCTGTGGAGAAGCAGGCAGTGCCTGTGAGGCTTTGGAGCTGCTTAATGGGGACGCCAACTCCCACGTCCACTCTGCAGCATGGCTCTGGAGCCTCTGACCTAGATGGCTGACTCCGAGTGACTACAGTGTCCTCCTGTGCCACAGCCTCTGCTCTCAGCAGCAGGTCTTTTCAAACAGAGCTGTGGCGGGAGTAAACAATCCTGAGAGGAGCCATCTGCTTGTTTCACATTTGGACATGAAAGCGAACCTGATCTTACAGACCTTTCCGGACACCTGGTGGCCCCACGATCTCCCCCACCTTGATACTTTATTCTTTTGTAAGGAAAGAATGCAGGCATGCTTTCCCTCTACCTGTTAAAAGCTGACAGAGGAAAATAATCCTTAGAATTAAAGCTGTCTTTTGCTGTGCTGTGACATCCTTGTGACAAGTGGTGGCATATGAAAAGCCAAGGGACTGAGCAGGGGATGAGGTGAAACACATTCCTGCAACCATAGAGCAAGATCTGGGGACGTGGCTGTGAAAGTACTGCTCTGAATCTTCTCTTAGGCGGGGCAGATCGACAGGGGAGTAAACAAAGGAAAATGTCAGACCTTACTCGGTGTTTCTACTGTGGATGCTGGTGTTGGCTGATGTTACGAAGAATTAAGGGATGGGGAGACCCCTCTGAGCCATTTGATGAGCATTCTTCCATTTTCCCAAACATCCCTGTCATCTTTAGGCCTCTCCTATACTCTTCGCATCTTCCTGTCCAGTGCTCAGAAAACACAAACACAATTTAGGGAGATTCCAGTTCAGTGCTCAATAAAAACAAGGCATACAGCAAAGGCTTAGGACACGGTAGGTGGGCAAGAATTCTTTAACTGAATCACTGCATTAAAGAATGAATGTCAGAATGTTTGATGAGAGGAATAGTTGACTGTATCAATAAATCAGGAAAGAGAGTAACATTTATCTAGTGCTTAATCAGACCCCTTTGTTCTAGCCAAGTCATCTCCTTGGAAAGACTATTGTAAAGATCTTTCCAGTGAAATGGAATCAGTTCAGAAGGCTCTGGAACCGGCAGAAAGCTGTGTCCTCTCCTCAAGGTCTTTCTCTTTTCTGCTTGTCTGCTTTGCTCTCCTCTTTCTGCACTGGTTTTTCTTAATCTCCACTCCATGTACTTTCTGTCTGCTCATAAATTATGCCTGGCTGTGACTTTGCTGCTTGCTACAGCAGCAAAATGGACATTAGCCTCTTTTGACTTTCTTGTTCATTGTTAAATATCTCAATGTCCCCTTTTCTAAATGCATATTCCAGAAAGAAGAACTCGACAGGCCCAGCTTGTCAATATATTTACTTTTGAGCCAGGCCATTTGGTCTTGGCTGCCAGCTTGGCCTATGGAGCAGTTGCTTTTGTTAGGGTTACGCTGTTGGGCTCATTATTATGGGTAAGTAGAAAATAGGATCGCAGGTCACTGACATGGCACTCGGACATGAAGAACTGTGAGAGGACAGGCTCTTTTTGGAGAGGATATGCAAACTGTAAACATATCTAGAAACCCAGGGAGTAGGTAGTTAGCAGTAGACAGAGGACCAAGGAAGCAGCACGTTCATCACTTTGAGGGGTTCTGCGCAGGAACTACTCGGTGGAGGTGAGCCGACACCGGGCATCTCAGATCTGCCTGATGACTCTGAGACACTGTCATGTTGTCTGCAAAGCTTATATTTTTTGCTGCCCTACTGCCTCCTATTTAGTTTTCACCCATTTTGAAGAATTTCATCAAGAAGAACCAATGGCTCTTAGCACTAGCAGGAAATGTATCACCAAGATAGGAACTGGGAACCACGGTGGGAAAGCTAGCCACGAACCAAAGGCGCAGCAATGGGGCCGGTAACGGTAATGGGAAAGGTCTTTAAAATTGGTCAGATGGAAGGTGGCTTGTGCCGGAGGGGCTGCTGTATGGAGGTCTTGGAGCACAGTGTGGTGTATGGCTTGAGAATGTCTGATGAGATCAGCATGACTGAAAAAAAAAAAATAGGGATTTGGCCTCAGTATGTGAAGGATAAAATTTCTCTCTCTCTCTCTCTCTCTCTCTCTCTCTCTCTCTCTCTCTCTCTCTCTCACACACACACACACACACACACACACACACACACACACACACACACAGACGGGTGCGTGAGACAGCAATCATGCACATACACAACTTCTGGACTCTCTGCTGCATCACATGTCTGAATATCTTTCTTGCTTACCAGGGATGGATATACTTGAACCTATTCTCAAGAGACGATATTTCACAGCATGGAAAAAAACCCAACCAACCAACCAACCAACCAACCAACCAACCAACCAACCAACCAACCAACCAACCAAAACCCCAAGACCTTGGACATCATAGGATTCAGGTAAAAGGACACATGTCCTTGCCCATGGTTTTTCGTTATTTTGTTCTGATGATGACCTGGAGGGAGTGGCAAAGTACTGCTTTAGACTTTTAATTTTTGTTTTGCTTGTTTGTTTTGGTAGATTAGGAAACCAAGGCTCAAGTATGACAAAGATACCTGCTTGAATGGTCAGTTCCGGTTAAAAAGCTCAAAATTTATCCCCAGTTCCTCTTGAGATGTAAATCCTTATGAGATGTAAATCATATTTGTAAAAATACCTTTTTAGATCCCATCTTGTTCAAGGGTTTGGGAACTGGAAACATTTCTAATGACTACTAGTATTTGGTGCAGTTTCAGGTTGAGTGATAGCGACTTCCAAGTCCATCATTCTGGCTAACCTAGGGAGTTCTGACATTGTAGCAAATGAGATGTATAGAGGTCAGGATCCGAGGGTGGCTATGCTGGCTCCAGTGCTTTACCAACCTTGGATCATTTTGTTCCAAGAATGGTCACTGTCTTAGTTAGGGTTTTACTGCTGTGAACAAATACCATGATCAAGGCAACTCTTATAAGGACAGCATTTCATTGGAGCTGGCTTACAGGTTTAGAGGTTCAGTCTATTATCATCAGGTGGGAACATGGCACCGTGCAGGCAGGCATGATACAGGAGAGTTCTACATCTTCATCTGAAGGCTGCTAGCAGAATACTGACTTCCAGGCAGCTAGGATGGGGGTCTTTAAAGCTCATACCTGCAGTGACACACCTACTCCAAGAAGACCACACCTACTCCAACAGGGCCACACCTTCTAATAGTGCCACTTCTTGGGCCAAGTACATGCAAACCATTAACAGTCACATCGAATGTATTCAGTGTGATTGGAAAATCTGGGAAAGATTGACTATACTTATCAAGGTCAGGAGACCAGAAGCTGGCTGGTTGTTGGAATAGAAGTTGCAGAAAAGGTGGTAGAGGTGGGTAGTGGGGGAGGAGGGGTACTAAAATGGTATCAAGTTCTTCTATTTTCTCATGTTCTCCTTTCCCACACTTTATTGGCCTTTCATTTATCTTTATGCCATGTAGTTGTGAGCAATGTATGTTTCTAATCCTTCTGTGTTGCTCCCTTGTTTATCACCAACTAATACCAATGCAGATCGTCTCTGGCATCCTCAGGGCAGTCTGATCCTGTTTCCTCATTTTCTTTATTAGTCATATTTAGTAGGGTGTCTTGTTGGAATGTATTTGAACACAAATGTTGATTATTATAGCCCTATAGCCTTGCAAACTCATGGCTTGAATGCTTAGCAAGTATTTTTTTAATAAAATAAACAAATAAATATTTGGCTAATGTAACCTCTTAAAAAAACCTCAGTGAGTTCATTTAATGCTGCTTATTTGTGTATGAGTATGGGACAATCTGTTGGAGCATGGGTACCCTCTCAGGGGCCATATCCCTGAAGAAAACTATGAAATTAAGAGGGAAGTGTCATAGAGGCATCAAGAGGAGGTGGAGGGGAGGGAATAGGAGAGTGGATTTCATGAACACATTATACGCATGCATGAAATTCCATAAGAAGAATAAATTATAAATGGACAGGCATTTTAAATAAAGAAAAATTGAGAATTTCTTTAAATTAAAATATTACAATCAGTATTCTGCTTTACTTATGAGTTCAACTACCTATAGTCAACCAAAGCTTGAAGATATTACATAGAAAATTAAAAAAAAAAGGAGTCCATAGTTTCAAACAATGCATAACATGTATGCTAAGAAGAACACAGTAAGCGTATTCTAACATTCTTCCCAGTAACATTTCTTACTGGATCTACAACAGCCAATCCCAGTTCCTTTTCAGGCTGCTCATGGATGCAGCAAGGGAGCTATATCTTGATAACAGTGAGTTCACTTTATTGGGCATAGTGGAATTTCAAAAACAAACAAGTAAAATTTAAAAAGTGGCTTATAGAAACACAGGTGTCCATTGAAAGCAACAGGACTTCTGAATCATGTCACGTGACTTTATAGGATTTTGGACTGTGTTACACAAAGTGAAACCGGGGGCTTAGTGATGAGAAATCTTTATCCAATTGCATGGCAGTCACCATATCAGTGATAAGGAAAACCTCAGCCAGGGGAGATTTTAAAGCACATGAGAGTTTTCTGCATCCCTCAGGTTAAAGCACGTAGAGTCATGATGCCTGTTTATTCATCCTGTACCAGCTTCTATGGATTTCCTACTTTTCACATAGTGAAAAGTGATCCTGGCTGTTATCACATAGTTTTATCCAAATGCCAGCCTACTGTAACCTACAAAATTCTCTCAATAATCCTAAGAAGTAGGCGTACTTGTCATCATAGAAACAAATGGAGAGATTTCTTGGCTTTCTCAAGGTGACAAGCAGCATGCTCTATTGCCTGTCAGATGCTAGGCTACCCTCTAGGTCCCAATGACATCTGAATACACTTTCAGTCAAGCCTTTCAAAGACTCCTTTCTATCCCAAGTGGTGCAGCTATATTACTGTAATTTGCATGTTAGAGAGTTACACTTAGCATTTCAGAACCCTCAGAAGCACGTCAGTCCTTTGGAAGCTTTGAAAGTATTTTTACAAACAGACATAATCTTTATCTGCTGCCTGATGTGCATTCCCAAGTCAACACCATGCCCTTCTCCTGAGAACGTCAGAGAAATCCTCTGCATCACTTCCAGGGAAACGATAGGTCTCTTTATCAGAACAAGCAAGAACCCAGCTGCCTCATTAGAAAATGACTTTTCCAGAAGTGGGAGGTGATGAACAGCTGCTCATGAGATTGGCCAACCACGATTAAGAACACGTCCATTCTCCCTCACATAGGTGCACTGTGTGTCAGTCCCCACAGTTTGTCTCTCTTGGTCTATGAACCAATCTTTGTGATATATTGGGCTGTCTAGTATGGACTCTATTTTACAGTGTTTGAAGTGTTCCTGGTACAAGTGCTCTTTTTGGCTCTGTGTTTCTTTTGTCCAGTATTTCACTAAAGGAGAGCGAAACTGTCAGGATCCAGCAAAAATTGCCCTGACACGACCCTTGGAAGGCAACAGCATGCTCTCTTCCACATCATTACTTTTTATTATCCCTCTGCCAAGGAGAGGGACAGGAATCACAGTGTATGACTTGTCCCCTGGCTGAATAACTGACCCCACTTTGTCATGTCTGAGTGTGTTCATGATCTGCTCAGATATCTGAGCAGGTGCAAAGATCAGCTCTCAATGGCACAGCAAGCTTGGTGGTGGCTAAAGTTTCTTTAAGGGCTAAGTTGCAGAGAATTATGCAAACGAGGAGGGAGCATGAATGAGTGGAAACCCATTTCAGGATTTTCCTCTGTTACCACTGACTTCCTCCTAAAGGAAGAGCTAGGTGCAAAATGGGGTTTGAGTTTTTACCCAACCTTCCACCCATTTTCTTCTAAGCAGGCTAATATATAGGGAAATAGGCAGAAAGGGGCTTGGATGAGTCACCAGCACTCATCAGATACACTTCTTTTTTTCCTCTGTGAAATTGAGTTCAAGTTATTGGCGACCAAGGTTCTAATATAGAGTGATGGTGGCCCATGAAAGATTCTGAGAAAAATCACAGCTCCTCCCCCACCCCAGTAGAAGTGCTAATGTGGTCAGAATTTAAGCTGAAAATATGATGTAAGGCAGATACAAAATTTTGCCTAGCAATTTTTAGGTTGAAATAGGGATCAAGAGAAAAGGGGAAAATAGGAAGTTATTGATGGATGTGTTTTCACAATTGTGTTAAGGTTCTGCTGCCTCACGGAGAAATTGGCTCTTTGGGGTGTGGTTTTGGAATTTGTAAGACTGTTTTGGTTATCATGGCCAGGAAAAGTCTTGGTTGTATAAGGTGGGCACGCTAGGAATCCGTAGATGTGTGGTGGTTTTGCCAAAAATAATACTCTATCTTTCTAGTTTCAGGCCTCTGGAAAGAAATTTATTAGATGAAAAAAGTGTTTTTATCTAAGCTTAAGGTACCATTATCTAAGCATAAGAACTCTGCTTGATATGAGCAGAATAACTTTGGCATGGTTTCAATGTACATTAAATTTCCATGAATGTAGTCACTGAATGAATTAATATAAAGCCACACTTTTGCCTTATTCAAGATACCATTATAATTTACTCATTTTGGAAAAGCCCATTCTAATAGGAACAGCCCTTCCAGTGTTCATGGCATTGATATTACAGATTTGTCAGTGATCTGGGCTGTGTAGGACTCTGTGTACAGGTCCATTTTTCTGCTGACTTCATTGGTCTCTTGAGATTGTCACCTCCAAGGTCTTACTTCCTGAAGTACAGATGGTTTTGTTTTAGATGATATCCCCCTTTATGTCTCCTTTATAACACAGCTAAACTATTTTATTGATTTCAAGAAACATCACGGAGGAGATAGCTTCTAATCTCTGAGTTTCATTTCAGGATAATAAAAGCTACGGGAACCCTCGCTTTTGTTATGGCTAGTATGCTTAGAAACGGGTCTCCATTTACTAAGACTTTTATTTTATTTTTAAAATTAATGGCTTTACTTTTGGTGATCATAATATAATTACATAATTTCCCTCTTCTCTTTCTTCCTTCTAAACCCTCTCATGTACCCCTCCTTGCTCTCTTTTAAATTCATGCCTCTCTTTTTTTAAATTGGATATTTTATTTATTTGCATGTCAAAAGTCATCCCCTTTCCTGGTTTCCCTTTTGCAGACCCTCTATCCCATCTCCCCTCACCCTGCTTCTATGAGGTGCTCCCCCCCCTGCCTCCCTGCCCTGGCATTCCTCTACACTGGAGCATCAAGCCTTCACAGGACCAAGGGCCTCCCCTCCCATTGATGCCAGATAAAGCTCCTTCAGCTCCTTCAGTCCTTCCTCCAACTCCTCCATTGGGGTCCCTGTGATCAGTCCGATGGTTGCATGCACCTCTTTTTTTTTTTATTAATTGTTGCTACATGCATTATATGTATATACTCATATATTCCTAAATAAAATCTGCTAAATCTATATGGTGTTACTTGTGTGGATGTTTTCAGGCTGATCATTTGGTATTGAATTACTAATTGGTATCCTTTTCCTTGATGCTTCAACCCTCCACAAAGAGCTATAAGCAATAAAAATGTTGAGAGTGAGAGATTAGTAAGATTTTATTCACTAAGGATCTCCTATTTTTCTCTTGTAATCTGGCTTCCGTCAATACTGGGGCATTCAGGGAGTCGTGTGTCCCTTTTGTGAATACTGACCCATTTAGAGTCATGTCTGACTAAAGTAGTTTTTCTCTTTATTTGTAGCTTCACTTTCTGTGGTGTTAATTATGTGTTCTCAATCAGCCCTAAAATATAAAAATGGAACATTCTAGAAATAAGCAATTCATACATTAAAGTTACCACTGTAAGTGGTTTGATGAAATATTGTGCTGTCAGGTGCTGTCCTACTTGGACTACGGAGCATCCATTTGTCTAGTTAGAATCTCGTCTTATATACTGCCAACGTCATGGTTGTTGAGATAGGATAGATGGAAAGATAGACAGATAAACAGATAGATGACATATAAATAATATGGATAGTCATCAGATTTTCATAATTTCTATTGTAGTGTATTGTTTAATTGTTCTATTATCACTTTAAACATCTTTACTGTACCTAATTTATGTTAAACTTTATCAATGGTATATGCATTCAAAAGGATATTACTTAAAGTACAGCGTCCAAAGATAGAATCTAAAGTTTGTATGTGCCCATTTAGCTCCTAGTAATACTTCCTTGGATAGTAAGTATGTGAACTATGCCCATAGATTTGGATAAGTTTACCCTGTGTGATATGAAAATATGTATGAAATGGTTGCTTTGTTGCCCAGACCCACATCCTGGGAGGTCGTAGGCTTAGCTTTTATTATAAGGAGCCTCAATCATAAGAGGCTTTATTAACCATACTGAACAAATGGAGACAATGAGGTTCCACGAGGCAAATCTATGATAGGATTGGAATTGAACCCTATTGTATTTTAGATTCACTCTCTCCATCATGAAGGTAAGGAAAGCCGTGACATAATGATGAACGTCCACCCCCCACACACAGTTGTTTCAAACAGACCTGTAAACCACCAATATAGCTGATACTTCTTAAAACTTTGAGAAGGTTTCACAAATATCAGAGCCCACAGTAGAGGGGAAAGTTACAGAAAAGACTGTTAAATCCAAGCAGGAACCTAAGTATCTGCATTAGATCTAACCTTCAGCTCTTTCCACTCTGATGCACTGGAGATCTGAGGTGGTCCTGTATAGATGCTATGCAATGGGAAAATAAAATTAGCTAAACCAGAGTTTGTGGCACACACATGTAATCCCAGTACAAGGAAAGTAGAGGCCAAAGAACTGTGGATTCACAGCCACCCTGGGCTACATAGCAAGGTTCTTTGTATAAAACAAATGCAAACAAGCAAACAGAACAAAAATAAATGGATAGCATGTGATTAGAATGGTAGCTCTCGCCACACACCACACACCACTAAACCCTTTTCATAGATAATCTTGTTGAACTCTGTGGGCTGAGAGCCTCATTTTGCAGTTGGTGTAACTGATAAAAGGAAGCTCTCTGCAGTTCTAGTAGAACCCAGTTTGTCTTTGTCAGTTTGAATACAGACAGCACACCCAATTCCTCAGCTGGTGCAATGAATAGCACTCGACAAATTTCTAGCTGTGATGGATGATAATCCCTCCGACTTTCATCTTGGCAAGACTGCAATAGTGGGGGAAGGGTTAAACTTGCTGGAGGTATAGGAAATAGGATTGGATGTAAGGTATTCTAGGAAAGTGGCAAAGGTTTGCAGATGATAAGAAATGGTTTTATCCTAGTCGGAGGAGGATATTTTCAATAGCTTGACAAAAAGCTTTAGATAACAAAATCTCATGTCACTTCTGCAGAGCATTTTATTCAGAGCTCTAACCTGCACGCTGTATTTTTCACTTAACTGTGATTCTGTCAGAATATTTTGATGAGAGAGAGAGAGAGAGAGAGAGAGAGAGAGAGAGAGAGAGAGAGAGAGAGAGAGAGAGAGATATGAGATATCTTGGTATTTAAAGGGCAAACCTTGATTCTAAGCTCTGAAACCTTTGGTTCAGTAGCTGCGAGACTTTGCCAGCTATCGAACCTCTCTGGACCTTAATTTGGCCATCTGTGAAATGGGGTGGATAAAATTGAACTACAGAATCACTTTGGCAATAATGAGCTTCAATCAGTACTTGGAATTGCCCAGTCCCTCTCCAGGGTGCAGAACTCAGAATCTAACAGAGGCTTGGAACTGGTAATTTTCAGATATGGCTGGTGGGTGATCATTTCTTTCTACTTGATGTACTTTCTAATTGCAAAAAGATGACAGGGAGCAGAAAAACTGTGGCATGAACCCAAGGCTTCTGCCACAGGGACAGAAATCTCCTTGCTGATATGATTGTGGAGTGCTCTGTTTCAACTCCCAGTGCCTTTACTCTTAAATTACAGCTACTGAAGCAAATCTCCAATTGAGTCCCCTAAAGACAGCAGCAGTTGTCAAGATGCATAGCATAGTTTCTAATGTCAGCACCAGACACAGGACCAGCAGGGTCCCCTCTCCAGCTACCCTTAAGATGTCATTTTGATTTAGAGTCTAAAAGTCATTTAAAGATCTGCATTCCTTGACTGCTCTTTCTCTAGTCAATAATTATTTATTTCCCACATACTGGGTTTTCTTACCCTAATGTGACTAATTCTAGTTAACACAACTTGTAGTTATGTTATCCCTCATGAAGTGATAAGATCGTGGAAAGAATGACCATCAGCACAAGGAATGCATGTATGGAGAATGCATGTGTTTATCCTTTGGTAAGGACACGCTGCAGGAACTTGGGTACTGTAGCCTTCAGGATGAAAATGCAGTGATTCTACATATATGAGTTAGTTATTGCACGGTAGATCAGCTTCTGTTATGGAACCCTCATGGGCAGATTCTATTGTACTCCAATGCTGACTTGGTAAAAGCAATCTCTTAAAATTCCCTTAATAAGTACTGATCTCAGATTTTTCCTTTTCCCATAGATATCACCAAGAACTTCTCAAACAGACAGGAGAATATGAACACAATACAGCTGAAAGCTTATTTCTGTTTTTATTTGTTGAACATTTACTGATGTCTACCTGGAAAGGCTGATACCTGCCCTTTGGGCTAAACATAATTCAAGTTGGGGGAGGGTGAAGATGTTCGAATGTAAGCTATGAACAAGGAGAAAACAGTTAAATCTTAGGGGAAATGGGAATCAAGAAATAGCATCAAGAACTGAAACCTGTGCTGTCTTTTTGACAGCTGAGGGTAAGATTTGGAGCTGTGGAGAACAGACTTTGAATCCAAGTCTGATTGGAGGCAAATAAGGTTTCAGTACCCAACTCTGAAAACAGAAAACACGAACTTATCTCTCAGAACATCTCAGCCCCAAATACAAGGCTAGAAAGTGTTAGTAACTAGTCCAGTTTTAAAAAACGTGTTGATAGTAGTCAGGTCTTGGGAGCAGGCACAAAGTAAAGCAAACACAGGGTTAATTAAAGAATCCCTCAAGCATGACAGAAGGACCGTACTCTTTTCAGTTCTCCCCATTTCTGGATGGATGAAAGAGTATACACAAAACCTTGATGCACAAAGCTACTTACTGAATCTCAAAACATATTTTGAGCATTTTCCCATTAAAATAATATCAATTTCTACAGAATACCAATGCAGTGTTGTTAGTAGGTCACTGGATGCCGCAAAGGTGTTTGTTGTTAAGGTATCCTTATCTGACCTTTAAAACTTTATATCCATAAGACTTGATATGACCTTATCACGGATATGTGGGTAAATCTTTATTCTCCCACACAATGTGACAGCATGGTCTGCTTTTGTAAAACCATCTTTCAATTGTTTCTTGGAAGATAAACTCTCTCCTAGCTCTAGAAATGTCAGACAGGAAAAGCTAAATTCTAAGAAGAAGGAAAATAATGTATTTCTTAGACAATTGCTGGTAACCATGATCTTAGGGACATATCCTTAAAGAGCCACTTCTCCAAGGGCAAACGGTATGGTGCCATCATTTGTAGCTTGGGTTAGGGAGAGGCATCATTACGGAAATAGAGCAAGAAGAATATGAAGACCGGGGTAGCCTTCATGTTCTTGAAGGCCAGACTGTTTTTGATTTTTATAATACAACCAAACCCAGTAGGAATCAGGGTCCTGAACAGTGAGGTGTCGAGAGGGAAGCCTGATGATAAAAAATAAAGAAGAGAAAGTCATAAGCTTATGACTTGCAGAAGTGTGATTAGAAGTACAACATCATATATACTACTTGCAAGGGGAAAGTGGCAAAGGTGAGCAGAGAACTAAGTCAGAAAATGTTGGCAAAGAGAAGACAGACAGGATACCTCAGATACAGCTGCTTTAGGATTGATCACCACAGCTCAGAGGGAAGAGTAAGGTTCCCAGAAGCCACAACCTTGACTCCTATGAGGCTCTGGCACCGGCATTGGATAGACCTTGCCAGATCTATTCCTGGACAAGGACACAGAACAGAAGTTTCAATTGTCTTTTCACCAGGATCTCTGCGAAAGTCCTGGGACAGGACGGTTCCCCAGAACAATAATTTCAGGTCTGTACATGGTATTTACCTAAGCAGAAAACTATGTATTTGAAGTAGTGAATTCTGTCTGTGAAGTCCATACCTTCTATGTATAGTCAGTGTCCTTTCTTAGCTCCATCTCTCTTGGTTTTTCAGTCTTTCAGTTTAGATTAGTGTCCTCCCCAAGCTAATGAAGCATCTTTACAGATATTGTATAGCATCTCATCAAGGGCAATTCAATCAGTATCATTTGAAGGAATCCTTCAGGTTCAGAGGATTACTGGTGTCATGGATCTCCTTCTTCTTCTTTGGATACCATCATTGCCTTCCAATATGATGGTGAGCAGAAGACACTCTCACTTCTGTTCCCATCAGAGCTCACTTTCCATTTCCACAGAGGTGACTGAACTTCTAGGCACCATCAAAGCTCCGAGTTTGTCTTTTCAGGGGGTTGTGACATGGGTCTGTTGTATACCTTCCCAAAGGGCATCATCCTGATCCTAAGATAGTGGGGACATTTTATCAACAACAGAAACTCAGTCTGCTTTAGTCACTCTTCGTGTATTCTTTGTCCACTCCATTTTCCTTTTCTGAATTTCTCCGGTCTTTCCCCCTTTCTTTTCTTTTTCTTTCTTTCTCTCTCTCTTTCTTAAAAAAAAAAAAGACTTATTTAGTTATTTTATGTATATGAGTACACTGTAGCTTTCTTCATGCACACCAGAAGAGGACATCAGATGCCATTACAGATGGCTGTGAGCCACCATATGGTTGTTGGGAACTGAACTCAGGACCTCTGGAAGAACAGTCAGTGCTCTTAACCACTGAGCCATCTCTCCAGCCCCTTTTTTCTTTCTTGTTTGCCTGTTTATTTATTTGATGAAACCTAGTTGAATTTGCTTTTCCTTGTTTTTGCTAAACTGATAAAACTACAGTCATTAATGAGATTGTAAAAAAGGGGGTAAACATATGAAAGTTTAATTAAAGTCTAGTTGGTTTCACTATTTACCCTGACACCATCTTGTATGATTTCAAAACCAAATCATATTAACTTTTGAGTCACAGAAATATCACTTGTAGAGTGAGGAGAGCACTTGTCTTGGTCCATTTATATGAAGATAACACAATGCCATAAATTTGGTGAGGTTTAAATAACAGAAATTTATTTCTGATGGGTTAAGAGGAAAAGAAGTCCAAGATCAAGGGATTAAAAGATTTGATGTCTGGATATTTCCTGGGTCACAGACAGTGAATTCTTACTGCATCCTCATAGAGTGGGCTGTGCTTTTGAAAGTTTTCTTTCTAAAAATTTGAATTGTCAAGGACTGTATATTTTAAAGGTATTCATAATGGCTAAGACTGCAGGTGTGGCTATTCATAATAGTTATTGGAGTAAAGATAATATTTTACATTCTAATTTAAATTTCTTTGGATGTGTACTCACAAGTGTGTTTGCATGATGACTTAATATCATTGCACGTTGCATAATGATTACCATAAGTTAATTAACATGACTATTACAGATATGCTTATGATGGGTGCCTACAACTTATACTTCTTTTAAAGAAAGATTATATTATAATAATAATATAAATATAATATAAAGTTAATAATGTGTAAATATAGCTATTTTTGTGTAGATAACTGAAAGTATGCCCAGAATAGCATGCTGGATCCTTTGGAACTGAAAGCAGAAGCAATGTGAGGCATCTGACATGAGTGCTGGAAACTTAACTTGGGTCCTCTGCAAGAACAGCTTGCTTTTTAACCACTGAGACCTCTTCCCAGCCTGAAACTTGACTTATAGCTGGAATTTGTAACTCTGATCCACATATGTGAATTTTTCCTACCCCTCAGAACCTGCAAACACAACTACTTTTACTATGAGTTTTACTTCTTTGGGCAGTATGTATGAGCAATATCATATGATTTGTGGTAGAAAACCAGAATGGAGTTGAGCAGTTGCAGCAAAGAGTCCCTGGCATGGAGCTGGAGAGATGGGTCAGAGGTCAAGAGCACTGACTGCTCTTCTAGAGACACAGGTTTAATTCAGAGCATGATATGGCAGTTTGCAACTCCAGTTCCAGAGTATCTAACATCATCTTCTGGCCTCCCAGGACACGGCATTCACAGGACACACAGACATGAATGCAGTCAAAACACCCATACACATATAATAAAAATAAAATCTAAAGAAGTTCCTAGCATGCAAAGCCTCAAACAGTAGCTATTTAGCCTGTCCTAGGGAACATTTGCTAACTTCTTCATTAAAACCTCTGCTTAACTTCAAAATAGTCATTTAAAGATTTAAGCCTCAAAGACTGTGATGGAAATTTGCATACTACAGAATTCTATAACCATGGGAAATGATTATTATAACTATTACTTTTATATTATCATCACATTTATTGGTGTGTGGATAGCTAAAGCATGACTAAGCAGTTTGGATCTCTAGACATTTCATTGACAGAAAGGAGGCATTGTTAGCAGAAAGATGAAAGGAAGAGACTTGCTATTATTCATAGAGCTTTGGTGAAAGCTGATTTTTTTCCCCTATCAAAAATATAGATGTGTCTTAGTTTGAGAAATGTATTTGCAACACTGCATATTAACAGAGAATAGAGAATAATAAGCCACATTGATTTAAAAAGGCAAAAGGGAACATCTGCTCTTTGGCTGTGATTTGTCCAAATGCGAAATCCTGGCTTAAAATGCAGAGAAGTCAAGCTGCCTAGCAAGAATGCATGGAGCATCTACTATTTATAGAGTAATGAGCTGTGGAAAGAGATGCAATTGGCAGGAGCTGTCTTGAAAAGTCCTTTGTGCTGTTGGGCCACTTCTTGATTTTATTATATTTTCTCCCATTCTGGAACTCTCTTGATTTCTTTGCCTTCACATCGGTTTAGTTGGATAATATATGGTAGGCAAGTGTGAATAGATGTGCTGCAGTTCATTTGGAAAGTTACTTGAGTGGCAAGATGAAGGATTTGTGCTTAATTTCAAAGACGGTGAGGCATTTTCAAGCTTTATGACTGGGGGTGGACAAGAAGTTTGGAGCTGTGCTTCGGGATGATTAATCTGTAGCTCTGGGTAGGATAGATAGGCGTGGGTGAAGGCAGAGAGATCAATGAAGTAGTTTTCCCTGTAGGCTAGGCAAAGCGTAATGAGGTTCGAGCTGGAACAGGAGCAGAAGAATAAAGAAAGAGACACAAGGGTTGGCAGATGCAGGAGATAAAATCTGGGATTTGACTGAGTGGTTTGAGCTTGAGATGCAATTAATGGGAACAGGGGAAACTCAGAGGCCAAGCTGGCTTAGAACAGAGGTCATGGACTGATGGACAGATTGAGTTCTATTGCCGGCTGAACATGAAGGTTGGGTAGTCAAAATCATGGATGGAGATGCTTTACCAGAGTTCTGGACATCATTGGACAATATTGGGAAGCAGACACAGCTTTACCTTGACAAAGAAGAGGGTTCTCTCCTAAGATCAGATGCCAACAGCTTAAAAGAAAGAATTAGGGCTAGGGTAACTTAGAAAGCTAACACAGATTTCACAGTTCATTTGAAAAAACTTAGTGAATAAGAGAGAGACAAGGGAGTGGGACAAAGGCCTAGGAGGATACAAGACAGCAAGTTGAGTAAGTACCTCAGCAAAGGGGCATAGTACAGCTAAAGTATAAATTGATGCAGGGAACAAAGCCAATTTGTAGTAAATATTGCAATAAAAATTTCATTACCTGCTTGCTACCAGTGTTCCAGAGAGAGGTAAATAATGTTCTCCAGCTATGCTCTGTAAAACTGAATTTTCCCATCTTCCCACTCCAGAGATATCTTTTGCTCTTCTTAAATCAGATTAGACTTGAATTCCTTGTCGACTTGATTATGTCTTTGTCTTATCACATACGTCTTTCAACCTCCAAAAAATGAGGAGAGAAATGTTTTCAAGAAAAATATCCCTTTCCCTGTATCAAACAACCAGATAGCTTGTTGCCTTTCTGGTTCTCCAGGTCTCTCTACCCCTTCTCACCTTATTTATTGTTCTTTTTGTTCAAAAATATATTTAAGGAACAAGTATGTCAGTGCACATTTCTTCAGCTTTGGTTCATTTTGTTTTCTTTTTCTTCCTTCTAATGTTTTTTAAAGGCAGAGTCTTATAGAGCTGAGTATAGCTTCAAATCTTCTATGTAGTGGAGGTTGATCTTGAACTCTCAATCCTCTTGTCCCTCATTGCCCAACTGCTGAGTTATAGGTATGCATCACTGTGCCTGGTCTTTTCCCCTATTTTTGAACAAAAGCCAGGAGCTCTTGGGTTTGTAAAGTGTTAGAGGACATTTTTGCATTGCTGCTTACCATGGCTCCACTCAGGAAGCCTTCTTGTAGATGAAGTCAGGAAATTAGTGTTTGCTATCAATAGCCTGAACAGCAAAACTTGATGAACCGCCTGGCCGATTGAATCAGATATTGTTTTCTGTAATAAATCCCCGTTTACAATAGTTGTTATAGTATCTCCACTTTGGCTTTTCAGTGATAAAGTTCCAACCAGCAAAACTTGAAGCTATCAAATGCCTATGATCTATTCACTGTAGATATTCAAAGGCATAGGAGATATACATACCACACACACGAACATTCCCAGTACATCCATGCCACTGGCGAGGAGTGTTCAAACCAGTCTGATCTTCCTTTATTTTATTTTTAAATAACTGATAAGTGGTGCACTGATGAAAAGTCAAGTCTGGGTTTTTGCTTCTTCATTTTACCTTAGAAATAAACACCATCATTTGACCTTGAGTACCATAAAGATCATTTTAGAAGTAGAAACAGACTAGCTCATAAAATAAATTTCAGGCACTTTTCATTTAAAAATATAAACATTATATTTTCCATTGTTGAGTAACACAAAATTATTTTTAAAGACCCCTTGGAAAATGACTTTCTTCCAGACTGTAATGCTGAGAACATTATTTTCTAACTTATAAGCCAGATCTGTCTGGGCTGCCCAAGCTGTAGGCTGCATTGAGGCATGAAAAGGCTTGGCAGAGACATGAGAGTATGTTCAGCCACCAGCTTTGCCTCGGATCTGCAAAGCAGCATCAGCACATGGCATTTTACACTGTTCATTCTTTGACAGTTGTTTTAACAGGACTGAGCTTGGAAGCCTTTGAAGTAGGCAAGATGAAGGTGGAACAGAAAAAAACCCCCAACTGAGTATCACACAGAGAAAGAATGATTAGACATCAGACTGTGATCTGGGCTATACAGAATGGCTTGTTATTCTCTCAACCAATTTTTTAGTACCACTGTGAAGATGGGAGACCCTAGGCTACCACAGACTCCAAGACTGCGCTCTTCATGAATTGTGATGAAGCAGAGTAGAATAAGGTACAAGATTTATTTATATCAGAGCCACAGTTGTGGGATTCTGAACATCCAACAACATGAGTAACACACTCTCAAACCATTTGAGCTTATACAAATTTCATTGTGTATTCAATGATTTCCCCAAGCCATGCTTGGAGTGAATGGTGCAGGGTATTTAGGACAGCCAGAACGCTGGGACATCCATTAGTAATATCAAGACAAGGTGGTTACTATGGCAGAGCATTGTATTTCAGGCCAAACTTCTTTCTTGGCTCATCTCTGATCTGTTTTCAAATGTTTTGCCTACCGCCTCAGGCTGGTAACACAGAAAAAGATCAGTTATTTGGGATTAGCCCTAGGTAGAACTGGCATCTTTCACAAAGCTACTGTCGATGTAAGAAACAGAACATTCTTCTAAAAAAGAACAAGAGACAGTTTATTACAGAGCCAAATGTCAGTTACTGTGGTCTGGAAGCCCAGACCCAAGTTATTCCAATACAATGTTCCAAAGTGCTAAGTTTTATGAAGTGTGGTAATGGTAGTCCAAAGACTTCATTATTAAGGCACATTTAATATGCACTGGTAGAATCGGCAAGCAGATAAGCCACAGTAAAGTTGGAAAATCTCTGTTTTAGGCCTCAGCGATATCTGAAGATATTCTTAGCCCCTGGGTTGGTGGAAGCCAGGGGTCTTGTTTGTCCATTCCAGAAGGATTTGCCTAACAGATACAAAGATGTTAGGTCACACACAGTTAGGCAACAGCTAGGTATTTATGAGGCTAAGCTAACTCAAGATAATTTGACTGTGAATTGACAATCTTCCAGCTCTTTACATATGACATAAGTTCTAGTCAGTCACCCAGCCTTGTGAAAGTTTAACACAGTTGTGACTTTTTTTTTTCTGGGAACTTGAGTTCATACTACCTAAGCAGGACCAGGTAGGGAGATCTTGAGTGTCATCTATGGGTCTGGATTAGCAGTCTTGGGCATAGGCAGAGCCTTGCTACAGAGAAAGGCATGGCATTAGCACAGTGGTGATGGGACTGGTGTGGCCAGCGTCTTTGTCCAGGATGGCTCACACATGTGGCTCTGAGGCTGAGATCAGACCTAGGAAACTGCAGGAGTGAGGAGCATGCATATGGCCTTCAGAGTCTGCTGAGACCCCAGAGGTAGCTAGATAATAATAATCTGTTTTCTGACCCTGGGGCCGAGTCTCTTTGATGGTTGTGATCTCATTTTGGATGTAACCTATTGATTTTGTCTGCAGCAGTGATGTTAGGCAGAGTTTAAAACCTTTGGCAGAAATATTTGCTTCCCCTGATTGAAACTCTCACTTAATAAGAACTTCTTCCATCTGCACAGTGTGAGCCCTTTTCTACAGAACACCATGAGAGGTCTTCAGGCAACAGCTGCTCAGGACATAATGCTTAATGACTTCTTGCCCAGCAGTGTGAATTCATGGGAAGTATTTGGAGACCACAGAGGCCAGAGTGTACTCAGGAACTAGAGCTTCCCATCAATAGACAAATCCGTAAATATTTATTCTTGGTAGAGAGGCTTCACATGGCTGCTCACCTTCTTTCCAAAAAAGCTTCCCCCCCCCCCAGCTCATTTAATTGCATTAGGGAGAAAATATTTTTGTTTTTCTTCAGTGGCTTTAAAATTTCTCTCTTATCAGGGAAGCTATGGTTCAGGCAGAGCTGGATAAGGGTGGGTCAGCCACGGACTTCCTTTTGATGTCCATTTGTAAATGGAAGAGTAAATACAATGGGAATAAGTAAAAAATCATTCTACATGCATGATTCTTTTATACAAGTTTCCACATGTGAGTTCTCATGTGCCAGCTCCTTCCAAATGAGGCAACAACTTCAAATAAAGAGTTAAAGGCACCATCAACAGCACTGGTCAGCCCTTGATGTAAACACCCAGATATAAATGGGAACACATTGATAAGCATGTTAAACTGGCTTCGGTTTCCCATCCTCCTATGCCTTACTCCTTGGCAGCTATCTGATTGTCTATCCCAGAAGAAAAAGGACATGATATAAAGAAAGTCCTGCTTGAAAGTGATTTGGAACTCTTAGCTCTTTTGTCTCCTAACTGCTTGTCATAAGGAGTAAAGAAGTTAGGTAAAACAGGAGCAGTTGGGCAGATGTGCACCAAGCTTTTCTTTCTGGATCCAAGTCTATACCTTAAAGTTGTTCTAAGTAGATTGACAGAGATCCGAAAGAAGTGCTTTGGGTTTCCATTTCTACTTTAGAGGGAATTGAGTGGCTTCTTATACACCACCCTACAACGACTCCCTCAAATCACACCATTGATGTAATGTGTTAAGCAGTGAGTCTCCATCCCTGCAAGGTGGAAGGTATGCTCACATTGTGACTTGTCCTGCAGTGGGGAGCAGCTAATGGGCTTTGGTGAACATATTAGGAAAGATGGCTCCGTGGTATGAGGTTACCCTAGAGTTGATGAATATTTGGCAAATTCTTCTGCCCAAGCCTTACCAGGAAATTATGATGGGGTCTTGGAATGCCCTTAGCATTAGCAATGGCCAAGGAGGTAACACATGCCTGATCCTTGTGTTACCAGGAGTGGCATGGTTATCTCTTCTTCACCTCATAACTTTCTTCCGAATAGGAAAAGAAAGGTTACCTAAATAAGAGAGGGTCACCTAGTGAGACTGTTTCATTCGTTCAAGAGACAAAGGCTAGTGCATAGAATTAGTTTCAAGTGTTCTCTCTAATATTCAGTAAAGCAAAGGAATGGGAAGATCAAATTTAATTCTGGGAAACCAAGAAACTAATAGTGTTTACTTCTAAGTGTGTTTGGTTTTGACCTTCCTGGGTAAGGTTATACATTCTGTATGTGTATTCTATTACTTACGTTCTAAGGACTTTAGTCTTTCACTTAAAAACTTATCTGGGTTATAAAAGTTACAAAAGAAAAAAAGTGAGAAAGATGGCCTCAGTGTTAAAGCTAGCTTGGAACTTTGTACTTCTAGGCGAGTGCATATAAATTTCCTCCATGGACATTGATAATGTATGCGGGATATTTGTGAGTTTTTACTCGTAGAAAACTTGCAAAATATCTTCAAAACTTCCTTTCTTATAACCTAAAGAATAAATGATATTCTTTTTTTTTTTTTTTTTTTTTTTTTTTTAAATAAGGACAACATTTAATTGAGGCTGGCTTACTGGTTCATAAATTCAGTCCAGGCTCATGAAGACGGGAACATGGCAGCATCCAGACAGGTATGGTGCAGAAGGAGCTGAGAGTTCTGCATCACCATCTTCAGGCTGCTAGTGGAATACTGACTCCCAGGCAGCTAAAATGAGGGTCTTAAAGCCAACACCCACAGTGGCACACCTACTCCAGCAAGGCCACACCCCCTAATAGTGCCACTCCCTGGCCCAAGCATATACAAACCATCACATAGGGATTATATCAATTGAATCATTCAGTTTCAGCCTAAATGATGCTCTTATATTAACAAGAAAGTGTTCTTTTCTGGTTAAAGAAATAAAATTGTAGCCTACTAGTTCCAAGATTGGCATATCCCAAACTTGAGATTTATTTTGCCCCAGGAAGCAGCAGTAGGGGTTTTTTGCTCTGATTTGGCTACCTGGTGAATCAGTTGTTCAACATCTCATTGATTTGGGAACAATCTCTTCCCTATATTCACTGTCACCATGGAAACTATTATTTTCTTTCCTTTTTTTTTTTTTTACAACCAGAAAGAAAAGATTGGTTATCAGTCTTGCTATGAGGTAGTAGATTACGTCTCTCTACATAGAATCAAACATGGAAGCCACTGTGGAAGGCAGTGCCTGCAGCTAAGGCTGAGAAAGCTTGGCTGGGCCCAAGTAAGACAGAACACTAGCAACTTTGGCATGGATGGATGCTACCGTCCTAGCTGCCATCAACCTCCTTTCTGTACTTCACTGGGCCTCCCTTGTATGAGTAGAACGTAGAAAGTAGGACACAGGAAGGTTTTTACCTGCAGGGCAAGGCTATCAACCTCTTTCTAATACTCACAGACACAAGGAATATAAAAATGTTGTGGGATTCTGATAAAGAACTGGACCCTGAGGTTTCTGCAAGAAAACAGCTTTTAATTATGTCAGTAGACTCGGCAGAACTTCTGTTGGAAAGAACAGTGACAGTAGTGAGCAGGGTTTTTTGTATGATTGGTGTTTTTCTGTCCCCCATGCATGGAGACATATAACTTGATTGGCTATTTTGTAACATAGGATGGGATATTAACCTGAGAGGAGGAAGAAGAAACAGACTGTAGGAGAGATGTCACATTTACTTAAAGATACAGGTTAGCCTGTGCAGCCATTTTTCTCCTCCTTGATTCTTAGGGAGCCTTACTACAACACAGTCTCAGCTTAAGGGAAGAGTTGTGTGTTGTGTGATGAATGAGACTTGAAGGAAACCTGTCTGGTTCAGTAGTGTTGGTCTAATGGGGTGTTTTATAGCAGTCTCCTCAGAACCAAACATTCCCTCCCGGAGAGAGGAGGAGAGCTCACCATATCTAGAAGGTAAACAAAGGTCACTTGTCTATACATGTAGACCAGTCTCTAAACTTGCAAGGTTTTTGAAGTCCTCTCTCTAGCTTTATAGAAGCCATAAAGTGTCAAGGAATGCGACTTTGACCAGGCCACGTACAGAGAAGAGATTTTTGGATCTGTCAAGCTGCCTTTGCATTGTGAAGAAAACTCCAGGGTTGAAGCTTTCCTGAGTCATCACCTAACTTGGGGTGGATTTTGGGTGATGCAGCTTCTGAGTTATCCTTGCCCCAATAAGTAACCCAATATGCATGCTTTTCCAGAAGTAGCACCAGCAAAACCCCTTAGGTTGGTCAAGTTGGGTTTTGGTGCAATTGTTACTTTGGTCTGTTGGGGCTCCCTTTCTGGGGTGAGTAGGGGCGCGCGCGCGCGCGCGCGTGTGTGTGTGTGTGTGTGTGTGTGTGTGTGTGTGTGTGTGTGTGTGTGTGTGTGTGTGTGCGTGTGTGTGTGTGTGTGTGTGTGTGTGTGTGTGTGTGTGTGTGTGTGTGTGTGTCTTGCCTCCCCAGGAAAAGCTCCCTATATCCTTGTGCTG
This sequence comes from Uromys caudimaculatus, assembly GCA_028551405.1. Lineage (NCBI taxonomy): Eukaryota > Metazoa > Chordata > Mammalia > Rodentia > Muridae > Uromys > Uromys caudimaculatus. The sequence goes on along the minus strand of CM052718.1, from coordinate 46,205,240 downwards.
GGCAGTGAGCACAGTAATGGGAGTTCTATCGTTTTGTGTTTGTTTCCCTGATCTTTGCTCTTTGCTTGCCGACCCTCTCTTCTTTTCTTTAAAGCTTGTTTGGAGATTTTAAGTTGCAAGGAAAAAAGTGGTGAAAATATCTCCACTCAGAAGTCAGCATTTCTGTGATGCAGCTATTGCTTGGCAGACAGTGTGGACCCTGTTGATAGACGGAGTGGACCCTGTTGTTATAAAGGGTCATTTCTTCCCACAGGAGCTGTCTGACTTCATTCTCATTTCATCCGTGGCAGGAGGGGTCTGTGGAAGAATACTGAAGACTGAGCAGTCAGAACAATACAATGGCAGGACCAGAAGGAAAGTCACACGATCCAACCGGTGTCAGTGATTGCCAATGGACGTGTGAGACAACTTTGGGGATAACTGTGTGGTTCTTTACATCCTGCTGCTTTTGTCGATAAGAACTAAGTTGGGAGCTGGGCAGTGGTGGCGCACGCCTTTAATCCCAGCACTTGGGAGGCAGAGGCAGGTGGATTTCTGACTTCGAGGCCAGCCTGGTCTACAAAGTGAGTTCCAGGACAGCCAGGGCTACACAGAGAAACCCTGTCTTGAAAAACCAAAAAAAAAAAAAAAAAAAAAAAAAAAAAAAAAAAAAAAAAAAAGAACTAAGTTGGTCCAGACATTTGGGGTTGCCAGGTGAAGTCTCAGAAAAACCAATGATCAGGAAAGACATAGAAGAGAAATAAAGAGAAATCAGGCTTTGGTGACTGCTTTTAGGCTTTTGCAGCCAGCCTGTGCCCGGGAATGTCTTCTGCTGTGTGATTCAATAGACATCTTTCATGATGAAGCCAGTTGAAGAGTTTTATTACTCTTTATTTCTTCGAAAGATTACTTTCTACTACCTATCTTTCTGTGATTTGGGGAAAATCTACAAAGCAGATTTTAATTAGAAAATCTACAAAGTAGATTTTAATTAGAAAATTGTCAGTGTTTTCAATTTTTCATTCCTCCAATATGCCAACCTTCAGCATTATACAGATCAACACACATCCCCCATCCCTGTACGCTCGAGTGGCTTGTGAAAGGGGGAGCCTATATGATTCCCTCCTAGCTGCCTTAGACTCAGTCTCCACATTGTATGCCCCATTGACTTGCTCACAACTTCATCCTTGGCTCACTAAGGGTGGGTGACTGAGCCTGTGACTTCTGTGGGCCACTCTAATTCTACTCTCCTACATTTGTAAAGAGGGTAAACTTCAAGTATAACTAGAGACTATCTTCACAGTGCAAGGCAAGTCTATACAATCTAAAGTGGCTCACATTCATTTAATATTCCTCCGAGGTAGATGTTTGTGGATGAGTCTTATTCTGCTAAGGGTTTGTGGGTTTTGTTGACACACAGAAAATGTTAAGTAATCATTTGTTAATTTGTAGAGAATGTAAGTAGGTAATGGAAAGATGATATTAACGGCTACTTGAATCGTATCTCTACTGCAACTCTTCACTGGGAGGTGCTGGTGATAACAAATGTCTATTTAAAAATGACATTTTATTGAGAAGTTTGGGGCTTTTCAATTGACGGTGATTTTAGGCTGCTAAATTTCACCAGAGAATGGAATATTTTAACTTGACTACTGTAGCGAAGAGAAGAAAATAGTACAAAAACCTACCTTCTGTTTCCAGGCAGAATTGAATATCTTGTACTTTATATGATTCTGAGCAGATTTATTTTTTATATAGAAATAGAAAAATGTTGAAAGTCATTCCTATGAAAATCAGTCTTTTTGTTCTATTATGCATTGATGAAAGAAGTTTCTTGATCATTAGAATGATTGAAGCCTGAATTCTTTTTAATGAATATTACATTGCTACCCATTAAGAGGAGGCACTACAGTGAGGCAGACTGGAGTCCACTTTTCACTCCTAGTGGTGTTTCCATCAGGGCTTCCAAGTCAGGGCCTCTGAGCCTGATTGATAATAGAAAGGGGGCGCCTCACTAGCAACATAAAGTGTCAGACACAATGCAATCAAGAAACTGCTTGAGATCAGCGTAGGCATGCTTAAACAGAACAAATGGCTTGGTGCTCTAAAACCAGGAATGACAATGGATTTAATTAGTTGACAGAGCAGAGATGGGATGGGGTGCTCTACCATCTCACCTGTTCCCAGATGTACCAGTTTGGTACCTAATTACTATCTTCATCATCTCAGTTGCTCTCCAGCCCGTAATTCCCATTTCAGTGAATGACAGTTCCTCCCTACTAACTGCTTAAATCAGAAGCTCTGTAGCTTGTCTTGATTCCAACTGTCTTATCCTTAATTGTAATCATGTGCATTTTCTATTTATTTATTTATTTATTTATTTATTTATTTATTTATTTATTTATTTATTGATACTTTATTTACATTTCAAATGTTTCCCTCTTTCCAGGTCTCCCTTTTGGGATCCCCTTATCCCCTTCCCCTTCCCTGCCTCTATGAGGGTATTTCCCCCCACCACTTCCATCTTCCCTCCTTGACATTCCCCTATGCTAGGGCCTCTAACACCCTCAGGCCCTAGGGCCTCTCCTCCCCCTGATGACCAACAAGACCCTCCTCTGCCACATATGTGGCTTGAACCATGAGTCCCTCCATGTGTATTCTTTGGTTGGTGGTCCAGTCTCCGGGAGCACCGAGGGTCAGGCCAGTTGACACTGTTACTCCCTCCATGGGGCTGCAAACTCTCTCAGCTCCTTCAGTCCCTTCTCCAACTCCTCCATCTGGGACCTCATGCTCAGTTCAATAGTTGCTGTGAAATGAATCTTTGGTATTCTGAACTTTTGGGCTAATATCCACTTATCAGTGAGTACATACGGTGTTCATTCTTTTTCTTGCCTGGGTTTATCCAACATTCCTGGAATGCATCCTTTGCCTACTGTGAATTTTGCTACTTTAATGGTTGAGGTAATTACCATGGAAAACTTTCAGACTCTTGCATGATGTTTAAAGTTTATCTTTTACTTATTTCATTGCACAGCAACACAGACTCATTATTAAAAAAAACCTCAAAAGCATATACATAAGAAAACTATAAAGAATAGTTATAATCTCATCTACATTTCACTTTCTTATTAAAAAGGAATTAGAAATTGCAGTCCAGAAAAAGCCAACAAAATTGCTTAAAGCTATATGATGTTTTAAAAAAACATTCCATGGTATACTAAAATTAAAAATACCAGAGATATTCATTTTTAAACAAAGAGTTATTTTAGTAATTGTGGAGGGCCTCTTTACATAGGATTCATCCATTGGAAGTGTTTAGTCTATACATGTTGACTTGAAAAGCAAATGATGAAAATATCATCAAAAGTGAATGTGTGATAGAAAAGTATATCTGGTGATATCTGGTGTCAATTAAGCCAATTTCAGCAGGCTAAGAAGCATGTTTACCTTGTATAGAGTTCTAGAGCATGGAAACTCATTGTGTGTGTCCAAATATTTTAAAAATTTAAACCACCTTACAAAAGTTCAATAAAATGTAGTATCTTCGTGGCTTGGCAAACAAATATATGTCCACCAGAACTTTGAAGTTCACTTTTGAATTTAGAATGCTTGAATTCTTTAAACCTATCTCAGCAGATAACATGAAAAATAGAATAGAAAAGTAATTATACTAGTACACATTAGTGATAATGTGTAAGGGGGAAATTTTTATCTCATTGAATAATGTATTTTTATTGAAATATGCTTTTGCAGTTATCACTTATTCATGGAAGTTTATAATATTGCGTATATTTTTGTCAGGATGTTAGTTACAATTATATTATGGAATATTATGGAAACCTTCACATCTTCTAGCTTGTCTTTTCATAGCAGCTGGGTCTGGAACCCTGAGATGCTTCATGCTTGGGAGTGGGCACCAAATACTAACGGGGGAGACAGATGTTGATGGCATTGTGCACAATGAAACAGCCTCCTGCCATTTGACCATCTTTTCTTTAGCTGAATATATGTTATATATCAATAAATGTGATTTGATAATGTTAATTTTTCTTTCTGAAACAAAAAACCTTGATTTTTTGACCAGCTCATATCTGATCCACATTCAAACTTAAATTATTTCATTTTCCTCTGGGGAGAAAATTTTCATGATCAATGCTGTCTTGTATATTTCATTTTAGGGTGGATGTGAAATACATCAGTGATATAGACATATCTAGTATCTCCTATAATTCTTGAGTATCAAACTGCCCTCAAATCAAGTGTCTCAAGTGAATGGTAACTATCACAAATCTTTGGGTTGCCCATGAGGTTCCACTGCTGGTTGTGCTCAGGGTTTCTCATGAAGTTACTTTCGTGCAGAAGGTTAGTTGTTCTACAAGATCCATAAAGGATATCACTCATATATGTGACTACTGAGTCTGACTGTAGAGTAGCACACAGTTCTCCTCCACATGACCTCATGGTCCCAGCATGGGACCAGCATCTTCCATGGCCAGGCCAGGAGAGTGTAGTTAGAGAGTTAAAAGAAGCTGCCTTAGAGACCATAGACTCCGGAGTTCTTGGAGCATCATTTCTGCCACATGTTATATATTGTTTGAAACATGCAAGGATAGCCTCAAGTTTATGGGATGGCAAAATGAAGTCCCACTTTCCACTGGGAATGCTGTCATATATGGGAGCTGTGTTTTTGCACCCTTATAGGCTCTTGGTTTCTTTCTTTATGTACTTGAAGAATAGATCATTAAAAAGGTATTAGTCAGTGGGACCATTCTAGCAAAACTGCTTTCAGATCTTTAGCCTGTATTTCCATCTGTTTTTAATCCAAGCTTGAAATAACTCATTTCAGGTGTCAGTATAGGTCACATTAAAAATTACACTTCATAGTTACAAATATATATATATATTTGTTATATATATATATATATATATATAACTTTTGAATTTAGAATGCTTGAATTCTTTAAACCTTTATTCTAAAATTTGATGATATTATGGAAACACACACACACACACACACACACACACACACACACACACACACACAGAATGCATTTATCTAGATGTGGCAATATGGCTCAGTGGGTAAACGAGCTTGCTAAGCAAGCATGATAACTTGAGTGTGCTCCCCTGAATTTATTGTGCAAGGAGGCCACTGGCTCCAGAATTCGTTCACTGAATTCCGCTGTGGTTGCTGCATGTGCCACAGTCACATGGACATACTGCGCACATGTACTCATGATGATGATTCATAAAATTTAATAAAAATTAAACTACATTTGTTGAACTTACTATGCTCTGAAGATTTAAAAGCATGACAGGAATGTACACTATTTAGACATTCATAACTATAGCAACTAAAGAATAAGTAGCTATCAGAACATTTTATTTAAAATAATTCCCGAATTAAACAGCAAGAACCTGAGCAAGAGAGCAAGGAGTAATGGCATCTGTAACATGCTTAGCATTTCTAGTAACAAATTACAAGATAAATGGGTTAGCCATCTGGGAAGAATTAAATTATATATCCATAAAATATATGTAGGTATTAAAATATTAATATGAGTTCTTTTAGTATGGTGATATTTATGGTTGACTTTTACTGTCCTATTTTTGCATATTTACATTTTTTATTTGAAGAAAACATTACAGTGCCTTATAAAAAATGAGTGGCACCTCATTAAGAATGTGTCCTTGTAGCTGAAAATATAGTTTTTTGTTCTTCATAATTCTGTGAATCAAATGGGTAAAAACTGTCTTGTTGATTTGACCTATTCAAAAAGGAAGCTTAGAGAAAAGATCATTTACCTCTCCAGAGAAGCAGAAGCAATAGTAAATGTAGAATTTTAGATAAGAACTTAAGAAGAATTTGTTCATTTGACTATGGAAACGGTTAAGTCCCATGATCTGTTGTATATAAGCAGGGGGTTTAAGTATCCTGGCTTAATCCAAATCTGAAGGCCCAAGAACATTTGGGGCTGATGATGTCAGCGACTCTGCGGTCCTGAGAGCCAGAGGGACCATGTGCCTACTAAGAACAATGCCTTATGGGTGTCCAAGTTCAAACGAGAGGGAGAGGAGGGAGAATAGAGAAGAGAAGGAGGAGAGGGGGAGGGAGATGTAGAGGGAGAGGGAGAGGGAGAGGGAGAGGGAGAGGGAGAGGGAGAGGGGAGGGCTGGGGAAAGGAGAAGGGTAGGGGCAGGGAGAGGAAGAGGGGAAGGGGGAGGAAGAGGGGAAGGGGGAGGAAGAGGGGTAGGGGTAGGGGGGAGGAAGAGGAAGAGGGGGAGGGAGAGAAAGAGGGGAAGGGAGGGTGGAGGGAGAGGGAGATGGGGAGGGAGAGGGAGATGGGGAGGGAGGGGGGAAAGAGGGTGAGAGAAAGGGGAGAGAGGGATAATGAATACTTCTTTCCCAACTTCTTTCCCCCAGTAAGTTGTGTGATGGCTAGCTTTAATAGTTAACACAACACTATACAGAATCATCTGAAAATAGTCTCAATAATTGCCTTAATTAAGTGATATGGGAAGGTCTGCTCACTATGGGTGGCACTATTCCTTATACAGAGGTCCTGATGTATAAAAAAGTAGAGAATTTGAGCAGATCACAAACAAATGACCAGGAAAGCCTGGATATAGTCATTTCTCTTGCTCTTGGCTCTGATTTGATGTGACCAGTTATCTCACTCCTATTATTGCCATGACTTCTCTGAAGTGATGAGTTGCAGGCTGAAACTGTAAGCTAAACCTTTTGCTCCTTAGTTGCTTTTTGGGGGAGGAGAGCAGGGGTCAAGGTTTTTCTTTTTTTAATCACAGCAACAGAAGTGAAACTAGGACTGGTTGGATGATATTCATTTATATTGGTGAGGAAAAACTTCATTATCCTGTCTACTTGATATTGGAAATCCCTTTATTAACACACTCTGAATTAATGTTTTACCAGATATCTGAGCATCTCTTAGCGTGGTCAAGTCAACACATTAAATTAATCACTACACTTCATAGCCAAATAGCACCAGAAGAAAGCTAACTTCCCAGGAGTGTGGACAAGCCAGTGAGTGGAGGTAAAGCGAGCACCACTGGTCAGCGGGATCCGCCCGGAATCCTCTGGACACAGGGACCAAGGAACAGTTGGGGACAGGAGCCTCCCAGTTTTCATCTGTGGCTGGGGCCTTCTGCCTGGGCCACTAAGGCACCATAGCCAAATAGCCTCTAGAAAAAGCTAGACCCCCAGGAGTGTGGACAAGATTGCTCAGAGGGACCCACCTGGCATCCTCAGGACACAGGGACTGAGGAGTGGTCTTCTGGTTTCTTTCGGCAGCCAGGGAGCTGATCCTGTGACACAGGGCTCCATACTCAAATAGTGCCAGGAGAGAGCTGGTATCCCAGGAGTGCTGACACACTTTCGAGCATAGGCAAGACCACCACTTCTGTTCAAATTCACTGGATCAAGAGGGACCCTTGCAGAGCCATCAGGACACAGGAACCAAGGGACAGCTGTGGACAAGATCCTCCTGATTTCTGTCTGCACCCCAGAGCTGACCCTGTGCCACAGCTCTCCAAACCAAATTCCTCTCAGAAGGAGCTGGTCTTCAAGGAGTACTGACACAGAGGCTTGCAGGAGGGACAAACCACAGTCAGAGAGTAAGACCAGCTAACACCAGAGATAACCAGATGGGGAAAGGCAAGGGCAAGAACATAAGGAACAGAAACCAAGGCTACTTGGTATCATCAGAACCCAGCTCTCCCACCACAGCAAGCTGTGGATACCCCAACACACCAGAAAAGGAAGATTCAGATTTAAAATCATATCTCATAATGATGATAGATGACTTTAAGAAGAAAATAAATAACTCCCTTAAAGAAATACAAGAGAACACAGATAAACAACTAGAAGCCCTTAAAGAGGAAACACAAAAATCGCTTAAAGAATTACAGGAAAACACAATCAAACAGAAGAAGGAAATGAACAAAACCATTCAGGAACTAAAAATAGAAATAGAAACAATAAAGAAATCACAAAGGGAACAACCCCGGAGTTAGAAAACCTAGGAAAGAGATCAGGAGTCATAGATGCAAGCATCACCAACAGAATACAAGACATAGAAGAGAGAATCTCAGGTGCAGAAGATACCATAGAAAACATTGACACAACAGTCAAAGAAAACGCAAAATGCAAAAAGCTCCTAACCCAAAACATCCAGGAAATGCAGGACACAATGAGAAGACCAAACCTAAGGATAATAGGTGTAAAAGAGAGTGAAGATTCCCAACTTAAAGGACCAGTAAATATCTTCAACAAAATTATAGAAGAAAATTTCCCTAACCTAAAGAAAGAGAAGAACATAAACATTCAAGAAGCCTACAAAACTCCAAATAGGTTGGACCAGAAAAGAAATTCCTCCTGTCACATTATAGTGAAAACAC
>CM052718.1:46097352-46196344 GCA_028551405.1 Uromys caudimaculatus | reverse complement strand
GGACTTGAGCTTTGTACAAGGAGATAGGAATGGATCAATTTGCATTCTTCTACATGTAGACCGCCAGTTGAACCAGCACCATTTAGGGGGAAACATTGGAAATGTAAATAAAGTATCAAAAAATAAAAATAAAAATAAAAAAAAAAGAAAAATTGATCTTACTGGGGGGGGGGAATCTCAACATGGTAGTTGTTGTTAGCTGCCTACATAATTCCTATTGTTCCTTTCTTTTACATTGGGACTCTGATTTTATTCAGAAATCTAGTACCTCTGCTATATCTCTGCCTGAGCTTCAGCAAGGCTTATCTGATGAGAACATGCAATAATTGTGAATTATTTTTGGCTTGTGGTCCCATTCTTTTGGTTGATGGGCTTGGGAACCTATGTAAAGTCAGCTACACCAGTCAGTTACACCCCTATAACAAGAAAGTGGCAGGGGCTTTTTAACTCAATGGAGCATCAGGAAAACTTTGAGGGTACTTATGGAAAGCTGCATAGGAAAAAAATCCCTATCTTTTCATCTGGACATGGTTAAATCCAATACTGAAAAAACATTTAGCAACTAGCCTATAGGGAAGACGACACATGACAGAGGAAGAATTATGAGAGCTAAGGAGAAATAGAAACAGATGTAGCTACTGAATTACGTCAACCCTGGAACCCAGATTCAGCTTTGGTTTTCCAGGTGTCAAGCCAAGTTAATTCCTTGGTATTTCAATGGCCTTAATTTAAAATCCCTGCTGTTTGTTGCTGGAAGCATCCCAATAGACTAAAAAAACTCCAGTGGCTTTGACTTGCTCAGACCCATTCTAGGCACACTGCACACATTCTGGCCTTATTACGTTTATTTTAAGCTGAGCAACTGAAGGCCTGATTGCACAACCAGAAAGCATCCAGATAAAGTGTGAGCTTAGAACTTCCTTTTGTTTTTGTTTTACAGTCAAGGATTTTAAACACTGTATTCTTTCAATACTTGTATCTGTTATGTTTTTGGTGATAGTAGCCTGTTTTGGGCTAGACAAATCTACCTTTACAGAAACTGTTTTCACCCAAGTATTTAATATATTTATATTAGATCCATGTTATTATGTTTACATGAAGTCAATGATGCTTGTTTCTTTCTTCAGAACTATCTGCATGTGACTATTCTCGGATTTACATAGAATAAATGGATAGATGAAAATATAGGGGGGAGGGGAATCTATTTACAAATTACAAGCAAGGTGGTAGAAGTTGAAGGCACAATGAGTGCACTGGTTTGTGTGGGCTGCCAGAAGAGAGCATTAGAGACTGGGTGGTGTAAGTTACAGAAATTTAGCCCTCCAGTTCTAGAGGCTGGAAGTCCAAGTTTTTGTTTCTCTTGAGCCCCCTCTCCTTGGCTTGCAGATGGTATCTTCTTGTGTTCCCAGGTAGCATTTTCTGTGCGAACAAGCACCCTTGTGTCTTTCTCAGCTCAAAGATGCTGGATGGATTGGGTTAAAATTCCAGCCTAGTGGATTCACCGAATAAAGTGTAAACCTCCCAAAGCAGTTTATACTGGGGTTAGGAGTTCAGTATGTGTATTTTAGGGGCAGAGTGGGGCGGGGGCACGATTCATTCTACAAAAATAAGATAAAATGGTCCTTACTAACTGGAAGACAGGTGCCCTGGTCATGTAAAGGAAGGTCATTACTACTTGGAACCTTTCAATCACAGACCTTGGAATGAGGGCACAGCATTATCAAGTCTGAATTTCCAGTTCACACTCAGAGCACACATTTTTAAGTAAAAAATTTCAATATAAAAAAGATATTGATAATTAAAAATGTGCTGATGGCTAGTTGTCTGTTTAGAAAATATGTCTTAAATAGACAGTGGCTGTGGATTTATGATGGTGACTTGTCTCACCAGCACTTTATACCCTCACTCTCACTACCTCCAGGTGCCTTTTCATTGGAGACACTGATAGAGCATCGAGTTAATCTGAGATGGTAGCCCAGGCTCAGTGAGCCATGGATCACAGGTCCTAGTTTTCATGAGTTATCTTCCAAGTTCATGAGACAAGTTAGTCAAGTTTTGAGAAATCAGCTGTTCTTCAATAGACTTATAAACCGTACTAGATGGAAACATATAGTTATGTAAAAAAATCAATAGCTTCAGTCAAATATTAAAGTAGGTTAATAGCTTCTGCATGGCCAAGGACTAATGCTATGTATTCAGTGATCCGTACTCTGCCTTGATTGTAATTGCTTCAGTTCCTTAAAGCACGGGGTATTGTCTAGATGAAATACGCAATGATTCCCTAATGATGAAAAATATTGTGTATATATAGGGGCTTCTAGAAAGAACCAAGTGATTAAGAGAGGAAAAAAATAGCTGACCAGGGAAAATGCAATTTCAAATAATTTTAATGTTGAGAGGTTATCTGCTTTATTTTTTATACAGATTTAGTAATCTTGGCAGAGTCCCAGGGACATGGGGTTTTCCAGTACCAGAAATTCAATCAGGTGTATGACTAGGGAGAACAGCCTGGAAGGGAAGAGACAGTTGGAAGGTGTCCAGGCAACAATGTCTACCACAGTGATATAAAGGATGAGGGCAAATTGGAAAAGAATGCAATGTCATAGTCTAGGGCCTATTAGAATAATCAGGACCCCTGAACTCCGAATAAATGTAGAGTATCGGTGGAGGACAAACCCTCTCAGTTTGGGGAAACTATGGTATAGGTAGGGGCTCAGTCACTAGGGTGTGAGCCTACCCTTTTATAGTTTGTTTATTTGAACTGGAGCAAGTACAACACCCTATTGTCAAAGCTCTTGGATACATGCAGAAGACGTGGAAAGATTATTAGAGCCAGAGATGATGTATGACTGACTACAAGAAACAGCAATTCTCACATAACCCACAAAACTGAAAGGATGCCAAAGACCTGCGCACATTCAACCCAGACAAAATCCCAGCAGAGAGAAGAGGAAATGGGCACAAAGTCCCACCAAGTAGTTATTTTCAATTAATACCTACCGATAGAAGGAAAATCAGTTTTCTTCAGTGGAGTGACTCTGGGTATATCAATCATATTCCAGGTCAGGTTGCATGCTCAGAAACACTTGGACAACAACAAAAACTAGACCCCATTTTTTTGTTTGTAATGTTTTTGTGCTTTAAATGTTGTTTTTATAAGAGGGAAAGAGTATGAAGTTGGGTGGGTAGAAGCTGGGGAAGAGTAAAGAACATAATGTATGAAAAAGTAAAAGAAGAAATAAAGAAGGAAAAAAAACCTAAGAAAGTGGCCTTGATTACTAGGTAACATGAGGGCAAGATCTCAGGAGAAGTATCTGTTCTTGTGGTTGGGAGGAGGGGGGCCTGAAGAGTTTGTAGGAAAATCAGTGGTAGAAACTAGATAGTTTATTATAAAGTCATTGGATGCCAAATCTCACCTGTACCAGCTGGAAGGAAGACAACATTAGCAGTGCAAATGGGTAGCTCCAGAGACATCCCTCCTACACGGTGGCAGAAAGAACATCTCCCCAGTAGTCCACCTATTTTCAGAGTCTAGCTTCCTGTGGGGCCAGGCTACAGCTCTCACCATTGAATGGAGATAGTAAAACAAGGCTATCCCGCCTAGCTGGAGGCAATGAAACATAGACACACACAGACACACACAGACACACACACACAGACACACACAGACACAGACACACAGACACAGACACAGACACACACACACAGACACACACACACACACACACACACACACACACGTACATGCAGAGCTGCCATTCTTTCTATTGTGGTTGCTGTCACTTGCCTCTCAGACCTGTATCTCAGGACTCAGGCTATCAATCCCCCAGCTTCTGAGAGAGCTGTCAGCTCAAAGATCTCAGCTAATTGCTCTCCAGGAGTTCTTCATAGAACTAGGCACTTTCCCCAAGGTCAGACCCCTACTTTGGAGTCAAGCCAATTAAGTGACTAGTTTAAACTAAGCAATACAGGGCCAGGCCCTTTGATTTAAAGTAAAGTGCCTTCAGATCTCTCTCTTGGGTTGATCAAGGCCTTTACCATGACTGCGTTCTAGCCCATCAGTTTTCTGTTTAATTCATTTCCCTTGTTCTACCACACACAACAATTCTAAGCTCACAGCCTGATAATGTTTTTGTATATAAATCTATCTTGGTCTGTTTTATGGGTAGCCTGTTGGAAGACATCTTTTTTCTTCTACTGATTAAAGAACTAAGACTTAGAGACCTTGTAGCTATAGTATGGCAGAATCTTAAACTGAATTACCTCTAATAGTGAAAGCCATTCCTTACAGATCTGCAGGAGACATTCCTATGAGTGAGAAATACAGCTTTATTATATCAAGCTATGGTGGTTTCATGTGACTTTACAGCCTAACCTTGTTTCTCTGAACTAACAACTCCACTTGAGGTTTGTCCTATGCTCTTGGTGTCTCAGGGGGAGCCCAGCAGTGTCTGAGACCCATGTATTTTAGGCCACTTCCAAGATAACCCAAATGGAATTTGCTGGTCCCAAGATAAGAGGCTGGAGATTAAGTAATAGAGCCTTTATGCTCTCCCTACTTTCCTAAGACTTCAATTATTTTGGCTGTAATTTTTTCTGAGAGTAGCATAATGGCTCTATTTAATAAACGAGAGCACTTCAGGCCAATGAAGTATGACATGGCTCCCTTTTCTCTTCTGCACCATGTCATTTCCCCAAAACTATTGAGAGGAGAGTACAAGCGAAGAAGAGATGGTTTCAGAAATTGGCTTCCTAATATCTCATTTTTTTGTGGAGTTTGGCAGAATTACTTTCAAGAGTCACCCACAAAGGAGGCCTCGGATGTCTCATTTGCCCATCCTGAGACTGCAAGTTTTCTCAAACTTTTATAGTGGAATTAAACAAATACTCCAAAGGGTACAGGTGGGATGTTGTGGCTTTCCATATTAAAAAATTAGGAATGATCTACATTTTTATTGAAATGTCACAGGGTACGACCGTGCCGTAGCTTGGATCTGGGATCATCCTGAGAGGGTCACGCATGGATGTTTGCTTGCTAGCCAGTGATTTCAAAAAGTGATTGGAGAATGAGGGCACTCTCCTCATCAATATATTGGTTAGCACATAACTGAATGGGCTTTCAGGAAGCCGTGCCGATTGGAGGAAATGGGTCACTGGGGACCCGCCTTCCTTTACAGTCTCTGTTTCCTGTCTGCTACGAAGTGACCAGTGTCTTATACCAGGCTCTTCTGCTAGCTCTCTCTACCTAAAAGCAGCAGAGCCAGCCAACTACAGACTGGAAATTCTGAACCTGTGAATCAAAATATGTCCTTTCCTCTTTTAGGTTTGTTTTCCTCAAGTATCATGTCATAGCAAAGTGTCAAAAAGCTGACTAAGAAAACTGTCTCTTGTCTGACCCAGTAGGTGGTCCTGGATTTCCCTCTATGCCCCTTTGTCAAGCCCAGCCTCATTTGATGGGAATTTTATTTCCTTGGGAAAGTACTACTTTTAACTGGTTGAAGTCTCTGACAGGCCTTTTATTTCTCTGAATTTTAGTTTTATTCTAGGTGTGAATTCCCACCTAGAAGTGTATGTGAGGACGTTTAACCAGTAAGCTGAACCTCTGATGCTAGTGGAGTTGCTTTATAACTAGTTTCCACACGAGCTTAAAACCAAGCACACCTTGCTACAAGGAGTAGTGAAGAAAGTATAGCTCTCATGTGAACTGAACGTACTCCTCTCATTGTGAGGTAGTAGCCATACAAATATTGGGTTAAGAGTATTTGACTCCTTTCTGATGACATTGCTCAGGTTTTTATCAAGCAAAACGTCTCTGGGCTCTGTTACACAAGAGATAGAACCTCAAAGAAACTAATGTTTTCCTAGGCCCAAAATACTTCCTTTGAGGAGATTTGGGACATTTTTTTTCTCTCTCAAAGCAGACATCCACATACCAGAGATAGCAGGATAGCTATGGCTGTACAATCTTCACTTCCTCCTGCCCTTTTTTTTTTTTTTTTTTTTTTTTTTAAGTTTAGCTAAAGTTTGTTGAGTTGCTATGTGCCAGGAAGTTTATATACCTTTTAAGTATTTATGAGAATTCTGTTTCTAAAGGCATAAGAAACCAAAAAATTGTTAAGTTTTCAAAGATTACATTGTCATTGACAGCATTCAACATATCATTTATCTAAACACAGGTCTCTCTGACCCCAGAAATAGTGCATTTCACCACTGAGCCACTGAGCTCTATAATAAATATGAAACAGTAGAAATCCCTTAGAAATTTATCCCTTAGAGATTTCACTACATCTTCAGTAAATAGAGTCATAAGTTGTGAATATGAGAATATAGCAGTAGAGTTACTCAGATCCGAAGCAATATAAAACAATCTTGAGAATGTCCTGAGAGAGATAAATGTAGACAGAAAGAGGTCCAGAGAAAAATCTGAGTTTTATCTGAATAAATGCTATCAATGTCATAATAACTCTCCTTTATTAACTTTTCATAGTATCATGAACAGTGTCATCAAAATGACAAGAAATGGCACTATTTATTCTAAAAAAAAAACCTCTAGCAAACAAAAATTATCATTGTTCATATTTTACAGACAGTGTAACTGAGATCTGGGTAACTCAGCTATCTTACCAAAGTTCACGGAGCTAATAAGTGGTGCAGCAAAGGGTTGAAGTTGTATGATCCAAATATGCTCCCTTAGCCATAGGAACATGGGTAGGAAAACCCCAAGGAGTCTAAGGCAAGTTTAAAAGTTCTTGTTGGGTGCTTAAGAAAAGAAAGACATTTCTTTTAAGTATTCATAATTCTGGGAGTCTGTGTATTTGATCAAGGAATGGCAGAATTAGGTCAAGGCTTTCCTAGGAATGGTCACCATCTATGATGCTAAAAAGAGAAGATTAGCTGTAAGTAGATATGACATTCCCTGAAACAAGATTTTGTTGGGAAGGTGGTCCATTATGTGACTGTCAGATTATCCTAGGAACACCAGAATCCTCCATCAATCTCTTCTGGGAATTAGGAAAGGTGAGTGCAAAACCGGGACAAAAAAGTTTACTCCTGATGCAAGAAGATAAGCACTCCTCTGGGATCCACGACACAAGATATTCTGGTTCTTGAGCAGGGGTTTGGAGAAGAAAACAGAAGGCATATGAGACTTGTAATTTTTTACAACTGTAGTCCAGTGACAGGCCTGTTATTTAGAAGTCTAGACAGATTTCATTAGGCTTCTCCTATCATTAGAGTCTGTTGTTCAATATAGCTATGCAACAGAGTCATAAAGCAACAATTTTATGACTGGCTCTCCATAACAGACACCTTATTTTGTGCTCAAGCATCTGTGTGTTAGCTGAAGATTAGTTGGTCTAGACTGGGTTAAGTTAGGTTTAGCTATAAACTATAGAGTGGGGTCTAGGTCAGTTTCAGGTGTCTCTCATTTGCCTTAATGCCGTGGAATACCTGAAGTATATTCTTCCAATGGAGGATAGAGACACAAGCCTGCAAGCACAGCTTAACATTGTGTTTATATCACAGCTATTGACACTGTGGGGGCCAATACAAGTCATTCAAACAAAAAATAAAGTTAAACATCAGAAAGATATATTTAACTCCTACGATGGCATGAAAAAAATCTGTGAAGATCTGGAGCTAATCTGTATTAGTTACCTTTTGTTGCTATGACAATGACATGACCAAGGAACTTTATAAGAGAAAGAGTTGATTTGGGTTTACATTTCCAGAGGTAATTTCCATAATATGGAGAATGCATAGCAACAGGAGGCCAGAGCAGGCAACTGAGAGACCACATCTTCAATGGCAAAGGCCAAACAGAGAGTGAACTGGAAGTGGGGTGAGGCTGTGTATGAACTCTCAATGTCTGCCCCAGTGACAAATGTTCTCCACCAAGGCTCCACCTCTGGAAGGTTCCATAAGCCCAGTAAACAGCATCACCAACTGTTCAAATCCTTGAGCATATGGGGAATGCTTCTTATCTAAAGCATTACGTCATCTAACTAAGTGAATGCTCATAGTTGGTTTGGGATAAGCATAAGGAATCGACTTGAGTGCTAAGAGATATAAAGGCTGTCTTAGGCAAACCAGTTGTTTGGTCAACCTATTTGTCTTTACTTATAACTGATGCATATTCACAAATTTCACATGAAATCTCCCTCTTCAGATACAACAATTAGAGTTAAATGAAATGAAAAACCTGCCCCAAGCCAGGCAAGCTGTGTTATGATAGGATTTATCAGAAACAGGTTCCAGGGATATGATAGGAAGGAGAAACAGTATGTGATCAGGCATTCAATTTTACCCAAAGTCTAAAATGTGCTGTGGGAAATGGGGAGTCCAGAAAAGAAATTTACAATAAGGATAAATAAGAACCATCACATAGGGAACTGGATGCTTGGAGCCCAATGACAAGGTTCAGTTACGTAACATTTGATAGTCAGTTTTGAACTCACTGGTGTGGAAACCAATAAACCAGAGAGGTGTAGTAAGAAAAGTGCATTGCCTTCTTATTGGGAGCTATTTTTCTTTTGTCTTTCATTTGGAATGTCGCAACATCTTTGTTTCTTGAGATTTTCCTTTTCAGTGGTCTGTTCAGGCAACTCTGCATGTCCGTGTTCCATTTGCCAAGCCAGGGTCATCTTATTATCATCTGTATTTTCACCGTATTACTCATCTACTTTATTTGTCCTGCTGAATTTGGTTTCTCCAATTGAATTCCTGTAGCTCTGATCTCATATGTTTTTTGATTCAGGAACTTTTGACATTTTCTTCCTCATTATATAACATACTTAGCAATTAATGTTTAATGATACTTTTCTCTGGCTCAATGTCAACTGCACTTTCTCATAATAGGACAAGTAGTTCATCTTTGCATGCCTTTCGAAATCTATTTTCCTGTTCAATATTTTACAGTCCTCATTGTAAAAGAAATGTTTTTTGTACATCTCAGTATAATTCAGTTTGTTGAATATAGCTTATACGATTTTATACTATGTTTTCCTGTGAATTTATCTCATTCTTATGTTGAGAGAAGGGGAGGGGGAAGGAGAGTGGAGAGGGGAAAAGGGAGAGGGAAAAGGGAGAGGAATGAGGGGGCAGGGAGAGAGATGAGGGGACAGGGAGAGAGACAGAGAGAGACAAAGAGAGAGAGACAGAGATGGAGACATAGAATAGATGGGATTCTGAGTGGGAGAGAAAGGAGAGAAAGAAGATTTGGGAAAGAATGGTTGGATTGAAGTGGAGAGAGAGGAAGGGCAGAGAGACTAGATGATAGTGAGAAAGAATGGTGTGAGAGAGGAAAAGAACCATATAGAAAGAATGCATAAGGCAAAGAGACAGAAAGCAGAGACAAGGTGAGGAAGTGTGAAAATTAAAAAAAAAAAAAATCCCTGATACCTAAAAAGTGCATTGTGAAGTTCACCAGGACCTATGATTGTACGTGTATTCACTCATGCTATACAAATGTATATAGCATTCCATCATACTATACAAATGTAAGGAAAAGTGTTAGAGGAACCTAGAAAAAACCGATCCCATAATAGAGAGGATGGAAAGGAAGCTTGTGAGCATCTGAAACCAGAGTCTCTGGTTGGTCTTTCTCCTTTGTTCATAGTGTGAACATTACACGTCTCTTTCAAATTACAAAGCTGCACTGTCCTAACCATGTGAATATGTGAGTTGAGTATCTGCTGAGAGCTGCTCCTTGGTAAGTAGTTTGTCAATATCCTCGCGTGCTGACAATTGAAACCACATGTGTACTTCCTCAATTTCTGCTTCAAGAAACCAGACTTTCCAGTTACACTTGCCAAAGAAGGAGCAGTTTACAAATTCCGAATGTCCAAGCAAACTTGTTTTCTTTTCCATTATCTTCTGAAAAGACAATAAAAGTAATTTAAATAGACCTCGGGATGGTGTTGGTAGGTTTAGGCAAACCACTCCTTTTACCAAGGGTACATGTTGAACCTGTGGTAGTGGTGGAAGGTCATGAGCCCAGGTGTTGGCTAGAGAGTTCACAACCATCTTACTATTCATGTGATGACGACGCCTACAGGCAGGTAGACCCTTGTAGCTGCGCCCACTGCATATCCTTCCTGGCGGTGAGCCCAAGCCCTCAGATCAAGCTGACATATGATTTCTCTCCCCAGTCCAGTGAGAATATGCACAGTCTTATCTTGTTTGTCTTAACTGTGTATTTCATCTTATTACTTTCTTTTATCCAGAAATAGTATATGGTTTGATATCTTTTTTCATGTTTTCCATTGTTCAGTCCTGTTTGTATGGATATTGTGGTTTCTCCCTTCCTTAGTTTTCTTGACAATCTCCATAAGTAATCTCTTCTAAGTTTGTGACATGAATATTTATGGAATATTATGGAACATTACAGTATCTCTTTATTTATAGTAAAAAGTTTTATAGCTTTGTAGTGGCTATTTTTAATCATCAAATTAATACAATCTAGAATCACCTGCAAAGGACATTTCAGTGAGGGGTTTTCTTCTTCAGGTTGGTCTGTGGTCATGTCTTGGGGACTGTCTTGATTATATTAACTGATGGATGAAGACCCAGTCCACTGTGGGCAGCACCATCCCATAAGCATGGGATCCTGTACTATACAAGTACAAAGAGGGTATTAAGTACAAGTAAACACTCATTCGCTCCCTGCTCTTCACTGTGGATGTGATTAGCACTTCATGTCCCTAGCAATGATGAACTATAATCTGAAATTGTAAGCAAAATAAATCCTTTCTTTCTTAAAGTGGTTTTTGTGAGATCATGTCACTACAGACAATAGAAATGAAACAGGACAAGTCCTTAACTCATATAGCCAATTAATTGTTGGCTTTCTCAGTATTCCCTTTGACTGAGTTTTCTATATTTTACCTCCTCAAACCACACTCTAACACTGAGATCAACTTGCACATCTTTTTTATATGCTGACTATCAGCAGTCTATTCTTAACACTGAAGGGAGAGTGAGCATCCTAAAACAAATTCATCATACTCTTGTCAGTGTCCAGTCTTTGAGGAGCTCTTCTTTGCTTTTGTGCAAAGCTCAGTCACCCCAGAGTGACACGTGGAGCTTCTGCTTACTTGACTCTTGCTGTAATATTTAGATAACCTTTCCCCTGCACTGACCACAGCACGCCTATCTTTTTTCTTTAGAATTCACTGGACATACTGTGCTGACTATTGAACTTGGGATTTTGCACTTTTTCTTTTTTTGTAGAAAAACTACGGATAACTACTAATAATTTTCTGTATGTTTTAGTGGTGCTGGGGTGGAATCCAGGGCTTTGAGAATGATAAGAAAGTGGTTTGCCATTGATCCATATCTCTAGCTCTTAAACTATTTTTAGTAACTAAAGATCCTTAATCTCCTTTAAGATATCTGTTCATAACTTACTTAGTAAATTCATGCATTTGTTAAATATTTGTTAAGGACCCACTATGTGCTAGGAGTTTGCTTTGGTTAGTTCTAACTGCTGTAAAAAAATATCTTCTATAAAGGGAGTGACCTGTAAGCAACAAAAATTTGTCTCTCTGTTTGGAAGCTGAAAAGTTCTAGGTCAAAACATCAGTGAATTTGCTATCTTGGGAGGCTGCAGTTCCGCTTTGTAGATAGCCATCTTCTCGTTACATCTTCACAGGGTAGAAGGGATGAGATTTCTGAGGTATCTTTTAAGGGACACAGATCTCATGAGCTAATCATATCTCAAAGACTACTCTCTGATACCAACCATTATATTGGACATTAGGATTTTAAAGTATGAATTTTTGGAGACATTAAATCATTTTATACAAAAGATACAAAAATGCTGGCCAACTGTTTTTGGCGCTAAGCCTAAAATGACTGGCCACTTCTGTAGTGTATTGGCTTTTTGTCTGACTCTCCCTTAACTGAAAGTGTTCTCTGGGCAAGGTAATGTCTTACTGGTTGTTTTATTGCAGTATGTGGCTCAGTGCCTGGCATATACAATAGATGTTTAGAAAATATTTCTGAAATAAAGTTTTTATGATTCATATATTTTCAATTCATTTGCCACCTCTAGAGAATGAAAAGAAGCAGAATGCATTCACAATTAATATGAAAGCACAGTCTCCCTCCTTTTCTTTTTCCACATCCCCCTCCGACTTGTCCTCCTCCTTCATGTTCTGCCCTTTCCTCTCATCAGGAGCTCAAGAACTCCTGCACCTGATGTAAAACCATAGGATCTCTAGCCAGGTCTTTGTGTTATAACCTGTCCAGTGTTGATGTGTCCAAGACACAGACAGCCAATGTTCTCTTAGCATGCCCCTCACCCACTCATAATGAGTCAGAGACAGGGACAAAGAGACAGGAACAGGAGACAGGGACAAAGCCAATGTCAAGGCAAGGAAGTGTGTGGTTATGCACACATTGAAAATAGCAATTTTAAAAATAAAAAAGGGTTTTCTATATAAAACTGGTGTCATATACTTCAGAAGCCCTATATTTATTTATTTTATTGGTATGGTGCTGAGGGAAGAAAAACCTTTATTTACAGACAACAGTTTCTGCCTTATCTCATTTGCTGATTTTGGTACTCTAACAGCATATGGTAAAACTCAATAAATATTTGTTGAATTGGATGTTTTGGTGGTAAGGGAAATGAACCCTGTTGAACCCCACAAAAGCACTTTGGTCAGGAACTTTGCTTGTATTTCATCACGTTGGAACCTTCTGGATTATAAATATCATGGATACACATTAGCTTCAGAATCAACACTTGGTATTTTGCTCATTGTCTTTCTCCATTTTTGTTTTTTTGGCTATAGAGGCAAATCTTATAAGGTGATGACATGAAGGTGTTTCTCAGAGCTTTTTGAGAGCAATTCAGTTGATCCAGACATTGCTTAGAGTTTCAGAGATGACTTACTTACTAATACATGGTACACATTACAGAGCAACAGACTGAATACACATAAGGTTCTCACCATGATTCCAAGAACAGGTGATGCTGTTCAAGAAACATGAAAGACTAAGGCATGCCACTATGTTTTCTTTCTCATTTTTTGTCTTCTTAACTGCTTATTCTAAAAATGGTGTTATACAAAGAGTGGGAAAGACAGAACAATTTAACTTTCTTTTTGTTTTCTGCTTCCTTAAGCAACCTATGTAATCGACGAGCTGAAGGCAGATGTCATTGGTTAGGTATAATGAGAAGTAAAACACAATCAGTTGAGTCTGGGTTTTTGTTTTACCTGCTTCATGAGACTGAAACACTTGTACAAATTCTGAAATATGACATATAATTTTAATGATGCTGCATATTAGCAAATATTTTTATAGTTGCATTGAAAACTTTTGTTTTTGGCCGAATCAAGAGTAAAATTCATGCTACTAACTTACATGTTTAATTTTTCTTATAAAAAATTGGACAGGAAATTGAAACACACTGTAAATGACAAATTGAGAATGAGGACATGGAAGAGAGAGAAATTGTTATGTACTTGTACCTTTAATGACCCCCTTCCCTGGCTTTTTTAATAAGTAGCTCTACGTGACATTTTCATTTTAAGCTGAAGTAGGCAAATTGTGTAGCTTTCCCTGCCTGCCTTTCCGACTGATGACGTGAACATTCACCCACCTGACAAATATTGACAGAGTTCCGATTAGTGCATAGATCTGGAAAGATAGCTTAGGTAGTGAGTAACTGCAACTGAGAAGCAGAAATTAAGTTTAACCTGGCCATCCAGAAAGGTGCCCTTAGGGTGATACTCTGCTGTATGCTGGGGAGGCTCCTGATCATGTGTGTCCCTGAGAGTCACTGAGACAAAACTCCCATAGGTGCTGCCTAAGCAAGCTCCTTTGGGTGTGATGGAGGCTTTTCTATACCTCTTTGGCTTGGGAATGTAAGGAGAGGCTACTAACCCGAACGATTAACATCTTTATCAGGCTACAAGGCTTATTCTGAGTTCTTCTCTGTTTATCCTCCTGGGAAGAATATTAGGTATTCTTTGTGTTAACTGAAGGAAGTAAGCAGTGGGCAATTAGTCCATGCCAGCTCATCTTAATCCACCTTCACCAGAGGCTGATAGAAT
Organism: Uromys caudimaculatus; assembly: GCA_028551405.1. Taxonomy (NCBI): domain Eukaryota; kingdom Metazoa; phylum Chordata; class Mammalia; order Rodentia; family Muridae; genus Uromys; species Uromys caudimaculatus. The sequence continues at coordinate 46,182,281 of CM052718.1, read as the reverse complement.
TAATCTCTTAATACTGGGCCCTTAAAAAAATAGTACAGGACTTTGGCACTGAGGAGATTGTTCAGTGGGTAAGAGATCTTTCTGTGGAAGTAAAAAAAAAAACAAAAAACTGGGCTTTAATTCTTAATACCACATAAAAAGCACACACACATACACACACACAGAGGGGGCAATGGACAGACAGACACACATACACACACAGAGGGGATGGACAGACAGACAGACAGACACAGTGTGTGTGTGTGTGTGTGTGTGTGTGTGTGTGTGAGAGAGAGAGAGAGAGAGAGAGAGAGAGAGAGAGAGAGAGAGAGAGAGAACTGATCCTGTTTCCTTGTCTTTTAAGATAACATTCTGATTTCCCACCATTAATCATGAAGGACATACTTTCAGCCCTGGTATCATTTTTTACCTTTAAGTGAAAGTAGGTGATGACAGTCACATTTATAATTTCTCTTAGGTTATAGCTTGAAGCCTTTACATCCATGGCTTCATGGAAAGGAAAATCCAAGTAGTTAAGATATGGCTTGAAATTTCAATCAGTGATGACAATTGTGTCTATATTTTAATTAATTATCACTTGTTTGTAGTTCTTGTAAAGTATTTCTTTACTGTTCTCCTTAGTGTGAGATGCTCATAACCTCTCAATAAGGCTTTATAAAAATCACAGCCTTATGAATTCATTTAGGTGTATATGCAATATTTATTAAGGTCCATGTACTTGCTAGGTAGTTAGACTGAACGGGATGAGAATGATGCTAACAACCTTCCATGTTCAAAGGGCTCTTGGCTGAGTCTGGTGGAACCTAATCTCCTCAAAGTCACTTATAAGCATAATGGCTTAAATTTTTTGAGGCATGGTCATCACTCAAATGGTTTTGTATTACTAATATAATTAAAGAACAGTAGAAACTAAAACTTGGATAGTAAAGTTTTTGTTAGAAAAACTTTAAAATTTTTTCTTAAATGGTACTTGTGTGACACAAACAAACTTGTCCAGCCCTCAAACCCAGCTAATCAAAAACTGAATTAATAAAAAGCAACAAAAAAAGTCTTGCACAAATAATCTTCCTTGGGACTCTTAGATGATCATAGCCTCTCAATAAGTCTTTATAAAAATTCATAGCCTTATCAATTCATTTGGTTGAATATGCAATATTCCTTAAGGTCCATGTGCTTGATAGGTACTGAGCTTGGATGGGATGTAAATGATGCCACAAGCTTCCATGTTCAAGGGGCTCTTTGCTGAGTCTAGTGGAAGATACATATCTTGTTACCTGATTGCCCACACAATTGAAAATTGTACTTAGCATTGTGAAATAAAGGCCTACACATTTGCATTGTTGTAAAACAGGATGTCAGACCTACCTGGCCAGAAAGTCAGGGGGCATATTTAATCAGAATTTGTTGAACCAAAATTCTGAGCTGTTGTAGTGAGATCAAAAGGTCTGAGTATTTCCCTACATGATCATATGCCTGCACTTGCCTCATCTTACTTCACCTGTTCCTGTGGTCCTAGTGATTGATTCATCTTTCTAGCTACATAGCTAACAACTCCCTTCACTGTCTATAGAAGTTCTGGATTTGGTGAAGATGTTAGGGCTACCAATCCTATTGTTTGTGCCCCAGAAAGCACTATGGTTTGTTTAGTTCCCAGATCCAAGGAGTGAACTTACTATTATTATTTTGCGGAATGGACATTCTGCCAAAATGCTTTCTAAATTTGTAACTCTCTCTACATAGTTTAATACAGCTCTCAGATCCATTTGGAGAAGTTTCATTGTGCAGTGGATGGTGGTGAACGCAAAAACTCGCAAATGGTTGTAGTTCAAAGATTACATGTCAGTGGAGTGCTAAATCATAAATGAGACACTTGTATCACTTTTCCCTTCCCAAGGTTTAGAGGCCACTGTGGTAGAGAGGATGGAAGGATTGTAGGAGTCAGAAGTCATGGAGGACTAGAGCAAACCAGTGTCTTGGATATGACAGGACCAGTGCACTCATGAACTCACAGTATCTCTATTTGCCTAAATAAGACCTGTACAGGATCAAGCCAGTCAGTACTGCAGCATAGAATGGGAAGGGGCCAATATGCCCCTGCTCCTTTTTGAGAAGCAATGAATAGGAGATGTCTTCTCAGGGTGGAAGAGTCAATTTTATTTAAAGAGTGTGCTCTACTGAAAAGTCCTGCATTCAGGGACGTATTCACCGCACAAATTTGGCTCCATGAGTTATTAATTCTTTTAAAGGGGAAGAAGTTGGTAGCAGTGAGGTGAAGAGAGTGGAATCTGGGGGGTGTTAGTGAGAGATTGGGGGCTGCATGTTATCAAAATACATTGATTGAAAATTTCCTGTAATCAATACAATAGTTTAAAAAATGGACAATGATGACACATTTGGGAATAGAATGTAAGAATGATCTCATTTTCCTAGGAAAAATATACTTTAGGAATGAGGTTTTTCTCTATGTAGTTCAGAGGTTTGATCACACATGCACTGAGACTCAGTTGGGTGCATAGAGAACACACTTTTTTTTGTCAAGATCCTAGTGGGAGAACTGGGATGTTGAAGACACCCTGCTTGATACTTCTAATACAATATTCTTTGTTCTAATTTAACCTTTGTCTTCATATGGAATCAAATTCTCAGGAGATTGTAGTTTCTCCATCTACAAAAATGAGTGTCAGGCGAAACTGTTTTTGGAGAGATTATGTGGCTAGACACTGAACATTCATTTGGGTTCTGTGGAAGTGTGAGTGACATGTTGTAGGCAAAGAAAAAGTGTGGATGTAATTTTGTCATTATGTAATTTTTGATTTATGTCAGAAATGATTGGGTTCCTTGTAGGTAGAGATTCATGTTAATAGAAACAATTGTGAAGTTAAAACTTCTGCTACAAAACCATAGAAATCTGTTGATGAAAGCTTTGTGGTCATTTCTCATTGTTACTAGCTCAGTGTTGAATAGACTCTTAACTATTGCTGGTGGAATTTCTATTTTCTCTACCACTTTGTCTTCTTGTATTCGCTTCTTTCCAATCTTACACTTTATTACCTTGGAGCTAGTATCATAGTTAGAATTTTATTGCTGTGAAGAGGCACTATGACTACAGCAACTCTTATAAAGAAAAGCATTTAGTTGGGGCTGACTTACACTGTTTAGAAGTTTAGTTCATGATCATTATGTCAGGGAACCTTGGCAAAGTACAGGCAGGCATGGTGCTGGGGTAGGGACTGAGAGTTTTACATCTTGATCAACACGCAGCAGAGAGAGAACCAACTTAAGCTTCTAAGACCTAAAAGCTCCCCAAAAGTAACAGACCACCACCAGCAAGGCCAAACCTACTCCGACAATGCAACACTATGGGTCAAGCATTCAGATACATGAATCTATGGGGGCCATTCCTTTTCAAATTGCCACAGCTAGAGAGTAGTGAGGGGTTTATAGACTATCCAGTCCAGTGCTTTATAAACTTCATGTGAGTCTTTCCAAGGATCCATAAATGTCGACCAAGGATAGATGAGTCAAGCAGTTCTCACTTTTAAATCCCAATAGTACCACTCCTGTCCAGTGAATTCAGTTGGATTCTGCATATATTTAAAAAGTATATATTGCTAAAATGTGATTGAACACTATCAATAGTTTTAGTCTCTGCTTTATAGAATATGAAACTGAGCACCAGACGGGAATGGTTGGTTTAAAGCCATATAAACGTAGCATCACAACACAACTCGTGCCTCAAGATTCACAGTCTAAGACATGTAGAGCTCTCTTCTTAAAATGTTCTGCCTCTGGCCCTTTTCCCATCTAAGGAAAAGCAGCTTAAAAATGAAATGTTGACCCAGGAGCGTCACAGTTAAAGATGTCTGTTTTTTTTTTCATTTAGGATTAGATGCTCACAGTTGGCTGGATTCCCTAAAAGGTTACTGGAGAGAGAAATAATTGAGAAATGCTGCCAGACATAAAATGACAGAAAGGATGAGCAGAGTTGAAGTAGAAATTCAGCTCAGAAAAAAGGAGCAACACTACCTGGGGACAGGATATTGGGAACAGACTCTAAGTAGGTGAGACAAATCCTAGAACACTCGCTGCAACAATGGCCTGGAAGCAGCAGGCAGAAAAGCAGATTTGATTTTACAATGGTATCTAGTCACAGAAGATAAGCAGACTCTTTGGGTCTGGAAACATACAAAATGGAATCACAGCATGGCAGGGAGATTGTCCTGTTCCTCAGTAACACAGTTCTTAAAGAAAGGGCTATTCTGTTTTGATAGCTCAGCAGCAGAAGGACCAAGATGAATGGTAGAAACTCTGAGCAGAGTAATGAGTGGATAAGTGGCTTCTGATGGAGGAATTGACGATGTATAATGCTTTTAAGGGACCATCATCATAGTTTCCCATTACATTGCTAGGAACAAGAGACACCAAGTACGGAGTGAAATTACTTGGCTCCAGAGAGATTTAGTGGAAGATGATTGCATATGGTTAAGGATATCAGAAAATAGTTTAACCTTGGGAGAATCAATTTATCAACAAATGGGCAACCAAGCAAGAAGTATGGACAACTTAATATAAGATAGATATCTTTTCCTCAGTACTCTCAGCTATGGGATGACTAAGACAAAACTATAATCCCTTGGCCTTGACTATTCTTTGTTACTTCTTGAGGGTCTTTAAACTTGTGTTTTCTATTGTCTGAAGTAGTCATTTTTCATCTCCTGACTCTTCACATAAGATCTTAAAGAAAGTGCTATTCAATTTTGGCTTTCTTCTTCTTCTTCTTCTTCTTCTTCTTCTTCTTCTTCTTCTTCTTCTTCTTCTTCTTCTTCTTCTTCTTCTTCTTCTTCTTCTTCTTTTTCTTCTTCTTCTCCTCCTCCTCCTCCTCCTCTTCCTCCTCCTCTTCCTCCTTCTCCTCCTCCTTCTCCTTCTTCTTCTTGGCCAGATCTTATGTCCCACAAAGAACTATAGACAACTAAGAAATACTGAGAGTAGGAGCATACCAATTGGTTATCCAATTCAAAATGGTCAGCTCTGAAAATATACACACAAGTGACATTATACAGGTCAAGCATGTTGTACTTATGTAATTAGGAATGTATGTATGTACATGTGTATATATGTATGTAAAAACGAATGAACAAGTCATGAGTTTGAAATATTGAGGAGTTGTGTATGAGAGTTTGGAGAAAGAAGAGGAAAGGGAAATATAATTATATTATAATCCCCCAAAATAAAAGAAATAATTTTTAAAAGCCTATTTTAGTGGTAGAATGCTTGCCTAGCATGCGCAAGGCCTAGTGTTTGCTCCATGGCACCACAACAAAGACAGTTATTTCTACTCTTTAACCTTGATTCCACACTCATATGCTTATAGAAGGGACAGTGTTTTCATAGTTGGATGAACACATTTTAGAGAGTATTGCTATAAACTCCCATAACTAAAACTTAATCTCACATACCAAAATACACGCTATGAGTAGATAAGGAGTTCTATGTATAAATGATCTGTGGGTCCTTATACATATTATTTTTCTCCAGGAAGCACCTCTGTTCATGTACACAGATGTACGCTCAACAATAAATTCCCGTAGGCTCAAGCCCTACAGCCATGGTTTAACTCAGAATAGTTCATGCAGCTTCATAAAATTTCTATTACCAGCCAGTAAACAAACATTGGAAAAATTCAATTTAGACTAGTGGAGTTTGAAAATCACATTTGATTATACATGTGCTATGAGAGAACATAAACCTACTACACTGTCCTGCCTAAACGTTAGGTCACTGACGAGTTATAGGATTTGGGACTGGAGGTCAACTTGTTTGATTGCAAGATTACCTTATTGATTAAAAATATAGTTGTAATATGGATAAGCAACTGTCTATCTGTTTACAAAGGATTAGTGAAAACAGAATTCTCAAACTGTATCTCTTTTCAATGCAGTTTTTCATATTTTTTTAATTTGATAGTATTAAGTGATTCTCTACTTCTATTGATCTCTCTGAAGGCATGCCTGTTCATACTCCAAGGAACATCTTTTAAATTAAATAAATGAGCTGCTTAAACAATTTATCATTACATAAATTTTCATTACATAATTTATTTATTTCCTTTGAATTTTCTTGCTTTAGAAGGGTCTAATGTTGTTAGTTTTATTTGGCAATTTCTCGATCATCATCCTGCATTGAAAAATCACTACAACTTGGATGGCTTGACAAAACTGAAATTTATTCTCTCTCAGCTGTGGAGTTTAAAAGTCTGAGGAGACCTGGAAAGGGGAAAACATTTGAAATGTAAATAAAGTAAATATCCAGAAAAAAACATACAAAACATTAAACACTAAAGAAATGAAAACACAAAGTCTGACGGTACTGGTAGAACTGTGTTCCCTCTGAAGCCAGGGAGCGACCCTGCTGTGCTTCTTTATCTTATGTTTGTTGCTAACCGGCCTTGTCATGCCCTTGCTTTGGCACTAAAATCCAAAATTCCTGCTTCGCTATTCTCTCTCTCTCTCTCTCTCTCTCTCTCTCTCTCTCTCTCTCTCTCCATATGTGTGCACATGCAAGGGTTCATACATGCAGGTATGTGGAGGTATCACTTCTGTAGTCATTATCCACTGGTTTCTTTTCTTTCAATAACAAGAATTTATTTTAAAATTTAGCAAACAAATATAAACCCAAGAAGTTACACATTGGCTTTGTATTTAGAGGGTAGGCACATACTTCTTTTTTTTTTTTTTAAATTAAATTATTTTATTTATTTATATTCCAAATGGTGCTCCCCTTTCTGGTCCCCCCTCCTAGAGTTCTTCACCCTATCCTCCTTCCCCTTTGCCACTGAGAGGGTGATTCCCCACTCACTCACCCCCCCTTACCAACCCACCCCCAGCATCCCCCTCCTGTGAGGCATCAAGTCTCTATAGAACTAGGTCAGGATTAGGTGCATCCTCTCCCCATGAGGCTGGTTTTTTTTTCTTTTTTTTTTTTTGAGACAGTCAGGTCTCTCACTGGGATGAGTTTAGGCTGGGCTGACCAGTCAGGGATCTGCCTTCCTAACACTGGTTACAAGTTGTCTTAGTCAGGGTTACTATTGCTGGTATGAAATACCATGACCAAAGCAACTTGGAAAGGGAAGGGTTTACACAGCTTATACTTTGGCATCACAGTTCATCATCAAAGGAAGTCAGGACAGGAACTCAAGCAGGGCAGGAACCTGGAGGCAGGAGCTGATGCAGTTGCCATGGAGGGGCACTTCTTATTGGATTGCTTTTCACCTGTTGCCCAGTCTGCTTTTTAATAGAACCTAGAACAAGCAGTCCAGAGATGACATCACCCACAATTGGCTGGTCTCTCCTCCATGAATCATGTCTTAGTCAGGGTTTCTATTCTTGCACAAACATCATGACCAAGATGCAAGTTGGGGAGGAAAGGGTTTACTTAGCTTACACTTCCAATTGCTGTTCATCATGAAAGGAAGTCAGGACTGGAACTCAAGCAGGTCAGGAAGCAGGAACTGATGCAGAGGCCACGGAGCAATGCTGCTTACTGGCTTGCTTACTTTGGCTTCCTCAGTCTGCTTTCTTATAGAGCCCAAAACTACCAGCCCACAGATGGTACCATCCACAAGCCCCCCCCCCCTTGATCACTAATTGAGAAAATGTCTTACAGCTGGATCTCATGGAGGCATTTTCTTAACTGAAGCTCCTTTCTCTGTGATAACTCCAACTTGTGTCAAGTTGACACACAAAATCAGCCCATACAGATCACTAATTAAGAAAACGCCCTACAAGCTTACCTAAGCCTGATCTTGAGGAGACATATTCTCAGCTGAGGCTCCCTTCTCTTTGATGACTCCAGCTTGTGCCAAGTTGATCTAAAATTGTCTAGTTGCAAATGTGCCACCACACATGGCTATTAAACAGCAGGTTGTAAGGATGAAACTCAGGTCCTCATGCTTGAGCGCAAAACTTGAGAATGTTATCTAGCCCTCTACTTCTACTCCACATGGCTTTTCTTCTTTGTATTTCTGGATGTCTCTGTATCCAAATATATCTCTGGTCTTAAGCACAAATCATTTAACATAGAACCCAGTACACTAAAGTTTGTGACTTTTTTCTATTATACTGCATTACTGAGTATAAGTCACATTTTCAGACACACACACAGACACACACAGACACACAGAGAGAGAGAGAGAGAGAGAGAGAGAGAGAGAGAGAGAGAGAGAGACAGAGAGAGACAGAGAGAGACAGAGACAGAGACAGAGAACGTGCCTACCAGCTATACACCAGTGTTAAACGGACATAATTCATTCCAGTATAGCCAGCTGTCAAGGGCCCAAATTTTTGTCTCCTCCTATATGAAGATAACATCACTCTAGCATGACATTTTCAAGTTTTAATTATTCCAGCATCAAGTCTAAATCCCAGGCATCATTAAATGTAATTAACCCCTATACTCTCAAATATGCTCCAAATCATCTAAATCAGATTTGGGTAGGACTTTGGTCCATGCCAAGGTGAATTCCTCTCCACGTGTGCAGGAGAAAAAGAAATCTGCTTCTAAAGTGCAATGATGGGGCAGGCATAGGGTAGGAACTGTCCATTTCCAAAGGGGGAAAATGGAAGGAGATGGGTAAGCTTCCACACTGACAAAACAGGTCCCGTTATCCTCAAAGAGTGGAGAACACTAATCTATGGCTTGATGCTCTTTGTGGCCCTCAAAGGTGGGAGGCAACTCTGTCTTGATATTATGTGGCCATTCGATCACAGTCTTCTTCCTCCTGTCTTAAAAGGTGATGCACTTTCTCTGCCTAGGAACTGTTAGCTTCTTGTCTGCCTACAAAGTCCTTTAAGTTCAAAACTTCCCTTTACTTGTTTCTGTTCAAGATACAGTGGTTGGCAGTACGTACTTCACAACCTTGAAAGTCATCTGTGGTGATCAAGTAGAGCCACGCCGTTACACAAGAAGCTCATCAGAAATCTTCCCTGGATAAATCACTTGCATTTTCTACATTTTTTTTCTGAGATGATTGATTGGAGGCATAAATCATATGCCCAAATTCATCAGCAAAAGGTTGGTGTTCCCTCCTACACTGCTGGTGGGAGTGAAAACATGTACAACCACTCTGGAAATCAATTCGGCAATTCATCAGAAAATTGGGAATAGTTCTACCTCAACACCAAGCTATACCACTCCTGGGCATATACCCAAAGATTATCCACCTCCCACAAGGACACTTGCTCAACTATGTTCATAGCAGCTTTATTTGTAATAGCCAGAAACTGGAAACAACCTAGATGTCCCTTAACTGAAGAATGGATAAAGAAAATGTGGTTCTTTAATTTCAGCTAGGAATTTTGTGGGCAAATGGATCAAACTAGAAAATATCATCCTGAATGAGGTAACCCAGACCCCAAAGGATGTGTATGGTATGTACTCACTTAAAAGTGGATATTATTAGCCATAAAATACAGGATAACCATGCTACAATCTACAGACCTAAAGAAGTCAAATAACAAGGGGAGTTCAAGGGAGGATGGCCAAATCCTTCTCAGAAGGGGAAATAAAACAGATATCAGAGGTTAATGGAGAGAGAGAACTGGGTGGGAAAGGGAAGAAGGGAGAGGGGAGAGGGGAGAGGGGAGAGGGGAGATGGAGGGAATTGGAGCAGGGGGGTTATGTGTAGGGAGAGCAGGGAAGAGAGAACAGAGATCTGTGGTGGGCAGGAGGATGTGTATCTTTAGGGTGTTCCAGAGACCTGGCATGGGGGGAGAGCACCAGGGTGTCTATGGGGACAACTTTAGCTAAGACTTTTGCAATGAGGAATGTGGATCTTGAAGTAGCCACCTCCTGTAGCCAGGCAGGACTCCCAGTGGAGGGATAAGGAAAGCAACTCAACCCATAAAATCTTTGGCCCAAAATGTGTCCTGCCTACAAGATGTGCAGAAACAAAGATAGAGCAGAGACCGAGGGAATGACCAACCAATGCCTAGTCTAAATTGAGACCCATTCCATGGGCAAGAACCAATCCCAGACATTAATAATGATACTCTTGTTATGCTTGCTGTACTGGCTGGTTTTGTGTATCAACTTGACACAAGCTGGAGTTATCACAAAGAAAGGAGCTTCAGGTGAGGAAATGCTTCCATGAGATCCAGCTGTAAGGCATTTTCTCAATTAGTGATCAAGGGCGGGAGAGTGATGCCATCCCTGGGCTGGTAGTCTTGGATTCTATAAGAAAGCAAGGTGAGCAAGCCAGGGAAAGCAAGTCAGTAAGTAACATCCCTCCATGGCCTCTGCATCAGCTCCTGCTTCCTGACCTGCTTGAGTTCCAGTCCTGACTTCCTTTAGTGATGAACAGCTATGTGGAAATGTAAGCTGAATAAACCCTTTCCTCCCCAACTTGTTTCTTGGTCATGATGTTTGTGCAGGAATAGAAACCCTGACTAACACACTTGCAGACAGGAGCCTAGCATTACTGTCCTCTGAGAGGCTCCACCAGCTGCCAATGGAAAGAGGTACAGAGACTCACAGCCGAACATTAGATAGTGCTTGAGGAATCTTGTTGAAGAGTTGGGGGAAGGATTGAAAGACCCAAAGAGGACAGGGGCTCCACAGGAATACAAATAGAGTCAACTAACCTGGACCTTGGGGGTGGATAGCAGAGACTGAACCTTCAACCAAACAGTGAGCATGGGCTTAGACTCCCCACACGTATGTAGCAGAGGCAAAGCTTGGTCTTCATGTGGGTTTACTAACAACTGGAATGGGGGCTATTCCTAATACTGTTGCCTGCTTGTGGATCCTGTTTCACCTAGTCTGGCATCAGTGGAAGAGGATGTACCTAGCCCTGCAGTGTGGAGTGTATGTGGGGGCGGTACCCAGGGTGTGTCCCCCTTCTCAGAGGAGAAGGGAGGAGTGGATGAAGGGAGGAGCTGTGTGAGGGGTCCTGGGAGGTAAGGGGGGACTGATATTGGGATGTAAAGTGAATAAATAAATAAATTTAAAAAGGTTGGTGTTCCATCTTGAAATTCAGTCTCATATTTTACAATATATACAAGCCAATAATAGCCCATATAATAATCTTCAGCTCTCTTTGCTTGGTAGTTCCTTCATTAGTTTACTTGTTTCACATTTTACTAGAAGTAGCAAGAAGAAACCAAGCTGTACTTTTCACACGATGCTTGCAAATCTCATTTCATTATACCAGTTACCTATGTGCAAGTTCTACCTTGTTCATTAAAAAAATATATCATTTCTTTGTGATTCCATACTTGTATACACTGAAATATTATCTTATCTATCCCCATTTTCTCTCCCAACACTTTCCACGTCCCCTGCCCACACTCCATCTCAACTTCATGTTTATTTATTTATTTTCTGGTAACTCACTAACTCCAGTTAGTGCTGCCTGTATATTCGTGACTGTGGAGCCAGTTACTGGGGTGTGCAAATCATATTATTGACCACACTCTCATCAAAATAATGATGCTTCCTTCCTATCCATGGCCCAATGTCTTTTCAGGAAGTGATGGGGTCTGGAGATGATCTGCCCCAGCTATGCTGGGATTTAGCCTTTATTGATTTTGTGTAAGTTTTGTGAAAGTTTTATATTTTCTTTCTTTCTTTTTTTTTTTTATTTTTAAAGGTTACTCCATTTACTGGTTTTCTTTTTTATTTATTTTTTTATTTTTTGATACTTTATTTACATTTCAAATATTTCCCCCTTTCCAGGTCTCCACTTTGGAAACCCCCTATCCCGTCCTCCCTTGCCTTGCCTCTATGAGGGTATTCCCCCACCCACCCGACCCACCCACTCCCATCTTCCCTCCTTGGCATTTCCCTATTCTAGGGCATCTAACACCCTCAGGCCCAAGGGCCTCTCCTCCCCCTGATGGCCAACAAGGCCCTCCTCTGCCACATATGTGGCCCAAACCATGGGTCCCTCCATGTGTATTCTTTCGTTGGTGATCCAGTTTCCTGGAGCACCGGGGGGTCAGGCCAGTTGACATTGTTGCTCCCTCGATGAGGCTGCAAACTCCCTCAACTCCTTCAGTCCCTTCTCCAATTCCTCCATCTGGGACCTCACGCACAGTCCAATGGTTGCTGTGAAATGAAACTTGGGTATTCCGAACTTTTGGGCTAATATCCACTTATCAGTAAGTATGTACCATGTTTGTTATTTTGTGACTGAACTCAGGATGATATTTTCAAGTAACATTCATTAGCCTGTGAATTTCATGAAGTCATTGTTTTTAATAGCTGAGTAGTACTCCATTGTATAAATGTACCACATTTTCTGTATCCATTCCTCTGATGAGGGACATTTGGGTTGTTTCCAGCTTCTGGCTATTATAAATATGGCTGCTATGAACATAGTGGAGCATGTGTCCTTATTACATGTTGGAGCATCTTCTGGGTATATGCCCAGGAGTGGTATAGCTGGGTCCTCAGGTAGTATTATGTTCATTTTTCTGAGGGTCCACCAAACTGATTTCCAGAGTGGTTGTACCAGCTTGCAATCCCATCGCAATGGAGGAGTATTTCTCTTTCTTCACATCCTCGCCAGCATCTGCTGTCACCTGAGTTTTTGATCTTAGCCATTCTGACTGGTGTGAGGTGGAATCTCAGGGTTGTTTTGATTTGCATTTCCCTGTTGACTAAGGATATTAAACATTTCTTTAGGTGCTTCTCAGCCCTATGAGTTTCCTGAGTGAGAATTCTCTGTTTAGCTCTGTTCCCCATTTTTTGATAGGGTTATTTGGTTCTCTGAAGTCTAGCTTCTTGAGTTTTTTGTATATATTGGATATTAGCCTTCTATCTAATGTAGGATTGGTAAAGATCTTTTCCCAATCTGGTGGTTGCTGTTTTGTCTATTGACAGTATCCTTTGCTTACAGAAGCTTTGCAATTTCATGAGGTCCCATTTGTCGATTCTTGATCTTAGAGCATAAGCCATTGTGTTCTGTTCAGGAACTTTTCTCCTGTGTTCGAGACTTTTCCCCACTTTCTCTTCTATTAGATTCAGTGTATCTGGTTTTATGTGTGTAGGTTCTTGATCCACTTGGACTTGAGCTTTGTACAGGGAGATAGGAATGGATCAATTTGCATTCTTCTACATGTAGACTGCCAGTTGAACCAGCACCATTTGTTGAAAATGCTGTCTTTTTTCCACTGGATGGTTTTAGCTCCTTTGTCAAAGATCAAGTGACCATAGGTGTGTGGGTTCATTTCTGGGTCTTCAATTCTATTCCATTGATCTACTTGCCTGTCACTTTACCAATACTATGCAGTTTTTATCACTACTGCTCTGTAGTACAGCTTGAGGTCAGGAATGCTGATTTCCCCAGAAGTTCTTTTGTTGTTGAGTTTTTGCTATCCAGGGTTTTTTGTTATTCCACATGAATTTGAGAATTGCTCTTTCTAAGTCTATGAAGAATTGAGTTGGGATTTTGATGGGTATTGCATTGAATCTGTAGATTGCTTTCTGCAGGATGCCCAATTTTATTATATTAATCTTGCCAATCCGTGAGTATGGGCGATCTTTCCATCTTCTGACGTCTTCTTTGATTTCTTTCTTCAGAGACTTGAAGTTCTTGTCATACAGATCTTTCACTTGTTTGATTAGAGTCACATCAAGATACTTTATATTGTTTGTGACAATTGTGAAGGGTGTCATTTCCCTAATTTCTTTCTCAGCCTGTTTATCTCAGCCTGTATAGGAAGGCTACTGATTTGTTTGAGTTAATTTTATATCCAGCCACTTTGCTGAAGTTGTTTATTAGCTGTAGCAGTGCTCTGGTGGAGTTTTTCGGGTCACTTAAGTATACGATCATATTATCTGCAAAGAGTGATATTTTGATTTCTTCCTTTCCAATTGGTATCCCTTTGACTTCCTTTTGTCGTCTAATTGCTTTAGCTAGGACATCAAGTACTATATTGAATAGATAAGGAGAGAGAGGGCAGCCTTGTCTAGTCCCTGATTTTAGTGGGATTGCGTCGAGTTTCTCTCCATTTAGTTTGATGTTGGCTATTGGTTTGCTGTATATTGCTTTTACTATGTTAGGTATGGGCCTTGAATTCCTGATCTTTCCAAGACTTTTATCATGAAGGGATGTTGAATTTTGTCAAATGCTTTTTCAGCATCTAAGGAAATGACCATGTGGGTTTTTCTCTTTGAGTTTGTTTATGTAGTAGATTATATTTATGGATTTCTGGGTATTGAACCATCCCTGCATCCCTGGGATGAAGCCTACTTGATCCTGGTGAATGATCCTTTTGATGTGTTCTTGGATTCGGTTTGCAAGAATTTTATTGAGTATTTTTGCATTGGTATTCATAAGGGAAATTGGTCTGAAGTTTTCTTTCTTTGTTGGGTCTTTGTGAAGTTTTGGTATCAGTGTAACTGTAGCTTCATAGAATGAATTGGGTAGTGTTCCTTTTGTTTGTATTTTGTGGAACAGATTGAAGAGTATTAGTATTATGTCTTCTTTGATGGTCTGATAGAATTCTGCACTGAACCCATCTGGTCCTGGGTTTTTTTTTTTTTTTTTTTTTTTTTTTTTTGGTTGGGAGACTTTTAATGACTGATTCTCTTTCTTTAGGGGCTATGAGACTGTTTAGATGCTTTATCTGATCCTGACTTAACTTTGGTATTTGATATCTGTCTAGAAAATTGTCCATTTCATCCAGATTTTCCAATTTTGTTGAATATAGGCTTTTGTAGTAGGATCTGATGATTTTCTGAATTTCCTCAGAATCTGTTGTTATATCTCCCTTTTCATTTCTAATTTTGGTAATTTGGATACTGTCTCTGTGCCCTCTGGTTAGTCTGGCTTATCGATCTTGTTGATTTTCTCCAAGAACTAGCTCCTGGTTTTGTTGATTCTTTGTATAGTTCTTTTTGTTTCTACTTGGTTGATTTCAGCCCTTAATTTGATTATTTCTTGCCTTCCACTCCTCTTGGTTGTATTAGCTTCTTTTTGTTCTAGAGCTTTCAGGTGTTCTGTTAAGCTGCTAGTATATGCTCTCTCCAGTTTCTTTTTGGAGGCATTCAGAGCTATGAGTTTTCCTCTTAACACTGCTTTCAATGTGTCCCATAGGTTTGAGTATGCTGTACTTTCATTTTCATTAAATTCTAGGAAGTCTTTAATTTCTTTCTTTATTTCTTCCTTGGCCAAGTTATCTTTGAGTAGAACATTGTTCAGCTACCATGTGTATGTGTGCTTTCTGTCTTTTTTGTTGCCATTGAAGACCAGCCTTAATCAGTAGTGATCTGACAGGAGGCATGGGATTATTTCAATCTTCTTATAACTTTGAGGTTTGCTTTGTGACCGATTATATGATTAATTTTGGAGAAGGTACCATGAGGTGCTGAGAAGAGGGTATATTGTTTTGATTTAGGATGAAATGTTCTATAGATATCTTTTAAATCCATTTGGTTCATAACATCTGTTAGTTTCATTGTGTCTCTGTTTAGTTTGTGTTCCTAAGATCTGTCCATTGCTGATAGTGGGGTGTTGAAGTCTCCCACTATTATTGTGTGAGGTGCAATGTGTGCTTTGAGCTTTAGTAAAGTTTCTTTTATGGATGTGTGTGCCCTTGCATTTGTAGCATAGATGTTCAGAATTGAGAGTTCTTTTGGGTAGTTTTCCTTTGATGAGGATGACGTGTCCTTCCTTATCTTTTTTGATGACTTTTGGTTGAAAGTCGATGTTATCCGATATTAGAATGGCTACTCCATCCTGTTTCTTGGGACCATTTGCCTGGACAATTGTTTTCCAGCCCTTTATTCTGAGGTAGTGTTTGTCTTTAACATGGAGTTGTGTTTCCTGAATGCAGCAAAATGCTGGGTCCTGTTTCTGGATCCAGTCTGTCAGTCTATGTCTTTTTGTTGGGGAATTGAGTCCATTGATGTTAAGAGACATTAAGGAATAGTGATTGTTGCTTCCTGTTATTTTCAATGTTACTTTTATGTTTGTGTGGCTATCTTCTTTTCAGTTTGTTAAAAGATTACTTTCTTGTTTTTTCTAGGGTATAGTTTCTCTCCTTGAGTTGGAGTTTTCCATCTAGTATCCTTTGTAGGACTGGGTGTGTGGAAACATACTGTGCAAATTTGGTTTTGTCACAGAATATTTTGGTTTCACCATCTATGGTAATTGAGAGTTTTGCTGGGTATAGCAGCCTGCGCTGTCATTTGTGTTCTCTTAGGGTCTGTATGAGATCTGTCCAGGATCTTTTAGCTTTCATAGTCTCTGGTGAGAAGTCTGGTGTAATTCTGATAGGTCTGCCTTTATATGTTACTTGACCTTTTTCCCTTACTGCTTTTAATATTCTTTCCTTATTTTGTGTATTTGCTCTTTTGACTATACTGTGATGGGAGGAATATCTTTTTTGTTCCAATCTATTTGGAGTTCAGTAGGCTTCTTATATGTTTCTGTTCATCCCTTTCTTTAGGCTAGGGAATTTTTCTTCTTTAATTTTGTTGAAGATATTTATTGCTCTTTTAAGTTTGGAATCTTCACTCTCTTCTGTACCTATTTTCCTATTAGGTTCTGTCTTCTCATTGTGTCCTGCATTTCCTGGATGTTTTGGGTTAGGAGCATTTTACATTTCGCGTTTTCTTTGACTGTTGGGTCAATGTTTTCTATGGTATCTTCTGCACCTGAGATTTCTCTTCTATGTCTTGTATTCTGTTGGTGATGCTTGCATCTATGACTCCTGATCTCTTTCCTAGGATTTCTAACTCCAGGGTTGTCTCCCTTTGTGATTTCTTTATTGTTTCTATTCCTATTTTGGATAGTTGTGTTCATTTCTTTCAACTGTTTTGATTGTGTTTTCCTGTAATTCTTTAAACGATTTTTGTGTTTCCTCTTTAAGGGCTTCTTGTTGTTTACCTGTGTTCTCTTCTATTTCTTTTAGGGAGTTATTTATTTCCTTCTTAAAGCCTTCTATCATCATCATGCGATGTGATTTTAAATCTGAATCTTCCTTTTCTGGTGTGTTGGGGTATCCACAGCTTGCTGTGGTAGGAGAGCTGGGTTCTGACGATACCAAGTAGCCTTGGTTTCTGTTCCTTATGTTCTTGCCCTTGCCTTTCACCATCTGGTTATCTCTGGTGTTAGCTGGTCTTACTCTCTGACTGTGGCTTGTCCCTCCCGCAAGCCTCTGTGTCAATACTTGAAGACCAGCTCTCTCTGAGAGGAATTTGGGTTTGGAGAGCTGTGGCACAGGATCAGCTCTGGGGTGCAGACAAACCAGAAGGATCTTGTCCACAGCTGTCCCTTGGTTCCTGTGTACTGATGGCTCTGCAAGGGTCCCTCTTGATCCAGTGAATTTGAACAGAGGTGGTGGTCTTCCCTGTGCTCGAAGGTGTGTTAGCACTCCTGGAATACCAGCTCTTTCTTGGCACTATTTGAGTATGGAGCCCTGTGTCACAGGATCAGCTCCCTGGCTGCTGAAAGAAACCAGAAGACCACTCCTCAGTCCCTGTGTCCTGGGGATTCTGGGTGAGTCCCTCTGAGCAGACAGGCTTGTCCACACCCCTGGGAGTCTAGCTTTTCCCAGGCACTCTTTGGCTATGGAGCCCTGGTGGCCCAGGCAGAGGTCGCCAGCCACAGATGGTAACTGGAAGGCTCCTGTACCAGGATTTTCCTCAGTTCCTGTTTCCTGAGGATTCTAGGCGGGTCCCGCTGATCAGTAGTACTTGTCTTACCCCAACTCACGAGCTTTTCCACACTCCTGGGAGGCAAGCTTTCTCCTGGCACTATTTGGCTATGCAGCCCAGGTGGTCCAGGCAGAGGTCTCCCACCACAGATGAAAACCAGAAGGCTCCTCAAGTTTTATATTTTCTATGTGACAGTAGAATACAGTTTTATTGATTCTTTGTGAGTTTCATGTCATGCACCTCAATCCCACTCCTCCCCATCTGCCTACCCCTCAAAATAAAACAAATACACAAACATCAAAGCAACAACAACAACAACAACAACAGCGACACAAAGCATAGCAAACATCTCTTCGTGGAAGCCATAGTGTCACAGTATGTCCCTAGTATATCCCTCTGTACACACATCTTCACTTGCAAATGTTCATTGCAATGAGTTATTGGTCTGGTTCAAGAATCTCTGGCTTCTGTGACACCATCAATATTGGGTCCTCATTGGGATTCTCCTAGTTGCAATGTTGTTGCTCCATGCATGGAGATCCAGCAGCTTTGGATCAACAGGACTGGACTTTTCGAGTGTCCCAACCATTTGCAGATGATCTAGATTTTGGGGTGAGCCAATTCAGAGCACTGGATCTAGGCCTGGTGGTAGCTGGACTGGTCAGTCCACCAGCTCTCCCTTATCTGTACCACCAGGGTGAACTCTTCATCACTGCTCCAGATAGGCCACCCAATGCTACCATTGGCAGGAGGCAGCGTCAGCTCTCCTGCTCTCATGTCCTCGGGGCTAGCTTATCCACACCCACATCTCTAGAGTCAGCTCCACTGTGCTGCAATCAAAGTTCTGAGCCCATTCTCCCAAGTGCTGCAGCCTGTGAGGGGCTGGGACAGCTCTTCTGTTTTTACACCCTTGGGGCAGGCTCATTTGTAAACCCTCCACTAGGCCCAGCTAGACTATGCTGAGTGTTGCAGCAGGTGAGGGGCAGGGCCAGCTCACTTGCTCTCATCACACTGGTCCAGCTCTCCTGAGTGCCGCAGATGATAAGGGTCAAGGTAGACAAGGCATTACCCCTGCACCCGTGTCACCTCAGTGTAGATGAGTGAGGAGCCAGTTCATGAACCTGTAGGAAGCTTTCCAAACTGTTGGAGGTGGCAAGAGGTGTGTTGGTGGGGTGAGACATCACCTCTGTGCTTGTACTCCACAGCAAACAAGTGGCAAAGTCAGGTCTCACACATTCGCACCTGCTGACAGGACCAGCTCAGCTCCACTATGCTGCCTAGGTGAGGTGCAGTGCCTCCCAATTGCTGACTCCACAGGTGAGAGATGTTGCCAGCTCTTCAGAGTAGCCAGTGAAGGGCAGGGTCAGTTATGTACAGTCCCTGAATATCCATGAGGTCCTTGGTAGCTGTCCAGACCAGGGACATCCCATGTTCTCTAGTGATAATATGAGCTATTGACATCAATGCTGAGCCCTGCTGCTGTGTAGCCACAGACTCAGACCTAGCCCTCAGCAGTAGCTCAGGTTGAGACCTTACTGTGACCCCAGGTGGAAGGGCTGGACACTTATAAGAGGCTACTCCTCTCCACTCTCTAGTCTCCAGTTTCATCTCTCTTCATAATGCCTAAGCTGCTCCACTCCTCTTTCTCTTCCATCTGACCACAACATACTTGCACATTGTGGAGGTTCTCACTGAAGACTGACTACACCGCTGATAGGCCCCTGGGTGATACCCTCTATTGGTGCTGCATTGCATGGTACGGCCAGCCAGTGTCTATGGCTCACCTGTGCCATGCCTTGGAGGGCAGGTCTGTGGATATCATGGCAGTCTGAAGGTCTCTGTCTGTCTTCCTCTTCCAGTGCTGCGCTGCCTGGATTTGATTTGATTTGAATTGAATCGATTTGATTTTTATGAGTTCTAGGCATGAGACAACTTTGGCCACCAAGCCAGGCACCAAGCTAGGATGAATAAAGAAGTATCATCTGCTCTGCCCCTGGCAGATATAAGACATCATCACCAACGAGGTGTCCCTTTGCCTGTTGCCAGGGGAGTCCTTCTAATTCCTTATCGTACGATTGTCATTTCCTTCTGACACATCACCAAGAATTATTGAGAGTAATATTTTCGAAATTATAATTACAGCATTTCCATTATCTTTTGCCTCTTCCACATATCTCCTTGTTATCTCAGTACATTTTATTTTCCTATTTCTAACAATAGTCTGCTTCCGACCTATGTAATTCTCAAGGACAACAGGAGCTCTCTCTGTTATCTTTAATTCTTTCTGATCTGTCACCGGAATTGCAGCCAATGCCACGCATTTACCAAGACTCGCCCCAAACTTATGCTTTCTGTATCATGCTCCTGAACTCCTTCTATCCCCTCAAATCATTCAATTTCAATTTTTGCATTGCTAGGTATATGTCATAGTACTTCCCAGTGACAAACAAGTATAGTGAGGCTTCTTAAAAGGAGCAGAATTGATAGATACATGTACACATATGTGTATACATGTGTGTATATGTGCACATGTTACTTTTATTTAAATCATTGCTTTATAGAATTTTGAATCATGGAAAATGTGCAATTTGCAGGGCAGGTCAGCAGGCTGGGAATCCAAGCCAAGTTTTTTTTTTTTTGTTTTATATTTTCTTTATTTACATTTCAAGTGTTATCCCCTTTCCCGGTTCCCCCCCTCCCGGAAACCCCCTATCCCACCCCCTCCCCTGTTTCTATGAGGGTGTTCCTCCCTCTACCCACCAACTCCCACCTCCCCGCCCTTGATTCCCCTACACTGGGGCATCTATTGAACCTTCATAGGTCCAAGGACCATCCTCTGTTACATATGTGTCTGGACCCATGGTTCCCTCCATGTGTACTCTTTGGTTGTTTGGTGGCTTAGTCCCTGGGAGCTCTGGGTGGGTCTCATTGGTTGATATTGTTGTTCTTCCTATGGGGTTGCAACCCCTTCAGCTCCTTCAGTCCTTTCTCTAATTCCTACATTGGAGATCCTGCACTCAGTCTAATTCTGATTATTGTTTCAGAGCATGCTATACAAACAAAGGACTTGACCTCTTTTGTAGATGAGAATTCAGAGGTGAACTGAGTTGCTGAAGGTGGGCGTTAGTAGTAGTGGAGGACCCAGGCTTTGGGCTATCTGTCGAGCCAGCACTCATTGCCTTGGCTTGTATTGCATCCTTATCTATTAGAGCGTTTGATCTCCACTAGGAATCCCAGCTGACTTTGCCTGTTGGCTGTGTTCATGACCATCAACTTGGTTTCAGAATGATTGCATCTTACTTGCTCTCTGGCAGAGGATCTGATGTCTTCTGTTTCACAACTTAGCTGGCTTAGGACACACCTCTCACCTAGCAATGATGCCACTGAGATGTTCTCTTTAGTCATGCATGACTCCACATTAAAATGAATTATTTTGATATGAATGTAATCAGTGAATTAATCCAATGGTTGTATTTCTTTACCTTAGTTAGTCCCCAATAACAGCACAGAGAATCCAAGATTTACTTCAAGCCACACCTCAATATCTGGATCTCTAAATTACTTACCTTAACCCCTGATACCTGGAAAGCTAGTCTGGCTACTTCCCAACCCCAGCCCCATGATATTTGCTGTTTAATATTGTTCTAATTCTCTCTGCTTTAGATGTTCCTTCCCATGTTGTCTTCTTGGACCCTCTCCTCCTCATGGCAGATCTGAAACTCTCTCCCTTTCTCTCTCCTTCTCCTGGCTAGTGGGAGTTTCCACTCTATTGTTTTTTTTTTTTTTTTCCCAGCCATTGGGTGATCAGCATTTATTGCCAAGGCAGAGAATAAATGGTAAGAATTGTTTACCCAAACCTGATATAGGAGCTTCTAGGCATAAGTATTTCAATGCCATGTCCAATTGAAACAAGATATGAGGACAGAAAAATCAGCATTTTAATAATACAAGGATAACCTTTACACAGTGCATAAACACATTATGCTTGCACCCCATGCATTTTATTGAAGAAAGAAAGCAGTTTGTTCTGCATAGCACTTATTCATCAGTATTTTCTCTGAGGGAAACCTTCAGCTGATCCATAGGAGGCACCTTTTGCAGCAGTGCCTGCCTTGGTGCATCTCTAGATGATAGAAATAGATCAGAAGACTATGAGCATTTCTCACAGGACCATGGATCTCCTTGTATTATGAGCATTTCTTTCTTCCCTTCCTCTGTGTCAGATGAAACCATCCACACTGAAATTTTTACATGCCAGGACACAGTCCTTGTTAGGATGGGTTTGGAAAGATTTTGTAGTGAACTAATCTTATGATGCCATAACTCTGTGTTTAGTATCGAACATGCCGGGGAAGTTTTCATTTGCTCTTTTTGGAGAAAGTGAAATTTAAGTAAATAAAGACAGTCAGTTGCAGAATGGAGTATCCATGCTTTGCAGCGTGCCTTAAATTTGAGGAGCAGATGGAGAACATCTGAGATGAGGACGACTGGACAAGATAATTTTGAACATGCTTTGCCAACAACAGATTTTTTCTGTCATACCGATCAATTGTTGAACATGAATTTCTTATGGCAGCTAGGAATGAAGATTGCTATCTCAAAGAAGGAGATGATACTGTCTCTTGCTGCAAATATTTATTATTTGGGGTCAGATATCCAATGCACTGTCTGTGGTTAACACCATATTCAAAGTTCCGTTATTCCCATGAGAAATGAGCCATCTGTTTATTGTTATCATGAATCAAAATTAGATCGGATATTTGAGCCATGAGCACAACTCCTACAAATCTGCTCAGCTGAAAAACATCAATAACGAAAGCTGCAAAAATAACCTATTGGATAAAGATAAACCATTATAAAATCAACTGTTGTTCCCAGATAGTAATTTGGGGTTAGGATAACCATTTTTATTTCCTGCTGAGGAAAAGTCTTATAAGTGCAACAAAATCAACGATAATCCAAACAACCTTTCCTCCACTCCAATCTTCATTACTATTCTTTCGCGAGACGGTTTTCATATGTAAAATTAGTCATATATGAGGTGTCCTAGTTTTAGGGAAAAATCTTGTGGGGAGTTTGTTCTTTACTGCTTACTGGCCTCATTTAATTTGTGAATAATATCATATTTTGAAGAGTGAATTAGTTTTTATCCCTTTCTCTGCTGAAGGGAACCAGTGGAATAATTAAAACATTTAAATAACCATCAGCAGTATGAATAAAATATCAGATGCCTTCTAACAATATTTTATATTTAAACTTTTATTAAAGCTAATGGGAGTTTTGCCTGTACAAGGACCACTAGATAGGAAATCTATAGAAGAATCTAATATGTATTTAAATAAATAAAATAAAATGGAGCATTCCCTAATGATAAAATAATCAGAATGGTACGGAGAATGTGTGTCACAGAGGCCACCGATGTCTGGCATGTTATCCTCAGACCATTTCAGGCTAATTTGTGCATAGAGCTCTTCTTAGAAATGACTTCAGGAGTAACTTCACAGTGTTGCTTTCACAAGGGAGACGACAAGAATGGAGAAGATGTTTTCAATGTTTAGTCCTGACTGATGAATGAAAAATGGATACTATCTTTCAGGGTATCCTTTGCACCTAAAACTGTCCTAAAACAAGTTCAGAAAAATCACTATTACCTGTCTTTCTTGATGAAGTATTGTGCCTGCATCATTCACCTTTCTAAAAGACAGAGAGAAGATTCTAAAGGCCTTGAAACTTGACTTTCGTCTTGGTGGTTCATGTAAGAAGATAGTTTTCAGGAGATAGCAGCACTTCTTTGCATTGGGCACCTGTGACCTAAAGTGTCCTTATGGGGCCCAAGAGATGGATCAATGGTGAAGAGGACTTGCAGGTTTGTAGAGGACCCGGGTTCAATTTCCAGTACTCACATTGTGCCTCACATACTGTCTTCTGACCCCAGGCACCAGGCATACCTGTGCTACAGAGACATCCATGATGGAAAAGCATTAATACTCATAAAATTATCTAATAAACAATAAAATGCCCTTATGGACTTTGCTAACAAAGCATGATTAAGCCCCACCACCCACACATGATCTTATTGTAGGGACTGCTTGTCATCTGAGAATTTCATAAACCTATGTTTTTGGGTTCACTGTAACCATATTATTTGAATATTTTTCTTCTTATACATCATTCTGACAAATGCTATCCCTGAGATGGTGTCCTGCTCCTCCAGCCTTCATTTGTCGGACCTAGAAAATCCCAAAGAGAAAGTGTGTTGTCTGTGAACTTTCAGTGAAAATTCTGAGGTTAAATATTACTTGGCTTTCTCTCCACCACATGGCCACACTTAAGAGACAACTACAGTAGCCAGAGGAGCCTTCACAGTGTTGGCCAGGCTTATGCTGACAGGTCTGGGGAGACCCTATGAAGTATTTATGAGGATGGAGAAAGGATAGTTCTTTAAAGAAAAAAGATAAAAAGAAGACATGTTGTTATTCTTACCAGAAATGAGAAGCAATAAATATAAATAGTCTATAACTCTACAGGAAAATTTTATCAATATATGTATTTTATAAATGGCATAATTGTGGCTTATAGAGATTAAGTAACTTGAGTAATAAAGAGAGATGGTTAGTAAAGTTCTTTATTTTTAACTACAGGTCTTTCCAGACACTGGTCCATGACAACCATGGTCACTCAGGCAAGGAAGAAGCATTTCAGCTTTCTTTTAAGCCCACTACAGTTTTTATAAGCTTCCAAGAGTGTCGAAGATGTTTTAGTTGGAGCGCTGGTTGTTCATTTGTGTTTACTAGGTGGCCCCTTCTCTGTCAATGCTGAAACATCCATTATTGGTATTATAGTCTAATACCAATACCACATTTTCTGTTACGTGCTTATTCTGACTAATAGAGATCAAGACTCATTCTAGTATCAACGGTTCAATCTGTGTAAATGCCAAAAGGATAATAAAATGTTTGTGTGTGTGTGTGTGTGCGTGTGTGTGTGTTTGAGCCATAGCTTCCCATCTATCATGGTTCCCTGGGTAGGAGACAATGACTCAGAGAATAGTGACATGCCCTTCTAGAGGCAGACATAAGATACATAGAACAGGATCTGAACTGGCTGGATACAAGGCTGTTCTTAGGTGTACTTTGAAGATTTGCTCTTGTAGGGATAAAGTATTCTGAATCCAGGGTACCGCAAATGACTGGGGGAGTTAGCAGGGAATGGTGCCCTTTTCAATAGGGCTAGTAGTGACTAGCTATGTGACCTGGCATGGGGCAGGTGTCTCAATGCCATTCTTATCTGTTTCTATATGCCATTTCCTTGATTATAGAAGGAATATGCATGATCGTCACGCTACTTGTATATGTATGTAGCCTCATTAAACTTACACAACAGCACCATGAAATGAGATAAGTCCATTGAGAAGGGATCATCTTTCTCACTTCACAGATGAGGATGCTGAGGTCATAGGGCATCGGGTGATTTGTGCTCAGACAAGTGTTAATCATAGGCAAATCCATGACAATAGAATCATGATACACAGCCTAGTAATTGTTGGCTTAGACTGTGAAGTTGAACACTTGTGTATCCAGTTTTTTTCATTACTCTCCTGTTCTTAGGGAAGCAAACTATTCTGAATCCTAGCTATTTCAACCATAAACAGAGGTATGGAGAACACATACTTGTAGGTGTTTATGATGATAAAATAGAAAAATACAACTCCTGGCACAAATAAAACAAGACACTCTACTAGCTTCTGCTACTGATATATTCAGACAGGCAGCTAAGATAGGACTCAGCAGTCAGGTTAGGACTGGGCTTTGGAAACAAGGAGAAATCTAGTGACCAGAGTTTAGGCAAAATATAAGATCAGACCGAGACGTGGAATTCTCATTTGTCCGTTCCTGTTTTAGTTTTAGTAGCATCTCCAAGGCTTCTGAAGAATTACTCCAGCCCTCTTATATTTAATTGACTTCTTTTGCTTCTATGCTTCAGGGGACCCAACTATTTAGGTCCATTGTGATTGGTTTAGTTCTAATATAATTAAATTGGATTGGGGCTTTGTTGTTTTTCCTTTTGCATTTTTTGAGACAGGATTTCATAAAACTAGGCTCAACCAATGACTGCCCTAATGATAGCCATACTCTGTTATGCTTGCAGAGAGGAACTTAACGTAACTGTCCTCTAAGAGGTTCCACCATGCAGCCAACAGAAAGAAATGGAGAGACACACACCCAAATATTAGATCAAGCTCAGAGTCTTATGGAAGAGGTGGGAGAAAGATTGAAGGATCAGAAGAGGACAGGGACCCCACAGGAAGACCAACAGAGTCAACTCACCTGGATTCTTGGGGACTCCGAGACAGAATCACGAACCAAAGACTGAGTTGGGATGGACCTAGGTCCCCTGCACATATGTAGCAGATGAGCAGCTTGGTCTTCATGTGGACAACTGGAGCAGAGGCTGTCCCTGAGCCTGTTGCCTGCCCGCCTGTGGATCTTGAGCCCCTAAATGGACAGCCTTGAATGGCCTCACTGGGGAAGGATGTGCTTCATCTCCTGTTGACTTGATGAGGGTCCGACATTTTCTTCTTTTGCCTCTGTTGGCACCAGGCATGCATGTGGTGCACAGACATGCCTGTACATGTAAAAATAAAGAAATATTTAAAAGAAGGGGTGTGCTTTTCTCTTTCTCTCTACTGATGTTTTTATTTCCTCTCCTTTAACGCTATTTCTGAAGAATTTAATTGCTGCTTGAGTTTGCAACCAGACCATTTCATAGGTTAATTTATAAATGGCAGGTGATTTCATGCTTTACCTGATAGATAGCATCTTACACTGTGTGAGATGAGAGTGCTGGAACATGGTTTAATGTTGAGTGTATTGTTCTATTTCTAACCAACTAGTTGCAAAATGTTTGCTTGTTTGTTCCTTTGTAACACCGGGGACTGAACCAAAGACCTTCTGTATGTTAGGAAAGAGGTCTAACCCCAAGGGTCTCAGCCCCGTTGAGAGAATTTTACTAAATTCTGCTGTGTTCATCTCTTTACTCTTAATAAAGCCCTTTATCTCATGACTTATTCAGAACAGCAAGTATTTTGCTTGCAGCACAGCCCCAACCTACCACATCACTAGGTTGCAGTACTGTGGGGGAGGGAGATCATATGGAAATGTCCTTGAGAGTCAGCTAAAGGTCAAGGGCTGGGCCAGGAAGGTAGAAAGCTCAGGCTGTGATTTCAACAATGTGAGACAGACTGCATCAACCCAGCTTTCTTTCCCCAGAGCAAAAAATAATATGCTGAAATTGGTTTATTTCACTTGGCCGTGGCCAAGGAGGCAAAGTCTCAAAACATAAAAAGCACCTGGGGAAAAAGTCATCGTTTTGCTTATAGGATGGAGAATTCGCTCTGATGGATGTGATCACAGGAAGAAATTGTGTC
Source organism: Uromys caudimaculatus (assembly GCA_028551405.1). Taxonomy (NCBI): domain Eukaryota; kingdom Metazoa; phylum Chordata; class Mammalia; order Rodentia; family Muridae; genus Uromys; species Uromys caudimaculatus. The sequence goes on along the minus strand of CM052718.1, from coordinate 46,155,193 downwards.
ACTAGGAACTCAGGAGTTAATTCCAGTGAACGCTGGGGAGTGTCCCAAGGACTTTCTTGCTCTACAAGTCCTTTCTTTTTTTGCAGAGTGTGTTTGCATGCAGACCTGTGTAGCCAGGGTTTCCACTGACTACTAATTACTTCATTAAATCACTACTTATTTTCTGAGTGCTTTTGCTATGTGCTCAGCACTAGGGCTACAAAAGTGGACCAAGCATGGCTGTTTTTTCATTGAGTCACTACACAGTTGTTAAACATCCACCACATGGGAAGCAGTAAGGACATAAAGGTGGATTAACCATAGCCACCCTCCTGCTGCTCAATAGTGCTACTCACATCATAGCCTGAGGACCAACAACTTCCCTGAGTTAGACAAAGAGAACTGTCGGCCCTCCTTACACAAGCCGAATCAGAATTCACATATTAACAGGATTCCCAGGTAATTTCTATGCTTCTGAATGTGAGAACACTAGCCTTAAGAAAGTGTTTAACAGGGCTGGAGAGGTAGTTCAGCGGTTAAGAGCACTGACTGCTCTTCCAGAGGTCCTGAGTTCAATTCCCAGCAACCACATGGTGGTTCACAACCATCTGTAATGGGATCCGATGCCCTCTTCTGGTATGTCTGAAGACAGGTACAGTGTACTCAGATACATAAAATAAATAAATCTTTAAAATAAAATAAAAGAAGGTTTATAACAGGTTAGGGAGATTGCTGGGGAAAAGAGCAGATGCTCTGTGAGTATGACCTGTGCTTGGATCCCCAGTGTGTTCGACTAGTGTGGTCAAATGAACATGTAACCCCAGTGCTAAGGGAGTGACAGTCACTGGGGCTTATTTGTTGTTGCCCTAGGAAAAAACAACCCAGAAAGCTCCAGGTTTTTGTATGACACCTTTTCTTAAGAGAACAAGGCAGAGAGGGCTAGAGCATGACACTTGAAGTCTTCTTCTGGCTGCTGCACACACACACACACACACAGACACACACACACACACATACACACACACACGAGAACACCCCTCCTTAACACACACACCAAAAGGAAAAAAAAAACCAAAAACAACAAAAACAGAAAGCTTGTGGTGTAATCTACTTGAAAAAAAGAAAAAGTGAACGAGCAGTTTAGAAGCTTGGCTGCCTCTGCTCTGATACTTGGACGTAACTGAAACATGTCACTTATCTGTATTAGGACTAAGCATGTGATTTCAAAGCAGAAATAATAGCATCTGCTCTGCCTCCTTCATGTGCTATTGTGAAAAAGCAAATGGAAATATGGCTGTAAGTTGTCAGTTCCCTCTGAAAGTTAGACATGGCTATTGTATCATTTCAAGTTTGGAGAAATGTACATGTATCAGGCTTCACTTCCTTGCCCAAGAACTGGGATTTAATTCTGACTTAAAAATTCCCCATTGTGCTTCTTTGTAAAGGCATTTTTATTTCCACTTTCCAGAAAAAGAAATCACAGACTTGTGACGGGTCAATCTACAGTCAGTTTCCAGGGCTTTTTAGCTCTAAGTATATAGAAATTATCCGAGACACGTTTTACAATCATTTCATTTTAGTGAAACAAACCAAGGGCTTGAACATGGGTCATGCTTACTTGGTTTCCACCCCTCAAGCAAAGGTTGGACTGGAGCTGGGAATAAACAAAATTATTGACTGTTCAGAAGTGAAGGCTCATGGGTATTATGAGCTTGGTAAAGAAAATAAGTGAAGGCGCAGGTGGTATTTGTAAAACGGAAGGTTTGTAAACCAAAATAACACAAAAGGTTTACACAGTTTTATTACTGTTTCCCTAGCAAATTTTCTGGGTAGGAATGTTTACTAGACTTCTATAGATATTAGAAAAACTTTTGTCAGATGAGGAGAAGGAGCCAGCTCCAGATGGGAACATGCATCAGCTCTTAACCATGAAGGCTCAGGACACAGACACACGAGAACAGGGCTTAATTTTCTCTCCATGGCCTCTGAGGTTCCCAGGAATATATTGTTTTACTTATTTTACCAAAATAACTTTTGATTGGTTTCTACACTGGGAAAAATTGTTGGCTGAAGTCAGAGTAGGTTTTTGACGAGGAAAACCATGTGAGGGTTCAGCTGTCAAGAACGAGAGCTGAATGAACATTTATGTTGCTCCTTCTGTCTTACCCCATGGAGTCACTATTCAACAAGACAGCAAGAGAATACACTTGGTGGAGCAGAACCCTTTCTCCAATGCTAGAGAGTGGAAATCAATGCAGAGAAGGAAGTTTCAGTACGAACACTTCAGCAGTGGGGCAATCACTAGTGCCGTTTCTTCCATCAAAGGTTAAGCTGATCCCCAGCAAGTTTAAATCCCATTACACTGTGTTTTATTTTTGAAGTGAATTAATTGGATTTTTAGTTAGCTAGAAACTAGAGATTTCCTGCATTTTATTCATCAGATTCTCATCTGGGTAAGGCCTAGAAAACAAAAGATCATGTATCTGCAACTATCCTAGATAGTTCCCAGGATAGTAGTGACAGAGATCCGAGAGTGAGGAGACCTGAGTCACATTTTAAATGTGTCAAGAAATTACTGTGTGTTTTTTTTTTTTTTTTTTTTGACACGCTGCTGTAGTTCACATGTGATTAGGTGAAATTATAACTAGATAAGTGTGTCTTCTCTCTCTGCTGGTATGCCCTTCTTTACTGGCTGTATCCTACTGTAGGAGGACTGTGATTTTCAGTAATTGTCAACCTGATATAAACTAGAATCACTTGAGAAGAAGGAACTGCAACTGAGGAACTGCCTCTCCAGGTGGGCTTGTGAGCATGCCATGAAGACTTTGTATTGATTGATAATGTTAGATGGCCCAATGCCACTGTGACCAGTCCCATCGTGAGACACATGACCCTGAGGTATAAGGAGACAAGCTGAACAAGTTATGGGTAGCAAGCTAGTAAGCAAAGTTCCCTTTGAGATTCTTCAGTACCTGCCACTAGGTTTCTGATTTGAGTTTCTGCCCTCACTTCCCTTCATGATGGATGGTAAGCTGCAAGATGAAATGAACAAATCTCTCTCCAGTCAGCTTGCTGTCACTGTGTTTATCATAGCAACACGAAGAACACTTGGACATAAATTGGTACAGGGAATCACATGTTGCTGGGATAGATTTGACAATGTTTTGGTGGAGGCTTGTGGAAGGATTTTGGAGCTTTTGGCTAGAGAGGGCCATTGAGTGTTCAGGTCTTAATGACATGTATGGGAATTTGGAATAGGGTTGTGAAGATAGGTCCAGAAAATTGAAGGCTTAGCTCATAAAGTTCCAGAGGGAAGCAAAGACACTTTCAGGATCATTTATGTAGTATAGTAGATTAAGTTTCTAGGGAAGTAAAACTTTGCTTTGCTGGAACAATCAATGCAGGTTAGCTAGGCCAAGAATTGGCGGTGATTAAATAGAGACTAGCATCACTGACATGAAATCCTCAGAGAAGTGTTTCTTATGTTCAGCACATAGAAGATGTAATCCAGAAGGGAGGCAAAGTTGTACCTCAAACTTGCTACTTTGTAACAGTGTACACACAGTCCTAGTTTTGACACCATGAAAATTCCAGGATGGAAATGGTCATAGAGAGTAACTGAGGCTAAGCAGAGTGAGAGGTCAGAAGAGCCCACTTGTGAAGAAACAGCCTCTGTTACAGGGTAGGCCACAGTACACTGGGGATAGTAGGACAACTGGTGACCACTAATGACAGTAGCATATATAGCTGACCTGGGCTCATGGGACAAGTTCTGCCAATTGTAGATGGTAGAGCCAGAAGAAGTGGCACTATCCAACCTCTTTGGAGTCCACACGACCCTGACTGAGCCCGAGATGTTAGACCACTCAGTCACAAGATTTGCAGCTACATTGCTGGACTTTGGTTTTGCTAACATGTGATTGCTTTTAAAGGTATTTTATTATTTTATATGCATAGTTGTTTTGGCTGCATATATGTTACTTTACCATGTATGTACCTGGTACCTGAGCAGGCCAAAATAGGGTTTTGGATCTCTAGGAACTGGAGATAAAGATGGTTTGGCGCCAGCATATGAACACTGGAAATTGAACCCAGGTCCTCTGGAAAAGTAGTCAGTACTCTTAACGGTAGCCATCTTTCCATCTGTAAAGTGAGATTGCTTTTATGCACTTATTCTTCCTTCTTGGAGTAAGAAAGCAGTTAATTTGTTTTTGAGACTTTGACTATTTTAAAGATACTTTGACCTTTAAAGTGTTTGATATTTTAAGGACTATGGTGCATTGAAAGTGTTACTATATTTTATATTGTGCATTTGACATGGGACCTTGGGATAAACAAAGGAGGTGTTGCAGTTTAATAGTGTGATGTTTGTGTGTCCAGATGACAAGGGTGAAATTGTGCTGGTTAGTTTTTGTCAACTTGATACAAACTAGAGTCACCTGGAAAGAGGGGATTTCAGTTGAGAACTGCTTCCATTAGATTGGCTTGTGGGCCTACACGTGGGCCATTTTCTTGAATAATGATTGATGAGAGAGTGCCTAGACCATTATAAGTTTCACCACCTTTGGGTGTATGGTCCTCAGTTGTGTAAGATAGCAAGCAGAGCAAGCAAGACATGGATAGCAAGCTAGAGAGCAGCATTCCTTCCATGGTCTCTATAGGTCCTGTCTCCAGGTTCTTGCCTTGAGCTCGTACCTTGGTTTCCCTTGATGCTGTTCCGTAATAATCTTTAAGTCAAATTAATCCTCTCCTACCTTGAGTTGATTTGGGTCACTTTTATCAGAGTACCAAAAGCCTAAACTCAGGCTGGTGTCTTATCTCTACCATTCGTGACCTTTACCTGAGTCTCCTCAGACACAAGCCCAAACCCTTCTCCATGTTTTCATTACAAACTTTTAAAAGTAGCAGTCAATGTTCTCATTAAAATCTTCCTCCTACAACTGCGATTTTATTTCCTCCTAGGAGTAGGCATGGAGCTGTATATTAGACAACAGACAAGGCTGGTTCTTTCATCAAAATTCTTCATTTGTCAGGGAACCAGGTAACAGGTAAACCATCTAAATGGGTTAATTATCTGTTAGTGAGAAATGGGAAAGACAGTTCAGGAGGTATCAGGCTGAGCATGGGCTAAATGTTATGAGTCCCTGTCTTCAGAGTGGCTGCTCATTGAAGCTATGATATACATTTTGAGACCAGCACTATAAGAAGAGGCCAGACATACTAAGACCTACTTCTCTTTGTGGCTCTAGGAAATGTCATGAGGCCCCTGAAGTAATGAAAAATCATTTATAGCTATTAACATTTTTTCCTTTTTTAAAATTTAATACTTTATTTACATTTCAAATGTTTTCCCCTTTCCAGGTCTCCCCTTTGGAAACCCCTTATCCCCTTCCCCCTCCCCCTGCCTCTATGAGCTTATTCCCCACCCACCCACCCATCCACTCCCCTCTTCCCTCCCTGCCATTCCCCTATACTGGGCAATCTAACGCTCTCAGGTCCAAGGTCCTCTCCTCCCACTGATGGTCAACAAGGCCCTCCTCTGCCACATATGTGGCCAGCACCATGGGTCCCTCCATATGCATTCTTTGGTTGGTGGTCCAGTCTCTGGGAGCACCGGGGGGCCTGACCAGTTGACACTGTTTTTCCCTCTACATGGGGCTGCAAACTCCCTCAGTGCTATTAACATTTTTAAAGAAAAATCTTCTTTTTATTTTTGTACTTCCAGAAATGACTTTCTACAAGGAAATTCTTATTCACATGATGCCAATAGACTTTTCTGGCTAACATGCACACGGGAACATCTATGAACAGAAGCTGATGCCTGTAGTGTTATCTGTGTGCCAGCCTCTAATTTCAGCACTTTGGTTATAGTAACTCATTTAAATTTTGCAGTCACCCTGTGTAACAGGCAGTTTTGTCAACCATATCTCATATACAACAAAAAGAGGCACCTGTGACAAACTTACACATTTATAAATATGTAGACAATTGGGAAGCCTGAATATGTAACACTGTTTCAGTAAAAGCTTCAAACATGGACTCTTGTCCCACAGGATATGATTTATTAATCATTAAACTTTTTTGTAGAATGAGCCAAAGGCTTTCACTGTTATGTAGAAAGATGCTGTATCAGGATAATTTATTCTTGTAAAAGAATGTAATAAAGCCAGGGAGAGGTTTCCAGCTTTTAATTATTAAACAGTGATATAGAACTTCAGACAAAACACCCAGATGCAATTTATATTATAATGCTTTATGTACAGATTTTAAGAAAGATGGCCTGAGATAAATTTTATAGAGCTTAAAGGAAGTCTCACAGTCCTTACCCTAGAGATGTAGGTCTGTCTTTGTGTTGGTAGAGAGCTATAATTGTTTCAAGGACAAATATTATGAAATCTTTGGGGTAACCTGAAAAGATCAGATGTAAAATGTCTTTAGGGCTAAATACGTGGCTTCTATGTAAAATTTCAAGTCCATCTCTTCTTTCACTTTTTTTGTGGTATTTTTTTTTTTCTTCCCCCATTAACATGCTCAAGAATTCACTTTCCGGAAGCCACTAAAATCATGCAATTACTTTTTCCCCAACTTCTTAAAAATTTGCAAATTTAACTCAGAAACATTTTAGTTTATTTTTCCAGTTACACCTTTACTCTCTTTCTTAAAAGTAAAAAAAAAAAAAAAAAAAAAAAAAAAATCCTTACAAACAACAGTTGCTCACAGATAAAATAAAAGCTACTGCCCATCTGTCTCCATTGGTCTTTGAGAAACCACAAGTTGTTTTTCTAATTTGTCTTCAACTTTTGACATCCAATTCAAAACAACTTTTCACAGACAGGTGATATGGATATTTCCAATACTGCCTGCATGTTGTAGGAAGGGGCTGGATTAAAATGGAAGCTCAGATGGCTGTTTTTCTTGCAACACTTGCTGCTTCGGTGGTATAACATGTGGGAACTGCCATTTATTTCACTTTTAAGTGAAGAACTAATCTAAATTAAAAATCTAAGATCAATAGTTCATTTTTAAAGCCACCACAGGACATTCTTAATAGGGCAGAGAAGTTGAATTTTCAGAACTTGAATGTCTATAGTAGTCTAACACAGGTCTGGTGGACTTCTTAATGGCTCTAATTTTTTGTATAAATATTTTAAAAGTATCAGCTAGGCCCATTGTAAATATTTCTAAATAGATTATTTTTTCTTTTGATGCAGTCCTCCTTTTGAAGGATATTCTTGTTTTAATTTAATATGTAAAACTAACTCCTTATTCTGGTCTTTTGTTACATGGGGTGGGGTGACAATTTCAGTTACTTATCTTTACTCAGCTATTAGAGAGACTACATTTTGGGAGAATTTATAGAAAGAAAGCAGCATAAGTGATTCAGTGACTAGTGATTCAAAGATAGAATGTGGTATTAGAATTAAGACAAATGACTCTGAGCCTCTAATGTTTGTGGGGACTCAGCCTTGATAGAAGTCAGTCACAGCTGTTTTCTTCTGTTGTCTTCTGTGGCAAGCAATATAGAAACTCTAATTAGAAAACCACAAATAAGGGCTACAGAGATGGCTCAGTGCTTAAGAGTTCTTCCAAAGATCCAGGTTCAGATCCCAACCCCTACAACTTGTTCTAATTCCAGCTCCGGGGGAAGCCAGTGACTCTTCTGGGTTTCATGGATATCTGAGCTCATGTGGCTTACACACGCAGATAAAAAAAAATTGAAAAATGCAAATGAGTTTTTGATTACTGATATGAAGAAGTCACAGATCTTGGAAAGGTTTCCCACAGGCTTGACACAGAAGTGAAGAGAAGCTTGAATATGCTGCACTAAACAGTGAAAATAGAGGGTGCTTTCTAAGCTTCTCTTCAGAGTTCCAGTATATTCACAAGGCATTTCACAGCATTAGTTGTTATCTCTCTCATCATTAGTTCATTTGCTTTGTGCAAGGGTGATATTTGTGACTTGCATTGGGTTTGAAATGCTGAAAGAAAACATCTTTTTTGCATCTTCATAATTTACCCTGATTTTACAAAGAAAGAAAAGGAGATTCTTGACTAATAGAGCATTCTGGATACTAGTTTCTCTTGGACTTGTCTTATCCATTTCAGTCAAAGAGAAAACTGAGGAGATTGAGGAAGAATTGCCTTAAGAATCATGGTACCATATTACTTTGAGCACCGGTTTGGCCATTCTTTCCTTACACTGCAATCTCCCAATCTCATACCACATAATTTGCTCAAAAGCCAGGACAATAGTGTAAATTTTGTTTCACATGACTTGTATCATATAACATCTTGTCCTTAAAATGTCCACAGGATTCCTAGATTCTTGTAGAAACTATGTTACTGAGAAGGTAGAGTGTATATTTAGATTAAAATAAAGGGTTTTACTATACAAATCTGGTAATGTGGTGAGATACCAAAAGTCAAATGCAAGTTGAAGCAGTTCCTATGAAAATTCTACTGACATTATTTATAGAAATGAATGATACACAGTAGAAACGTTCATATGGAACGACTGATGAGTAAAACGATCCTGAGTGTGAAGGAAAGTATGAAGTGCCACATTTCCTGGTTACTTTGTAAATATAGTACGTTTTTAAAAATGATAGAGTACTTGTATAAAGATAGAGGGATAGAATGGAATGGAAATGAACCAGTGCATGCATAGTCAACTTATCTTTGAGAAATGCTGAGAATGCATGGTGGGAAAAGGACAGTGTCTTTAACAGATGGTGTTGGGAATTCATAACCACATACAGAACAAAATTAGGCATTGGATCACACATAAAATCAACTCAAAACAGATTAAAGACTTAAGCATCACAGCTTAGGATGTAAAATGCCCAACAGAAATAGCAACAACAACAACAACAACAACACTTTGTCCTATTGGTTTTGATCATGGTTTTCTGAATATATTCACATCTAAAACAAAAGTTAACAAACAAATCTAAAATGTTTATGTACAAAAAGAGAAACAATGAATAAAATGAAAGAAGTAACTTGTATAATAAGAGAAAATATTGCAAACCGTCATGTAGTGAGAAGTTACATTTAAAACAAAACTATACAAAGTTCATAAATAACTTGATAAGGTGCAAAGTGCTTTTATTCCGAAACAGTTCATTCAAATGCTATAAAGGTATATAAACAATTTTCATGCCACTAATCATCATGGAAATACCAAACAAAATCATAAGGCATTTTATCTTGAGTTTTTAAGTCAGGATCTGGCATTTTTAACAGATAATGATATTCAGGAAGTTAGGTACATCTTATTTTAAGGATTGCCATCATAAAAGAAAACCCAGAGAAATAATAAGTATTGGTAAGGTTGTAGAGAAATTGAACATTTACTTTATGTTGGTAGGAAAGAAAATTGGTCCATTTATTATGGAAAACAACATGAAACATTTTCGATAAGTTATCAATAATTTACCAGATTACCCAGAAAGCTTACTTCTCAGTGTTTATCCATAACTGAAATTAATGTCTCTGAAAGTTACTTGCATTTCTATGTTCATTGTATTCACTGTTATGCTTTGAATGGAAAGTGTACTTCATAGGCTCATGTGTTTGAATACTTTGTCTCCAGATGGTGGCGCTGTTTTGGGGGAGGTGGTTGAATCTATGGAGCATGGAGTCTAGCTTCATAAAGTTCATCTCTGAGCATCAAGGCTTTATTTCTTCAGCCTCATATCTTGTCCTAGCTCTTTCTGACCCAGCCAGGTATAAGTAAGCATCTTCACTCTCTAACCATCACAGATCAGAGTCTCTCCTACTGTCATGGCTTCTCTGTCATGATGGACTGTGGCCTCCAATTGTGATCAACTATAAACCCTTTCTCCTTATGTTGTTTCATGATGTGGTCACAGTCAAGAGGAGAGTACCTACCACATGCATAACAGCTAAGATGTGGTAGAAACCTCCATGTCCACAGATGGATAAATCGATAAAAAATTTAGAGAAAATTACAAGAACATGTGTGTATGAAATGTCATCACAAGACCCCTTATTTTGTATGCCAAATAAAGACATTAATAAAATACAGACAAAAGTACTGTATGTGCATACAATGAGATGTTCCTCAATCTTGGAAAAAAGAGGAAAATCCTGTCGTCTGATTCTCAATTTCCCAATTAAAAAAAAAAACAAACACACAAACTAACAAAATGAACCCAATTTTTACAAACTGTACATCTAATAGAGGTTTAATATCCAAAATATATAAAGAACTCAAGAAACGAGACATCAAGAAAACAAATAACTCAATTAAAAATGGGATATAAATCTAAACAATGATTTCTCAAAAGAGGAAACTCAAGTGGTTGAGAAGCTCTTAAAGAAATGTTCACCATCCTTAGTCATCAGGGACAAGCAAATAGAGACTATCTTGAGATTTCATCTTACAGCTATCAGAATGGCCAATATCAATAAAACAAGGACAATTCATGCCAGCAAGGGTATGGAGTGGGGGGAAAACTCATCCATTGCTGGTGGGAGTGCGAATTCATACAACTACTATGAAAATCGGCATGGTGGTTCATCAGGAAGAAGAAAATAGATCTTCCTTAATATCCAGCTAACAATTCTTGGGCATACACATAAAGAATACTTCATCCCACTACAGAGACCCTTTCTCAACTATGTTCACTGCTGCTGTATTCATAGTAACCAGAAACTAGAAACAACCTAAGTGTCCCTCAGTGGATGAATGGATAAAGGAAGTGTGGTACATTTAAACAATGTAATATTTCAATGCCATTAAAAGCGAAATCATGAAAATTTCAGGTAAATGAATGGAAGTAGAAGAAAATATTTGCTTATATGTCGATTTCAACTGTTAAATGAAAGATAAAAAAGCTACAATCTGTAGAACCACAGAGGTTAGTATACTGTAAGGGGCTTGAGAGAGGGAAAGATCTCACTAGGAGGGATAAATAGAATAGGCGTTTATGGATGGATTTTTTTAACACAACAAAGCAAAAAGCTAAAATGTAAGATGTCACTGCAGTGTTGTTCAAGGTGTATGTAATTTTCTCTAGAGATGGAATCAAGGCAATTAGATGTGGTTTTATTGGCTATTTATAAAGTCAAGTTACTTACTTCTTAGTAAATACCTCAAGCAATGGTGGTGGCCTTTGGATAGATACAAACTTGCTTTAGTTTGCAGCAGAATTTTATGTACAAAAATGAAGTTAAGAGACCCCGTTTTCCTGCACCAGCTAGGCATCGGCACCCTTTAATAATGCTAGCATGCTAAGAGAGCTTTGGGAGAGTTGAACCGTGTGCTACATAGCACTCACATATTATGTTATTAATTAATTAATAATGCTAACATGCCAAGAGAGCTTGCGGAGGGTTAAATCGTGTGCTAAGCACCTTGTAAATCAAACACTATGACTACCTTTTGCACATAAGGAAACTAATTAAGATACTTTTCCAACGGTGCCTAACTCAAAACAGCAGAACTGGAATGCAAGCTCAGGCCTTCTGTCCCAGGGCTTATGCCTCTAACAACCACTGAATAGCTTCTCCCCTCTCATTACCCAAACTCTTGTCACTGACTCATTTAGCTTCATATCACTGTTAAGTTCTGCGTATTCCAAAGGGCTTCTTCGCTAGATCTCAGCCTGACAATGAAATCAGAGAGTCTAGTGAGGTGACCTTTTGGAGACCATTCTCTTCCCCTGCAAAGACATTTATTCCACAGAGGACCTTAGTTATCATTCTGCTCCTTGGGTCTTTTCCTCTGCTTTAGTCAGCCATAATGGAGTTCATCCTCCTTGTCACCAGACACTCACACATATCACTGGGATACGCACCCAAAAGAGAGGGACTTGCTGGGATAACTCACTGTGCCAACTTTAGCACTGAGCTCTGTGTGGACAAGCAGGGAGTTTGAGTGGGCTCCTGGGGGAGTTTCTCTGGGTTCTGCTAGAGGGCAGACCTCAGGCTGTGCTTCATCACTACCCCCACCATCCCGTCAGTGTTTGATGCTTGTCACTCAGACATTAGCCATGCTCTTCTGGGCCATAGTTTTAATACATGGCATCAGAATATGCCGACATTTAAACCCTCTCATTTATTCAGATGATGCTGAGACTAAAGGTCTACTCCTCACCCAAATGAATGCATGTTTTAAAAATGTGACCTAGCTGATTTAATGCAATGCATAAACTGACACCAAAATGAGACTAATGGGTGGCATTTGCATAAATAGTCTATCAATATTAAAATAACGTGGAAGAAACTTTAGATGCAACATTAATTAGAAACCTGAACTAATTTCATTATTAGCCATTGATGCCTTTGGAACATAATCATACACTTTAAAACACAGAAACAAAAGTTTGTGAGTTATATTCTATGTGAAGAACAATATAATAATTTCATGAAATAAGGCAATATAAGAAGAAATCATAGATTTTATTTTATTGTTTTAACAGGTTTTTTTATGCATAATTCACCTATCACAAAGTTCACTTGTTTCAAGCACACAATACAATTATTTTTAGTAAGTTCATAAAATCATGTAATGTTACTAAATTATAGTTTTTGAACAGAATGTAACATTTGTAATGTGCCTCCAATATAACATAGTTGTTGACTTTAATTCTTTAACTTGTTAATAGGTCAGAAAGGACACGGACAATCATAGGAACAGTTAATAAAGGGCTAAACAGAATTTCCATTGAATATTGCCTGGAACCTTTTTTTTTTCTTTTTTCTTTTCTCTTTTTTTTTTTTTTTTTTTTTTTGGCTGTGGTCATGATAGTTTTATTTTTATTTATTTATTTTTTTATTTTTTATTTTTGATACTATATTTACATTTCCGATTCTTTTTTCTTTTTTTTGTGCACCTTTTCATCATGTACTTCAGAAGCAATGCACAGGCATGGATAACTTTAACTTGACATATTTGTTTTTTAGAGACAGGATATCACTACAAAGCTCAGTCTAGTCTTGAATTTGTGATCCACTTGCTTTAGCATCCTGAGTGCAGGGGGTACTATTGTGTGTTACTATACTCAGCTTCTGATAAATGACCTCTCTTCTCCTTTCCCTGCCTCTCCTCCCCTCCCCTCTTCTTCTCCCCTCCCTTCTCTCCTCTCCTTTCTTCTCCTTATTTCCCCTTTTCTATCTGCCTTTTCCCATCTCTCTCTGTTCTACGTCACTTGTATGTTTGCAGTATTAAAAGTTAAACCCAGGGTCTCTTACGTGTAGCCCCCATTAATTAAAAAAAAATGTTTCAAGACAGGCTCTCACTAAGTTACCCAGGTCGCCCTTGAAGGTAGGTTACAGTCCAGGAAGGCATTGAATTTGTAATCCTCTTATCTCAGCCTCCTGAGTAGTTGGGATTATAGACCTACATCACTTGTTCCAGATTTTGTGATAGGTAATTGATAGAAGATATCTAGGGCAGAAGTAAGGCTGTGGGGGGATTCAGATCATAATAAAGGCAAGCAGAATCTGAGTCACATGAACACCCCACCCCTAATAATGCCTTCCCAGACATTGAGACTTAGAGACTATTTTAAGTCTATAAGAAACTGTCTGGAGGGCTTATTCTCTCAAAACCATGATCTGTGTAAGGAAGTAGGACCCTTAGCAAAGAGGCACTGTGCCAAATGCTAATACTACTAATATAATTTATGCTGCAAACTGATAGGCAAGCCAAATTTAGATGATTAAATTCTAGCATCAGAATTCTTTGTAATAAGATCAGACCTTTTATTTGAAAAACCAACCAACAGGGCATCAGGAGATTACCAATAAATCTCTGCATGTGTCAGTTCAAATTTTAGAATGATTCTAAGAGAAAGAAGAGAAATTCTTTATAAAAGGAATGAAGACATAGAAGAGAATAAAGCAGAAACCAAAATAGTGACCATCTTAAATACATCAGTAAAACAGCTGAAGTGCTTTGGTTCCTTCTCCACACGCTTGAACCAGTTCAGAGGACTGCAGGCAAATGCCTCTCTTGTTATTATTCCTAGCCTTCTGTATATTAGCCACATCCAGCAATTCCCTGTGTACAGAGATTTCTTCTGTAAAAAAGTGAAGACCAATTTCTTTACTGGCTCAGGGCAATAGCTTGCGTGGACACTTGGATATAGATATTAACTTACCTCATTTGATCTCTCTGTTGTTTCAGAAAGTTGGTAGCTGCACTCTCCAGAGCTCCCAAGCATCAATGGGAGGGGAGGCCCTCGGTTCTGTGGAGGCTGGATGCCCCATCATAGTGGGATACAAGGGCAGGGAGGCAGGAGTGGGAGAGTGGGTGGAGAAGCACCCTCTTAGAGGCAAAGGGGAGGGGATGGGATGGGGGTTTGAGGAGGGAGAACTGGGAAGGGGGACAACATTTGAAATGTAAATAAATAAAATAACCAATAAAAAAAGAAAGTTGTTAAAATATACATATAGAGAAGGGTTTGGATTTCTATAGACTATGAAATTTAGAGTTAAATCCAAATAAAACATGGCCAGAACTTTTGATTCCTTTTAAATTTTTTCTACTGTTTCATGATATCTATCTATCTATCTATCTATCTATCTATCTATCTATCTATCTCATGAAGATTTAGACAACCTGCCTTTTCATGAGTCTTATGTAGGTCAGTAGAGGAACCAGGAGTCTGAGCCATCAATTTCTATCACTACTTCTGGACCATCAGATATACACACTTTAAGACTCTTTTCAACTCAAATAAAAAGAGTCACCAGATGTTGTTTTGAATGGAGATGTTCTTGGAAAATTTGTACTGTCAGCAGAGATAGCATAAAGGGAATACACGCTCTCTGTGAGTAATAATTCTTAAGGCTTTGGAGGTCACTGGGATTAGGGTACATGCGAGTCAAAAGCTTCCTGGACTAGCATTTGCCAGGTGGCTGTGTCCATTACTAATTTCAGCTGCAGTTCTGAGAGAGACAAAATGGAAAAATAAATATTTGTGCAATGACTAGAAAAGCCAATTAGCTCTGCACCAGTGAGAAATAATGCAGAACTTCTCATGTCTTGTAATGAATTGGCTCTTTCTATATATATTTCAAAGGGTATGTTTACTGTACAATTTAAGTAACATATGAATAAGCATATTGTCTGAGTTTTGTCAAAAGATATAAGGCTATAAAATACCTGAATTTTAAGAATAAAAATAATGAAGTCAGAATCTAGGTATATATTAATTTATGTGGTCAATTTCAGGGTTTTGTTTTTGTTATTGTTTGTTGTTGTTGTTGTTATTTCTAAAACACAGAAAAATCAGTTATACATTCTTTTTCTTAACTGTCTTTCTTTCTCAAGGAAGCATACAGGCAAGAGACATACAGGTGAGAGCTGACAGTTAGCAATATCATTTCAGGCTTAATATCCCTGACAACTCTACATGTCATTAAGTTTTAAAGATAGAAAAGTCTAACTTAATGTAGCTTTTTCTCAGTGTTGCTTGCTTTCAAAGTATTCGGTGATCTGTTTCATATTTAGTAGCAGAGAATTGCCTATATAATAATAGACAAGTTATACATTTGAAGTGTTTGAATATCCTTTATATATTGAAGGATCACTTAGAACGTTATATGTAAAATGATCCATAAATGTATCCATGTAAATTGACATATTTAATTTATTTAATTACATTGATTTAATAAGTATATCAATACAAATTGATATATTTAATTTTTGTAATAAGCCTAGAAGAATTTGGAGTAGAGGAAAATCAAATATCTCTGTCCTCCATGTAAGGACACAAATTTGGGAAGATTATGAAAACCCAGTTAGTGGTACTTATGCTTGTGAGTTAAAAGACTTTATACTGAATCATTTCCATGGTGTCTTTCTAATATTTCACTAATACTTCATGTTATTCATCCACTTGTTTAGTTCTAAAAATAATGTTCTGCCCTTGTCATAAGTCAAAAAACTATTTACTGAAAGTTGGGGTACCACAGTGGGGAAACAACCTTGTCTGCCTAGCAAGAGCTTACATGGCTGTAGAGTAGATAAGTGGGGAAGTAATTTAACAAATAAAACAGTAAAAGTGTAGTGGAGATGGTCATGGGGGCTTTGAAAAGACTAATAGTATTTTTCTAAAAAGCTGTAGAGGCCACTGGTCATGTTCCTGGGGTTTTTCTTTATTGTATTTGGACTGCTTTTATATCCACAGGTGGTCATCTTCACTGAGTAGAGTATGAAAGAAACTGGAAATGGATGGCCTCACTGCTTCCTTTCACAGAAGGATGTGAGAAGAGACCTGGCAGGAGGTAGAGGCAGCATCCCTCTATACTGTTAGAAGGGGAGTGTTCTAGATGAGGACATGCTATTAAGAGTTGCATCCCAGTTTTATTTCAAAGCAACAGAGCCTTACTCTTTTGAATGCCTATTTGGAAAAGAAGGTAGTCAGGAACAAAGATGGAGGACAGACTGAGGGAATGGCCCAACTTGACACCCATCCCATGAGCAAGAACCAATCCCTGACACAATTGATACTCTGTTATGCTTGCATACTAGCATAGCTGTCCTCTGAGAGGCTCTACTCAGCAGTTGCCTGAAACAGATGCAGTGACCCACAGTCAAACATTGGACAGGTCTTGGGAAGTCCTGCGGAAGAGTTGGGAGAAGGATTGAGGAACCCAGAGGGGACAGGGACTCCACAAGAAGGCCAACAGTGTCAACTAACCTGGACCTTTGGATTGCCCTCAAGGGCCCCCAGATATTGAGCCACCAACTAAAGAGCATACATGAGTTGGACCTAGCTAACCCCTACCCTACACATATGTAGCGGAAGTGCAGCATGGTCTTCGTGCAGGTACCCCAACAACTGGAGTGGGGGCTGTCCCTGACTTTGTTGCCTGCCTATGGATCCTGTTCCACTAACTGGGCTGCCTTGCCTTGCCTCAGTGGGAAAGGATGTGCGTAGTCCTGTAAGACTTGATGTGCAATGTTGGATTGGTACCCAGGGGCTCTTCCCCTTCTCAGAGGGCTAGATGAGGGGAGATTTGGGGGCGGGACTATTCAAGGACTACGATTGAGTCGTAAAATGAATTAAAAAAAAATAGGACCAGCAGACACAGTCCTTGGGTTCCTATTGATCACACTGAAGATAACACTACACTCATCTTCATTGGCTCAGCCTGTCGACACTCTGATTATCATGTGTGCCACATTTATTTCTGGAACTTAGTAGACTGGAGTCTCTTGTAGACGTTCTTAAGGGAGAGCGCTAACCAACTCATATTTCTAATTAGTCTTTTCACGTAAAGTCTTGGCTAAATCGATTTCTGTTTGGTGGCCTTCCTGTTTCCTCTTCTCAGCTGAATAATAAGCTGCCGAGTGTTTGTAAACACCACACTAAGGAAGAATAACTAACCCCCAAGTAAATGAGCTCTTCAACACAGAGATGCAGGCTAATTTTGCCCTACTGGTGTTAGTAG
Organism: Uromys caudimaculatus; assembly: GCA_028551405.1. Taxonomy (NCBI): domain Eukaryota; kingdom Metazoa; phylum Chordata; class Mammalia; order Rodentia; family Muridae; genus Uromys; species Uromys caudimaculatus. The sequence continues at coordinate 46,137,781 of CM052718.1, read as the reverse complement.
AGAAAGTCTGTCCTGAGAACTGTCAACACTTCCACAATTAGACTCAGCCATGAAAGATTCACCTTCTTGTGACATTTTCTAAAAGATAGGAAAATATTTGCATGCATGTGACAATGTGAATGTTTCATTTTAAGTCATGTCACTCTGAAGAATGGTGTTGTGTTAAGTTTCAATGTCTGTCATCCCAGGCGGTGAGATTTCCCTTAAGCCATGCAGAACTGTAACCGTAAGATAATGTATGATGTCTGATATCACTTTTGATTGATAGAGTTGGATTAAATAGCTTGAGGGGTTAAAATAGGAGCTCAAAATATCTAACATTGACATTGGAGGTATCTAGTCCAGTGATATTTACTTGCTGGAGCCGGAACTCTTTGCTGTAATTTTGTGAATGAGTATTATAGACTTTATGGGTAAAAAGCTGGCTTTAGACTGACAGGTCCCTGATTGCTATGTGATATTACTACTGGATGCATTGCTTTTCAAGGGCATTTCTCTCTTAAAAATTCCCAGGAGAAGGTATGTATGTGTCTAAACTGCTCAATCTTAGTGTGAGTTTAGAGCCTAATCATTAGCTGTATGCATTTTCCTTGGGAGTTGGGAGAACAAGAAAGATGTGAAGATGGCGTGGCTGCTTTGGCGTTGAGCACTGAGCTGAGTTTTCCCTAAGGCTTGTCCTTCTTGTTTTTTTTTGTTTTTTTTTTTTTAACTTTTCCCCCAGTGGCAAACAACTTTTGTGGATATTAGCTTGCGCCATTTGTTAGTAAAGAAGGCATAAAGTGGGAATGAGTTTGCCCTTGCTCACTCATGGGGAGTTATGGGTCAGTGGACAGAGTGTCTAACCTTTGTCTGGGAGTGGACAGACCTGGGAGACTCCAAAGTATTTGGGAAAACAAATACCTTACTTAGGTATAATTGTAATAGTCGCCAGTTAGTAGCTTCAAAATCTGCCAAACCTGCTTTTAAAAGATGTGTGTGTGTCCCCACAGATGGACTAACAATTCTGTGAAGATATTCAGGGTGTTATTTAAAGACTGACTTATTCCTTGATGCCTTAGGCTTTGATTTCAAAGAGATATATTTTTTTTTTTTTTTTGTATTTTGAACATAATTTGCTGGATGTATGTGCTACTTTTTTAAAAAGTTAAATTTATTTAACAATAAATGACTTATAAATATATAATGTGAATATTTAACACAACAAATAATTAAAGTACATTTTGTTTAGTGCAAAGGAGGAAGGGAATTATCTTTATTGAGGAAAGTCTTCTTAGGAGGCCATCACCATTGCCTTCTCTCTGGTAGGAAATTGGAATGACAGCTGGGTGTGGTGGCACACGCCTTTAATCCTAGCACTCAGAGGCAGAGACAGGCAGATCTCTGTAAGTGCAAGGCCAGCCTGGTCTACAGAGAAACCCTGTCTCTGAAAACAAAAAAGCAAAGTGACAACACACAGTACCCATACTTATCAATCAAATGCATTGAGCATGAATCACGCTCATTGCCTTGAATATATGAATGAAGATAGGTGGGTGGACCAGACTTGCATTTCAGATATGGTAGTCCTAAGAAGAACTGTTCTCAGCAGTTTAATATACCACTAGTTGGAAAGTAGAATATCATATCTGCTCAGCAAAGAGTTTGAACCAGTAGCTAATGGCCACATGGCTTTTAGGAATTTTCTAAAACTTTTAATCTACTCACTTAGCCATTTAAAGGAGATATTTGTGTGGACAATGAACTCTGTGTTCAAACTAGGACTGATCAGTATACCCACTTTAGTTGGGAACCTATTCTTTACTTAAAAGTTATGAAGAAAGGATTATATCTTCTAAAGTGGATTAAAAAAGAACTTACTTTATTAGTTGACAACAACATCTGTCATTACAATACTTCAGAGAAGTGAGGAAAGATTAGTGCTCATTGGGACATGATAGTCACTGTAGGATTTATTTCTACTCCTTTCCCTTCAGTGGAAGTTCAAGGGAACTCTGAAAAGATGTCTTAGAAATTATCTTTCATCCAGAAAATGGATTTTAGGCTAATTCCCATTCTAAGCAACAATTCTTACATTTTTTACATTGATTTTTTAATTGCATAAATATCATATTAAATAAGAAAGCATGCCACTGTACCTTAGATGTTATTTTATAAGAATTTAGTACAATCTTTTTTCCATTATCCAATAGATAAATATTTTGTGGGTCTCCCAACAACTGGAGGTGGGAGACTTACCCTAATCTTCTTGCTTATCTGTGGAACCTCTTCCCTAACTGGGCTGCCTTGTCTGGTCTCAGTGAGAGATGAGATTAGTCTTTCAGTGACTTGAGGTGCCAGGGTGGGTTGGTACCCATGGGGGACCTCCCCCTTCTCAGAGAAGAAGGGGAGGGTGGAATAGGGAGGAGCTTCGTGAAGGGGGACTGGAAGGAGGGGAGCTGTGATTGGAATAAACAAATAAATTAATGGAAATAAAATAAAATAAATTTACTGTATTCCAACCACAAAGAGCACAATACTAAATTTTCATTAAAAATATCAATGTTAAACAGATTTGGGCTAACAATGTGGATCAGTGGTAGAATGTTTGTGTGCTAGCCCTGGGTTAGGTCTCAGAACCTCAAAACAAAATGAAAAAACCAAAAGCCCTAATACGATATATCTCTCAAGCCCAGCAGGCTGGAACACACCTGCAGCCTTAGCACCCAGGAATTTGAGGCAGGAAATCATGAGCTTGAGGTCAGACATATTGTCTCTGAAATCCTTTTACCAGAAATGAGACTAAACCCATGAGACAGGTTAGGCAGACTCCATGACAGCTTCAAGCCTAAATCTCTGTTTCTAAGAACTGGGCAGGTCACTACAGGGTGGTGGTGGTGGTGGTGGAAGGGGTGCAGGGGGGGTGGGGACAGGCTTCAGGCAGCTAGTCAGAAGCTGCCCCACTATCTGGCCTGAGGCAAGGGCAGTAGGTCAGCAACAGTTTCCAGACTTTCTTAACAACAGTTTCCATCCCCCACTCCACCCCAGTAATGTTCTGGAATGTCCCTAAGATAGAACCAACAGAGTCAGATAGAGGTCACCTACCCAAGAATTCCCTGGTGTGTTTTAAATCAAGCTTACAAGCTCACTTGGTGGTCTCCTTCATCTTGGTAATGGGGACCTCAGCATGCTGAACTTCTGCAGAGTAAAACACTCTTTGCTATTTGAGTCCAGGGTATCGTTCTCTGGTGAATCATGGACCTTTCACCCAGAATGTTAAGACTTAAAACTTTTGAACGGTATGTAGTTTTGATGTTTAAGTGTAACCCTCATAGTGGGAATGAAGTAATATTTTGTAACACATCAGAAAACAATATTCTTTGCTATAGATTCTAGATGCCTGAGAGGAATATTATCTTAGCTGCATAAACCTTTACAAAATTTCTTGTTTAATACACTATTTCTAATAATGCTTTGAGTATTCTTGCTCTAACTAAAAAAGAAAAATTTGTTTTTTAGAGTCAGTACACTAAAATGAATAGAATCTCCTGTAATCTGGTCATTGACCAGTATCTGAGTGATTGATAGAGCTTAGTGTTGGAGAAACTATTATGAAACCTCACTTCTCTCCCTGGAATGCAAATTCAAAGATCTCATCTTCTGAGCAGAGGGGTGAGATTTACCTCAATTGGATTAGCAGCACTTGAAACTGTAAATTCACCGGAAGCAAATTCACCAATATCTGAAGAGAAGCATTAGATGCAAAGCCTTGTGGTTCTGTTGGTAATCAGAAAAGACAATGCCATCTCTCCACGCATCTAGGAGTTCAAGTTTACACCAATGGCTCTGCCTTTGCTGGAGAACTTCTGAGTCCTCCTTTGTCTGTCTTCAGAGAGGTGGTCCTAGCAGCCAGAGCCACATATATCCAGGTTTCAGACTTCACAAGAGGAGGGCGGGGTGGGAGGGGTGGAGTAGGGTAGGGGTGACTCTGTGAAAATTCTCCTTAAGGCATGTCTAAAAGAAATTCAGGGATGATGCAGAGACTGAAGGAAAGGCCAACCAATAACCTGCCCAACTCAAAACCCATCCCATGGGCAAAGGCCAATCTCTGACATCATTAGTGATACTCTGTTATGCTTTCATCCTCTGAGAGGGTCTACCCAGCAGCAGATAGAAACAGAAGCTGAAGCCCACAGCCAAACATTAAGTGAAAGTCGGGGATACTAACAGAAGAGTTCGGGGGGATTGAAGTCCCAGTAGATGGTAACTCCACAGGAAGACCAACAGAGTCAACAAACTTGGACCACTGGGAGCTGTCAGAATCTGAGTCACTAACCAAAGAACATACACATGTTGGAATGAGACAGACAAACAGCTCAATCTTCCTAGCTGCCCTGTCTGGACTCAGTGGGAAAAGATGTCTAATCTCAGAGAAACTTGATGTGTCAGGGTTGGGAGGATACCCAGAGGGGGGTGTCTCACCCTCTCAAAAGGGAAGGGGAGGATGGGAGGGACTCCACTCAGTGAGGGAGGCAGCAGGAGGGGAAACGGTGTTTTGGATATAAACAAACAAACAAACAAACAAATTAATTAATTAAAAGGATAAAAAGAAAAAGAAAAGAAAAGAAAATGTGCAGTACTCATGGAATTCTAATACTGCATTCCAGGTAAGGATGAAAAAGTTGTATTTCTGTGTTTTTTAATTTAAGGAACTTAGATCTCGTAGGTTTGAGTAACTGTTTTGTGAACTTATAATGACGAAGTAGGAATGGTCGAGGGTATATTTGACTTCTTCTGTATTGTAATGCCCCCAAACCACAGCATTGGTCTTTGCAACTCCCCCTTGCTTACATATATAAAATAAAGGAGGAAGACATAAGTACTTGTGGGATTAGAACAGCTCAAAATAATTGCTTTGAAATTTGTAAGAGAAAAGCAACCATATCTGACTTAGGGTGATTTTAAGGACTAATTAGCTCAAATTTGCAGATTGCTTAGTTCAGTGACTGTCCAATATGAAATAATCGATAAAATGTTTCACATAAAAATGTCAACCACCTAGACCCATTATTTTCCAACACATTCTAGTGAATTTTTCTATTATTTATTTGGATCTATGAGACTTGATAAAGAGTTTCTTTTATTGTTTCAGTATCAATATTTTATCAGGTCTTCTTTCCTCAGTAAATACAAATTGAATCTTTTGCTGACATGTTTTGAATGCTCAACATCTTTAAAAATGGAAATGGTTAAAGGATAAAGATATATGGCCCTAATTTATCAAGGAAAAAGTAAAGCTGAATGGTATTCAGTACATTTCTCAGTAATACATCACATATTAGAAATGTCGTGTATGTTTACTTTAGATAAAAATAAAAGTTTAATGATGCTGTCTATAAGACAATTAAAATCTCAATGCCCTTATTTAATGTTTCCAGTGAGGACTTTTGAGTAACTTACATGGTGGGAATAACCATAAAGCTACCTTGCTATGGAAATGCTATTTAATGTGGAAATAAGATCACTCTTGTCTACGTGGGAACACAGCAGCCTGGCCGCTTCAGAGGGTGACTACAGTAGGTGGCTATGAATGTATCTTCTGTTGTTAAAGAGAGCACTGTAATGGAGGATCTAGAGTGAGTTCCAGGACAGCCAGGACTACACAGAGAAACCCTGTCTCGAAAAACCAAAAAAAAAAAAAACAAAAAACAAAAACCAAAAAACAGAAAAACAAAAAAACCAGAATGACATCTTACTGGGAAAGGGACAGTATGAGACAGACATGGATATCTAAATTGAGACAGTTGAGCTCAGAGCCTTTGTAAATGTAAATATGTGATGATTTCAAGTCCCTGGGCTCTTTCCAGTGACCGTGACTTTCTTCATGGATACTTTCATTCACTGGTAATTCTCAGCCATTTTCTAAGACTGGGACATTGTACTCGAATGTGACTGAGTACCCAGCAGTGTGGTTATATGTTAGAGCATGTTGTACTGTGTTAGAGATTAAACTGAGAATATATGTTGATTATAACTTAGATACTTTTCTCCTTTTTGCTTTGGAAAACTCTGTATGGTGAACTCTATTAATGTTCCCATTTTAGAGAGAGAGAGAGAGAGAGAGAGAGAGAGAGAGAGAGAGAGAGAGAGAGAGAGAAGGAGGAGGAGGAGGAGGAGGAGGAGGAGGAGGAGGAGGAGGAGGAGAAGAAGAAAAAGAAGAAGGAGAAGAAGAAGAAAGGAAAAAGAAAAATTATCCAATTTGTTCAAGGCTAACTCTAAGGGAGTGCTGAAACTGAAACTCTAACTGAACCTCTCTAATTTATAAGTTCATGTAATAAATTAATTCATCCCTCTTCTTGACCACTAAGTGTCAACGAAGTAAAAATGATGTAAACCTAAGGTTAGGTCTGAAAACAACCTTACCCTTGTACCCCATTTTAGGGAACAGTTACATACAAAATTAGCCTCAACAAATATTTTTGAAATATAAATTTATTTGGGGAAATATGAATTGTGAGAACTTGGTTATGTTGTATCTTGGTAATGTTCTAGTAGTGTTTCATAGAAAAAGATATTTTCTGTAAATGAAATATAAAACAATGTGTAAGGTGCTGGTATTGGGGCCAGTGTAACGGTTTAGCATGTAAAGCTGTGTGCTACCTAGGCTGACCATCTGGATTTGACCCCTGGGACCCAGATAATAGAGGGAAAAGGGCAACTCCCATGCTCGTCTTCTGACCTCTATGTATGTGTCATAACATACATGCCACTCTACTCCAGAAAACAAAACATTAAAAAAAACCTTGTATGAATGATTTTTGTACAAGGATTAGCTATTGCTTGTAAAATTCTATTAAGAAATTGTTGCTGGACTCAGACAGCGCCAGGAAGCTGAAGCTGTTATGTCAATGATATTCTGTGGCTGACAGAATATTTATTCACACAGGCAACTGTTATAAATTGCATTTTACCCATTCAGTTGCTGTAAGCTTATGATGGAGAGTGGGCAGAGAGGACAACCTGTAATTCAAGATGATTGGGAAGCTGGTTGCCTAGGAAACTGAGATGAACAGCAGAATGCCCACCAAAACCAACTGTCAACAAGAGGGCATTTCTGTTCTGAGTTGCTTTTTAAATTTATACCTTATGTCTCCTGTAGTGTCTAATTAAAGCTACTTACCCTTGATGGACAGTTCATGCCAAAGTGACCCACATTAGCCAAGAGAGGGTACAAAATTTTTTGTAAGCATTCTGCTGACTAAATATTTGGGAAAAAGATGATAGTGAAATGAGATTGGATTTATTAAGTGGTTATGAACATATAAATATTTTAAATATTTGACATAAGACATTTAAAAGTTTTTGTATTCTTTCTGTGTATACATGGTGTATGTGCATGCATCTGTGCAGACATGTACACATACACTCACGCATGCAGAGGCTGGAGAAAGACATAATGTGTTTTCTTGTATCTCTCTCCACTGTAGTCACTGAACCTTATGCTCACATCGAAGGCAGGCTAGCTGAACAGAGAGCGCCCATGATCCACCTGCCTCTGCCCTCCAATGCTAGGGTATCTGGAGTACAACCATGCCTGGCTTTGACTTCAGTCTCTTGCTTGCAAAGCAAGTACTCTTGGCCACTGAGCCATCTTCTCAGCCTCACATAAACCCAAGTCTTGATCATAACTTAACTGCACCTAAATTTATGGTCACAAAGCCTATTTCTGTTTCTAACATGGGAGTTTTATTTGCTATAATCTCTGCTCTTATGCTCTTTACATGAGATACTTTGGTGTACGATAATTATCTTCAAGAATAACACTTAGAAATTCATAAATATTTGATGAAAATGGTATCTAATTTCTCAATACTTTATAAATATAGACATTAAATTTTTAATTTTAAATATATTATCTATGTCCATACATATTTTATAGCTATGCATATTTAATAAGATCCCAACACATGAAATTTCAGTACAGAGCCTATGACCAGGGCAATTTCACTTAGCTAGATTTATAATTAAATAGAATGAATCCATATTTTCTTATTCTTTTTTTGCTTTGTCTTTCTCTTTTTCCATCTTTGCTTAACCTTGTCCTATGCTAACACTATCCACTGCCTCTCTCCTTACCCATAGGCAATCCACATTGCAAAGTGGTATATGATATCTGTACTCTAGACTCATGAACACTTACAAGCCTGCCTGTACGTCCATGTCTAGACTAATAACAAAGCTTGTGGTACATTCTCAAACCTGCAGGCAGCTCTCTTCTGTTGCCTTCTACAGCCCACTTCTCCCTTTCTATACTTACTGCATTTCAGTTTCATTTGTAGCTATTCCTTGTTTTCCATCATTTGTTCCTCTAGATTCTATTTCTCTCCTGTGCTAGCAACACTTCGCAAATGATCCGTGCAACAGAGTACAGTCCTGTGTCACTCAGATGGATTAGTGGTTGTTTTCTGCTTTTGTCTAATTTGTCTCTATAGAAAACCTTGGTATTTTGCTCAGATAACTTAGCATACATGAGAAGGAAATGCTTTGATTTTTATTCTGCTGACATTAGCTTCCGAGATCCATGACTTCTCCAACAAGGATAGATTGCCTCCCTAGAGCTATTCCATTAACTCTTCACTGACAGAGTCAAGTTAATAGTCAGGCAATACTATTCTATGCGGTGCCCTTAGCATTTGTATTACAAATGAGAGTATTTGAGTCTTGTGGTTTGCTGCATGTATGGCTCCCCACTGACGTGATAAAAGACCTCACTCAGACAAGGGTTGCTTCTTTCTCTTGGCCCATCCCAGTGCCATTAACACCCCATCTTCCTTACACAGAGTAACATTGATCCTATCAGGCATTGAGAGTAATCTCTGCTTGACAAAATGGCATACTCCAGTGACACCAGGCTGAGGGGTTATTCTGGAGCTAAACCTCTCTGAATTTTCCCCAGAGGAAATGCAAAGGAAGATGGTAGTAAGAGTTCAGTGATAATGGGATCATTCTTCTCCTCTCTCCCTCACAATCTCCTCCACTAAGTGTTTAGAGATCTTTGGTCTATATTCAAATGGTTGTTGTTTGACCAGGCTTTTGTTCCTTCTCATCTGTGGAAAGGAAGGTAGTTTGCAATGAAGTAATGTGACAATCCTTGAGAGTTTGGGACTTGAAATTCTTTTGTGAGCAGCCCAGAAGGCTTTATTCCTGATTTATTGTGATGTTTCTGATAGTGTTGCCTGGGCCAGGTCTTCCACATTCTGCAGTGGGCAGTCCAGCCAAGGTAGATACAGTTCATTCAGAGGGTAGTTATTTACCTAACAAAGAACTTGCCAACGGCTTTTAAAGATGCCATATCCAGAATATGCTCAGATTATAGATTTTAGTGAGTGATAACCTTTGTTCCCCACTTCAGGAATGAAATCCCAAAATGGTTCTAGAAGAGGGGACTTAAAATCCTGACAGCTGCTTAGAGGTCATCTCTGAACTAAATCCCAGGAAAAATGTTTGTAGAAACAAAACGAAAAAAGAAAACAAAATGAGGTTAGTGTAGAAAAAGACAGAGGGAGGCTATTTGCAGCTCACTCAGGTGTGCTCTGAAGGTAAATGTTCAGCATCAGCATTAACGGAGCAGCTCCACCCCTTAGAAAGCACAGAGAGATCACACTTATGCACATACGCGCGCGCGCACACACACACACACACACACACACACACACACACACACACTTCTTATGATTCCCCCTTCGAGTCTCCCAGAAAAGCAATTTCTGTGGGTGATAGAATGAGTGCAGGTGATCTTCCAAGGAGACTGTTAATTTTCACAGACCTACCCACAACACTGATGTAGGAGGCCCATTAACTCAGGTACTGGAAGGATTTTTCTAATTTCTTAAGAAGTTGTTGAATATAATAATCTCACTTTTTCTTTACTTGGACATAATTGGACAGCAAATCAAACATCAGAAACAACAGTATCAGCTCCTGTCCTGGCTACCATGGAGTTTCTTGAGAGAACTTACCTTGTGAATGATCAAGCCACCAAAATGTACACCTTCACTCTAGACAGGTAAGAAGATACTCATGTCTACATTGGCATTTTCTGTGGCTTGAGTACTCAGTAAGATAACAAATATTAGTACTTTAGAATAATCCAGGTCTGCATTGAAAATTAGGATTATTTTGAGCACTCAAAAAAGGTTGACTGGTTTGTATGACTCATATCCTGAGACATACTGAAGGTTGCATAGCTGTTCTGATTCCTTAAACATTATAAGTCACAAAGGAAACATACATTAAAGTAATTTTTCTTCTATGGTTTTCCATTAAAGAAAACAGACAAGAACAATCTAATTTTTTTACTGTTGCTTTTTACAATTTTCCTATTTTTAAGTTAGAGAGTAAACTGTAAAAATTATATTTAGAAAAAAATAATACTTTCTATTGATGGCTCAAAGCCAGAGTTATATCCATCTCAGGTGAATGGATTGCTTTATATCAGCAGGTGTACCTATAATAAATGTAGCTGAATTTAATGTTTTCCATGTTTCCAGTTTTTAAAATTTCCTCCGTAGTGTCATGTGTAATATAGTCTTTGATTTTCATTTTTAAACAGTTGTGACTGAACACACCTCCCTGATGTTCTGTAAATATAATGGAAAAGAAAATGTTTCTAGTCCTAAATGTCTGTTTATTTAACACAATGAGGCTAATACGAATTTCATATAAAAAAAAAGAAGTGATTACAGAATAGATACAGAATAATGCTGGAGGTATTTCATGATTTTAAGAGGAGACATTAAGGGAACATGGCTGTGAGGATAAGGGCAAAATTTTCCAGAAATAATAGAATAAGGAAAACAAAATAGAAACACAAATGTAAATAAAAAAAATAATCAATAAAAAATTAAAAAATAAACAAAGCCACAAAAAATAGAATCACAATAGATTTAAGGAAAATCTCTACAGAAAGTAAGGAAATGGGGGGGGGGTGCAGCTAAGTGGAAGAGCGTGAGGCTAGGGAATTGGTGTGTCTCAGGAGATCACTCCTAGTGGGACTTAGGGGGTAAGTGAAGACTTGAAATGGATTCATGCAGAGGAATTTTAAGAGAATATGTACTTATTAATGATGCACGTAATATTTTCATTTGTTTTGTAGAACCAAATTCATAATCTAAAGCCAATGATGTTGTGTCTGATCACATCAAATATAGTAAAACTGTTAAGAGGACTTTCCCTAAAGAATACTTGCAATTATTTTTAAACAAATGAATATATACAAGAAGGACATCTTATTATCACACATTGAAAAAATTATTTTCTTAGAAAATTAGAGGTGTCAGTTACTGATTTCATAAATACTGGAAACAAAGCCTCATATGAGGTCTGGACAAAATGTTATTAGCCCTAGGAGTACTTCCACATTATTGAAATAACAATAATTTCTGTTAAAATCGATTTTCAGAATTCTGTAATACAAACAGCCAACGCTTTATCGAAATGGTCTCGTTCATCTCATGGGGTGGCTGAGATATGGTTCTCAAGACATATTAGAAGAGCCATGAAAGCATTCAGTGTTCTCTTTTCTTTCTTTCTTTTTTTTTTTTTGAAGAAACATTTAGGTTTATTGAACTATTTATAATAGGTGGTTTCACTTTTATATATTTTCACAATTAACATTGTTAAAAAAATCACATAATCTTAATCTAAATGCTTTTCCAACTTTTGAAATACTGAAGTTACATGTCTATAGTATTAACAAGAACCCAATACAATTGCTTTGCTAGAAGAATCCTTATTTATTTAAGAAGATATTACAAAACTAGATGCATGTTTGCTTTAAAATTTTTATTAGTTTTATTTCTAACTAGTAAATAGCCTGCAACTGAAGTATTATAACTTCCATTCTAAGAGGAGAAATTAAAATCTGATATATTTTTAAAGACTTACTTATTTATTTTATGTATGTGAGTATACTGTTGCTGACTTCAGAAACACCAGAAAAGGGCGTCAGTGTTTTCTTTTCAAACACAAAAGTGAAATCTTGAACAGACTTTTTTTTAAATCCTGATCTCTCCATTTGTCACAGAAGAAAATGAACGCCAGAGGACCCAACCTTGTAAGGCCAGAGGGCTGAGTAGAAAGCTGAGAGGACCCGTGCTCCTAGTGAGTCTGTGTGGCATCTTTCCCTATCCTGCATCCACACCCTGTCTAATTGCTCCTGAGATAATCTGAATCTTGTAGATTTCTTATCCTTTCTCACCTCTTCCTTTCTCACCTCTTCCAGTCTCCTTGCTTGTGCATTTTCTTTCATTTCAGAGCTTTGCCTCTTAATAATCGTTTTCTTCTCCTTCTGGGCTGCTTTCTTTCACCCATCACTAGCTTCTTATTTAAATTGTTATACACTGTAAAGATACTCTTGAAGGCAACCTTGTCATCTAATTCCACCAAGGGATTGGTTTCTATAGCTGATGTTTTATAATGAACTATTCCCACAGTGGGAATATATATATATATAATTCTATGAGGAAAATTTGAGGCATATGACCTTTGTTCTGATAAGCTTAGGAGGCTGTTTTCTTCTGGTGTCTAGACTAGAAGGTTCAAAATGCCTTTATTCACATGCCTGGGGTCTTTTGCTGACCTTTGGCTAGAGTCTTTGTTCTTCTTCTCTATGTTTGCACCAGCTTGAAATTTTTGACATGATAATTCAGGACCTAAAAAGAATCAGGACTGGAAGCTTATAACCATCACATAGCCCAAGCCCACGCAGCATCACTGTTACTATTTCATCAGGTAATAACAAGCCTCAAGGTCTGGATTTTAACATGACAGATATTCCTGGCTGTCATCTTTGCACACATTTCAGCATGGGACAAAGGTGAGCCTTGCCAGTGCTATTGTCACTAGAGTGTACCCTCTCCTTCCTCTGCAATTCTTATTGCAGAATTGTTCCATCGTTATAGAAGGGCAGTGGAAACAAGAATAGGGATAGAGGGTAGAGCTAAACCGATAGAATCTTTTCAACAATCTATCTCTTTGTCTGTCTCTCTGTCACTCTGTCTGTCACTGTCTCTCTGCCTCTGTGCCTCTCTGTCTCTGCCTCTGTCTGTCTCTGCCTCTCTCTCTCTCTCTCTCTCTCTGTCTCTCTCTCTCTGTCTCTCTCTGTCTCTCTCTCTCTGTGTGTGTGTGTGTGTGCGTGTAGAAGACAATCTTCAGGTGCTTCCCACCATTTTCACCAGCCTGAATCTTATTAAGTAGTTGAGGCTGGCTGGTCAGTGAGTCTGAGAGATCCATTTATTTCTGCTTATCCAGTGCTAGGATTACACCAGGCACACACACACACACACACACACACACACACACACACACACACACACACATGTTTGCCAGGCATACTGTCAAGGTTTATGTTTTTTATTATCTCTGGAGTTGTCCTACGGGCATGTGCAGAAATGAAAAACAACATGTTCTCAAAAGCCAGTGCATCTCAGTAAGAAGTGAGAGACTGGGTATTTCCAAGCAGAGCTGCTGCTGCTGCTGAAAACAGCAGAATTCTTCTTGTTTCTCTGTTGAGAAAGGAAAAGTGTGCTTGAGGCTTCGTGACAGAAATAAACTAGTAAAAGAAAGAACAGCTTAAAGTTCTAGCAGCAACAGCCCAAGATTAAACACACACACACGTACACACACACAGACACACACACACACACACAGACACACACACACAGACACACACACACACAGACACACACACACAGACACACACACACACAGACACACACACACACAGACACACACACACACAGACACACACACACACGTAAAAATCTCTTCTGGAGTTGTGGTATCCTGCAGAGAGGCTTCATTTGTGTTCCCCGCTCCTCAAATTCACAGCCAGTGTGGGCTTATTAACAACAATATGGCTTCTAAGGATGCAACCGAGTTTAAATGTGGTTACACGAATGGCTGTTACATATGATAAGCCAGAGAATTAATTTTCTCTTTCTTTGAGTGCCCAATGAGGAAAATCCATGAGGATATCAAAGGCCAGCCATCAGTGAGCCAGTAAGAAATGTGCAGAAATTTACTAGCACACTGGCCATGAAGTTCTAAACTCTACATCTATGAGAAGATACATTTCTGTTGTTATCCATACAGCGATGCTTTCTTGAAGTTCAAGCAGCCTAACAGAAGCCCTAAATTTAATTGAACCATATAAACTGTGGAGTAATTTATATCTTAGAGCATTGTCAAAAGCAGCCAAGCAATTGGAAGACAACTAGACAGCTTACACTCTGCCTGAGTTACTAGTGAGTGGGCTTACTAGTACTAGCTCTGAGTGAGTTACTAGTACGGGCAGAACCTGGGAGTGAGGCCACGCAAAGAGAGAAAGCATGTGCAGTTAAAATGGCCACCATCCTTGGAGGGTACAGGGAGGTAAAGACACACAGAGGTGGACCCTCTCATGGGCACTGGGCATTTACAGGCGTGGAAAACCAGAGGAAATGCACTCCACTAAACTGGGTAAGCCAAGTCACCAAAGAAGAAATGAAAAGAAAGAAAACCCACAAAGGAGCAGTATCTAGCTTTATGACAATACATAAAGATGTTCATTTTCCTCGGAAAAATACATAAACAGTAAAAATAATCCAGTAATAGGGCAGCTTTAAAAGTGTCTAAATGTCGGGACTTGTAGTTTAAATGTTTTAATAGCAGCTGCTATGATATATCAAAAGAACAAAATGCAATTATGTTTAAAAAATTAATGAGAGACTTGATGACTCTCTTCAAATAGTGAATACCAATAAAGAAATAAAAACTATAAGATCAGAATGTACATTCTAGGATGGAAAGGCATAATAAGTAAAATTAAAAAAAAAAAAGAAAAAAATGGCCAGAAGGGCCTAATAATAGACCTTTGCTATTGATATCAACAGACAGAACAAAGCTTCAGTGGTCTTAAAAATAAAGCAATAGTTATTATTAATAAAATAATAAAGTAATAATTAAAATAGTTAAATTAAATAACAAATCAAACTAAATAATTAATAAAATATTTATTTATATAATTATATAAATATATGTGTATGATTATAAAATAATAATAATAGTTTAAAAGTTAAAGAAAAATGAGCACAGCATTAGAGAAATGTGACACACGGCAAATTCACTAAGCCATACATACTAGTATTACCAGAAGGAAAGAGAGAAAAATATAAATGTCTTTAAGTAATGCCCCAAATCTCCAAAATTTGGTGAAAATTAATTTGTAGTTCCTTTATACTTAGTGAATATATGAAGACACAAGCAGCTCGGTGAGGGGATGCATGCTTATGCCACGGTACTCAGGAGGCAGAGGTAGGTGGATGAGTTCTGGGACACCTAGGGCTACATAGAGAGACCTTGTCTCAAGAAAACCAAAATTAAAGCAAGTGCCCGGGGAGGCCAGAGGAGGGTACTGGGTCCCTCTGAAGTTACAGGTGATTATGAGCTGCCTGACTTTGTAGGTAGGTCTGAGCCCCCATGTGCTCAGAGCAGACACCCAGCACTTCTAAGAAAAGCACTAAGCACTCACCTCCCCCACAGCCATCTCTTCAGCCCCAAAGAGAATTTCTTCACATTCATAACATGGAATGTCATAATTATGAAGAAAGTCTGAAAGTATTTCAGAATAAGTAGAACATAACTATGTCTAGACTCATTGCTTCTAATCTACATTGCACTGTGTGTTCCAGTCAGGACTTTTGTGTGAGAGACATCAGATTAGAAAGGGAAAATAAAAGCTCGATTTCCAAACAATAACACATTTTAAATATAAAAATGTCAAACTATACACTGAGAAATGTTAGATTTAGTAAGTTCAATGAAGTGCTAGTAAATGATAAATGTAAATGTAATTGTATTTTTACATAGGAATAGCAAAAAACAAAAACAACAACAACAACAACAAAAAAAACCCAAAACCCTGAAAACAAAGTTAAGAAAACACTTCTACTTATAAGGGCATACAAACACAATGCGGAAGAATTCATCAAACAGGGACTGAAGAGATGCTTCATTAATTATGGGCATTGGTTGCTCTTTCGGAGGACCCAGCTTTGATTCCTGACACTCACATGGAGGCTCACAAACACTGGCAACTGCAGTCCCCAGGGGGTGTAATGCCTTCTTTTGGCTTTTGCAGACACAACATTGCATGTAGTACACAGACCATACATGCAGGCAAAATCGTATACTCATAAATTAGAAGTCAAAAGAGTAATTCATTAAATAAATGAAACTGCTTAATTTTATATCATAATTTACAGAACATTGTAGGAATTAAAGAATTCATTAAGAATGTTCCCCACGTTAGAGGGGTGGAAGAATTAATATTGCTAAGATGTCAAATTTTACAACTGACATGGGAATTTAATGTGCTTACCATAATACTTTTATGGGAAATTAAGCCTTTTAAGAGGAATTAACAAATAGACCTTGCAACTTACATGGTAACAGAAAGGACTTAGAACTGAACAATGCTCTTGCAAAAAATGTGGAAGTC
This sequence comes from Uromys caudimaculatus, assembly GCA_028551405.1. Lineage (NCBI taxonomy): Eukaryota > Metazoa > Chordata > Mammalia > Rodentia > Muridae > Uromys > Uromys caudimaculatus. The sequence goes on along the minus strand of CM052718.1, from coordinate 46,121,265 downwards.
TGTCTTAGTGAAGATTTTGACTGCTGTCAAAGGGTGCCATAACCATAGCAACTCTTATGGAGGAAAGCATTTAATTGGGGCTGACTTACAGTTCAGAAGTTTAGTCCATTATGGTGGGAAGCTTGGTGGTATGCAGGCAAACATGATGCTGGAGAGGTTGCTGAGAGTTCTATATCTGGGTTGACAAGCAGAAGAAAGAGAGAGAGAGAGAGAGAGAGAGAGAGAGAGAGAGAGAGAGAGAGAGAGAGAGAGATACTGGGTCTGGCTTGAGCTTCTGCAACCTCAAAGTCCTCCCCCTGTGACACAGTTCCTCCAGTAAGCTAATACCTACCCCAACAAGACCACTTGTGCTAATCTTTTCAAATAGTGACTGGGGGAGGCATTTTCCCTTAAACTACCATATTCCATTCCCTGAACCCCACAGGATTCTAGCCATAACGTAATACAAAATGCATTTAGTCCAACTTCAAAAATCCTTATAGCCTCTAACAGTCTCAACATTGTTTAAATGCCTGAAGTTCAAAATCTCTTCTGAGATTCATGACAAATTTCTTAACTGTCGCCCCGTATAATATCAAAATCAAAAAGCATATTACACACTTCCAACATACTCTAGTATAGGAAATACATTACCATTCCAGAAGGGAGGAAAGGAGCACGGTAGGGAAATACTGAACCAAAACAGACGGAAAACCATCTGAAACTTCTGTATCTCTGTGTCTGATGTCAAAGCGCTCTTCAGAATTCCAGCTCCTTTCAGCTTTGTGGACTGCAACACACTGCTTTCTCTCAGGATAATTCTACTCTCTATTAGCAGCTTTTCTCAGAAGCCATCCCATGACTCTGCCATCTTCAACATCTTGGAGTCTTCAAGGCAATTCTGGCTTCACCTTCACAGCTTTGAAGGCCTCCATGCAGTGACGCCCCTGCCACATACCTGACATCAATTGCTTTCCTTAGCTGTGGAGGGAGATGCCATAACACCTTTCCTGTATCCTTGACTTTAAAGCCATAAATAGTGGCAGAGAAGTTGGCAAGTTCCGCTGCTTGCTGGGTCTAGAACCCTCTCATTTGAATACATTTTTACCAGCTTTCTGTTTTCAGTGGTTTCCATTGCTGCCTAAGCCTGGCTGTCCAGGAACTCCCTCTTTAGACCAGGCTAGCCTTGAACTCAGAGATCCACTTGGCTCTGCCTCTAAAGTGCTAGAATTAAAAGTGTGTGCCACTATGCTGCCCTGAACTTTTCCTTAAGTCCTTTTCACAAGTTGGAAGCTTACTGGGTGGGTTTTTGCTATGAGGTCACCACTTCCTTGATTCCATTTAGCACCAGGCTTTTCTTTAATCTGTTGACACTTCCTGGTGCCCCTTTTCTCCTCAAGTTGCACATTTTGTATTTTTCCTTGCTCAGCTCGCAACTAATCAAGCAACACTATGAATACTACGTTGTCTGAAATTTCTTCCCCCAAAGCTGTTAATCCATAACTCTTCAATTTAACTTCAGGCAGACTTTTCAGACAAGGGCAAAAAGTAGCCACAGTCTTCACCAAAAAAATCACAAGAATTTGACTAAGCCACTCTGAAACCTCTTAAGGCAGACCCCCACAGTTCAAATCACCCTTAATACCACTGTCTTCCAGGATTCTACTAGTATGGCCCATTAAGCCCCACTTAAAGCACTCGACTGCTTTCCTAATCCAAAGTTCACGTTCTGCTGAAAAGGAAAAAGGTCAGGTCTATTACAGCAATACCGCAGTCCCTGGTACCAACTTCACAAGGTGTCACATACTCTGCTTTTAGAAATTAACACAAACCCAATTAGAAAGCACTTGGTCATCGCTATAATTGTCATGCCATTATTAACCTAGAGAGTGTATTTATCTGTTCATTCAGGTAGCTCACATACACGAAAAGAGGACATAAAAGTAGGAGTGTGTGGTGGTTTGAAGATGCTTGTCGCAGGGAGTAACACTATTCTTAGAGTCAATGTGGCCTTGTTGGAGGAAGTGTGTCACTGGGGGCGTGGGCTCGATGTTTCTATGCTCAGGCTCCTCCCAATGTGGAATAAAAGCTGCCTGTGGAATACAGTCTTTTCCTGACTGTCTTCAGATCATGATGTAGAACTCTAGGGTCCTCCTACATCATGTCTGCTTGCCTGCTGCTGTGCTCCTGCCTTGATGATAGTAGACTGAACCTTTGAAACTGTAAGCCAGCTCCAATTAAATGTTCTCATTTATGAGAGTTATCTTGGTCATGGTGTCTCTTCACAGAGATGGAAACCCTAACTAAGACAGAATGGCAAGAAGGTTGTCAGTAATAGAGAGAGAGGCAAAAGAGAGGATAATTACAGGATAAAAATAACCATGAAATTCATTATGTGCATGTATGAAATCATTAAAGAATAAAACATTTAAAAAAGTAAATACACACCTAAATTCATAACATGGGTTACCATCATAAATACATACATAGACCAACTGAATTGGCCAATTGTCTTTCAACAAGGTGTTCTCAACAAATGTTTTTGGGACAATTAAATATTCATATGAAAAGGAATTAATATATATATATTTCTGACATCATACTGAAAAACTTCACTAACATGGATCATAGCCATTGAAGTAGATGCTATGATTATATAGTTAAATATCTTCTAAAAGAAAACATAGATATAAACCAATGAATCTTGGATTAGGAATGTTTTCTTGACAAGATACTTAACATATAAATATTAAAATTGTGTAAGTTAACAAAAAAGGAAACATTTTGTTCTGCAAACTATAGTATAGAAACAATGTTCTAACTGCACAAGGTTAATGGGGGTAGACTTTGTTCTATTCTAAGTTCTAGGAAGCTGCAGGGCTGGGTTTAGGCAGCTACATGTAAGGAGGTCGACACGAACAGTCTTCTGGTTATAGTGGATGGGTCTCATTTGATAAAATTAATTTGCCTCCAGACTCTTAGGTCAATTTTGAGAGAGAATATTATATTATTATTCTCATTGCTGTGACCAAAAGCAAGTTCAAGGAGAAAAGATTTAGCTGTGGTCATGGTTCAGGAGATGACAGTCTATCATGAGAAGACAAAATGGGTCCATTGTGATGGGATCATGAGCCTGGGGCTCTCCTATTTTAGCTTTTCCAGGAAGCACAAAGAAATGGACCAAAATCAAGGGGAGGTATAAAATTCACAGGCTGCTCCTAGAGCCCACTTCTGCAGCCAAATCCTGCATTTTATACCTTTAAAAGTTATGGAAGCTGGAGATCAAGAGTTGAAATACATGGGCCCATGGTGAGGGGGATGAGGGAAGCTTTCAGGCTCAAACCATGGCAGATAAACTTCTCCACCTGCATATGAATACTCGCAAAGACAGTCTGATAAACCCTGACAATTCCAAGATAGGAGGAAAATCAGTCTGAGGATAAAGCATAGCTGAGAAGGAGAGAACGTTCTGGAGCGCTGTCCAAATACTGCTTGAAGCCTAGGTGCTTCTAAATGTCTGTAGAAGCAGAACCAACAATTCACATGCATTACTTTTTCAATACAGTTTTTGTTTTCCATACATACAACTCAAAACATTCTAACCAATGGGCTTTCATTGTATAAAAATGTATATTTAATATGTTGCAACACTATCTAATAAAATATCAGTAATTGTATTTTGGAAGTATGATTACCAGTGATTATTCCACTGCTTTGTGCTTTTCTGTAACACTAGCTTTTCTATAATGATATGCACATATATTATTTTTCAGAAAAATTCAAATATGACAATAATTAGAGTGATCCTAATACTTATCGGTGAAGCCAAAACACTCAGATTTTTAATTCCAGATGGTGATAATCCAAATGAGATAACCTTCAAATAGAAGCTAATTTAAAATAAAACTTTCAGAGCTAGAAATGTAAAGTTCTTAATTCCAAGAGCCTTATTAGTGTGTTCAAAAAAGTTTATTGAATTTGAAAACATCCTATTAGTTCAAGACTTACGGACAGTGTCATCTGCACCAGCAAAAATTAATTTTAGGTGCATTGATTTTGAGACAGCAACTGGTCTGTGCCATGGTGGGAAACACTGGGTTTTGCCTTGTCCTTTTCTGACTATTTGATCTCAGAAAAATCACATTACCTGTCTGAAATTTACTTATCTAAGTTAAGAAATTATGCAGTTGGGTTACCTTTTACCAATACCTTTTACCAATCCAGCTACGATGCTATGGAAATCCCCAAATTAAGTTTTGTGTTGGAATAGAAATGATAGTTAACTATTTGAGGATACACAAGTGGAATCCAGCTTTCATCATTACAGTGAGTATTTGGTAGAAGTTGTCTACAAATGGATGATCAGGTGTCTGAAGGTCCCCATGAATTCAGCCTAAACAAATATTGTGACCTTCCAAAGTCTATTTGATATACCTTACAATCTCCCCTGATGGTGATGGTGGTGGGTTCTGTAGCACAATATTTAGAGTCTTTTAATAATGGACCAATAAGAAAGACTTGTCCTTAAGAATGTCTACTTTTTCCTTTTATTCCCTAAGCCCAATAAAGGTAGTGAGTGGAAGCAGTTTTGAGTTCAGAGGGAAATGTAAAGAGAGCCCTGAATTCTCACTCCTTTGCTAGTTTGCAGATGTCCTACGAGCCACATTGAGAGGAGGTAGGGCTGCCAGGAAGGTGTGTGTTTGCAACCATGTTCACTTCTTGCTCCTGTCAAAATCATCCTCCACAGAGAACTTCGACAAAAGCCTGTGAATAAAGATCAGTGTCCTGGAGACAGGCCAGAGCATCCGGAGGCAGGAGGCATCCATCACTGCCACAACAGCTCCAAGGCCGCAGCGAACAGTTCGAGCAAGCAAGTGCATGCCAAGTGGAGACTCTGTGCTGCTTCAGCAATATGCTTCATCTTTATGATGGCAGAGGTAGTGGGTGGGTATTGCAAAATTCTCAACTAAGAAGGTAATAAGCGTGAAGGAAGGGGTGCACCATAGGAGTTTGCAGGAAAACGTTTGATGACTCTGCAAACTAATGAAACTCTGCGTCAGGATGGGAGGGACAACTAAGTTTTTCTTTAAAAGAAGTTTTTAGTATTTTCTGCATGTATATAATGACAATAGGCACAGAGTAGTCAAGTTGGAAATTATAAAAACAAAATCTATTATTATGTCACATTTAAATTAAAGCCTCTCATAACACCATAGGCTACTGTATACCTTCTGTGCATAGCTCATGGGTTTTTCTTTTCTTTTACATAATGTGGATCATGCAGAATGCTCTTGTTTATTCTATCAAATACTGTTTAAAAATATTTTTGTGTCCAAAGAATATACTTCACTGTAATTCACATAATTATTTCTCTACTGTTAGACATTTAGAGAGATTTTTTCTGCTTTTGCACCATACTATAATGAAGAAAATCTTAATAAAATTCTGCCCAACCTTTTAGATATTCCTTGAAAGGGATTCTAAAAATGGAAATAATTGAAATACTTGGTTGAAAGACAAGAATATTTTTCTTACTTCTTGAATCGCTCTGTCAATCTTATATCCAGGCACTTGAAATGACTAGTCCGTATGGAAGCTTCTCATAAAAATGATTTTCCACCCAACTCTTTAAAAATCTTTGTTGCGACTAGAGAGCGAGAGTTTGGTGATTAAGAGCACTGGCTGTTCTTTCAGAGGACCTGAACTCAGTTCCCAGCGTCCATATTAGACATCATAACTACCTGTCAGTACAGCTCTAGAGGGTCTGACACTCTCTTTTGAACTCCACAGGCATGCACATATACACATGCACACACATTCACACGCACACACACACATTCACACACACAAATAAAGTCTTTGCTGATGTATATAGAAGTGCTTTAGTATTCACTGTTTTAATTCTTAGCAACGTTCACACACTTCTTAGTTGGATGTGTTTACTCCTATGGTGAACCCCTTCCTTCACGCTTATTACCTTCTTAGTTGAGAATTTTGCAAATTATTTGATTGATCTCTGGGAGCTCCTTATGTGTTGGGATGTTAATTCTGAGATATAGAATTTATAACTTTTTTTTTTTTTTAGTTTATGGATTGCCTTTTCATTTGTGTTTTGACTTCAGAAGCTTAAATTTAAAGGCAGTTTAGGTTTTAAATATAGGCAACTATCAAATTTTCACTCTGAGCTTATATTTTAACTTGGTATTCTCCACCCACTGAAAGAATAAATACTTTTTAATGCATTTTCTTTGGGTTTTGCATGTAGTTTTTACATCAATGTAAAATTAGATGTTTTGTGCTCTAGAAGAACTAAAGTCCCTTTTCTAAACATGTAAAAAAGTTTCCAATATTATGACATAATTATTTTTCCATTGATATTCAATATATTTTTACTATTCATTAACTTTTTATAAGTATCAAAGTGTGCTTTTAAGGTTGTCATTGATCTGAGTTCCTATTCTATGGCAGTAACAAAATTAATGTAGATTTAAATATTATAGTATCTGTTGTATCCTCTATTTAGGAGGAAAGTATAATGGTTATTAATTTCTGTGTTTTTAATTAGACACAAAACTCATTCTGTTCTCATCCAATGTAATAATTATTTTATTGGCATGTACATTAATTGAAATTATAAATATTTATTAATAACTGAAACTTAGCGGTAGTTTTCTATTTGGCTTTTTCTAAGATTTTTGAGTCACAGTCACACATACTAATATGGACAGCTGAGTTTTAATAATTTTGTTTTAATAAATAGACCATATGGTTTGTAATCATCTCTTCTAGAGAACTTTTTAAGTATTCTTTTTGGTAAGTATTTTAGCTTTTGTCTCATTCATTGGTAAACTCAAATTCTACTTCTTCAGTACTTTTTTTCTTTTCTATATCTTTTTCTAAAACCGTTCAGCTACTGGGAAATTTCAAAATTATTGTCAGACACTGGGACATGATGGCCTTCTATTTGAGTTGCTTAGCTTGAAGATTTTGGAATTCAATGCTATCTCATTTTTCTCTAAAGATGTAAAAGAAAACTGTAAGTTGCATGTATGTCGAGTCATTACTACCTTTAATAATGGGTCTGCTACCCACTACCTGCCATGCTGTTACCAGTGTCTTAGGGGCCTCCTTTCCATTGAGTTACCTAGAGGGAAGCTGATATAAGTAGAAACAGGGAAATAGAAGAAAATAGGCTCTCCCTAGCTCCTTTTCCCATTGGATATTTTAGCTACCAGAATAAGGTATGTTTCTTCTAGCTTTGGACTCTTCTCATATGCAGACTTTTACAGCTTTTGAAAATCAGATAAAACCATAGACCTCTTAAATCCAAAACAACCACAGCCTTGATACAGCACTTTAGTCTGAATTTATAAAGAGAATAAGAACCACATAATTTCTCTACCAAGTGCTCTATCTTTTGAGGGAAGAGATTGAAAGTTTGATGTAGTTGCAAAATAATTTGCTGTAGGCAATAGGCAGTTCCAATCTAGAGCATCCTCTGGAAAATGTACCAATATCTCACAAAAGTGTACACACAACCACACACGGATAGATGACATAATACATACATGTATGCACATATGTGCATGTACACATATGCCTACATTTATATTTAGATAAATATATTTAGATAGTATATTTAGATAAATAGATGATGTTTTATACAAATAGAAAATGTCACCCTTTTTTCCTGTTATAATGCTTTCTATTTCTTTGTCTTGTTTATATGCTCTGGCTAAGGCCTTCAGAACACACCAAATAGAAGTGGCAAAAGGGAGTTCCTTGGTTTGCTCCTGCGGAACACTTTCCCCCTTCCATCCTGTGTATCATGAGGCTGTGGTATTTGTAGCCTTCATTTCATTCATTACTCCAAACATTCCTTATTTGCTATTTGCCATTTTATTTCAAACTACCTCATGTGAGATAGGCATGGACAGCTTTGCACGTGAGTCCTCCTTTCCCACTCATTCCTATGTATCCAAGTGTGTGAGTTCCGCTCTGACTCATAAAGTCACACGTGAGCTCAACAGTAACGGAATATAATGGGTACTGAGGGAAACTTGCTGAGTTTTGAGCCGTGTCAGCATCAAGCTGATTACTGTTCTAATCATAGCCACATCCATCTTTGAAAGTCTTCAGCATTTCCCTTTTGCTTGAAATGCAGCTGAGCATGAGACTCGACTGACAAGAGCTTGTGTAGCGGGAAGAGGCTGGTTTGGAAGCTGCTTCTATGCTAGAACCCCCTTTGCTCTCCCAAATGAAATGTGATCAATATATTAGAGGTTCTGGGCATCTAAGACAAAAGAAAGGAAAATTCTTTCTGTGAAATATCTTTTCAGATATTCTACGATCAATCTGCCTTATAAATTAGTAATATTCTTCTCTTGCCACGTCCTTGCATACTTATTCAGTTCTAACTCAAAGAGATTATTCATTTTCTGTGAAATGATCCTATGCTTTAGGGTCTCAGGAGCTTTAGTCTTTTTATTTAAATACCAAAGTCTCCGTTCTCATCAAAGCCTTAGCCATCACTCAAGATCCCAGCCCACAGCACACCTATTCCCTGAAGTCAAATAGAGAAATAATTATTCTTAAGACCTCTTAGGGGAGTCTAGAAGGTCCTTCTTCAGGGCATGGACTCTGAAGAAGGCATCAAAGGAAGAACTAAAAGGTTCCTAAATGAAATGAAAAAGTCCTTTTTGATAGAAAACGGAAAGTAATGTAATTATCTTTAAATTTAAAAAACGATTATATCAATAAATAAAAATAACAAAACCAAAACCAAACAGCTTATTATTTATGCCTGTGGTCTAAGAGATAGCAATTATCAAGTTCTTCCTTCAGATATCTCTATGGTTATGTCTGAAACAGGACAAGGAATAATATCTACAGAGATACAGGCACAGCAGCTTAAAGGAGACAGATACTTCTGTTCAGCTTGCTTTCATTGTCCACAGTGGCTACAAGACTTACCCACTTGGCCTAAGGACCGGAAGCTTGAAGTATCTCTGGCTTTTATATAAAGAGGTTGAATAAAAACTTACTGTCTTTCCTCTAAAAATATTAACGTGGAAGGATGCAGTTCTGGAGCTTCCAGAGCCCCACCTATATCTTACCTGCCTTCAGTAACCTGCTGTAGTAACATCTTTGATCTTTAGACTTAGAACACACCTGCTCAATTATCCCCAGATTCATTTATAGGAGCCATTAACTTAAAACCTGCCTGTTGTTTAATCTAATTTAGATTAAGCTGTTCTGACTTAGACCCAAATGAGAATACCTAAAGGAGATTCTGTTGAAGACACTGCTAGAGTAGTAATTGGCGGTTTGGCTGGGGAACCAGGTCCTTTTGCAGAGCTTGCTTTATTACTGCTCTTTAGAGTAGGAGAGAATCAGACCATTGGGCTACATTTGGGAAGATGACTGCCACAGTGTGCTGAGCAGAGTGGTACAGGGACTGAGAAGTGAAGGAGATAGGCACAGCATGCCCACTCTTGGGCTTTTGGAGCTGTCAGACTAGGACTGTTTTGTGGCTTGTAAAAATTCTTCACTGTGCAAAGGCCATAAAATGGGGCTTATATTGCAGATACGAACTCACATCTCTATTTGAAAAGATGAAATAAAGACCCAGAGAACTCAGGAAAATAAGCCTAAGTGTGTCGTTGCTGGAAGCAATTGAGAGTAGGCAGGGAAAGGCATCTGGGGTACCATGTTCAGTGTTATGTAAGGATGGGGATGGATGATTTTCCAGGCAGTGATGTAGAGCTGGAGCAGGCTGAAGAAACACACATTTGAGAGTGAGGATTTATGTCTTACTAAGAGAAGGATGTAGCTGTAATGCGTGATACTCACGTATTGGATCACTAGATTTTTACTTGCTTTGTTCTGTAGTTACGGCACCTCAGTGATGTGGGTCATAAATTTTTTTTGGTTAAAAAACTTTACTCTTTGAGAAGCTTATATATGAGCATTGAATCTACATCACATTGGCCCCTCCTTTTCTCCATCCAACTCCTCCTGTGTCTGTCACCCTAATTCAGGTCAGAGATATTTTTTGTGGTTCCTGCTATTGGGAAATTTTAAAACAAGAACCCTAAAACTATGGCACATTTTAAATACTTGCTAAATAATAACTGAAGGTTTTGACACACCATACAGTGCAATAAAATGCCCCTCATAAGATAGGCAAGTCATTCTTATATATGAATTAATGGTATATAATAGTGCAGCCCAGTAGTGGATACAAGGCTGTATTAGTTACTTTTCTATTGCTATGATAAGACACCATGGCCAAGGCAATGTGTAGAATGAGCTTATTTGGGGCTGACGGCCTCAGAGAGTTTGAATTCATAAAGACAAAGAGCATGGCAGCAGGTAAGCAGCTAATGCTGGAGCAGCAGCTGAGAGCTCACATCTTGAGACATAACTACAAGGCAGAGAGATGTAACCTTCCCAAACAGTTCCATCACTGGGGACCAAGTATTTAAATATATGAACCCATGGGGGTATTCTCATTCAAACCCCCACAAAAGCTATTATCATCAGATGAACCATTATTTTCTCAGCACTGCCAACACATCTCTTCCTTCATAGAAAATGCCATGGGAATTTAAAGCCAATTATTTAAATCTGAGGGGTCTGTGTCTAGGAGATGCAGACCCAGTATTCTGCTGTCAGGGCTCATGTGATCTGTTTCCAGGCTAAGACCTCTCTGTGCCTGTGCTGGCTTGCCATAAGCACATTCTGCACACACCTTGCTGTGGCTAGAAATAGAACTGACAACACTCTGCTTCATGCATTCACCATCGCTCCCTTCAGCAATTACTGCTGTGTGGGTTTTTAAATTAGCAGACAAACTATTAGGTTTTATTATGATATTCTGAAACATTATTTTTTGTTTATTCTACTGTTCTCCCTTCATGTTCCTGCTTCTGTTCCCTCCTTTTCCTCTTCTACCTCCATATTCTCCTATCTACTTTCTTGTTCTGTGTGTTGTACTGCTCTCTTCTTCCTCAATAATTCTTTTTTCCCTCATCTCATGGTTTCATTTCAACTTACATAGCTTGTGCACATTTACCCAGACACACTTATTCATACACACACACACACACACACACACACACACACACACACACATCACACTCAAAGCTAGGATCCATGTGTGAGAACGATCACGTGATATTTGTCATTCTGAGTTTTATCATATAATGGTTTCCAGATCCATGTGCTTTTAACCATCAATGTCTTGTCCCTCTAAGTAAGCCTGTATATTGGTGACAAAGCTCTCTTTCTCTCTCAAACACAAATCTAAACATGCATAAGCATTGCCTGAAAATCCTAAGCAGATCTCCTTAACCAGGAGTCTAGCCTTCAACTTCTTCAATCTCATTTCCCATAATCCTTGGATACACACCATCTTCTATTTTTACAGAAAAGTGCCACATTCTTTTATTTCTTTTTCTGTGTTCCTGTATATCATGAAAACCCACAATTTTCTTGCTAATTCTCAGTCCTTCTTTGAAAAGTTCCTGAATGCCACAGTGTTCTCAGATCCCATTTCAGTAGCAAGTCTTCAGTGTGGTGTTAGAAATCCCCACTGAAGAAGAAAGGGATTGTAATTTGTTTATCTTTGTGTACGTTGCTCATGCTACTATGCACAGCAAGGGCTCAATAAGTGCTGGCTGGATAGTTGAATTAATGGTCAATAATGCTCCATGCTTTCAGAAGCAAATTCACTTGCTACACCTAGCAAACAATGTGTTCTGTACCATTCAGCAGTGCCCACACGTTTCTGGATTGTTCTTACTACCAGCTCCGATGGATGGGAAATGATTGTGGGGTCCCAGGTCTCCACATTACCATGATTCAACTAAAGCAGGCTCCTTTCTCAGTTGCTTCCTCACCAGCTGAGTCTGCTAAAGAATTTCTCCAGGACTTTTCTTCCCTTTACTTAGTGGGCAATTTAAGCATGGCACAGAGAATCCTCATCATTCCTGACTGAAATTGCAGCATGCTGCTTATCTGCATGTAGTCATTCTCCAGGCAAGAAATAATACATTATTAACACAGCTTTATTATCAGGACCGAGACTGGCAGATAGAGGAACATTAGAAGATAATTGGAAGGACAGCTGATTTGTTAGCAAAATGTTGCCTTTTGGCTAATGAATCATTCTGATTTTTGCACAGACAGCTCAGTAACAAGCCTGAAGACTACTTTGCTTCAGACCATTAAGCTTTGACAAACCAGTTATTAAGTACAGCTCAAGCCACCGGTCTGTGGGGATTATTGCAATTATGAGCCATCTATGCAATTTTTTTTAATCATTAGGAGATACAAGGTGAGTCTGATGATGGAGGGTCTGATGACTGATGGTCTCTGCTGCTTTGTAGTACACAAGGCAATAAACAGTGGCAGGGACGACTCATCAGTCAGCACACACTCTTTGCTGGAAAGAGGTAGGGAGAGCAATAGAGGTTATTGCTCTCAAACAAGCCCTGTTCAGGAAGAAAGGACACAGTACTTCAGTTTCTCTTCTGGAGGCTGGAGGTATTTTCAAAGGACAGAGACGGACAGAAGGAGGAGGAACATCACCAATGCTCAGAAAATCCAGGTGGCCTCATTTGCCTGTGTTTCTCTATCTTATGCCTTTGGTATGTCCACTGGACAGTGCCTCCATTTCTCTTTCTGCTGCTCTCCCACTATTTAGAGCCCAGATCTCCAGTGCATCTAGGTAGTGTAATTCAGCACAACATAGCAGTAAAGGCTATGGCAAAATTACAAATAAAAAACAAGCCTGTGAACCAGATTGCAGTGCTGTTTTCCAGGTAGAAGTTCAAGTCTGTAGCCTGAATTATGAGACCCTGTGAATCTAGTCAATGCCTCTATAGCCATATGGACTTGTAGGCTTATTCCTGAGGCTTCCTGCCTAGGCCAATTGAGATGCTGTCTCTACTTGCTTCATTATTCCTATCTCTGTACATCCACAGCCTCAGAAATGACTACCTGAACATTCATGTTTACGTGTTTAAATTTCTTTACTGTTAGGGTCTCAGTTATTTTTCAAATTGGGAAAAAGAGGTGGGTTAATTTGAATTCAATTCCTTTTTCTCTTCCCAAGTTGTATGAGTGAACTATGTTTAACATGCACACGAGTTCTAATTGCATTCTGAGCCTTTAACCCAGTGTGATATTGTGCATCTCACAGGTGGACATGTTGCAGGGAGTCTGGCTGTCCTCACTGATGCTGCTCATCTCTTAATTGACCTGACTAGTTTCCTGCTCAGCCTGTTTTCTTTGTGGTTGTCATCAAGGGCCCCTTCCAAGCGGCTGACATTTGGGTGGTACCGAGCAGGTAAAGTTCTCTGATTGTGCAATAGTGAATGCATAATGATGCAGAGTCAAACAGAGCTTGAAAAAAAAAAGGAAGGTAAAGAGCAAAGCCTTGTCCAATAATCCCCGCTGGGTTACAAGTCTGGTGCTCAGGATAAAATAATCATGTGGGAATGTGTGCTCTCGACATTAATTCAGCTGAGAGCAAGATTCATGGAAGTGCCTCCGCTCCTATGGGACAACAGGAATCTCTGTATCATTACAGCAGCCACCCTGTCCCCAGGGTCTCTGTGTAGTAACAACTAGGAGAGGATTCTTTTGGTTACTCTACATCCTTCCAAGAAAGGTTGAAGGCAGAGCATCTGCCACATTCCAAATTAATGTCCAAGAGAGTACCAGGGTTTAGGGATTGTCCCTAAGGAGTCAGGCAGAAAATATGGGCTTTCTCACTCACACACAGTCATTCCTACGATCTGAATGCTGCCTTTAAAACTCAGGTTGGAATTTAATGACTGTTCTGGTGGTCTTGAGATAGAACTATGTTAAGTCATGAGATCTGGTCTCTCATTAGTGGGTTAATGCTGTTATTGTGGGAATGGGATTCTGGGAAAGAGGATGAGGTCAGCATAATTTATTTCCCTTGCCTCACATACACTTGCTTGCTTTTCTACCATGTTATGATGTGTCATTGCCAATTTCAAGAACTTGTACTTCCCAGGATCCAGAACTGTGAGGGGAAAAAACCCTCCTTTCATTATAAATGACCTACCCTCTAGTATTTTGTTATAGTAGCAGAAAATGCACCAAGATAGCCATACAGTGAATGCTCAGCTCAGCTGAATCTTTGTTCATTTAATCATTCAATAGCAATGAAGTAGACAAAAATGGTGACAAGAAAGAACGAGAGGGAATAAAATTCACTCTTTTGTCCTTTCTCACAGATTCCTTCACTGAGTGATGGTCTGCTCTTGCCCAGGAAGTAGCCAGAGCTATGAGAAGTGTTCAGTCTCTGGGAAGGGTTTACTATGGGTTTTCTTTACTGTATCTCCTCACTATCTACCCCTGCACACACACGGCTGCACTATTTCCCATCTCTGGTTTCTTATATCAGTTGGAGGAATTTCTGTTGGAATATTTTGTACCAGTCTTGGAAACATATAGTTACAGCTCTGTGAGTTCACACGGGCTGAGAAGCCAAGGCAAAGGAGAGCTGATGACAGCATGCAGGTAATCCTCATGGTCAGCCTTCACAGGGAAAGATGTTGGTGGCCACAAACCACAGCTCGTTCACTGACAATGTGAACTATAGGTTTTAGAGGATAGAGTCCTAGGAAACTCTGTCTTCGTGCTAAGCAATTTACCAGAGCAGGTGTTCTGGATTGGCTTCCCTTCAACAGTCAGAGAGAAATAGCCAGCCATAGAAAGTTTGTGAGATTGAGCTTAGAGAACTTTTATTCCTGTTTCTGAACAAAATACACCCAGAAGCCATGTGAGTTCTGTTGAACTCTCAGCATTTCTTCGGTACAAATTTGTACATGTACTCAACACTTCCTAGTACTATTAGAACTATTTTCTTCCTTTGGGAAGTTTCCTTTTTAAGATAGACTAGACTCAGAACTTCATATCTTTGCTTAGACTCTGTGCCCTTGACCATGGAAATCTGTGAGCCCTAATATTCTAAAAGACCAAGAATGTTCAATACAACTCTCTGCTATTTGGTAAAATATTTTGAAATACAGAGTACAGTGTAAATATTGAGAACTTTAAATGTGGCTAGGATGACGTAATAACAATAAATTTATTTTATCTAATGTCTAATTAAGTGGTTGCACAGGATTGGTGGCTACCATGTGAAACAGTATAATAGACAGAGGTGGGCCGTATGAATCTGCAGCCCAGTCTAGCCAATCCACCGTCAGCCTTACTTGGCTATTTCCTTGGAAACCGTGTAGCATCATGGTACCACTTACCCATGTTTCCTCATGAGTTTCTTTTCCAACTGGTTACTTTCGGGTTCCTGACCAATGTTTGGATCTTACTGTTGATTCTTGAACTTAGTATGAGGGCTTTATGATCCCAGCCCTTGTCTCTGTATATATTTTTAAATGTGGGTGGGACATGCTAAACTTGAATATCCCAATTTAGATCTGGTCTCTGTTTCTAGCTAAGCAGAATCTTTAAAGGCTGATTCTCATTAATTTTGGCAAAGGGAGTTTTAAACAATCTGACTAATTAGTAATTCTTGAGAGGTTTTTTAATGTTCCATTAGTTTCCCTGAGTTGTTTTAACAGCACTGTTCCAACTGGATGGCTCAGAGACATTGGGAGTCTTAGAGGTCTAGAGAAACAGAAGTGTGTGATAAAAGCATGAGTGAGGTTGTGTTCTTTTGACATCTGTCAGTGAAAACCTGCCCATACTTCTCTCAGATCGGCTGGTGGTCATTTGCTGACATTCTTTGTTGCTCCTTGGCTTTAATATCTCTGCTTTAATTTTTATACTGTCCTGTTCTCTGCCTCCCTCTCTCTCTCTTTCTTTCTCTCTCCACATCTATTCCCTCATTTCCCCTTAGAATAATCCAACCCGCCATATTTGAATACAGAAACACCTTATGCCAAAATGACTGCATCTTAACTAGTCATGTGGAAACACCCTGTTTTCAAATAAGGTGACAATATGAATTGCTGATGAATAGCATTTCTACATACAGACCTTTGAGGGACAGAACTCAAGTCATAACCCATGCCAACTTGTATTCTTATGCTATTTTAAAAGTCTATTCTATAGTTACAATCTCTTACTCTATAAAGCCACATAGGCAGTCACTGGTAAACCATATGGGTCTGATACTTGCAGTTGAGTCCTAAATATCTGCATCATCACTTCCTATTATATAAAAAAATGTTCCATGGATGGGCTATCAGATGTTTTGAGTATTGCATGGACAATAACCACATACACATTCTATTATGCATGAAACATAATGTAGAAATATCAAACTTGTAATTTTATTGATAATTTTATTTAAGAAGAAGCCAAGCATAAGTGAGTTTGTGTGAGAAAAGTATGAAATGAATGACATAAGTAGCACTTGAATATAGCAAAGGAAATGAAGATTGTATATAAATGACTAAAGTTAGAGAAACAAAAGTCACATGGTGGGTTATAGTACACAGTTCTGCTTTAACATGTTCTAATACAGAACAGTAATATAAAGGAGTGTTGTGGTTGATGTTGTCTTGACACAGCTTACAGTCACCTGAGAAGAAACTCCCAACTAAGGGGTTGCCCAGATGAGATTGGCCTGTGGGCATGTCTGTGGAGGATAGACTAGATTGCTCTGGGAGGCCCCTGCCTACTGTGGGTGGCACCACTCCGTAGACTAGTGGTCTTGTGCGCATAAGAAGTCTAGCTAAACACAAACCATCAAGCAGCATTCCTCTATGGTTTCCTGTTCATGTTCTTGTTTGAGTTCGGGAATTGACTTTCCTTCATGATAGATTGTGGCCTGGAAGTTAATCCAAACAAACCCACTCCTCTCCTAGGCTGGTGTTTGTCACAGCACAAGAATGAAACCAGGGCAGGGAGTAGAGAATAATGTATTAGAATTTGCCTGACCAGTGGCACCCAGGATCTCCCTAGACACTTGTGGGTTTTTAAAGTCTATCTACAAGGTTGAGTAAAAGAACAAGGTGAGATATTAAGGAGTATCCATGTGAGCCAAAGTACTTTCTTTCTTAAACAAGCACATTGAGATCTCCCTCATCTTCAAATATTAATGCAAATGTTTCCATTTTGATGTTTCTTTTCCTCGCAGTTGCTCTTAACGAGCAGTTGAAGCACTGAGAAGCCCTTGAGTCTGCCTCTGTGTTTACAATATGTCGGCTTGGCAAATGAAACCCATTTTCGTAAAGCACACTCTGATGCTTTCCTTTTTTACTAGCTTATTCCTCTAAAGGTGCCGGTACCGGCAAGTTGTAAATGTTTTATGGCAAAATTAAGAGTTTCTAAACACATTTTACTCGTCGTATCTCATTATTTCATCCCTCCCCAATAAGTTTTCATCATTTTAGCACCTGTGTAAATTAAAATCCCCAAGGAGAACAGGGAGGGCAGGCAGCAATTAATATGTTCTAAAAATTTGCTGAAAATTACGCAGTAATAGGGAGCCTAATGAATTCTGATGCTCGTGTTTTATGGATGCAATGCTAAAATGCCTCATATTGGTTTTCAAATCCATTCATATTTCTGCTTCATGAATCACTGAAAAAACAATATGAAGCCATTTTTATAGGCAGTGGGGGTGGGGGAATCCAACAGTTTATGACTCTGGTGTGGGGAGTGGGGCATGTGAAGGTGATATTCATGTTGCTTTCTGTGAATTTGACTCCCAGAGATCCTCGGTGCCCTGCTGTCTGTCCTTTGCATCTGGGTGGTGACTGGTGTGCTGGTGTACCTTGCCTGTGAGCGCCTCTTGTATCCTGATTACCAGATCCAAGCAGGCATCATGATCACTGTTTCCGGCTGTGCAGTGGCAGCCAACATTGTGTAAGTCATATCATGCTGACTGTCTGTTTGGCTTGTCTCCACTCTTATCTAGAAAAAGATTTAGAAATAAATTCCTTGTTGGGAAGATGCTAATGTTCCAATATGGTATTTGAGTGCCACGAAGACAGAAAATAATGCTGGTCACTAAAGATTGAGGAGTTTTAAAACATTGCCCAGTAGTTATCATATTTGAAATATTGCAACATGCCAGAAACTGAGAAAAGATCTTGTGATATACATATCAAACTGAAGTTCACAGTCTTCCAAAAACCTGGACTATGAAAAGAAAACTCAGCTATGTTAAATAGGTAGTGAGAAATTAGGATTCCAATTGAGATGCATGGATTTGGAATTCAGCTTCCACCCACTCTGCTTTCTCATGTGTGTTGACGACCTCATGGGATGTGGCTTCCAAATGGCTCAATGTTTGTTAGGTAAGGAGCTAATGAGTTCTCAGATTGCTGAGTTGACAGAGACCTTAGAAATTATTTACTGTCGCACGGGTTCTGCATTTAAGTTAGCTTTTGCAGTACCCTTATAAAGCGCTCTTCATCTTTGCGTATTCAACCAAACCAAAAATGGAGGGGTTTCTTCCCCATCGAAGTCTATTTTATCTTTGTAACATGTCACTGCATGAAAAGCTGTTAGGGGAGAAAAATCCTTGCCTCGGGTGCCTCCGGAAGGAATTCAGTCCTTCAACCTTACTTTAGACATCTCACCTCCAGAACTGTAAGATAATGAATTCATGTTGTCTCATGCTCCCGAAGAATTGTGGTACTCTATTAGTTCAATAAAATGAAACTCCTATGAAGGTTGAGCATCCTTGTTGAACAATCTAAACTGACCTGAAACCCGAGACTTTGGGATATGTTTCACGTTCAAAATTCTGGACCTTGGAGCGTTTTGAACATTTTGAATAGTCAAATCAGGGATATTTAACCGGCAAATTTTATGTAAAAATTCACACACACACACACACACACACACACACACACACACACACACACACACCAAGTACATCAAGTATATCGTCTTTCAGTCTTTCAGTACAAACTGATACATATTATAAGGTAGATTTGACATCAAAGACTTGGCAGTGGTTGAAGAAATAAAATGGTACTGACAGTGTTTTTTTTCTTATTGTTTTTGTTTTCATTTTTGAGTAGGCACAATGGTATCTTTGCAATTGATAGATATATAAGCATGTTTGGTTTGAAAATGTGTCCTCAGGTTATTGGAAGAGTATTCCATTAAGATACCTCTATTTTCACCCTATAGTTTGTACCCAAAATATCTGAGCTGAAATTAAGGATGATATTTGATGATCTGCTGTCATTGTCTAGATCCTATGTGCTATGAGTTAACTTTAAATGATGCTTCATTTGGAAAGAGAATGCAGACAGATAAATGTGAATCTATCTTGTCTAGGAGATAAATATTCAGAACATGTGTCCTTATCACCAGGGGGTGGCGTCTAAATAATACCTTCTTTTAGAAGGAGGAAAGTATGTCCTAAAGTCAGTAGGAAAAATGAAAGTATTCATAGTTTCCAGAGGCATATGTCATGTGGGTTGTGTTAATTCTATGCAAGATGGTGTATCAACCAAGCCAACTACACCATTAATCTGGGGGACCTTAAGGGTGAATCTTGATCTTCACAATAGATACCATCCAGATTTTCTTTTTATTGCATTGCTTTTAAACGTTGACCTGACAAATGCAAGTAGTTTTCATACTTAGAAAGAGAGCAAACTGTTTTCTCTGCCCTCCCCAAGCAAGCAAACAGATGGTTATTTGTAGATAAAGGTGACTAGAATGTTTACTCTGAGAACTGAGAATGTGGATTTCAAGTGCTGCTAGATACTGTGTTGTGGGAATCTACAGAGATATCAGAACTGAAAGTTGGGAGGAAATCTGCTCTTTGGGAACCCTAAAACCAGGACAGAAAGTTCTAAGAGCGACTGTGAAGAGAGTCTTTGATAAAAGTTTTAGATAGAACTCTGAAGTGAAGATATTTCTGCTTAATTGGAGAATTCAGCCCAGTTGCTATATGTCTAAACTAAACTCCTCTGCCGGTCAACTTAGTGATAATTTTTAGTAGTTATGAATATAAATGTGTGTCTTTGTGTTTGTGCGTGTGTGTAATCCTCTCTATCTCTGCTACAAATGTATGCTAGGGAGATATCATGTCCAGTTTGTGGTACAAATATTTAACTGTGCTTAAGGATGTGTTCCTCATCAACTTAAAACAAGTTAAAGAATGAATGACAATGTGGTGAACATAAATAACAGATCCAGAGGCTCTATTTATAGCCAGCCTATCTGGGGCATGTGGAATGGTAACTCATAGTTGACAGTGAATTCCTATCCAAATACTGACAATCTGAAAACTGCATTACGGAATGATCAAATCTTGGTGGGTAGCTGCGATTCTGCTTTCAGCGATGGCCTGAGATTTAGCTGATACATTATACATACATGATGTGTTTCCTTCTTTGTCAGTTTGCTTGGAAGATGCGTGGTAAACTTTGTGATATATTGTAATATGTGTATATATAATGCAAGTTCTTCATCCCATATCAGATGATTTCAGTCTCTGTATACATAAGTATATATGCAGATGCAGTATTCTTTGCATTAGCCATTAGAAAATATTCTGATTTTAAATAAGCTTTCAAATGAAACAAATTAAATATTAAATTAAATTAAATATTCCAGCTTTGGGAGCAGAAGAGAGAGCTCTATGCAAGCTGCCAAGGGAGATAAACAGTCAATAGTCCAAGCAGGCTGTAAGCATATATAAACCACAGTGACAAGACAGACTCAGGGTTGCAATAGTGGAACTTACACATTTGGGGTAACCAACAGTCATCTAATTGGACCAATATTCTATTTTCATGAAAGCAGTAACACTTCTCACTTCTACCATTGAACTCTTGCCATTATGTTGGTGAATTCTCCAGAAAAAGAGGGTGCTTTTTTTTTTTTTTTTTTTGGTTTTTCGAGACAGGGTTTCTCTGTGTAGCCTTGGTTGTCCTGGAACTCACTCTATAGACCAGGCTGGCCTCGAACTCGGAAATCCACCTGCCTCTGCCTCCCAAGTGCTGGGATTAAAGGCGTGCACCACCACTGCCCGGCGGGGGTGTGTTTTTGAAATATTTCCTTTTGAGAGTTTTGAAAAGCTCTAAGATATATTCAAACTTTAAGTCCAACATAGCATACCTGAATTTATTTTAATTACCTGACAGTTTGGGTAATAAATGCTACAGACGATTCCTCCATTATATTGTGTAGACTTATTGTGTGTCAGAAACATTGTTATCTATTTCAGACTAACTATGATTTTGCACCAGCGGCACCTTGGCCTCAACTACAAGGATGTACAAGCTAATGCCAGCGTCCAAGCAGCCTTTGTGCACGCCCTGGGAGATGTATTTCAGAGCATTAGTGTACTAATTAGTGCTCTCATTATCTACTTTAAGGTGAGTGTGTTTAGTAATCACGGTGATTCTCTGGATGAGGCAGCACTGAAGACTCAAATACCACCAATACTAGCAGCCTGTGTTGACTCGGTCAAACCAGTTTACAAGCTAAAACTAACAAATCCTGAAACAAATCCTCAGTCTTACCTAGATTTCAAAGAGTTGTTTATGCTTCATCTGTTGAGCTTTGAGTCTATCAAGAAAGATCCTTTTGATATGGTGTTAAGATGTAAACCAGTGAAACCATGGGCACTTTGGGTTTCTTCAGATGTAAACAATGGAAGAGATATCTGGCTGATCTAAGTTATATTTATTGGTTGAAATTTATGGAATGAACTCAGAGACACAAATCAAGGTAGAGATTGGGCACATTTTGATATTTACAGGTATCATGCGGAAATAAATATGTCTGATTAAGTATTTTACCTGCTCTTAGTATCACTGCCAACAATCATATTTCTTAATGATTTATTTATGTATGCTTTATTAGTTATATCCAATAATGTATCTCTGAGTGAGTATGTGCACACGAGTGCAGGTACCCACTGAGGTCAGAGGCTTTGAATCCTCTGGAGCTGGAGTTATCAGCAGCCTAATGTGAGTGCTGAGAACTGAGTTCAGGTTCTCTGCAAGGGCAACGTCTGGTCCTAATCACTGAGACATCTTCTCCAGCCCTCTGAGAATCAAATTTCTTCCAATTCGCCATGTTTGAGACTTGTGCCTACTGCTTGGCTAGGGAAGGGTAGATGATTCATGGAACTCCTGACATTGTTTTTAGTGTGGGAGGAGCTTCTTTTACCCCAAAACAGAACTCTGGGGCAAAATGTAAATGGAGAAAGGTCTCTTATTCTAAACATGGAAGTATTTCTCGACAGAGATGTGTGAATGGGGCACAAAAGTAGTCTTTGGCTCTGTCATTTTGTATCATGCTATTATAATTGTCCATTTTGGAGAGGATAGTAATTTTTTCCTAAAGTGTAAAAGCATGTAAAGAAAAGGAAAAGGAAAAGAAAAAGATGTCTGAACACAGATGGGGTGGAATGCATGTTAAAAGCTTGAAGTTAGTAAATAAATAAAAACTTTTAAAGTGAAATAAAAGCTTCAAGTCAAAGGCGAAGGTAGTTTAAAATCATAAAGATTAATAGCTTGAGTTTGCCAGAAGGAAATGGTGAATACCAATGAAATAATGCCTTCTAAACACAGTAGGGCCTGGCTAGCTATGAACTCACAGATATTTGGCAACGTGCATAGATCTGGTCCTGATGCAGTCCTAGTGTTGAGATGGAGAGTGGACACAAGGCCCCATCCCCAGCACAGAAGCTATTTCCAATTGATAACTGCTCACAAATGAAAAAATAGTTATTCTAATCAGTTATTCTCTAATGGAGTCTCCCTGGCTATACAAACCATACTTACGGGCAGGCAGTAAATGCCAAAACAGAATGAAATCAATGGCATTTTTGGAGGTTCTCTGTCTCATAACACTTTGTCAGGCCTTTTGTCTTTTTAAACCTTACAAGTCCTTTGTATATATTTTATAACTTCTGAATTTGTGTTTTATGAGATTTTTGTGTATGTGTGGATATGTGTGTCTCCATTATCTATTTGTGTTTCTTGAGCTTTTTCTTTGGCTCTTTTTCTTCGGTTTTGTCCAATTCTGTTTGGTTTTATATTATTATTGTTATTATTATTATTGTTATTATTATTATTATTATTAATGTCTGTGTATATCCTAATGAAAGAAAGGGTATGGTTTGAGTGGGTAGAGAAATGGAGACAATCTGAGAAAAGTTGGGGGAGGGGAAAGTACGATCAGAATATATTGTATTAAACAATCTATTTAAATTTAAAAAACCCTGAAACTTTGCAATGCATTCTTAATAGATCACTTGCTTTCCCTAATCTAAAAAGCTAAGAAGATCATCACATAATATCACATAGCATCTGAAATCTATAGTAGATTTTTCCCAGCTATGTTGTAACCCGTCTATTCATGGCATCCACAATATATTTGGCAAGTAATTTGATTTATGACTTTCTTTGCTTTGTAACTAATGAAATCCATGTAACAACATAAAAACAAAAACAAAAAGCTCCAGTTGCTGCACAAAGGTTAGGTTGATGCTACATTTCTCAAAGGAAGTAGAGAATGGACTTTTCTGCACCACTGAGCTTCACCATAATCAGAATAGTACATATTTCATTCCAATTTCAAGACTATCAATCAGCAGGGATAGGGAAGGAGAGGGAGAGGGAGAGGGAGAGGGAGAGGGAGAGGGAGAGGGAGAGGGAGAGGGAGAGGGAGAGGGAGAGGGAGAAAGGGAGAGGGAGAGAGAATGAGAATCATGCCTTGGCTCATGCTTTAAAAGCTAAAAAATGTGGAGGTCCTTGATCCACTTGGACTTGAGCTTTGTACAAGGAGATAGGAATGGATCAATTTGCATTCTTCTACATGTAGACCGCCAGTTGAACCAGCACCATTTGTTGAAAATGCTGTCTTTTTTCCACTGAGTGGTTTTAGCTCCTTTGTCGAAGATCAAGTGACCATATGTGTGTGGGTTCATTTCTGGGTCCT
>CM052718.1:46072646-46096852 GCA_028551405.1 Uromys caudimaculatus | reverse complement strand
GTGGAGGTCCTTGATCCACTTGGACTTGAGCTTTGTACAAGGAGATAGGAATGGATCAATTTGCATTCTTCTACATGTAGACCGCCAGTTGAACCAGCACCATTTGTTGAAAATGCTGTCTTTTTTCCACTGAGTGGTTTTAGCTCCTTTGTCGAAGATCAAGTGACCATATGTGTGTGGGTTCATTTCTGGGTCCTCAGTTCTATTCCATTGATCTACCTGCCTGTCACTGTACCAATACCATGCAGTTTTTATCACTACTGCTCTGTAGTACAGCTTGAGATCAGGGATGTTGATTCCCCCAGAGGTTCTTTTGTTGTTAAGGATAGCTTTTGCTATCCTGGGTTTTTTGTTGTTCCAAATGAATTTGAGAATTGCTCTTTCTAAGTCTATGAAGAGTTGAGTTGGAATTTTAATGGGGATTGCGTTGAATTTGTAGATTGCTTTTGGCAGGATGGCCATTTTTGCTATATTAATCCTGCCAATCCATGAGCATGGCAGATAAATTAGAGGGGAGTAAATATCCTCCAGTGTGAGAAAATTGGGTTTCAGATTTTTTGTCATTTTTATGCAGTAACTGTAAACTGTCTTGTTCATGTAAAAGTTTTGGGAAGATAACAAGGACTTTTTTGCATCATTACTGAAATCATGTCCATAGAACAATACTTCAAATTACTCTTTCTCCATCCTCTGAAAGTTACACTTTTACATAATTTTTCCTAGATGTATTCTCAAAATGTGTCCTATGATTTTCTTAAAAACATGCACAGTGCCTTATTCTGAGAATATTCTGCAATTAAGATCCTCTGTGTTTACTAGTACTCAATGTCAGAAATGGTTTCTCCGACCAAAGTGGCAATCAGCACTAGCATATGAATATAAACCTCAATATTTAGTAGCAGTTTGAAAACATGGTCATTTAGAAAAGCAATCATTAAACACTACTCCATTATGGCCTATAACCTCCATCTGTTTAGATTTTAACCAAATCTACCATTCTTGATATGAATTAATTCTTATGGACCAGACCACCTCAAATTCAGCCACAAGACTTCTTATCTCCATTGAACAAATCTGGCAAAATTGTTTCTGAGGATCATTTGTTTGAATGATCAACATTGTGCCCTAAAAGATATAATAAAATAGAGTGCCCTTTGATGTTGAAAAAAAAAAAGCTAAAAAATATGATACCCTTTTTCCTCCCTCACATAATTACAGTTGGAAAGTATTGGCTAGTGGGACCATCTTTTCACACATTTCCATGACTATTGTGTTCTCATATTAATTTGAAAAACTATAAGTCAAGTAAATATAGAAAATACTTAAGAACATATTTCAGTTTAATCCCTGAGCTATGAGGAAGACATTTCCAGATGCCCTCCATTCCTTACTCACTGCAAATTTAAAACTTGGGTGACTGAGTCCCCAGGAAAAGCATCCTGTGGTTGAATTGAATGCCCAGAGTCAGGAAGGTCAATGGGTGGTGGAGGAAGAAGGATTCAGAGAGTGCTACTTCTTTTATCAACTTTGTTTCTTGAGAGAAAGTTTGGACTCAGTTAACCAAGGCTGCTGTGTTTTTCAGCCTGACTACAAAATTGCCGATCCAGTGTGCACATTTATCTTTTCCATCCTGGTTTTGGCCAGCACTGTCATGATCTTAAAAGACTTCTCCATCTTACTCATGGAAGGTAGGACTGCTTTCATCAGTATCCTCAGGAATGATGCTTCTTCTTCCCTTTGATCATAAAAGGGGTGACTTCAGGGCATGTTCTTATTATAGAGGAAAATTAGAGTGATAAGGATTATTAATATTTGATTTCTGCCTATATGGAACAAATAGAAATCACACACACACACACACAGAGTTAAATTATATCTCACAATGTAAAGATATCAAACATAAGCACTGAATATAACATTAGAGGGAAATATTGCAAAAGTATAAATATATTGCCAAGTATACAGGAAAATATCTAAGAAAGACAAGAAGCACCTTTCTATTAGACAGCAACATAATTAAACTTTTTGGTCTCATGTGTTTCAAAGTACGAGGACACCGGGATGACATTTATTTATCCAGCAAGTGCTTGCAGAACCCTACAAGATCATGTCCTTAAAATTAGACTTACTAAGATGAGCAAAGCAGCGACTCAGTGGTTGGCACTCTCCTAATGGAGGGAGCTATATTTGAGTGAAAGAAAAGATTGTCTAAACAATAAGAAAGAATAGAGCAGTGAGTGCTACAAAGAAGAGCTGTGGAATCCTAACATAATTAGAGAGGAGGGGCCAGTGAGCAACTGGGGATATGATGTTACAAGCTCCTTCTTAGACCAGGGTAGGAACTTTTGCATATGAACCCATAGTCAGTGTGGCCCCAACTATTCTTCTGCTTTGCCTGGCTGGCCCCCTGGGTCTTCCTGTCAATCAGCAATATAGGAGAGAAGTAACTCTCCCTGGCAAGACAGTAGTTCTTATGACTAAAGCTTACTGGGAATGTCTCCACCCTGGATTCTGTATTTTGGTACTTTGCTTTCATTTGGCATAACACAGTTGAAGAACTGCTGTTTTCTGAGATTCCCAGACTATCTCAGTAGTTAGGTATGACTGACATACATTCTGAGACTAGTTCAGCCTCAAAGAACAGGTCATACAGTGGCAAATGCCTGTAAGTTGAGCAACTGGGAGGTAGAGGCAGGAGGGTTGTTGTAAGTTTGAGGCCAGTCTGGACTGTATAATACATTCAGGCCATTCAGGGTTACATAGTGAGAACCTGTCAAAAATAAATTATAAAAATTAAAACCAAGCTGATTGACCAGTGGTCTTCCCATCTTCCCATATGTTCTACATGGTTTATTTAAAAAGAAGAGTGACTATCAGATTATTATAGTCTGTGACCCAGACATTGAATGACCTAGGCAGCTAACACAATGGGCAATTTGCAAACCAAATGACTTACCATTGCAACGTTAGCATTTCTTCTTAGCATAGTTCCTGGAGTGACCACTGGATATCAACCTTTCACAGCATTATAATTTATAAAGAACAGACTTGTTCCATGAGCTCCTCTGCATTGCTCATATCGGTCTTATTTTACTATGCATATAATGCAAGTCAGAGAAGCATCACAATTTGAGAAAATTCACACTAATTATAGTCAGAATGCAAACCCAAGATTTATGATAACAAACCCCATGCTGTTTCATTATGCT
This sequence comes from Uromys caudimaculatus, assembly GCA_028551405.1. Lineage (NCBI taxonomy): Eukaryota > Metazoa > Chordata > Mammalia > Rodentia > Muridae > Uromys > Uromys caudimaculatus. The sequence goes on along the minus strand of CM052718.1, from coordinate 46,093,643 downwards.
TTGTAGAGCATGTGCAAAGATAATTAGGCAAAACACTGTTGGTATAATAACATCTTCAGGCTGATTACGGTTGCTAGATGTTCCTGAGTAAATTCTGTATTTTGTCTGTGGACTTGAGACTCATCAGTCTCAAAGCCTTTGGCAGAGGCAGCTTTGTAAACATTTGAAGTACACCACCAAAGAAGGGCACTGGATTCAAGTTGGTGTTCTGCTGAGGGCGGTGCAGCCCACTTACCCTTCGTGGTGAGTACATTTAGGTAAGTTACGAGAGGATCCTACTTCTCCTTTGTCAGGCGTTCCAAAGGGCCTGAGTTACAACAGTGTGAAAGAGCTCATCCTTGCAGTGGATGGCGTGATCTCCGTGCACAATCTCCACATCTGGTCGCTGACAGTGAACCAAGTGATTCTCTCTGTTCATGTTGCTACAGGTTAGTGAGTTTTGTAAACACCCAGGCAAGATTCACTCCTTACCCTCAAAAGTCAGTCATTTCTCTTCCTTTTACAGCTGCTCTCACTATCTATTGTCTGTCAAAACAACTGTAAAATGTGCTGCTCTACTCAGGGCCTCTGAAAACCAATCCACTTATCAATGTTGTCATAGCAACAATGATCCCGATTGCATCCTTTGAGCTGATGGCAGAGAATAGAGAGACAGTGCAAAGACCATCTCTCTTATTTCAAGTCCTTGGTTTCAGAAAAAATGACTTTGCCTATTTGTCTGGGTACCTCCTTAGTCTAAATAATAGGAACTAATTAGACAACAAAGAGTCTCACTGGAATATCTCCTGTGTAAAAGATACTTTTCTGACACTGAAGAAGAAAGAAGGAAAGTAGAGGCTCAGCTTTGAAATTCTAACAAGCTAATAGATGTGTTGAAAGATGGCCAGACATCATGTGGTCATGTAAGACACTTCATAGAATAGACTCAAACCTGCTTTTTTTTTTTTTTTTTCAAGCAGAAGGGGTTTATGTCCATAAGTTTTCAGACTGGGAGAAATGGGAGGCAGGAGGTTTTTCTTCCTGTTAAGAGAAACCTCAGGCCAAGGATAGTAATTAGGTTGTTAAAAATGACTCAAGATGTTACTTAGAGGCAAGGGATGGGAAAGTCAGTGACAGTCACATGAAGGCTGTACTTCATCAGATGTCTTCATTTTCTCCAAGGGGCTCAGATATGACTTCCAGAAATCTACAGCATCCTCTGTACAAAAATTTCACCACAAGTGTAAGACTATAGTAAACAATCAGGTAACCACGTGGGGACTTTGCAGCCTCCTGATATTATTTAAGACAGAAAAAAAGGATGGCAGGGAGGGTGGATGCTCTAAGGAAGGTCTGTGGGGAGCTCTTAATGCTTCCCTGTTTCTGCCATTTGTCTTGATGTAAATTCTAATTAAATCCAAAATCAGCAAGAGGGAGATCCCCTGGGGTTGGTGAGCAGGGTCCAATAAGACACAGCAGCTCAGTCTGGTTCTACTGCTTTCCAAGTCCTGTCTCTCCAGCCATAAGAAGCTCTTACCAGTGCCAGACTACAGAGGTAGCTGTGTAGGGAGAGTACACATAGTAACCGGTACTTTGTTATACTAGGATGTTCACTATGTGAACAGAAGTGAGAGTTAGAGCCAACTGCTTCTTTGAGGACTCTGTCCTTTCCCTACCCTTCAGGCACCAAACCCTTGAAGGTGAAATCAGCTTCTGTTTCAGCGAGTGTGCATGTGTGTTTGTGTGTGTCTGTGTGTATGTCTCTATGTCTCTGTGTGTGTGTGGAGGGGGGGTCAGGAATACATTATCACTTTATCTGTGTTAATCTTCCTGTGGTTCTTTATCAACAGCTGCCAGCCAGGACAGCCAGTCTGTGCGGACAGGAATTGCTTGTGCCCTCAGCAGTAGCTTTGATCTGCACTCTCTTACCATTCAGATAGAATCTGCAGCAGACCAGGACCCCAGCTGCCATCTCTGTGAAGACCCACAGGACTAGCTCAGTCACACTGTCAGCTTCCTGTGTTTCCTAGGCCATGGCAAGCTGCAGCAAAGTTTCTGCCGTGCACAATTAAGCAACCAGCGGAATAGATTTGAGAAAGTCCTGACAACGCAGTACGCATGCTCTTCCTTTGTGTTTGTGTCCATCCACCATGAATTAGGATGCACGGGATTCATCAGCTTCTTGGATTATATACTAATCAGTAGTTGTGTTCAATTATAGTATATATAGATTATTCCTAACTGGGGCTGAAATAACAGATGTTTGCAGCTATAGGTGATAAATGATTCACTTCCCTACAATAGTGGGTCTAATTGAATTTAGGAATGCCTTTCTAGGAATCCACAGCAGGAGAAACAAATATTTGAAGAGAATTTGAGGCATTAGAATTGACGGTGCCACCATCCTCAATGAGATCCTCATTATTTATGAAACAGTAAAGCTTCCCTCTTTTGATCTTGCATGTAAATTGCGGTGCTGTATTTGTGAAGTACTGAATTCTATTTTAATCTATGTGCAAAGGGTATGGGAAAAGAAAACATTCTGAAACTCCTAACTTTTGAATGCTTGCATAAAGTACAATTTAGCAATGAAAGAAAATGAGGAGGCACAGAATGGGATGTTTCTTATCCAGGTCACGTGGTAAAAAAGTCAGTCAAAGAATTAAGAAAACTCAAATTTTGCCCAATATTTCTGGCTCACTATTGTTCAGCTGCTGTACTTTATTTTCCAACAACATAACTTTTAGAATTTCAACTTAATACTATTACTAGGTAGATAGAACACAAAGATCAAAGAGGATAAGTGATTTTTAAAAATGTTATTCATTCATAGTTTGGATGCCAGATGTGGGATGAGGGCAGGGGAAGAGCTTTGTTTTTTATTTCTGTAAATGAATTATATCTATGTAATTAAAAAGGAGCCATAAATTTATATAGCTCATGGCTCTGGAGGCTGGGAAGCTACACATGAATGGCTGCTGCTGGGGAGGAGAATGGCTGTTGTAGAATCCCTAGGCAGAGCAGAGCATCATGGGATGATAGGGACAAGCGTTCTGGCTTACTTTTCTTCCTCTTTATGTAAAGCAACAGATTCACTGGATTAGGGCCCTGTCTTTGTATTCCTATTAAACATTACCTCCTAGTGGTTTCATCCACACAGACCAAGGTTAGATTAGGTTTCCACTCTCTTAAGGGTCCACCTGGGGTAATGCATTTCAACATTAGTTTCAGTGGGGTTGTTTAAACTGTTATCAGTGAAGGAAGCTGACGTTAACACTGGCACTCTTAGCACTATTTTCCTTTTATTGGGAGACATACACTATACAGATGCAAACAACTGAGAATTACTATAACAACTAGCCAATAATCTGAAGGAAGAGAGGCTGTGAGATTAAGGCAGGTCCATGAAGAATTTCTCAGAGAAAACCAAATTTGATGAGAACAACAACAACAACAACAACAACAACAACAACAACAACAACAAAATATGTGCTAGCCAGATGGAATGTAGGAGGAGCCAGGGTCTATAAGAATCAAACCAGGTTGAGACCCACGCCACGAGAGGGTGCCCACCTCTGACGCTACCTGGTCAGGATCCTCAGGCTGGATAGCCCAGGGACTTAGGATACAACCAAACATAACTGCAAATAAATTAATAAACGAAAACTCAGTGGAATGATTCCTAATGATATTCTGCTATACTCATACACTGGTACCTAGCCTAACTGTCATCAGAAAGGCTTCACCCTGCAATGGATGGGAACAGATGCAGAGATTCCCCAGGGGAGGAAGAATTGTAGGAGCCAAAAGGCTGAAGGACACCGCAAGAAAATGCACAGGATCAACTAACCCGAGCTCATTGGGGCTCACAGTAACTGAACTGCTAACCAGAGAGCCTGCATGCGACGGACCAAGGCTTTCTGCACATATGTGACAGCTGTGTATTTTGGTCTTCTTGCAAGACTCCGAACAGTGGGAGTAGGGGCTGCCTCTGACTGTTTTGCTGGATTTGGGGCCCTTTTTCTCCTGCTTGGTTGCCTCCTTTAGCCTTAACATGAGGGGAGGTGCCTAGTCTCACTACAGCTTGCTATGAATGACATGTTTGGTATCCATAGGAGGCCTACCCTTTTCTGAAGAGAAAATGAGAAGTGGGTGGGGGGTATACAGAGGGGAGGTGATGGAGGGACTGGGAAGTGAGGAAAGGAGGGAGGGGAACTGCAGTCAGGACGTAATAGTAATAGAACAGAATGAAATCAGGGAGTAAGCACCCTGAAGAACTTGTGGCATCGGAGAACTTGAAGAAGGTCCTTGTTGCCACCAGTACACTAAACAGGTGAATTAAAGACCATGAAAAAATGAAGCTGGAGAGAGAAGCAAGCCAAGTCATGATGCAAAAATCTACCCTGATCTTGCCTATGAATACATTTCTTTGTGTTCTCTGTTCTCTCTCTCTCTCTCTCTCTCTCTCTCTCTCTCTCCAAATAACCTGTTTCAACAGTTGGCTATTACAGCAGAAGTGTGTACAAATGATGAGTTTTCATTCTACAAAAGAAGAGAGTGAATAAGCTGTGGATTTTAAAGGCAAACAAGGACAGTAGTTCCTTGATGCATTCTCTCGGTGACCGAACATGCCCCGCTATTCACAGACAGCATTGAGCTTCACTCTAAATAAAAGTCTGGCTAGGGAAAGAGAAAATGGGTTGATTGGAACGGTTGTGACTGGATAAAAGATGTATCTGGAGCATGCCGTTAACAACAGGGCTGTGGAAGAGAGGAGCTACAGGCTGCATTAACATGGAAGGGGTGAGAGATGGCAGTGGGTAAAAAGCATGAGAGAATCAGAAAACACGCTTTCTGCTTCCTTTCATATCTCTAATCTTGAACTGGTTCTATTTCTCTGAGCTTCAGAGTCCTCGAAGAAAATGAAGTTTTTATTATTTTGAAGATATAACAATAAAGTCTCTGAGTGTCATAGACTAATGAATATAAGGAACAGTGTTCTTTCTGAGGTAAATAGTCTAGCATACCATCTCTGAACCTCAGCATTGTAAGAAATATTAAATATGATTTTTTTCTATTAACTACTATAAAACTTTTAAAAAGGAATTTAAATCTTTTTATCTCCCCACCTCCTAAGACTGTTATGCAAATATTTTAATCCCCTACCCCTACTCTGGTAAAATCTTTGTATAGACAAAGGCCCTACTAAAATCTCCAATTAAATTGGCAGATCCATCTGCCCTTTATCCCTCATTGTGCTAGTTTTTAAAGGGCGAAAAACACTAAGATCAGATACCTAATAGCTAATAAGGAAAACACATAGTTGCCACCTGCATTGGAATAAAAACTAAACTACGATGTGCCTGTTCCACTGCTTTAGTGAGCAGGTCACCCCCTCTTGATCAAGAGTAAAGTTTTGCCTTATTGGAAGGCCTTGATTGAAATGACGGTCTCTTTCTTTGCAAACGGAACCGTGTTTCTAACAGCACTATTCCTATTTGGGGCCGAATCACTCTTTGTTATGGGGAACACTGTCCTTTCCTTGACAGCATATTCAGTAGGATTCACAGGGCCTAGTTGCATTTGCTAATTGTGGTTGTAACGCACACACACACACACACACACACACACACACACACAGAGAGAGAGAGAGAGAGAGAGAGAGAGAGAGAGAGAGAGAAGGGTGGGTAGATTTACAGACTATGAAGGGAAGTGGAGATTGTGAGGATTTGGAGCTTGAACGGCTACCTTTGAACAAGAAACCAAGAATCACAAGGGGGAACTTAAAGGTGTCTTTCATGTTGGGTCCGTTACTGTCTACTTATTTTCCAGATCCCTACATTAAGCAGGACATTTAATATGATTCATCTGAAACTAGAACATTCGTTGGGCTAACGCTAAATATTATGCAAAGTTATGGCATACCAAAGCCAGAGAAACATGCTCATAAATCTTTCCGTGTACCCCTTGGTACTAAAGTAGGCAGAGTTTGTGTCTGTGAGCCAGCACCAGGCTTGGTTGACTCCTTTTCTTTCCAATTGTGATGAGCACAGGGCTGAGGGCTGAGCAGATAGGACTGGGTTCTTAGCAAATATGGCTGCCCATTCCCCTTCTCTCTTTCTTTCATTCCTTCTTTTTCACAGGGAGATTGAATAAGTGTGTCTCAAGACTTAAACCACAGAAAAATGGATGACTTAATTCATATTCCAGCCCCCTAAAACATTTCTTTGAATTATTGGACTCAAATATTAATCCAGTGGTATTTTGATTTGTAGTCTCTTATTTATAGGTCTTCTTTTAGGCCCTCCTCTGAGAAGAAGGACAATTGACAATACAGTTCTATGCCATTCCAAGTTCTTGACTGTATAATATCATATTATTCTAAACATTGGGACTTACCTCTAATGTGAGGAATCAAATTCCATTTGAATATGTTAATTATAAAGTTATAAAGGGGCAGAAAGTTATTATAAAATTGGTTGCAGTCCTTAAAGTAGACTTTTTTTTTTCTAGTCTGAATTTGGACATGTGTATAAATATAAAAACTCCTTTCCAAGTCTATTTTTCCTTTATCATCTCTTGACAATAAATCCTTTCTAGTTTTAAATTCTAACCTACCACAGTGTTTATTTCATGGGACCCACCAAAAATGTGCTTGTAGGAACCCAGAGATCTCTAAGAAGATCACATAAAAAAAAAATCAATGTTGTTGAATTAAATTTTTAAATAATAAAGCCTGATAGGGACAGGATTTACTACCCGCCTCAATGGTTTATCTTCCTGAAGGAAAGACACACACACACACACAACCTTTTTATTTGAATATGTTTTAAGCAGCTCAATAGCTGGGCCACTGACTAATCCTCACATGGTTAATCCTGAGTTATTACTAATTCTAAGTTCTATCTTGGGTGATCCGGACCCAGAGGGTGGCCCAACTGGGGCTGCACTCTCCCGGCTTCTTCACATACAGTCACGGCTCCCTGTCCTACACTCTTCTCAGGCATGGCGTCTGTCTCTTTTCTCCTCCACACTCTCATGGCATAACAGTTTTTCTCCTTCTTCCTCCTCCTGGTCCCTAGCCTGGGACATTTCAACACCGCCCCTCCCCGCCTCTGTCTGTACTTCCCAGCTATTGACTATTGGCATTTTTATTTATCAGAACCAACTAGGGGCAGGTTCCTAGAAACTCCATGCTGACACTCTTGTAAACAGATTTTTGGGGAACCTAATTACAAGCAGCTACACAAAGTTGACTCTCCAAGTCATTGACATGATAATTAACCTAAAAGGAGTAATGAAGATACAAAGACTTTATCGATTCCACACGTACTACCTGAGCACTCGCTTTGCGGCAGGCATCGTGCTAGGCAATGGGGGTTATAAAGAAAATTAGACATAGTGTATGCTTCTAACCCACAGCCATAACTCATACTTCCTCTGATAATTCAATTAAAATAAAAGTGTTCAGGCCAGTGTCTGGGAAATCTCAAGTCAGAAGCCAAGGTTTATAACTTCTACTTATGCATTTATGTAAATTACCTAGAGATGATGCTAAAGAAGAGGCACAAACTGGAAGAACTTTAAACATAAACTGAAAGGCACAGAGGAGGCGAGTCAGACATATGCTTGGATAACTATGGCAGCATTTCACATTATAGGATGAATTCATGCAAGGCATGAAGCAGAATGGTGAGAGTTGCTGAGGGAGCATCAGGCTTTATGCCGTCATGGTGACGTCATTCTGGACCTTGCATTTTATAATGGGGTTCCAAGCAGGTAGGAATAGTCATTCTAGGCAAAGGCACAAAAGTGAGCAAGGCACACTTGTCTTTATCTGTCAGTCTTCTGTTATAAAGCAATGAACATGTGGGAAAGGCCTTTTCCAATTCTATGGTTTTTTAATGTCATATAATTTTACGGCTCTATGGTTATTAGTGCATAGAGAATATCACTCCAGTCTTAGGTAATCTTTGTATCATCATCATCCTCCAGCAGGATGCTAGAAACCTCGAAGGCCTTAATGATTCTGAGGCTAGAGGTGGGCCTTGTCACAGATTTTTCATTTATATTTGTATTTTTCTGGAATTCTGACTTTGACAGGGGAGGTCACATCTGTGCAATCTCGTCAGATCAGTCAATGCCACTGACAAGCTATTTAGCATTCTGCTGACATCTGGCCCTTTCAGTGGAGGCAAATTGATGTGTCCCTTCTTCAACAAGCTCATTCAGGCAACTGCTCAGGTTTCTCGTGTCTCCAGACTCATCTGGTTTCCCCAGTGGCTCAGATCATGCAAGTTTGTTCCTCTGTCTAAAGAGCTACGGAATGACTCTCTGTTTTCATATTTTGTGGGGGTCACAGTACTAATGGTGAAGTGACCTGGCAAACATATTGGTTCTAGTGCAATTTCAAATCATGGTAAGATTTTATATAAAAATGCACAGTATGTCGGGCAATCGTGAAGGCGGAAGAATGATGTGTCTACCAGAGGAATTGTCTCATGGTTTTCAGTTAATCCTCTGAAATTTCTAAGTTTTTTGAAAATTCCATATCTTTAATCAGCTCACTCAGAAGATCTAGATGGTAAATTGCAAGACAACTTAAAATGAAGATTTAAAAATCTTCAGACAAGAAAAACAAAAAACAACAACAAAAAAAACAAAACCAGATGTTTCCAGGCACGTTTATGTGCCATCTGTCAGTGCTGACGTTTTGATTCACCCTCTGCCCCTTCCTTTGCATGGTCAGAATTCTGAGCCACTGAAGTGAGTGACACAGCCTAGGATTCTTTGCTTTGAGACACTGTATTCCCCCAGCTTTCAAAACATCATTTCTGTCAAAGCAACACACCTCATTCTTCTGAGTACTGAAATCAGGTCGACCTCTCTGCCCTCTCTGTCCTTAATATGCTTCTCCATTATCCAGCACCAAGTTGAGATTCATCTAGGACTCTATGGTGATGTTAGAGCTCATAAAAGAAATTTATGTGTTCCATATGTTTAGCTGCAGATGGAAAATGGGAATTCTGAAGGACATGACCGAGAGAGTGCTTCTGCATGGAGCATTGATTTGGAAGTTAGATTACCTAAGTTGGGATCTCAGCTCTTCATCTTATTGGCTCTGTAACCTCTCAACCTGGTTACTTAAATACTCTGACCCTTCATTTGCTGAGTGGTGAAACTTTCCTATTTAGTTGTCTGGCTATCTAAAAAAATTGGGACAGTTAGAAGAGTTGAAACCGTGTGAAGTGTGTGGTCATCATTCAGGGTATATTAACGATTATCTATGAAGGTGAGAAAAAAATATATGTGAAGCACAGCTTTAAATCATCCAGCTCTTTAGAAACTCCTAAGTCATCAGCACAGAGACCACTGCAGACAGGCAAAATGGCTGGTGAAAATTAAACAGTCTTTCTCTAAGAAGGAGTAATTGAACCTTGCTGAGATAAAGGCGTTTACAGAGAGAACGCTTCCCGCTGAGGAAGTCACGGACTAATTAAATCAGTCCAATCTCTTCCTGTCAGTCTCTGAAAATGTCTACTCTCATCTTTGAAGTAGAAGCTGAAGTAGTCTCCAAGTACATTTATTAGCAAAAAAAGTGTAGTCATAGCTTTCTTCTGGCTTCCCCAGTTCCTATAAAATATCACACTATCTCCTCTCTTTTTCTCCTTGTCTTTTTGCCCTAATTCATTTTTAAAAAATATTATCTACAAATGTTTATTTATTTATATTTTGGGGTGTGCGCGTGCACGTGTGTGTGTGTATGTCCACTCTATGTGCATATGTGTGTATGCCCACTGTATGTGCATGTGTGCATGCCATTGTGCTAGCCCTTGCATACATTTTAGAGACTAAGGGAGGACACTGTGTGTCCTGCTCTAGCACTCTTTGCCTTACTCATTTGAGACAGGTTCTCTTGAAGAACCTGGAACCAGACTGGCATCCAGTAAACCTCAGAGATTTTCCTGTCCCGGCATAAGCAACCACATCTTGCTTTCTTTGTGGATACTGGGATTTGAAATGAGATTCCCATGCTCGCAAAATAAGCACTCTTACCCCACTAGCTACTTTTCTTAGTTTCTGGTTCAATTCACTCTCACCAAGTACATTCTCTTCTTGCTCCTAGCTAGCCGACTGTGATATTAGATCACTTGATATCATGAAGTCAACAAAACTCTTTACAGCACTCTAGTGTCAGAGAGAAAAAGATATATTCTTATCACATATATTTTCATAGAGTCCTGGCTGCTCTCTAGCTCCATTCTCACCCAATGAAACATGATCCAAAGACCTCTTCACAGAGGAAAGCCTTGTTTCCCACAATAAGATCCAAGAAAAGTACCTTCGGGACACTATTTTCTCAGTTCATCTCTCTGCTCCCCCAGTTTTGGATCACAGGGCAATCTGTTTAAATGACTAATTACAGACATATTAAAGGCACCAAGCAACTGTTTGTGAATACCCACTTCTTGGCTTGACAGTGATGAGGCCACTTAGCAGACCAGTGCAGGCGGAGGTTTCAAAGAAAAAAAATGGTGACCATATGTGGATTAGTTTCTTTAACTTTCAGATTTCACACTTAACGCTTGTCATTCTGTTACTGGGCACCTGTTTCAGTTCTATTTTAAAATGTTAATATATGTTGTTTAGAATAAAATCAGGAAGAAGACAGTTCAGGTTAATTTGTCTTTATTTTTTTCAATAACCAAAAGCATGGTGGAAATATTTTCCATTAGGGCAACGAAGCCCACCATGAAACTTTCTTTTTAGCTCTCCATCTTTTCTTGGTAGAAAGAACCTATTTAGTTAACAGATTGGCTCACGGGAAATGGACATTGATCTAAGAATTGAGAGCATAGTTTTTTAAATCATCCTGTCATAAATATAAAAATCCAGCTGGAGAGGAAGATGAGGGTTGGGGTAATGTGGTAATGCTTGACAGTTGTAAAAAACCGACTTCAAATGTGAAAGCTGGGAAGAGATGAGAGATGTCTTGCATCTAGTATCTAGTGTGATACTAATAGAGAGATTCTACTATCAGGAGTAATGGTCAAGCCCTGGAGTTGACATATCAATAAAATTGTCCTATATTTCCTTTCTTCAAAAGCACAGATGATTGCTAATAATATAATTCTCATATTTACAGTTGTCAAAACGATATGGCTACTGCACACAGTCCAATAGTAGCATCAGATACTGTTTTCCTGGATTTGCAATGCTTGGGTGTATTTGGATACACTGTAGATAAAGGATATCAGTTATGCCGAAGATGTGCTAAACCACACATTACCCTGCACAACAGAAGGAGGAAGATGTGTGAATTTGTTCCGTGTTTGAAGGTTAACCACATCTTCAGAAAGGGACTTAGTAAGTCAGTTCCGTGTTTTTCTATACAGCCTCTCTCTCGTTTTAAGACATGAAGAGTACAGTTTAGAAATCTGCAGAAGAACAAACTCTTACTGCCCATTTCTATCTATACTTCTACTGTGGTATGATAAAATCTCACAATGGAAAACTGAATGCTCCATTTTGTGGTTTCTTTAGTATTTTTGACAAATACTTTTGGCAAATTAGTGGCCTTGAAAGATAAGGCCTCTTTCCGGGGATGGGGTCAGGATGTCATAGAATTCAGCATCTCGAGTCAGTTTTCATGAGAAAAGATAATTCGTATTTCTCAGCTGTAGTAACTCATAAGCAAGAAGTGCCTGACCCTCCATTCAGTCTCCAATCCTTTCTACACAGGAGGCAACAGAGGGTATTTTCAACATTTCACCTTGACTATAAAGGGAGTACAGCCAGAGACACTGGGTGGTGCAGACGTACAGCTTTTCCTTCACTTCTTATTGCTATTATTTTGGTAATGTTCAAGTGTCCTAGAATTTACTACTTCAACTGCGGTAGTCACTTATCTAAGTAGAAACATTTGTTTAACAACAGAAATATCATAGTAATATGGAGTTTAGAAAAAATTCTAACCCTGAGAGTTTTCATTCACTCTGTTTAATTCCTTTGTTCATCTCATTAAAGAAATATAGATAAACCACAACCCAAACACAATGACAGGAGAATACTAGTGTTTTAGAAATATTGATATTCATCCTGAAGACTCCTAGTCACAGCCAGGATTAGAACTTTCTGAATTTCTAAACTTTAGGTGTCCTCAAAAATGCCTATTTATGTGCTAGGCATCAACTCTGAGAGCTAAACACACCTGCACTGCTTCTCCTCTGCAAATATATTACCTAACAGAAATGCTCAGGTGCAATCAAATCATGGGACCGCCACAGTTTCTGATGTATGTTTCCTGTTTATTCCCAAACATGGAAGTACTTCACTTCATTTTCCTTCTTCAATTACTGAGAGTTGATGTGCATTCTAAGTAGCAAAAGTGGGCAATGCTATGAGTGTGTATTTTTTAATGCTAGTGCTTGGATACTACTCAGAAATAGATCTGGAAAAGGCAAGAGGTGACTATGTATGTGCGCTGGGAGGTGTGGGACAAGATGAGGAACGTAGTCCTAGGCAAGTAGCTTAATAAAACAGCAACTGGGAAGTTAAAGATTTAGTTGTTTATGTGGATCTGGACTGAAGTTAAAGAAATAGCATTCTTGATGTCTCTGCACAATCAGGGTTATTTAAGGAGGGGTTCTGTTGTGCTTTCAATTGCAGCATCTGGTCACAGGGAAGACAAGGAGAGAAGAACTGGTTTTAACTTTATCTTACACTTTTCAAATAATATTATCTTTAAACTGACATTTCCCATGTCTGCTGTGTCTATTGGTCCCACTAATCATACCTAACCCAACCTAATGGGAGCTGATAGATACAAAGAACCTCATGGTTTCTGAGCTTAGAATGAGAGGAGAGGACTGCTGAAGTCGGTAAGGAAGGAAAGCCCAAATCTGGCACATAACAGTGAGTTAGTTCTAAAGGATCGTCTATGCACAAGACAGTCTCCACAACCAGACTTCTGCTGGCCAGATGGTGGGTTTGGTGGAATGAATCCAATACTCTCTTTGAATTGCTTAATTTTTTTCTATGAAACTGGACCTAAATCTATCAATTGAGTGTATCCCTGAAGGAGAAGACACTGAGAATTGGAAATGGAAAAATGAAATAGTCATCAGAGAAAGTAGCCAGAGAAGATTCAGGATTGAAAGCTTGCTTGCCTGGGTGTGCCCACTGCTAAGTTTTGCCTCTCAACTCCCTACTCATCCATCTAAGCTTGGCTTCAAGATACTGAGGCAGGACTGTGTTCGGTGAGTTCCTCCTTAGCCGGGGCTTTCTCGCTAGCAGGCTCTAGAGGGAGATCATAAACCAAGAAGCCTGGAGTGAGGAAAAGAGGGCTTTCTTCTGGTTTGGGTTTCTGCTCGGGCCTCTCACAACAGACCAGCCCAACCAAGCATTTCACTCTGGCAGCAGAGTTCTTTCTCATTCCCTCTCTATTTCCATTCTGAAGTCTGTGCAACACCTACAGAGCCAGGCTCAGTCACACTTCTCTGGAGAAGAGCACCAACTTGATGTTATCTATCTTTCTTGAGAGGTCTGGACTATAGCTCCATAGCAACCCAAGACATAACACTGATGGTTATCAGTGCCTTCCTTAGGGCAGAATTGCAGCCCTTCAGGGTTTAATCCTTGAAGCTCCTGGGCCCTATTAATTCTTTAGCCATAGCAATCTTATCTCCTTCAGTGCTGTCTAAGCTGGTTCAATGCTGTTTCTTCATCTCTCTGCCTTTCAATTTTCAATTTTTAAATCTATAGCTAATATTTTATATAAAATATAAAATGTTTGGCATGGTCTTATAGGAATCCATGTGATACTTCAGCTTTCTGAAGACCAACAAACTAATTAACCCGGCTGTTTCAATTTTATTCTTGACAAAAGAACTAAAAATAGTCACTTTTTGTGTAGTTGTGGCTGCTACATGAGAAGTTGTGCATAAATCATTCAACAAGATGTATCTCATATAGTAAGTTCTCAATAAACCCCAACCATCCAATTTCGTTATTATACTTCTGACTTCGGGACCAATGCCAGTGATCGTCACTCGCTTATCAAAGGGAGCAACTCCTCTCAACCATTTCCAGCTGTTGTGTTTGTCTCTTTCTTGCAGGTTGTGCACTGTGTTGTGTTGCTTTGATTTTTAAATATTTTCCCCTTCTAACATAAATCTGTTTTGTTCTTCAGCACTTAGCAGGAAGTAGTATTCAGTGAATTGCCTTATCGTAAGTTTAATAGTCTTGTCTGGGAGACTATAATGTTATAAATAAAATACTCAGTCTCTTCGATTCTTTCACGTTTAATTGCAAACACAGATATCTACATTCACACTCTAACCTTAGATTAACTCCACCCTGCATTAGGTGTGATTTTTGTATTTGGAGCTGCAAGATTTTGGACAGATTTCAAAACAGGAATTAAATGGGGATAATGGCATCTAGGTCACAAGTTTGTATGGTCATTAGGTAACTAATGTGGCTGGAACATAATGTAGCCTAAGGACGTGAGTGCTCGCTCTGAGTGAAATATACCCCTGCTCATGAACACGAATGTGTGGATGACAAGGATAGAGTATGTGGAAGATGTGTGTTATTTAATTAGGAGTTTCTTGTTCTTGTTTAAAGAATTAAATTATCAAAATAATGAAAAACTCATATCCTAGAACCTTAAAACATAGATTGGATGTAAGCAGGATGGCATTGGGTATGTCTGTTTCCTCCCTAGAAAAGTCCAACAGAAATTTAGTTAGTGTAGAACAAATCTTACCTGGCCTTCAGTCTGCCCTTGCTTTTTCATAAGCGTGTTTATTCAGTGAGCATTTAATGAATGCTGATTTCCCACAAAGCCCTGCAGTACCTTTGAACATCCAGCCAATTTGCTGACAATTTGGTGTCTAGTGAAGAAAACTATGGTGGTTTGGATGAGATATCCCCCACACTCTTGGACATTTGAATACTTGGTCTCTAGTTGGTAGCACTGTTTGGAAGCTTAGGATGTTTGGTCTTGCTGGAGTGGATATGAAATTGAATGACTTGGGTGTTAAACTCAAAATGTAAAAGTCTCAACTTCCAGTTCCAGCTGCCATGATTCCACTCTACCATAATAGACACTTAGTCCTCTGAGACTGTAAGTCCAAATAAACTTTTCTAAAAGTTGCCTTGGTCACAATGTTTGATCACAGTAATAAAAATGTAACCAATACAGACAACCCTGTTGTCATCTTAAAATTGAATTTTTTAAAAACAGGGAGTAAGAGTTTATTTTTGAACAATATTTAGTGACCCTGGCCTGGGAAACACAGTGTTAGGTTACCTTGAATTTCATGTTCCAGTGTTGAAGCAGTTTAATGAAGTGTTTATAGTTTTAAAAAGCAAAGAAAGTCACACATCAAGACAATTTTAAAATATCTTCATGGGTACATCAGAGAGACAGTCACAGTAAGATGAGGGAGGCTTTCCTATTGCTCCAGGATGCTATCTGAGCTTTTGGGTTGGTAGAAGCTAGTGGTGTGCTAAGAGATTCCAAATGGTTTTGAATCTGTTAGTCATAAGATGACATTCTGACACACAGGTGGGTAAGGAATGGTTGTTTTCGGGGGCTACATCTAGCCTAAGATAAGGTAATTATCTTCCTGACCTGAAACATTCTAATATCTCCACAGCATTGTAATTTTTATCTGCCTTAGCAGACACAGGGTTTTTCAGGTCTTGGTCACAGGGTCCCCTGTTGGACAAGCATCACATATTGTGTGTGCTGGAGCCACATACTAGTTATTAAATATTATAAAGTCCTTTATAAAGAGGGAGGCTCATCTGTAGAATTTGATGTAGATGATGTTAAGGAGTAAAATATAGATTATTAGCACATTGGATTGAAACTAGATTTCTCTTTATAGTGTTAGCATCTGTCATTTCACTCTCATAGCCTCCCTGTCATTTACCAGGCACCTTGTTTCCACCAGTTGCCCATGCTTGTCCCTGACTCTGGGTCGTTGACCATTTTCTCTTCCTGGAATATCCTATCATCTCTTCCTTTTCTTCTGT
This sequence comes from Uromys caudimaculatus, assembly GCA_028551405.1. NCBI lineage: Eukaryota > Metazoa > Chordata > Mammalia > Rodentia > Muridae > Uromys > Uromys caudimaculatus. The sequence continues at coordinate 46,077,617 of CM052718.1, read as the reverse complement.
TACTTAAACTTTGTATTTACCTTTTTAAATTTTCTTAATTTATTTATGCTCTCATATATTATATTACAGCTGCAGTTTCCCCTCCCTCTTCTCTTCCCAGTCCCTCAGAACACCCCTTTCCCACTAATCTACCCCTCCTCCATTTCCTTTCAGAAAAAGGCAGACTTCTCACAGGTATCAACTAAACATGCCATATCAGTACGCAACAAGACTAGGCAGCCATCTTATTAAGGCTGGAAGAGGCAACCCAGTAGGAGGAAAAGGGTCCTAATAGTAACCAAAAACATCAGAGACACTACAGCTCTCTCTGATAGAAGTCTCACAAGAAGACCTGAAGAGATGGCTCAGCAGTTAAAGGCTAAGCTCACAGTCAAAAATCTATTTGCTTTTGAAAGTCCTGCTAATGAGCAACTTTTTCTGTATTATCTTCCACGTCTGGCCTCTTCTTTCCATATTTAACATTTTGTAGGTACTTTATCAATTTTATTATTTTTGATCCCTTCAACTAGATTTTGAGTTCTTCAAAAGAATGATGTCTTCTTTTTACTTCTTCAACTAGATTTTTAATTCTTATAAAGCAGTGATTTTTCTCTTACCCCTTTTCTCATCTCATAGAACCTACCATGGCTTCTAGGCTCTAAGTTCATTGGAGAATTTTCTGAATGAAAAATTATATAATATGTCACGTCTTAAAGCATAGACTGGATGTACTAATCTTTAAACTCTTAGAAAAGTGGTATAGCCAGAGTATCTGAATACAGGCATAGGAAGGACAACAGAACAGGTACCAACATTATCAAATCTGTAATGGGCATCATTTCTTTGCAAAACTGATTAGGAAATAAGAATCTAGATTTCCATTATTTTCTTCAGTTGCTATGCAGATCAATGAGATAACATAAGTGAAAACCCTTTGTTAACTGCCAGTCATCATAAGTGAGCAAATACTATCCCCCACTTCTATTATCAGTGATTCTGTGCATGGTAATGTATTATAGACATGCTACATACCCAGTCTACCTCTTTCTTTGAGAGTGTAGATGTCCTTCTTCCCTCATAACTACCAGCATATTCAAAACTCACATTGGCTGCTTGCTTGGCTCACTAACCAGCCTATTCAGACTAGTTTCTATTCATGTATCCGACTGTGGAGAACTGTTTCCTGAGATCTTCCTGTGCTAATATTTGATCTCAATGTTTGGAAGGAATTCCAATGGAAATAAGAGGAAGATGCAGACTCCTGGAAGCCGAGAAGTGATCCTGCCAGTTGCAACCAGCACTGTGTCTGCAAAGTCAAGATAATCTCAGAGGGACACATGCAGTCAGGTCTGAACTTTAAGTAAATTTGAGAGGTCAAGTGTGTAGTACAGCATTTTGATGGGATGATCTTGCTTATCTTATTGTAGGAGCATGGACACAGTTAGACTTCTTCAAATGCCACATCCCGGGGCTGAGCCATGTAGTAAAATAAAGAAAGCAATGACAGAGTGGATTTCCTGACTTAGAATGTAATCTCTGTTAACCTGTGTGTGTGTTGAGGGTGATAGCCTCTGCACTAATGTTTTATCTATAATTCTGTACATCTTTGACCTTTGAACCAATTTTAAGAAGGTAGGAAGTCAAGTGTTTCTAGAAGGTGAAGATGGCTTGAAAAACCTGTCAACTTCTCTTTTCTTTTATTCTTTCTTTTTCTGGTGAAAGGTGGAATCTGGCATCAGTTCTACAAGCAATCTTACTAGGATACCTAAGCCATAAGCTCCAAAGTGAGCTGAAGCCTTTTAAAGTAAGAGTTTGCCCTCCGAAAGACCCAACAAGCAGCTGAAAGAGTCAGATGTGGATGTTCACACCCAGCCAATGGACAGAAGCTGGTGACCCCTGTGGTTGAATTAGGGAAAAGCTGGAAGAAGCTGAGGAGGAGGATGACCCTATAGGAAAAACAGCAGTCTCAACTCACCTGGACCCCCGAGATCTCTCAGACACTGAACCACCAACCAGGCAGCACACACCAACTGATTTGGAGCTCCCGACACACATACAGCAGAGGACTGCTGGGTCTTGACTCAGTAATAGAAGATGCACCTAACCCTCAAGAGACTGGAGGCCCCAGGGAGTGGGGAAGTCTGGTGGAGTGGGGGTGGGAGGGTGGGGACATCCTCTTGGAGGCAGAGGGAAGAGGTATGAAATGTGGAACAGTCAGAGGGTAGACTGGGAGGTGGATAAAGATTGGACTGTAAAGAAAGATTAAAATATAAAAAAAATTAAAAAAAAAATAAAATGAGAGTTTGATGGGGTATTTATTCAAGTTAGGGTTTTATTTAGAAAGAAATGTCTCTTATTTTCTAGTATATTTATCCAGTGGACATAAGTGAGATGAACAGAAGAAGACAGCAGCCTGACTGATGTGGGCTTCTGTACCTCACATGATGCTTTAAGAGAAATGTCCAACTTAGACAGGGGGACTTGGATAATTTTGGTGTTAAGTTGATTGAAGTCCAAAATAACTTGGTCTAGCCATAAGCTCCCTGATTCCCTGGGAGCTGGGACTAGGATAGGGCACATAGTTCTCTTGGATGTGCAATTTTCAGTCATATCCATTCAGCTCCAGGCTCTCTGCTCCACAGAGGGTAGGATAGGCTGCCCTATTCCTTCTGTGTTCCCACAGTGCTGTGGCATCTTACTATTCAGTCAATACTGAATGATCTAAATGGCAAGAGCAGCTTGAGCTTGGCATAGCTCTTCAAAAGTCTTGGACAAGGAAAGGCAATACTGAGCTAGCTGCTGGAGGGAAAGAATGGGGTCCAAATTCTCTTTACTGCAAATGGCAATCTTAATAGCAAAATTAGTAATATAAAAACAATAGTACCAAAAAGACCAGCTAGGAAGATCTCAGGCATATATATATATATTCAATAAAACATATATACTCAATAAAACACACACACACACACACACACACACACATATGAAAGATGGGAAACAGAGAGTGTGACTTACTCAAATTTAATACCTAATACAAGTAAAACTCAAGCCTAGGTGTGTATTAATCTCCAACATAGGCATCTAAAATGATTCTATATTTCTCCTTAGCCCATCTCTCCTATGGTTTCATGAATAGTGTGGAAGTTGATTTGGAGGGACAAGAGAGCTTCCAATTCACTTACTTGGTACTACAGGGGTAAAATTTCTCAGTGATGCCAAACTGCAAGGTGATGGCACAAAGGCTGAGGGGAACATACTGGAAATAAAGTAATATTAGTTTTGTTCCCCATGTGTCTCCTAATGTAACTGCCCCCAAGAAATACTGAAAAGTGCCTCATTTGAGAAATTCAATTATATTATTCACATACTATTCATATAATAGTAATGATGATAACCACATAGTTTTAGAAAAAATCCTCCCAGCTGTTGAATAATGTAATATTATCAAGGTTCATTAGCTATAGAAATGAAGATGCAATCCCTACATGCTATGTCCTTTAAAAAACTTTTTTGGTTTTGAATATGCTTCAGCATATCGTACTAAAAAATAAGAAATTCAAAATTTGCACAGCTCATTATTGATCTAGAAACTGCGATGCCTTTCTTGGGCAGAGCCAACCTCATATACATTCTTTTATAGATTATGAAGCAAAACAAATGGAGTGGAGAAGATAAAGCCCTCATATTCCATTTTCAGTCACACTGGGGATGAGATTTAGTCCATTGATTCTATTATGTACATAAGGCTCTTGACATTCGATGGAAATGGGAAGGACTGAGAATCACACAGCGGGACCCAGTAGAACTAGAATATCGATCCACCACCCCCAAAAAGATCAGAAAATTTTACTTCAAGTTGTAGGTCATCTCAATATCACAGATAAACAATTCTATAAAATTGACACATTTTCCTGAATATGAATAGTCAACAAAATATAAGTCTAGGTAAATTTCTCAAACTGATGCAGGTCATCTGGTACAACCCAGATGTGTTTTCATTGTGGTAAAGATGGAAGACTGAATGCTTTCTTTTAAAGACTGGGAATGATGCAGGAATATTTACTTTTACTATTTATTAAGCATGTTGCTATGCACTGTAGCCCATTGAAGAGAAAAGATTTGTAAGCCATATATCTGCTAAGAAACATTTAAACAGAATACACAAAGTGTTTCTAAAATTTAATAATAAAAGCATAAAGAACCCAGTTAAAAATGGATCAATAATTGGATAGACATTTCTCCCAAAATACACAAATAGTCATAAACACATGAAAAGTATTTAACATCATTGCTTATATTTGTTAGGGTTTCCATTGCTGTGATGAAACTACATGACCATAAACAACTTGGGGAGGAAAAGGTTTATTTAGATCATGGTTCTACATCACAGTACACAATCCAAGGAAGTCAGGGCAGGAAGCTGGAGGGAGGAACTAACACAGAGGCCATGCACAGTGCTGATTCAGGCTGGGTCCTCCCACATAAAACATCAATCGAGAGAATGTAGGAAAATCTGGTGGGGACATTTTCTCACTTGAACTGTCCTCTTCCAAAATGACTCTAGCTTATGTCAAATTACCACAAGACAAGCGAGGCAACATATTACTAAAATATATGAAATGAGATGAAAATCAAAACAATGACCTACTAACCCAAATACATTAAGATGGCTATAACTGAAAACACAAACTGAGGGTTGATGAGTATGTAAAGACATGTAAAGTTTGTCATGTTGCCTTTTTGAAAGCAAGATGGCATGGTCACTTTGGAAAAAGATTTGGCAATTCCTAAAGATGTTAAAGTTACTGCAATCCATGACTTAGTAGTTTGACTCCTAAGTACATGTATCCAAAAGAAATGAAACCTGTCTTACACACAAAAAATGTAAGCATAAATGTTAATAGGGTGTTCATAGAACATGATCAAAATAGTCCAAACTAGAAATGTACTATCGGACACATTTTCATTAACATAATATGCTATTATCTTTGA
>CM052718.1:46031826-46072146 GCA_028551405.1 Uromys caudimaculatus | reverse complement strand
CATTGGTTGGTGTGCCCCGGGAATGGGCGGTGATTAGACGTGTACACCCATAATGCATTTCGGGGTTTTCGCGGGCTACCTGCAAGTTTCCTCAGAACGACAGCGCCATCTAGTGATGGCGAATATTCTAACCGCTCCTTACACTTTCTCTAAGTAAAGGTTTTATTAATCCAAGGCTTCCATATGGGAGGAAATGTGGGGAAAGTATGTGACAGCTTAATGGAACGTGCTGAAATATGGACTGTATCCCATTTTTGTAGAGCCTCTTAAGTGCAAAATGTCCATAGGTGCCGAAAGTACTTCTGGGGACGGTGTTCACATTTATCAAAAGATCCCTGCAAGTTGTTATGGACCAATGGCAGTTAGATACCCAGCGATTTCTTGTTTCAGTCTTAGTGGTTGCTGACAGCCAACTGAAGAAATATGAATGGAACATTCTCAGACCACTCTTCTCTGAAACACAGAGGTGCTCATTAGAGACCAGCCCAGGGAACTGTTCATCTGGGTACTGGGGCCAGGCTGCCTGGGCATGAATCCAAGCTCAGGGTTTTCTTGGCCGTCTGACATCAGCTACTGAGTTTTGCTAAGGCTGTTTTCCTCTGTACAACAGGAGTGATCAGATTGCCCCGCTGCTAGGGTTGTACCATTAATGTATGAACGGGACTGCGGAGCATCCTTGGGTTTTATTAGTGTTTTATAACCCAGCTTTAAATTTCTTGGTGCTCTAATACAGTCTAAAACTAGGAGTAGAGTTGATAACACCCTTGCTCATGATTCGCCCTTGCTACATCGTTTAAGGGCTTTCTCCTTCCCTTCTGATTTCACTCTGGTGCTATTCTCACTCATTGGAGTCCCCCAACACACCCTCCCCTACCACGAACTTTGCATAAACGATTTCTGTCTGTAATTGTTTTTCTTTCCTCCTTATAAAACAAGTCCCGAATTCCAGATTAAATTTTGGGTTAAATGACATGTGGTCAGGTTTGGCTTTAGTCTTCTGTATTGTTTCCCCATAATATAAACTTCTGTGTAGCTTTAATCATGTTATAATTAAAAATCTATTTATACTTCTTTTAAAAGTCTGACCGGTAATGATGATACTTAATAATGCTGAAGAAACATTGGAATAAGTAGATGAATGTATGAATAAATAAGTGAATGAATGCAAACCTATCTTGCTTTTATTGGGAACTTGTGGTACATAATAAGAAGTGTACTTTTTATTTATTAATATGGAACTGATATTACATGTCTTTGGAGGCTACCAAAAGATGTTATTAGCATGTGTTATTATAGGTCCCAATATTTGCTTAGAAACCTCATCTTTGAACTAGATTTTATAGTCCTCAAAGACAAAAGCCAATGGTTTAAACATACTAATTTTAACAAAAGGTCTATACAAATAAGTTTAAAATATCAAAAGGATGGCCATTTTGTATTGTACACAGTTGCTTGACCTGGTGAGCCACAAATCTTGGCTAGTGTAAGTGCACACATAGTACAAATGAACTCATGTAGGAATTGACATATAGGCCACTTCTATGTGTAATTATTAGAGTGGTGATAATGTCCAGGGTTATAACTACATCCCCTGACCTGTCTCTGCTACACTACAGATAAGATGTTTTGCCTTCTGTCACTTTGGTTTGCTCCTGTGCTCTGCCACTGTCAAAGTGTTTTCAGCTCAGAATCAGTCTGTCTCTAGTTATAACACATGTCACCATGTCCTTGTGTTGGGGTACCTTCTCAGATGTCTCATGCAGCTTCAGGTTGGCTATATGTTCCTCCTATATCTTCATGTAATGCCACCTATAATGCTGGCCTGTGACTTTACCCTGTCTTTTATTCAATATCCTACTGAGCAGGAGATTAGTCTCTCTATGAACAACATAGAGAGGGAACTAAGGGCACACACTTTGGGGCAGAACAGTGTTGAGTTCAATTATGCCTCTGCCAAAAATTTGTGGAACTGATAACTCTGAACAATTTCTTTAGCTTTTCAAAGAGTAGCTACTATTCCATCTACTTTTAATAAATGTTATATTGCTGCTATTATTAGTATGGCTATTACTATGACTACTGTTGCTGTTATTTTAATGTCAGGGAGAGCAGAAATGATTAAATGTCACCAATCCATGTCTTACATTTGCAATTACTGAAAATACCTAAGTAGACTGTTCCGTACTCAGTTCGGGGAGCTTTTGAGCAGTTCAGAATCCTCACGGAGATGCAACTGCTGGGATTCAAATGATGTTGAAGGGAAGAAGGGAAGATGAAAAGGAAAGACAGATTAAAAAACCTGTAAATTGCAAGTTACACTTGAGGATCACATGAAAGTCTTTGCCATCTGTTTTGCAAATTAGTATGCTTCACAATTTCCAAGAAGTCCGGCGTTGCTAACTAGTGAACCAAAATAAGGCCATAGGTTAGTGAGAGGTTTGTTTTATGTATGCTGCATGTTCACAACAACTATTCCATAATGTATACAAGCCATGTGTAATTTATTATAGAAAAGGGCCTATGTTCCTTTGGGATATTAATCTCCAAAATTACTCTTAGCACTCGACGGCTTCACCCCAAGCTGTTTGGGAAGGAGGAAGAGAACAGCACAGATATCTTGGGCTTCTCTGCAGATGGTAGTTTTCCTTGCTGCTGCGCCCACCTGTCTGATGGAGGGTTCTCTCTGCGATGAGCAGGAAGTGAACAGAGTTTTTGATTCACTGCCAGATGAGTTGACAGTGAAGTTATCTTACAAGGAATCGCAGAGTGTCACATGCATGGTCTTTGTTCGGGGTGGATCATTTCAAGTTTTAATCCCTTCAGCAAGGCACCATTGTCATGATAAAGTGAATGTCCTAAGTCTTGAGTTCCAGATTGTCTCCAGTCTTGAGTTCTAGGAAGGTTGTGTGTCCCTATCAACCTACCAGGCTTCCTTTCTTGCCTTCTTTGGACTTGGGACCCAATACCATGACAATTTTTACTCAGTTTGCATGTAGCTTCTACAATTTCTGCTGATCCTTATGTTTAGTAATATCTGCTACTGTCTTGAGTAATTTACAGTGATGAATTTACAGCACTAGTAAATGTGTGGGTCTGAAGTTCAATGAATACACATTCATGCATACATATACCTATTCATATTTGTGCAGCACCTCCATCAATATATACACATATATCAGTTTGTATATATGATGCCCTATATGCATAATTCATAGCCTTTACAAAATTATTTTATGCATTTGTAACTGAAAATTATACTTGCCAGATCAGTGATAGAAGGAATCACTGATACCTTCCTATGCCACAGCACCCCAAGGTTGAATTTGCATATATGTATATATGTATGTATGTATGTATGTGTATGTATATGCACACACATGCATATATATATACATATATATAAAATATTAGTATATCACCTGTCTGCCTGCCTGCCTGTCTGTCTGTGTGTATTACATATCTTTTAGCCTGATTATAGTTCTGATATCTTGCATCATAGTTAAGGAGACGCAGGTTTCCACTTAACCTCGTTCTTCAGGTACTCTGCCTGGGTCTCTCTGTGTTACAGGCTGAGGAAGATGTATTTCTTCCCAGTTTCTCTCCATAGGGATGAGATGCCTGAGGGTGCACATTGAGTTCTTGATTTTTTTCCTCCTTCTGGTTCTCTAGCCCTTTCCAGGCTCCCAAGCTCTCTGTGATTATTAGGATTAAACTTCTCAACTGCAGCATCCTTTTGTGAATAGAGCCTTTGAACTTTCTGTCGCACTGTCTATGGCTTCTGCTGCCTGTGCTCTTTTGACATCAGGCAAAGTCAACAGTTTCTGTCCAGATGGTGTCAGTTAAATGATTGGTACCTAATGTTGCATGATATACCAGTGCTGACCCAATACACATACACATTATGGACAATTTTCTGAGACTTTCCTTTGTAGAGGAGAATGAAGCATTTGGGAAGCAACACATTTGTAGTAACATGAAAAATCTCTATCTAAAAATTATCTCCAAGCCTGGTATAAAATACATGAATATTACCATTTCGGTAGTAGTGCTAGACATTTATTAAAAGCCAGAAGTGTGCCATTAAGTGTAATGAATTGTTTCTTATGTGCTGAAAATCATTAAAACTGGGTCTTTTCTATGTTCTGTGAAGCCCTGAGTGGTCTGGCTTGGTCTCTACAACAGCATCAGTTAGAAGTTGGACTCATGCATCAAATAAAAGAAATTTCAACAGTGGTTCAAAAAAGGAATGATAAATACTTTTCATATGACAACATTTCAGACGACAGAGGTCCAATCAGCTGATGAGGAGTACATATATGCTCTTTTTGGTTTCGTTGAGGCTCTTCCGAGTCCTCTTCTATGTTGTCTTTACCATGACAGCAAGATGATTACTGTGGTTCCAGAAGGGGAAAGGTTTATTGTCTGGAATTATGGTGCTCCTTTTCAGTTATTGATAAACTCTCTCCAGGTAGAATCTTAGCCTATCCAATCAGATGTTCTTGTCCAAAAGAATCAGCTACCATTTCAAACCAAGTCAAAATACTCATCAGGAATGAGCAAGGGCAGAATGAGAAGCAATTGCTGCAACTTTTACTTCTCTGTCCTGTACCAGACACATGGGCTTCTTTCAGTGTAGCAAGCTCTTGTCTGCCCATGGGCATCCTTGCACTCACTATTTGTTGCCTTAGGGCTGGAGCTGTAACTCCATGGTCAGTTGCTTGCCTAGTACAAACAAACCCCAACACTGAAAAAATGTTTCTCCTTTCACCTTCCAGCAACTGGCTTCTTCATAGCTAACCTACACCATGTAAAGTACCTCACTTACCACTTCTAAATGCCACAGGACATTTTTTGTTGTTTTCCACGTTTTCTGATGTTCACCACTGTGTTTCTGGCAGTCATCTTGTCATGCTAGACCAAAGGAAAGTCAGTGAATGATTGCTCAACTTTGTTTGATATTTGCAATGGCTCTCTGGGGTTACAGGCATCTACTTGTGTGCTATCAGTGGATGACTGAATATATCAGACAGAATCCAACTCTATCTGCTTGGGTCTTTCCAAAAACACCTCTTCTTAACAGAAAGCATTTAGGTAGTAGTTCATGTTAAGTCTGTCTCTATTTTAGGACATGAAAGCCATGCTCTACACTGGGTTAATTGATTTATTTGCAGTATCTATAGCAGCCAAGATGAATTAAATTAGGACTACTATACCCTACCAAAAATAGTTTTTACATTTGATTTATCCAAGAAGGCTGGATATATAAAAACCAAGAAAGTGTTTATATTGTTCCTTTTAAGTGTCTCTATCTTTGATAACCAGCACATGATAATGACCAGTCTGTACTGTATTCATTAATAAAGCAGTTTCAGCTCACAGAGTAGGGATTGTTTTCTGTTTAGAGGGGCAATCCCTTCCTGATTCTCATAAGTTATTTTCAAGTATTTTTCTATGATGTAAACATAAAAAAGTTTTACCTCAATGCTACTCAGATTTTTTTTTCAGTCAATTAAAAAGAACTTGACCAATATTTAGGAATCAGATCCTATGTGAGACCATAGTTGGGGTGATTGTGTTATATACTTGATCGTAGGTGTCCTTGCTTCATCCCCAGTTTCTGGCTGTGGGAAGTGCTAGGTATACTGACTACCTCAGCTGTGGTAATCATTTCATGCCAACGCCCATCAAACCAGCATATTGTCCCATGGAAATATAAATATTTTTCTTGCTTGTTAAGCGTACTTCAATAAAGCTGACAATAAAAAGAAATGGATCAAATCTCATTAGCTGACTGTCTGTTCCCCTCAGCAATTCAAAACTCTCTCCCTGTTGTATGCTTGGTATCTTTGCTTCTTTCATTTTGAGAGTTCTGAATGTTTTCCTGTTCCCACTCTGGAAATTTCACAGCACCCCTGGTTTACTTTTGGTGTTGTAATGATTATTGCCGATTACATATTGGTTTGTTTGTCAACCATGATCTTTGGCCTGGATTACCCCCAGAATATATATATTTAAAGTGTTTTTCTTCAATTATTATTTCTCTCTTCTCTTCAATTACATTCTCCAGTATAAAATGCTTTACATCCTATAGTGTTGTAAGCCTTTTTATTATCTGAAACTTAATTTTGTCTTCTCCAGAATTTTCTCACAAATTTGGTGTTTGTTCAACAAATTATTGACTGCGAATTTTGTTGCATGCTCATCATTCTAAAATAAGAGATAAGGAAAATACAGAAAACTAAATGTGATATGACACCTTAGAAGTAAACCTAGTGACTGGAGAAAGCCAGAGAAAGGTAAGGGCAGGCCAAGATATGAGGAGTTCTGGAGGCAAGTCATCATCAAAGTGACATCAAGGTGATGAGTGCTTAGATTAATGGTTCTCAGCTAGTGGGTCCCAACCACTTTGAGAAACCTCTGTCTCCAAATATTTTCATTATGATTTGCAACAGTAGCAAAATTACAATTATGACATAGCAACAAAAATAATTTTATGGTTGGGGGTCATCACAACATGAGGAATTGTATTAAAGGGTCACACCATTGAGGAGGTTGAGACCCATTAGCTTACATGAGGATTGTATATAAAGCAAACAAGTAAAAATTTATTAATATAGGATTACAGATTTTTTTCTGAGAAAAAGAACAGAGACCAACAGGGGCCAAATGAACAAAGCCAGAGGGAAGAGTATGCAGAGGTGAATTAGGAGAGGGAACGGTATCGGGGGCCCTATTCATTGGTCCTGTGATAATGCTGTTTTTGACTTTTGTCAGGTGGGAAGCTGGGAGAAAGGTTTGCTCAACAAATGGTATAGGCAAATTAGGTCTCAGACAGAATGAACTGGCTGATGGTTAACAAGTAGACTGAGAATTAACCATGGGTAGAAGAGAGCAGTGGGAAACTGTCATCTCAGTTGAGTGGTGACAATAGAAGCCAAGTGATTGCAGTTCAGATTATGAGAAGGGGGGAATACAAATATAGTTTGGAAGAAAAGGTGGAACAATTTCCTGAGTGGGTGTGGGACATGGTAAAAATAAGTCCTTAAAAAGTATAGATTTTAAAAAGTCTAAATCCATGGTGTGTTGTAGTTATCACTGCTAGAGAAACAAAAGACATCAGTCAGGTAGCTGGGGGTATGTCTGGAGCTTGCTTGGAAGTATGGTTCTAAGGTATCTTTGGACACTTACATGGACATATGGAGTAGGGATTGGGCATGTGTATCTATCTATTGTGTAGGGAACCGGTAGGGCTTTGTCCATAAACTAAGGAGAGAAACATGCTTGTGGCACTTTGAGGCAAGCTTTCATTACGTTTTTGCTCATAAACCATATAAATATACTAAAAAAAAAATGAAAGTAGATAAAATTGGATTAAACCAGGGAGAGAAGATGTGATTAAAATGCTGTTTCCCCATTCAAAAACAACCTCATCTCTCATCTACCCAATTCTTTTAGTGTCTGAATCTGATTTTTATATTTTCTTCACATCACTGGTACATCATTTTTGTTCCTATGCACGTCATCATTTTTGCCACAGAATAGGAATACCATATTCTTTGAAGCAGTGCTTGGCAAAGTGTTTCATAAGGGGCCAGATAGATAGCAACTCTATTGCTGTCTCTTCCTCTCTCTCTCTCTCTCTCTCTCTCTCTCTCTCTCTCTCTCTCTCTGTATCTCTCTATCTCTATCTCTATCGCTATCTCTATCTCTCTTTCTCTCCATTTCCCTCTCCCCCTTTCACTCCCTGCCTTGTCCATTATATACAAGATTCTATCTGGATATCGAAACCCTTTTACAAGCTAAAAATATTTTTATCCTTTTATCTTTTTATGTGTATAGGTGTGTGTGTGTGTGTGTGTGTGTGTGTGTGTGTGTGTGTGTGCACATATCTGTGCACCATATGCATGCCTGGTTGCCTAGTACCTGCAAAGGCTGGAAGATATCACATCCTAAGGAACCGGTTGTGGGCTGCCACATGGTACTGGTAATTGAACCAGGCTCCTTTGGAAGAGCAGTTAGTACTCTTAACTACTAAGCCATCTCTCCAGCCCCTGCAATATTCTTAAAGATTAGCCTCTCATATCGTTTGTCAGTCTATTAAAGAAAATTCTTGCTTACCTTTAGTTTATGATGCACAAGAAATCTGATGTCTTATTATTATTGTCATAATGAGTATTGCTAAAATTTTAAATTAGTTAAGTAAAATGAGTTTTTTAAAATTTATGATTCCTCTTTAATTTTTGACACACAATTATATCATCTCAAAGCAATGATAACCTTGTCATTTATTTATTGTTTGAATATATTATTCTCACCCTTATTTAATGATGACTATCAGCATCTTCAAATGTCTACTGAGGTCTTATGAACTAGAGGGTAAAACATTTCCTGCCAAGCCTGATGACCTGAGTTCGATCCCTGGAACTCACATGGTGGAAAGAGAGCTGATGCCTGCAAGCTGTCTTCTGACATCCACACGTGCCTGCAACATACATGATCCCTGCCCTCAAAATAAGTAAATAAATGCAATATGAAAGATACATGCTAGTTTTAAAACTCTGTTAAACGATTGTGTTTCTTTGATGCTGGTATAAAAGAGGTTTACTTTAGAATTTTGACATTAAGCATTAATACTGAGATTTAGATGAAAATATGTTTTCTAGAGTATTCTTTTTAGAATTACATGTTCCTGCTTTATTAAGAATTTTCAGAAAAAACCATATACATTGTATAAGGTACCTCTACGTTTTCATTGTGATCCTTACTTGTCTTCACTTTGGCCTCTTAAAATATAAATACAACTGGTTATTGATATAATGAGTGTACCTCAGGAAGCAGGATGCGTGTCTGCAGAGTTTAGGCAGCCTGGTTGAGGGGCTCAGGAAGGAACTGATATCCCCTTCCCTCCCTCTTCTAATGCCTCTACTGGTGTTATTCCTCAGAACAGGGCTTCTCATCGCAATGTTGACTTCTGATTCTGGCTTTTTAAAATAGAGTCAAGACTTTGCTTCTGATTCAGTCCTTACAATTGGAGTGAAGAGTCTGCATTCTACCAAGTTCCTATGTGGAGTTAAATCTATTAGTGTTGGGATCGCAGTTTGGGAACTTCTGGCCAAGAGGAAGAATCTCTTGTTCCAATTTGTACAAAGTGTCATGAAAGGGTAACAATAGATTAGAAGGGAATGTGGCTATACAACTGGTCAGAACACAGAGGGAAGAGGACAGAGGATGACCCAGTTTTGGTGGACTATACGCAGGATTCTGAAAGCTTTCAGGATCAATTTTAGCAGAAGACGAAGTTTGTGTCCAAGTTTCAAGAAGTTCAGCATAAATGTAGTCTAAGAATTTAAAGTGACTGAATAATGACAAACAAGAGACTAGTAGAAATAAAGAAAGTAATTATCAAATCATGGACAGACACTCGTAGAGAATAAAATAAAGAATGTGAAAAAGAAATTTTTGTTGTTGTTTGGTTCAATTTTTATAAAAGGGTTTGTCCAGGTATGGAAATAAGTCAGAATGCCCACATTCAGCCAGGGTTTGCTCTGTCAGTCATGGAGGCTGAGGCAGGGCACTTGAGCGGTGTGGCTGTGATCTGTGTTTTAATATGAAAAACACCTTGACATTCCCCTTTACTGAGGCCTCTAACACCCTCAGTCCCAAGGGCCTCTCCTCCCCCTGATGGCCAACAAGGCCCTCCTCTGCCACATATATGGTCCGAACAATGGGTCCCTCCATGTGTATTCTTTGGTTGGTGGTCCAGCCTCCATGAGGATTGGGGGGGTCAGGCCAGTTGACACTGTTGCTCCCTCCATGGGGCTGCAGACTCCCTCAGTTCCTTCAGTCCCTTCTCCAACTCCTCCATCTGGGACCTCACTCTCTGTCCAGCAGTTATTGTAAAGTGAAACATGGGTATTCCGAACGTTTGGGCTAATATCCACTTATCAGGGAGTACATACCATGTTCGTTCTTTTGTGACCTTGCTCAGGATGATATTTTCAAGTTCCATCTATTTGCCTGCAAATTTCATTAAATCATTGTTTTTAATAGCTGAGTAGTACTCCATTGTGTAAATGTACCACATTTTCTGTATCCATTCCTCTGATGAGGGACATCTGGGTTGTTTCCAGCTTCTGGCTATTATAAATATGGCTGCTATGAACATAGTGGAGCATATGGGAGTGGGTGGGCGGGTGGGTGGGAGGTTGAATTCCCTCATAGAAGTGGGGGAGGGGGAGGGGATAGGTGGTTTCCAAAGAGGAGACCTAGAAAGGGAGAAACACTGGAAATGTAAATAAAGTACCAAAAAAAAAAAAAAAAAATTACACCAGCCACTCATAGCTTAGTCAGCTTTAAAGAGCCGATAAATTTTGTCCATTCATGTGAGTGCTGCTATTCTTACTTTGTTGTAAATTGCTGTATACTATGTGCATTTATTCTGTATTTATGTTAACTACCTGATTAGTACATGAATTGAAATTAAAAAAAAAAAGAAAAGAAAAACAATACAGAAGCAGAAAATCTATGAGGAACGGTATCCTTCAGCCTATGGAGGATTGAGCTTTCTCTATGCCTTTGGCTATTAAACAAACAGGAAGGTAGATTGTCCTTAAGGTATCAGATTCATTGTACAAAAACAATGATACATAGAAAAATTAACTTTCCCAGGACCTTTTTATGCTCTTGAGTGTAGTCTTATGAGCCTCTGCTGCCCTAAGATCCTGCTATGTCTGTGTTCTCCTCTTACACCCTCCCCTTTGACACAAATTGCCATTCTTTATTTTCCTGGATTATGAAGGAAGGTGTTTCAAGAAGGCATGATAAAAAGTAAATTTTAAAATTATGAAGAGCATGGCTTTCATTGGACTCAGCATGATAATAGTAGAAAATATTGGAAATCACTGCAATTATGATTAGAATTAGTCAAGCTCAATCCAGAGTCAAGCTTTGTAGGCATGATATGGTGCAGAGATTGTGGGCCAAGCCATATGGAATCCTACAACTCTGTAAGATATACACAGCATGCAAATAAACAATATAATATATATATATTATTTATGTTAAATAATTTTATAGGAATTGCCTAGACACAGGATAATGATCCTTCAAGGAACCATAGGTTACAAACAGAAAGCCCAGTGCTAATTGTAAGATGCCTCTTCTTGAATTCTTGGTCAGAGGTGTTCTGAAAAACCTCCAAACAATATAGATTACTACCACTGTTCTTGGTTGTCCACCAGAAGCTGATAAACTGTATTCACTGAAGACACTACCCACTTTAGTCACAGGACAGGAAGAAATCAAGTTGGTGATCACAAGGAAGTTTCCCTATGCTGCCCAGCTTTCATAACATGAGCAGGTTCTACACAGGCTTCTGGGAGAATGTCTTTCAAGGCAAGATAGGCTGATGGGTGCAAAGGTGGCATTAATGTATTGTGGGTAAACAACCACTTTCTTATTATATTCAACCCAATACAATAAGAACCCAATGTTGGAAAGCTCACAGGCCAAACATATGAACTCCTCCTCCTCTTCCTCTTCCTCCCCCTCTTCCTCTTCCTCCCCCTCTTCCTCCTCCTCCTCCTCTTCTTCCTCCTCCTCCACCTCATCCTAAATAGACATAGTATCAGACTGCCTTCTAAATTCATCTCTCTATATACATATATTAATGCAGCTTTCTGAGCTTAGCAAAGAAGTTTATTTGCTCAGTGGACAAGGGTTAACATAAAAACTTACAACTGGTCAAAGTGCAGAAAATGAGTGTTAAAGGATAAGCTCAGCCACCAATGGGAGATCTCTATCCCCCTCCACCAAGTCTCAGGGATCATCATCAAAGAAGTGGGGTTGAGGTAGGCATCATAAGAGCCAGAAGTTATGGAGGACTGTAATGAAAGTGCTTTCTAGATATGACCACGTTACTGCACTCATAAAATCACAGAGCTGTGACTGTCTGCACAAGATCTGTAGAAGAGTAAGCCAATCAGCACACTAGCATGAACAGGGGAGGAGTTTATGAGCCTGTACTCGCACTCTTAACTGAAGAGCTATGGACAGCTGGCAAATTTCAGAGTAGGGAGATTTGACTTTCTTTAGCGATGTGACCCTGGTAATTGACCTTATTCCAGAGAATGGTCCCATTTTCAGGAGTATATGAGTAGTACAAATTGGTCTGAATGGTTTTTTTTAAAAAATGATACTAAGTTTGAAGTGAGTACAGATATGGGAATGAATCTAGAAGAGTTAAGGGGAGGAATTGGGATAATTTTGATTAAAGTGGATTGTATGAAATTCTCAATGAATTATTTAAATGCATTTAAAAATTGAATCAGACAACTAAATTGGAGCTGGGTTTGTATACACATATGCATCTTAGACTTTTTTATTTGAAGTGCAGTCTAAAATGACAACTTGGGAACTATAAAGAATGGACTGTTTGATTTTATTTACTGCTCATCATAATGTAATCTGCTCCTAAAGGCAAATGAGTTCTGAGCAATGACCAGTTATTTTCATATATATTATTTCATTTGATTCCTCCAACAATCTGTGAAAGTGATGTTTTCATCTCCTCAGAAAGAATATTAGTTCAAGAACAAACTAAAAGCATGCATAATCAATAATCTTTCACATTCCTAGAGGACTCCCTGTGCATCCATTATTTTGCATACATGATCTCTAACCCTAGCAAAGGTAATGGGAGGTGAATAGCATTTCTCAGCTGGAGTCCATTTTACCTGCCTGTTAACACTTGGTGTTATCTGGAGATAATTTCAGTTTTCACAGCCAAGTGTGACAGGTGAAAATGAGCATGCCCCTTACATCTAAGGAATAAGGGATGCTAAGTCAGAACAGTAGCTCCAACCAAGAATTATCTTCAGGTAAATGTTAAAAGTACCGTCAGAGTACCTTTAACATTTACCTGTGGTAAACCCCAATACAGAGATGGTTAAAAACTAAACTCAGAGAGTTAAATCTAAATCAGTAGTCAGTGATGTTTATGTGGGATTTGAACCCAGTTTCTACTGACCAGGCAATTTTTGCTGTTACAGAACAGTGCACTGAAATCTTATTTGTTGTATCTTTAAAACAAAACAGAACAAATCAAAACAAACAAATGACAGCCAATTCTTTGGTGTCTCTGTGTTCTAATCCTAAAACTGAAGACATTGACACCTGCACTGTTCTCTGGAATTCAGTTTTTGTCTTAAGTGTTACATATGAACGTGCTTCACAAAATACAATGACATCAGTTTTAGATGGAGCATTAATCAGCACAGTGACAAGAACACAGGTCCAAAGCCAAGAACCCCTCAGTTCAAAACCAAGCTCTGACAGTGGCTGTCCATGGGACTTGGACCAGATTTCTTAAACTCCCTGGGCCTTACTTCTCTCATTTATAAAAAAGAAGAAAAATTAGTGCCTGGAGGAGATAGATCAAGAATGAAATTGAAATTGCTTTAGAAGAAGGACTGGTATATGCTGAATGAGCTGTGGGCTGTTATTTATTAGCATTATTCATGTATATGTAAATATCTAATTAGGAAGAATTTTTCAGTTTTTCTAATACTTTACATTGCACATCCAGCTGATTTCACAAACATCTGTCATCTGGGTCACTGTGGTTTGTTGTTGTTCATGGAAGCAAACCCTTGTGAAGTCAGATCATCTTGTGTGATCTACAGTATAAAATATCGCTCACTAGTAAGAAGGAAAAAAACCTGCTCATGTCACCCTCAGAGCCAGACAAACACTCGGAGGGCAGAATCAGAATTTAATTATCCAATGGCATTTTCAAAGATGGCATTTAGACAAGCTCATGGTGTGCTTATCAATATTTAACAAAATGTTTGGGAGAAGAATCCCCTAAGCATTAATTATTATAAAAGAGCCCCATAGAATTCATTCTAAATGCATGTGTATTGACCCTCGGGGAGTTCCTGTAAATTTTCATTAGTAGAATCCTCTTAGAAGTAGAATGAAAAAGTTCTAAGTTGATTTCTTTTAAAAGGTATAGGAACAATTTAATAAAGGAATTTAGTTTCAGGAGGTGTAGACACAATGATAAGACCTGTGTGAATGCCATAGGTACTCTTGCAATGACTGAATACAAAGTCATTCCAATTTAGATATGGTTTTATTGCCTCAGTTCTGCACAGCCAGCGTGGCTATGTTATGTCTAACCATTCCCGGGCAGAATAAAAAAATGAAAACATGCCCTCAGGCAAACATTCTTGTCTAAGGTAAAGTAAAATAAGTCTGTTACTCAGGGTAATTCTTGAATGCATGCATCACTGGCCAGTTGCGGTCTTAGACAAGAGATTAAATTGGGAATGATACAAAAAACAAGGCCCTTACATTTTAGTGAGGGAGACGGGCAATCTGCAACTAAACACATAAAGAAATATGATCATTTCAGGCAGCCCGATGCCCAGAGAAAGGAGAATGAAGCCATATACTGCAAAGAGTCGCAGGGAAGGACGATGGTGGCAAGGAGATATGTGTGAAGGTTGAACAGAAACTCGGAAAAGTTTTAGATCTGCTGAACAAACTTTCAGTTTGGAAATTCAGGACCTGTCATTGGTGATGGTGCCTCCTTCCAGCCTTTGTATCTTTAATGAATCCTCGAGGTTCTACCCTTGTCCCCTAGGTGATTATGAGGATTATAAAGTTCTAGCCATCACATCCATGTGCCAGGCAGTGAGAAAGCAAAGAAATATCTTCTCCCTTTGGAAAAGTTCCGGCTTCTATTGGACATTTACATCTCTTTAGACTGAGTTAAGTCATCTAGTCAGGTCCTCCAGTCCTTCAAGATGATATACATATAGCCTTGCAAGTAGGTAGTAATGTTCTTATAGTCATTGCCGTCACCAAATCTGTGACAGGAAACAACTTCATGGAGGCTGGTTTTATTTTGGCTCAAATTTGGGAGGATAGCTCAGAGTGAAAAATGCCTTTGAGACTGGGCCTCAGCTGTGGTAACAGGAAGAACTAAACTGCTTCATCACATCTAGGTGATCGGGAAGCAGAGAGAAGACAGCAGTACTAGGGTATAAAATCTGAAGAACTGGTCTTCCTTTGGGAGCCACTTCTTCTAGTTAGGCACGACTGCTAAAGGTTTCATGGCCTGAGCCACCAACCAAAGAGCATACAATATGGGTCCCAGCACATATATAGCAGATGTGCAGCTCAGTCTCGATGGCTGCCTTGTCTGGCCATAGTGGGAGAAGATGCACCTAGTCCTGCAAAGACTTGATGTGCCAGGGTGGGGTTATGGGGGGGAGGCACAGTCTCAGAGAAGGGGATGGGTAATGGGGGAGGGAGTCTGGGACAGGGGACTGGGAGGGGGAACAGCGTTTGGGATGCAAATAAATAAAACTTAATTAATTAATTAATTAATTAATTAATATTTTTAAAAAGATGATATGTAGTTGAGAAGAGGATGGGACATGTGAATCCAGTAGGAATTAGAGAGGGGAAACAAGAAATGGATTCGGTTGTGTTTCATTGATACGTGCTGAAATTCTCAAATAATAAAAAAGAAAAAAAATAAAACAACAAAAACCTCACAGAGGACAAGGGATTGGAGGTTGGGGAGAAGCTGTGTGATGAGAGGGGCTGCCAAATAAACTAAGTAACGGGGAAAATGATTTTTAAAAACAACAACAAGAAACAAAGCCAGCTCACACAAATGGAGATCAAATGTGCAAATACCGGAGCCTGTGGAGGACCTTGGACATTCAGATCACGAGCGTCTCCAGTGATTAACTTGCACTTCTGTTATTTTAAAAGAGAATACTAGGTACCAGGCAGATGCTAACAGTCTGCCAGAAGACTACCTTAGAATGAACTGTCCTGATTAGATTTCTGTAGAGAAGGTCTTTGACACCTATTCTGAGGGCTGAGGAGGAGGGAGGAAGGGTGTGCACAGCTCTAGGAAAATGGGTACAGTGAGGACAGCATGGGCGGGGGAGAGGACTTAGGGTGGGTTTTAAAGAAGGGAGAGAAGACGGTGTGAGCAGAATGAAATCAACCAGGAAGAGAGTTCTTGGCATAGAGAAAAACCTTCAAGGGCAATTGTAAATTATGGAGAGTGGTGAGTAGAAGGGACTTGAGCAGATTTTCCAGTTTGTAGCACAACTCTGTTGAAAGTGAGCAGTGGGGAGGATGTTATTTAGAAAGATATTTTCTATCAGGCAAAACCTTCGAGTGGAAAGAAGACATAAGCATCTGTTACTATTCTGGGTGCCATCACTTCTGTTACCCGTTTTGGTTCACTTTATCCCCCACCCCCAAACACACACACACACACACACACACACACACACACACACACACACACTGCTGCATTCTAACTGTTCTTGCTCAGTAGTTTGGGTCTGGACAGAAGTGGGGTGGGAGTGGAACACAAGCAGAGGAATGACCAGTATACAGTCAGTTTGTTGGGGGAATTTTGCCTGTCTCCTGCTAGGAAGCATGGATTAATTGGACATTTCTGTAGTAGCCAGTTCCCACTAAATCATTTTACACACTTACTCTCGGTGCTGGGAGCCACTTCCCATCATCCATGCCAAAGGCTTTATGGCTTCTATATGGCAGAGATGTTCTTTATCTCTGTTATGGCTAGATTGTGGATAATATCCCACAAAATTCCCTGTGTAAAATTCTTGATCTGTGGAGGAAAATACTGGAAATTAGTATAGGCCAGAAATGTGTACTACTAGTACAAGCTAGTGCCTTCCAAGGGGATTATGGGATCTTGCTCCTTGCCTCTTCTTCAGTTTACCAGGTCATGATGTGTGTGGTTTGTTTTCTTACACATTCCTGCTGCAATGTCTTGATAAGACTCAAGAAAATGGGGCCACCTCATCTAGGACCGAAGCCTCAATGAGAGTGAACTAGAGATGCTTTTCTCTTTATACATTAATTACCTTAGCATTTTGTTAGAGTAATGAAACTGATCTAGTCAAGTTCCCTCAAGTCTTCCACTGCCTTTGTAAAGAGTCCGGTTATCATACATTCTCCCATAACTCAGTTGGAACACCTTATTTGTTTACTACAGGAGCAAAGATGATATCGACTCTTCCCAAGTGCTAAGCACCACACAACATCTGATTTAATCTCTAAATCAAACATGGGCAGGGATTATAATCACTGCCTTACACAAAGAAATATTTATTTCTAAAATGTTAATACATTTAAAACTTAGAAGTGGGGTGGGCATCTGGGTAGTTTGGCATCTCATTCTGAGTTCCTCAACCACTTCCTTTCTTCCAGTTAAAGCACACAATTTCAGTACTTTTCTTCTATGTCAGAGCTCATGGTATATTCTTTACTTTTTGGGGGCCCTTTTGTTTTTCACTTGTTCTACACACTACATGTGCTTTTGAGGGACTTCTCTGTCAACCTCTTTATGGATCATCTTCGAAAACAGAGGCACAGAGAGGGCCATTTCTCACCCACCGTGGGTACAAAACAGCAGTAGAGAAAATAAAGCGAAGTTCTTTCGAGTGACAGCCACAGATAATAGATACTATCAAAGCAGGAATTTGAGAGTGGGTTGTAAATCAAAACAGCACAATGTGCAATCAAACAGACAGGGCACGGGAGCAATAAAGGCACTTTTCATCTATATATTTATCCACTCGCAGCAGATGGTGCTGGCTTCAGAGAATCTGAGCTCCTAGAAGTGCCAAATCTCATTGCTGGGCAAGGGTCGACGCTGACATGTTATTCACACCCAAGCATCTAGCTGCCACTCTGGACGTCATGGTAGAGCAGAGCAGCTCCCGTGAAGCCTGTAATAGAAGAGTGCACACTTTCAACAGTGGCAAGGCAGGATAATAAGGCTCAGCAGTGGAAGTGTGTGCCGGATAGGAGGCTGACAGATGCCACTGGCAATAAAAGGGTCGAATGTGTCTTCACTGTAAATCATGGGAAGCTGGTGTAGCACTTTTGAAACATGATAGGGAGGGTGCTGCTTAAGACTTGCAAAGCCTTCTTTATTCTAAAGGAGCCAGAGCAGGAAAAGCACTGAAAGAACAGTGGATTTTGTTCATTTGGTGCTAATTAGCCTGGTTACAAGACAGGAGTTTATGGAGCTTAGAGAACATACTGCATGGTGGGTTTATTGGGCTTCTGAATTAGCACTTTCTTGGTTTGTAAACTGGATGCTGTTACCAATAAGCTAGTGTAGCCAGCTCATAGGGAAACAACATAGTTTGTGGGCTTCTTGCTTAGTCAGGATAGAAATCAAGAGCATTTAGGGCAATAGTTTAGTTAGTAAAATGTTTACCTTGCAAGCACAAGGATCTGATTTGATCCCTAGAACCTCCATAAGGAAGTCTGGGTGTGGTGGTGTGTACTTGGCATCGCAGAGCAGGGAGACAGAGATAGACTGATCTCTCAGACCACCCAGGGAGGGCTCCTCTGCATGTTCCAGGTCAACGAAACGAGAAATCCTCTCTTTCTCTCTGTTTTTGTCTCTCTCTGTATCTCCATCTCTGTCTCTGTTTCTCTGTCTCTGTGTCTCTGTCTTTGTCTCTCTCTCTATCAAAACAAAATGAAGGTGGATCACTGCTGAGACATGGTGCATGAGTTCATACTCTACCATGTGTATGCACGCATACGCCCATGCACCTTCCCCTGAAATACGCATGTGAAGACATGCACATTTCACCAAGAGAAATAAGGAATAAGCAATCCACGCCATCCAAAAGAGTATATAGTGAGGCTGTGCTCAAGCACAAGCGGGAGGCTCCCCAAGGTTTGAAGAACAATGCCTGTATATAAAGAGACAGGAGGCTGCAGACGCAATCAGTTGCCTCTGGACATGGTTTCTGCAAGTCTTGCCATTCTTTCCTCTGCCACCAAGGGTCACACTTGACATGGCGATGCCATTTGCATTGAATCTGCACTCAGCTGGCAGAAAGTGCTCATGACTGCCACCACAGGAAAGGCATTCACGAGTCACACTTAAACAAGCTTTGAGTTTGTAAGAGAGCTTACAGGAAGAGACAGCAGCTCCAAGGCCTGTTTATTGATAGAATATCACATTAATTGCTCTCCTACACGATATTAAATGTAGTTTTGGGTGTCTCTAAGGTTAAGATGCCTTTTTTTTTCCCCTTTGTTTGGATTAGATCCCCAGATGGATTATGTAATATAGTAAACTTGAGCAAGGTGCCTGTCCACTTCTCTGTACCAATAATGTCTGTGACCTTAGCCAAATGTGTATCCAGCTGCACTATCTTGGGCTCCAGCTAGTGCACAAGCATCTGGTTTGGGATGCCTAGAGCATCA
The DNA here is from genome assembly GCA_028551405.1 of Uromys caudimaculatus. Lineage (NCBI taxonomy): Eukaryota > Metazoa > Chordata > Mammalia > Rodentia > Muridae > Uromys > Uromys caudimaculatus. Next base: position 46,052,847 of record CM052718.1, on the reverse strand, counting down.
TCCTAACATTTGCCTCTCATCTTATTTCCCAGGGGACCCATCGGAGGTGCTGTCAGTCCTGGGCATCACACAGAAATGGTGCTCAACTGCCTGTACAGTCTCAGAATTCATCATGACTGTCCTCATTTTAGATCCATGGAAAAATTCTACTACGGAAAAAAGTTTTTAATCTCCTTCTTAGGTCTATTCCATTAGAAGTATAGAAACTACAAAGAGCTGCCAAAACTAATTCCCACAAAGGGCTGTTTATTTATTACCTCAGACCAACACCATTTTTAAAAAAATGCAACAACGAAAACAAAAAAAAGTTTCTATATTTTTAAAATGGTTATGTAAACACCTATATTGCCTCCTTGCTTTTTCATCTGGGCCTAAAATGCCTAAAACAGGAAGTTCCCTTTCAAAAAACATCTGGAAACTTCCTTTCTAGATACCCAAAGAAAATTCTAGACATGGCTGCCGTGGCTGAGACACTGAATCAAGAAAGTCTTTATAGCCCCGTTTTAAGCCAGAGACAAACTGTCAGTCAACTGAGAGGAACTAGGGGAAGGAAAGAAATCTTGTGTTAATAATCCTCTAAGAACTTGCTGAAATGTGAGAAAGGAAATCCTGCTGTAGAGAACCCGGAATGTTTCTGAGGCAGGAATATATCGTTTCTTTCATTCTCTGTGCTTCAGGATCCCAAATTTAAGTGTGTTCCTCTAGACGTTAATCCAGTCTTGAAGTCCATGCAGAATTCCATTTTTTTCATTCATAATTTATGGTTCAGTAAACTACAGCTCAGGATCCAGCTACTAGTTTTTGGATAGAGTTTATTAGAAAAGCCATGCTTACTCATCTTTGTATAGATTGTTTTTACTTTGATATCTCAATGGCAGGGATGATTAGTTATAACAGAGACCACAGGAGCCATACATTTACACATTTGTCATTTGACCTTTTAAGGAAAAGGACTCATGATCCAAAATACAGTTTTGTTAAAAATAGAAAGGGATAATTACATCAGAGGTGAACAAGGCAAATAGAATCAGCAGAGCCCAAGAGAAGGCACAAGTACTAGAGACTAGATCCACAGTTCTACAGATAAACATTAGGTGGAGCTTGAAGAGTTCTGTTGAGGAGAACTGGAGGAACCAGAGGAGCCAGGGACACACCAGGAGACCAGGGTTCACAGAATCAACTGACCAGGACGGACAGGAAATTTCAGGGAGCCTGTAGGGGTCTGACCTAGAGCATCTGCATATATGTTATGGCTGCATAGCTCAGTGTTCGTGTGGGTATCTGAAGAGCAGGAGCAAGGCTGTTCCTGTTCTCTTGTCTACTTGGGAGCCCTTTTTTCCCCACTGGGTTGCCTTGTCCAGGTGGGATGCTATGTGCCTGGTCTTACTGTAGCTTGTTATGCTATGTTTGTTTGATTTACCTGGGAGGCCTGCTTTTCTCTGAGGGGAGGAGTAGACTTGGGGAAAGGGGGAAGCATGTGGAGAAGGATGGCTGGGGGGGAAGGAGGAGAAACTGTAGTAGGGATGTAATATATGAGAGAAAATTAAAAAAAAAAGCTAGAGACCCATTCACACATTTGCACACCGAGGAATCCCTTTAAAACACTAAACTAGAAACAGTAATACACGTGCAGAGGACCTGACGCAGACCTCTGCCTGCCCTTCTGTGCTGCTCCAGTCTCTGTTAGTTCATATGAGCTTTGATCATAGTGGCTTAGAGGACCTTGTTCTCTTGGTGTCCTCCACCCCCCATAGTTCTTACACTCTTTCCACCTCATCTTCTGTTGGGTTACCTAATCCTTAAAAGGAGGGGTTTGATGGAGACATCCTATAGGGCTGAGTATTCCAAGGTCTTCATCTTTTCCCCATCTGCTACAGGAGGAAACGTCTCTGATAATGGCTGACCAAGTCACTGATCTGTGAGTACAGCAGAATGTCGATAGAAGTCATCTTATTGCTTCATTTTTAAGAACAGTATTATTTGGCTTTACTCTAGGTCTCTGAGCTATCTCTATCTCATCTCTGGGTTTCTCCCACTAGCTTTGTGCCGCTACTGCCCTAATATATCTTTCAGACAGGACACCATTGTAGATCAAAGAGTTTGTAGCTGATTTGGTGTTTATGTTTTATTTTTCTTTTTTGTTTTCATTTACTTTTTCATTTTTGGTAGTGTGCAGACCAGTAATAAAGACAATAGACTGTGGGGGTAAAGGCTCCATGTAGGCACCAGCTTGACTTCTCCATGTTCAGTGAGTTGTGTAGGTGTTGTGGCCTGACTGTCAGTTTATAAAGAGCAACTATAGTCTGGGCAGCAGCCTGAGTTGTTTAGGGGGTTCCCACGGGACATCTTTGGCTCATAAATCAATTAGACGTAACCTAATTCTGATACTGGAAGCTTCATTTGGTGCCAAGAAATGACCAGTTGGGACTCTGTCTCCCCCATTACTTGGCAATTCATTTAGTTCACCTTGCTATATGATATATACACATATATACATATATATACATAACTTAATATCATATATGATATATAACTAAAATATAAAAACTATGTATAACTATAACTAATAGACATATATATACACATTTATATAATCTCCCATTTAAGTCCTCTTCTATTAATAGCTACCTGTTTTATTTCTCAAAGAGATTTTGTATCCTGATGAGAGTTAAGCATACCCTCTTGTCACTTATTCTATACCTAACATTTGTGATTCTATACCTAACATTTGTGATTCTATAGACTGTAGCTTGATTTTCATTGGCCTAACAGCTAATATCCGCATACTAATTTGTCTTTCTGGGTCCAGGACACTCTAGAATAATTTTTTTCTAGTTCCATTCATTTATATGTGAATTTCATAATATTCCATCATGAGTCAAGTCAAGAGAACTAGGAAGTTAGAACTTTTAATGGCCTTATGTCATCAATATACACTGTATTTATAGATATACACACATATTATTTATATGTATATGTGTATGTGTATGTGTATGTGTGTGTATATATATATATATATATATATATATATATATATATGAATTATATATATATATCCTTGTGGTGGTTTGAATTGGAAGAGCCTCCATAGACTCATGTGTTTGAATACTTGTCTGTATTAGGAGGGGTAGCCTTGTTAAAGTAGGTGTGTCTGTGTTGGGGGAAGTATGTCACTGTGGAGGTGGACTTTGAGGTCTCAGAAGTTTAAGCCAGCTCACTTCCTGTTTACTACAGATCAAGATGTAGAATTCTCAGTTCCTTCTCCAGCACCATGTCTGCTTGCACAATGCCATGCTTTCTGCCATGATGATAATGGACAAAACCTCTGAAACTGTAAGCCAGCCCCAATGAAATGTTTTCCTTCCTAAGAATTGCCAGGGTCATGGTGTCTCCTCACTGCAAAAGAACCCTTATCTATGACAATACTGCATATATACATATACTATGTATATCATACACTGTGTGTATGCATGCACACACACACATTGTGTACTGTATATGTGTGTGCATATGTGTAGAAACATCCCATGTGTCTTATATACCTCATAAATATTAGAATTATTACATGTTAAAAGCTTTTAGAAAACAAAATATTAAACTATGCAGACACAAATAAACCAAGACCAACAATATTAATACATATTCTACATGCAGACTTCAGTTAAAAGCATTATGAGATATAAAATTATGTGGCAATAAAGGGCTCAAAGTATGATAAGGTGTACAATCTTAGTTATGCGCTCAAGAACGATTCAAAACACTCAGTGCAAAAACTAACAAAACTGAAAGGAAATAAATATAACCCCAAAAGTAGTTGGATGTTTTAGCACTCCTCTCTCGGTAATTGATAGAACTGACAGCTGAGAACGTCATCTTCTCATATTTCTGCAAATCATTCCAAGAATGGTATACAAAGATCTCTCTGGATACTCTATTCTCTATAAACAGAGCATATGTAAGTTAAGCATATATTATACACAATTAGATTTATTCTTATATTATTCTAAGCCATTGTATGTTCTGCTTAATTATAATGCATCAAACCAAATTTTATGATTATGAAAATAAAGCAATTATGTAGCACTAGCTTTGTTTCTGTAAAATAACAAATATGAAAGTAACATTTGAAGAATTACACAATGAAAAGAAAAATTAACTGGAGCTTCAGGGACTGTTTGCTTTTGTTTCTTTTTGTTATGAGTACATACCACTGTTTCTGTTAAGAACTTGATTAAGTCTCCATTCCTAGTAGTATACATGAGCATACTCCCCGCAAACCCTGTAGCAAAGCACTCAGAAATGCAGGGGGCAATGGGGATTTGAAGCTGAATAGCTGAGCTCACAAGAAATTGCAAAACATCTCCAGGAGCTGATAAAAGGAAGCTGGAAGGTGGATAGCTACATTTGGGGTTGCATTGAACCTGGGCAGGACGCTAGGTTTCAAGGATATAAAACTCAGTATCTGTTCCACAGCAGGAAATGTAAATAAGCCTCTTCAGTCTGCACAAAGCAAGGAGTTAGTGTTGAACCTCAGAATGCTGCATCTGGGCTAAAAGGGTAGAACGGAAAAGATTCATACATCATCATCAGATGAAGATAAAGAAACTTATATTTTGACCTGGAATTTGGTGGGGGAGTTTAATGCCTGAAGTTGGCAACCATGAAGATATGAGATTTGACTTTACAACACCTGCATTTTCAGGAAAACACTCAAATAAAAGAATAACAAAAGAAGAGTTACAGGTTAGTAAAAGTAGAATATTGGGCGTGTTTCTTAAGAAATCCAGACTTGCCTAGACTTCCACAAATGAATCTGCCATAGAGGTACCCCCTCCCACATGCAGAGTTATGGAACCCAAAGGCAAAGCAGTATACAGAAAAAGCACACAGCACGTAAGTCTCACAAACCTGCAAAAATGCTTGCATAGACCTCTTAACTGGGAAACATATTACTGCATTTCACAGTTAATTTAATTTAAACATTATTTCTTTGAACTATGGTCTGCTGCTTCATAAAAGTCACTGCTATTTGTCACATACTAATGGTGCTTTGAATTTATGGAGAAAAACGCATGAGCTTTACAATCATATATCTTCAGCATTAGGACTTAGTAATTCACACATAGTTTTCTTAGAAATTCTTAGACATTTGTAGAAATGTCTAATGTTCTCTTCTATTTCTCTTATTGTTCAGGTACAATACACATAAAAACAACACTTTATTGAAAATATATGTTTTTAAACATAGAATTTAGCATTAATTTATCTTAAGGTAAGAATCGGAATTTAATTTGCTTTTATAAATTTCATGCTAGGATTTAATGATTTTAGCATGCTTCGTGTGTATTTATGCATACACATCGGCTTCAGGTGCATATTTTCATATTAGAACTTTTAAAGCTCTGATGAACAAATATGTCTGGCAAATAAATAAAAATGTTGATATATGCTTTCAATTTTATTGGCACTTAGTAACCAGAATTTGAGATTTCTTATCCAATGGCCATTTTCTTTTGTGAGCTCATTTCATAAGCCATAATTAGGCTATGCCCGTTTGCCTCCTGTATGTATCTTGAAAGGATTGGAACACTTAGAGATTGCTTTGCTTAATTTACATTAGGTATTCTACATCACCTGCATGCTAAGTGGGCTTACGAATGATTCACCATTGACGTCTTTTCCCACTAGAGTTCTATTTGTATATTTTTCACTCACTCTACCGCTCTGACAACCAATATGAGTTTTATAGCTTCACACACATCATGGGTTATTTGTTATAGACATAAAGAATACTCTCAGAGAAGCAGGAAAGAACAACACAGGTTTCACCCAGGTGTGTTTCTGGAAACTGGAAAGGAAGCCAACTGCATCCGCCGTATTTTCCATAGTCCACTTGAAATGGAACCTTCAGAAGACAACTACACTTGGGAAATGAAGGCAGAGGCAGGGAGAGAGGAAATAGTGCAACCTGCTGAATGTCAATCAGAAGTCCTACAATACTGTGAAATTTCCTTGCAGAACGGAAATTGGCAGCATCAAGTCTAAATTTCAGTCATTCTTATTTACAGTTAGAAGCTCTGCTGCTCTGTGAAGAGTAAATGGATCAGGCCTTTAAATTGAGGGAATATACTGTTTACAAAAAGATATTTAAGATCCTTGTATTTATGTCTTCAGGGCTTAACATTTGGTACTGAATAACCAGTTGGTGTCCTCTCCCTGCGGAAGACTGCTGCTCCTGCTCTTCTCATCCCTTAGTTGCCTGGAGTTCTTTATTATAAGGTTAAGGCTTCATGGTCTTTCCCCAGCCATGTTAGCGTGTCTATGGTTGTCATTCTTGTTCAGCTCATGTTTAGGCAGTCAGGTGAGTGAGACTTTATGGGCGTAACATCTAATATCCCCAGGACATACTAACTCACAGCAAATTCCCTGATCCACTGGATTATACAGACTAAACAGGTTGTATTTATGTATTTAGAAATAAAGTTAGCAACAATTAGTGAAAAAAAAAAGAGATCATCAATTTGAAAAGGATTAAGGAAGCATATATGGGAGGGGAAAAGGGAAATAGAGAGATGATGTAATTATATTATTTTCACAGAAAATAAGAAATTGCTTAAAAAAAGAAAAGTTAAAAAAAGAGATTTAAGTGTTTCAAAGTACTATGACTAAACCAAGTGTTATGCTTTCAAGGTATTATTTTTGGAATTGACCCATGACATACTATGGGACAAGCCATAAGTAATTGCTGATTTCTGGAACATTTAATGGCTAGGACTGTCCTTCATAAAATCCTAACAAAAAGAAGATACAGACAACTCAGAAGTCATGAGGAGACTATTGCACTATGAAGACGAGATGATGCTCTGGCCACCAGTGAGGAAGAAGCCCCACACATCTTGGAGGATTAATGAAGAACTCCGATGAGGCATAGCAGACTGAAAACTAGGGGAGCAGAAGTGAGCCATGTGCGTTAGAGGGGAAAGGGCATCACAGGCGGCTGGGAAGCCAAGGGAGGCACAGTTAGGGAAGAAGGGTAGTTGTCCTCCATCATTCACCAGAATAACTGGCACCTCCTGGCAGCTGCTGTTTTCAAAAACAGTTGCTTATGAACTATAAGATACTGGCAAACCAAATGTTGATAGGCGCCCTCAGAGCCTGACACTTCTACGACATGTTTAAGAATAAGTTCTCTCCAGAAGGTTGTGACAACATGACTTGTGTGAAGTAATTCTTCACAGTTACTTTTCATCCAACCGGTTGAAATTTAAATTCCCAATTTCAATCCTATGACTAATTCTGCACAGTTGCTTAGGCTGTAGAGACACACAGTTGTTTAGACTGGGCCTCATTTGTGAAGCTCATTTGGTGCCTCTATCTGCACATATTTAATAATATACTTCCAGGTTCAGGTGATGTGCTAGATACTGTTGCTCAACAGCTTGGGTTAGGAAAAACTCAAGCAGAAAGCATTCTTTAAGATCTGCCTCTGTTCAAACACATTTCATAACAAATGCTCGATTTAAAAAAAAAGAAAACTTTTCAAGAAATAATTTCTTATTTTGTTCCTGCAATTTAACACATTCTTTAAACAGACACTTAGTACATATTTTAAAAGCAGGACAATTTAATATTTTCCTCTTAAAATATTATCTTTTTTTGAGAGTATCATGGTATACAATGTATTTTGGTAATGCCTTTTCTCCCCCCCCCCAACTTCTTCCAGAGCTCTTCACTTCCCCATATCAATTTCATATGCTCTTCTTTTTTTATATAAGATAGAGTCCAATTAGAGATGCTTATATATGACTGTGAAAGTACAGCCACCGGGGGGTGGGCATCCTAACCAAGGACACACTTCTGATAACTGATTCCTTCCCCCAACAGACATCTATTACCAATAAATCTCAGCCAAGGGTTGTGACTTAGGGGTGCATCCCCTATACATTTTACAGTGGTGACTGGCTTGGTCTTGTAAAGGCAGCTAGGCTACTCTAGTTCATGAGTGAGTGCAAGGTGGTTTCATGCCCAGAAATCATTTGGACTGTTGCTATTCCTAATCTCTGGGTCTTTAATCTTTGGCCCCATTTTCTGTAATCTCCTTAAACCTAGCTATTAATTTTTTTTATAAAACTATTAGCAAGAAATAAAAATCATTGAGTATAATGATAATTAAGTAACTACTTATTAATTAGTAATGAATATGATAAAGATTGGCATTAAAGCATCAGAATATTTCCTATAGTCAACTTGACTGTATTGAAAATCATCAGAGAACCAAAGCTTGGAGTGTGTTCATGTGTATGTTTACAGGAAAGTTTAACCAGAAGGAATGGCTCCCCTTGAATGTGAGTAATACCATTTCATAGGCTGGGGTTCTGAACTAAGTAAAAAGAAAGGGATAGATGAGTGCTGACATTCCTCCCTAACCCATCTCTCCACACTTTATCTCTTTCTTAATTGGAGATGAAATATGACCTTACTTACTTATCTACAGCTGTAAGACAGTGGACCATGCCAGGGAACTTGGCAAGATTGGGCAGGTTTAGAGTCTCTGGCTCCCAGGCACCCACCTGAGATGGTAGGTGGCTCCTTACTCCCTACCAGATTCCTGGCCTGGAACACAGGTCACACTTCTTACATAGGAAATGTGATCTGTGGTCCTGTAGCCCAGAACAGAGCTCTCCATGCTAAGGAGGTTTCTAGAGGCCCTGAGGGTCTAGCCAATAAGCTTCCCATCTCAGACATTCCTTCCTGCCAAAAAGTATTTAATCTCTGGTCCACCCTGAGAAGATGATGTGCATCCATTTTCCACAATGAACAGTGAATAAACAGTTTGAAATCAAGGACTGTCTCTTTCATCAAGAACCGCTGTGGGGAGCTTGGAGAAGGACTTGCCTACAGACCCGAGCTGCCTAAGTCTCCCACAGAAAACTCCTCTGTGCTCCCAAATAACCGCCACTAAGCTAAGGACTTTCACAAATGAGCTAAGCCAGAGTTCCCCTCCCCTCAGACCGAGGGCCTATTCTGTTCTTGGCTCTAGGCTCTTCCTTGAGGATGTCTCTTCATCACAGGGCCATGGACACCCAACTCCACTTCGAACTTCCTGAGAGACAGCTGCATCTTGGTGTCCAGGAGTTGGGAGCCTTTGGACTCCAATTCTTCACTCTTGACTCCATACATTTTCCAGTGGTGATTGGAGGCCAGGATCTTGGGAATCCCAGCTTGGGCCTCCTACATCCTACATTGGTGCTTTGCTCAAGCCCAGCATCTTACAGCAGAGGTACAGGGTAAATACAATCTGGAGCTCCATATTTCATCTGCCAAGCACCCTAGCAGCCAGTCTAAACATGGACCCACAATGGCAGAATGCAAGAAGCATGCGTATAAGAAGGAAATATCATCTTGGCATAGAAACAACAAATGATGAGAATGAGTACAAAAACTGGGGTGCCTAAGCTTTGGGTGGGTGACGTGTGTGTGATTAGGAAGACTGACAGGATTTTGATTAATAAGTTCTTAGACTCCCATGCTATCAAAAGGAATAAATACTACCATCATCAAATGGCTGGTCAGTATTTTCATGGGACATCTACCTGGCCTCTCTGTAAGCCCCTCAAGGTGCATGAGTGCCTAGAACTGCCCCTGATGACCTCCAACTGCCAGGCTCTATGGGCTGTAAAGCTTAGCCTCTTCAGACACAGATAGCTGAGCTCTGCCTTACAAAGTAAAAAGCCCAAGATCAGGACTTCAAATCCACCAATCTGCATCCTGAAAGTCTTCACCGGGAAAGCTCTGCCTTTCCCAATAAATGCTATATAAATCCTGTCTTCAGTTCAGTTCTCTGCTTCTTCTCACCAGAGCAAAGGCAGCCACTCTCCTGGGACTTTCCTTATAAATCTGTTGTGTGAAGTTTGTTTTGCTGTGTGACTTTGTGGTATTCCTTGGCTCCTGACTGCCAGGACACCTTTCCCTTCAGAGCTATAATTCTTGCAGTGGGGAAATCTTCTCCCTTAGAGCTGTAAAACTCACACCCTCAAACGACATGCAAAAATCAAACCCTGTCCTCTAAACTGCAGGGTCTACAGATTTTCTTGATTCCTTAGCATCTTCTTATTTCCAGAAGCTCAGATCAAAATAATCGTTGGCATTCCTACTTTCTTCACACTGACCATCTTATCTTTCAGTGAGTCCGTCTAATTCTGCATTCACAGTACACTAAGAGTTCTCATCACCTGCAGACACAAAGCATCATATCTTCTTTGGGTAAGTATTAGAGATTGGTCACCATCACTCCGCTTCTGGGATAGCTTCCTCTGGTCTCTCTCTTGAACAAGTAGTCAGGGTTACCCTTTTAAATTCTATAATCCTATCATTCTTCTCAGAACCTTAAAATAACCTTGTATTTCACTCAGGATAAAAGCTGACCGAACATGGGATGACAGGCGTAATAAGATTTGTGCCGTGCCTGGCTCTTTGGTTTCAAGTCTGATTATTCACCCAATCTTTCACTCCCTCCCACTGTTCTATGCATCTTTCTTTCCCTGGGACTTAAACACTCTCCCATCAGCAGTGCTTGTACAGAATTAGCAGCCTCAGGTATCCTTATAGCTCATCCCCATCTTCTTCCGGTTCTTGCTGTCATGTTACAGGTAACAAACTCAGAAAGCTTCCAGACCCTCCTATTAAAACTCTCACTTGTATTTTCCTACCTCTTTTGCTTTCCTATGGCTCTTTAATACTTTCACTTAAGAATCTAAATAACTTACAAATGAGTGCCAGAAGCATAGAGAGGCTAGAAAGATGCTCAAGCTAATCTTGGATGGCTGTTCTTTGAGTGATGGACAAAATTTGTTGAGCTAGAGAATTTCTTCTAGGCTCTTATCTGTTTAGAGATATTAGAGGTGGGATCAGAACAGGCGTCTAATGAAGGTGAAAACGATCTTTGCAAGCAGCAGCTTTCTTAGTGGATACAGTAGCCATATCATAAAGTCATAGAATGGAATGTAGAGGTGTGGATGAGAATGGACCCTTTAGTTCCTTCCCTCTACCCAAGCCTGAGATCAGGACCTTAATCATCCTGACACCCGGCCTCACCCTTCATCACCAAGGCATCCTTTAGGCCCGGGATATGGGTTGAGTCATTCAGCTTCCTGAGTGCCTGCTGAGGCTGTCCTGTGAAGACAAGTGTCCTTTGTTCTGTGAAGGCAGGTGACAGTATCCTGTAGGCCATGAAGGCAGAACACTGACTAGAAGCATCTCTGAATGACCAGTTCCCAAGGGCAGTGAGGGGAGAAGTGTCCCTGATTCCAGGGGAGAAAAGAGATAGCAGCCAAGGCTGCCTAAGGATGTCACAGCTGAGGTCTTCAATCCCAGCTTCTGGCTTCTAGAGGGTTGGAGTCTGGCCTTTATAAAAAAGACGATGAAGCCACAATGTTACCTGGACTTTTCAGGCCTGAGGCAGTGCCGGCCAGCATCCAGGACCCTGGAGAGTTCTGCTCACATCCTAACTTTGGAAACATAAGGAACCTTGTCCATATTTAAAATTCACAATTACACAAACTTGCCTTGAGCTGATGAAAGAGTTGAAAACAAGGTCGCCTTACATTGGAAGACTGGCCACACCACTGTAGTGCCAGTGAGCATAGGGCAGGAAAATGACCCCACAGAGCTGCCTCCCATCCATGGGCTACATCTCTGACTGATGGGTTAGGTGTTCCTCCTCTTCTGTTTCTTCCTTCTCTCCTCTGGGTCAGGAATTCTTTTTGAAGACTCATATAGGAGGTATGGGGTGTGAGTTGACTCTAGGAACCCCTGCATTATGAAATGGGACCACTGGGCTGAAGGAATGCTTTGAAGACCTGCTTCTGAAAAGGGTCTCTGATGATTCCATGGGGTTCTTCTTTTGCAGGCTCTGTGGAAGAAAGGAAAACACCTTTATGATAAAAAATTATCTATTTCTCTTTGACTTTTTTGATAAATATGTGTGAAATTTAAAATATAATTTCAAAGAGGAAAAAATGATCCTTGTTCAATGGAATTCTATGAGAGGGAAAAACCAATTGGAAAGAAAAGGGATTTGTCTATTGTCAGTGTGTCTTTATGTGGAGAGACAATCTTTGATGTAGCCGATAGCTTGGTTATATAATAGTCCAAGAATACAGAAGTGGCATGTGATGTATTATGTAGCACTTGAGACCAAAGTTTGCTTCTCTTAGACTAGCATGAAAAGTTCACTCAGGAAGTTTTATTGAAAAAGAAAATTTCTTTGTAATAAATCAGGACCTGTAAAAGTTACCTTTTAGTAGGTACCTCATATACAGTTCAGGAAAGGAAAAAAAGCTAACTCATTAAGCTTAATGGCCCCTGAAGCATCCCAGCATGCTACAGAGACTAAACCTTTAACAAAGAAGTTTACTTCTAAGGAGGTAGGTATTGAACCCACCAGAACAGAAAGTAAGTCATGCTTTACTGAAGGCAGTAAGCAATTCTAAAGATGGCTATATCTATCAACTATCCCACCAGAAAATAAGAAAACAACAACAATGGTCATCTGGGAAAACAAATGAATTTGAGAAAGGTCAGCTCACCAAAATGAACCAGGAAGAAAAGCTAATTAAATTGAGAAGTGTTGTGAGGGAGGGAGGGAGGGAGGGAGGGAGGGAGAGAGGGAGGGGGAGAGAGAGAGAGAGAGAGATAGAGATAGAGAGAGAGAGAGAGAGAGAGAGAGAGAGGAGATAGAGGAATCAAAACATTTATAATGGAGATGACATGAGCTGGACAAAGAACTAATGAAGCACAATATAGGTGTACAGAGGTTTAAGTCTTCAGTTTCTGGTATAATACAAATAAAATGCTGAATTTTTCAGGTTCTGTGGTTATGAATTTAGTGTCGAAAATTTAAAACAAAATGCAAATGTGGAACACAATTGCATACATTGAGACTCTATTCTTTAAGTTCCCCAATAAATACATTAAGAAGAATATTTCCTTCGGTCCTTGACTTCTAATAAGAGCTCAAACACTGAATTGATTGTAATTATTATCTGCTTCCTAGTGCAGGCCAGGTATTGTGTTACATGATTTATATGCACTGTTGCATTTCATTCCATACATAGGAAACTAAGAAAGCAAGCTAAGAATGAAAAAAAAAATTCCTTCACACCAAAATTGAGAATTAACACATTAAAAGCTTAAGAAATCTAGATAAAAATTTAAAAACCTCTATTATAAATTGACTCACAGACAATTGCTTTCATCTGACCACTTGAAATTAGCATTTTTATAAGCACCAGACAAATATTTGGCATGGTTTCCACCAAGTCTGATAGTTCAGCTGCTGTCTTCCTAATTTATCACCCCCGGACCCTCACTTCCTGTTCTTTCCCCATCTTTCCTTCTGGCATCGATGCAGCTTCCCATTTGTCATTTGGGGATATACTACTTGTCTCGTTCTTGTCCAAATTATTTGCAAAGATGCTGTAATTTAGTGTGGGCAACCTGGGTGAGTGTTACAGATAAAATTACGGCTTGCCCAAAGATTCCTTTTGGAATTCTGATAAGTCATTTCAAATGTGAGCTGTGTTGAGTACACTCCAAGTTATTACTTTTTCTAAGTGAACTAATCTAAATTAAAATCTCACAGAATCAATATCTCATTTTTATCATAGGATGTTCTGATTCTACTTTCAAATCGTTCATCTGTCATCCCCCTCGGCTTGGAAATTTCTAAGAAAAGGAGATCTTTTGTATCATCTTAGGGCTACAACACATCTGCAGCCTGTTGGTTCATAATGCAAGTTTAACTTTTGCAGTAAAGACTGCATTGCCTCTGCTCCCTATTTTATTTATTTGTAGAGCGTCCCTCACTTCTTTATCATGAGGATCATCTCACACTTATTATGTGTTAACAACGTCCTTGATTACAGCCTGAAAGCTGTCAGTAAAAACTGCCTCATAATTTGATTGACTTCGGTCTCTTATAACCGTCACAGCTATCAGCCTACACAAATGCGAAAGGACCTTTGGGGCTCCCAGTGCTGTTTAGTGCCCTTCTTACCACGCATCATTTTGGGTTGTTTCCTTTTGGTTTGTAAATGTATAGTGTTCACTCAGAGGTCTTGCAAGGAATTTTTTAATGCATGTGCCAGTCTCCTAATATATTTTCATTTCTGGTGACCTAGAAAAGAACAGTAGCAAAAACAGGGTAAGGGGAATTTATTCTCATGGTGGAGTATTTTTTTTTTTTTAACAGAAGGCTTTCAAGGGATTTATTTAGTCAGATCTCATCTTTTCCATTTTTCTTTTTATGTCCCACTTGTATTGAATAGTCTATGGTCAATCCATAAAAGAATAATAAAAGGCTCCATTTTATGCAGCCACGTACAAGCATGTCTGCATAAAATAGGTGATGCATATATTTTATGTCCAGAATTCCAAATTGCCATTCATATTTCTTTTTCCTCTCCATTCAAGGTTGGGTTCATAGTTTCTCAAGAGCAAAAGATGTTCAGTGCACTTGCTTCACGAGAGCAAGGACTGTGTCTTTCTTACTTTCTGATTCAAATTCCTAGAACAGGTCTTAGCTGTATCAATGTCTCATGAAATGTATGAGAATTATTTTTCTTCCAGAACTAGTTACCATTATTCAATTTACTAATTACCACTAGTCAATACTTTCAGATAAGTATCCTTTATCATGGCGTTGCTTAAAAATTTGCAAAAAAATTTGCAATGAGACATTCTAAGTTTTAAGGGCAGTAATAAATTTTATGCATTAGAAAAATGAATGACAATTTCAAATAATGGGACTTAATCTGGGTATGCTACATTTTAAAAGGATAATAACCAACTACTGGTAAAGAGAACCACAGAAGTTGTTACCTGGTAGATTCTATGTCAAGTTAGACAGACATCATTGACTGCTTTGTGTGATAATTACCAGCAAATACATGAGGGTCCTGAATCTGAAACAATAGAAAGATGGTCATTAACTTCAGGTGTCTTATAAGCTAGGTAAGACTTCTAAAGATAAAACCACAAAGCTAAACATGAGAACTATCTAATGAAATGAGGTCCAACAAAATTCAAATGGCTTAGGAGGGCTTCTGTAGGGCCTTAGGAAAGCTTTGGATGGGCTCTGGGTCCTGAATAACACTTTTTCTTCCCTCCATCATAACGAAGATAAGGAAAGGTGTTAAAGACTGAGAACTATATGGGGAAAAAGAATGATGTCAGGTAGTGGTGCAGGGTTACATCAGTGAGTTCAGCACTAGGTACCAGTGCTTAGAGAAAGCAGCACTGATGATGAGGGTTTGTTCTGGCAGTTTTTCACAAATACAGTTAAGCCTAGGTTTGTGTGACTATCACAGTGATAATGAGAACTGGATGGACCTAGTGTTTTTCCAAAATACATGAATCATTATTGTGTTTACACATAAGAAAATATCTGGTCCCTTATTGTAAATAAGTGATTTGGCCAAATGTTGATTGAAGAATTATGTTCATCAGTGCAAACAGGAGCTGAACGCTAAAAGTAGAAATGAGTTTCATGAATGTCTCAGGCATCAGAAGGAATTCGGAAAGTTGTTCTTTATGGCTCATGTGCTGCTTCTCTTCATGGCAAAAACTGGCAGCAGAAAACAAATAACAGAATAAAAGCACCAGGTAAAGGGATATGGAAGAGGGCATACTTGGAGATGTGTAGCTCAAGGTCATTTCAAAGGCTACCCCAGTAAAGGTTCAGGATCGCCATAGACATCCTAGATTTTCTTAGCTAGGCAGTGGAGCTGCTCACCTACTGCTTTGATAGAGGCTTGACACTTGATGGAATGTATATTCCCATCTAGAATGGGACCTGGGCCAAGCAGAGACCTGGCATTTGCAGCAAGGTAGCAGATGGGGCTTGGTCTGTGTCTTGTGTTATCACCTAATCATCTCTAATGCTTCTCTAATCATCACTACAAAGAATCCATCAGATTTCCACTGTGAAGGACAGCTTGCTGTACTCTGATCTATTAGTAGTAAAGTTTGGTTGGTTTTGGAAATTGTGCTTTTGGCTCTACATCAAGATCAAGTGAAGACCTTGCATCCCGAGGTTTACACACACACACACACACACACACACACACACACACACACACACACACACACACACACATGTCATGGCTGTGAGCTACAAATGAACAGACTGAAATAGCTTGCTGACAACTGAAATGTCTGTCAGTCATAGATTGGTTAAATCCGGTGGTATTTGTACATCCACTGTAAAAACAGAGTTCCTAAGAAGAGGAGGGACTAGGAGATGTCTACCAATGTTCTTTGAAGGAAAAAAGAACTCCATGTTTTCAGTTTAGAAACACAGTGCTACACTGTGCTTAGTGGATTTTATTTCTACTTCTGGAGACCTTTCAATGTGTAGATGTGATTTCTTCTGAGGGTGGTAGAAAAGGTAAGCTTCTCCAGCGTCATTCAGAAAAGAGGGAACTCTTACCTAGCACACCACTGTACACACCTTGAGGAACTCATCGAAGGCCAAATTACAGTGTTTAGGGCTTTAGTATGCTTTCTTAGTCTTAGTGAGAAAAAGTGAACAGTATCTTTTATAAAGCCAAGGAAAGAAAACTTTTTTGCCTATCAAATTCTGGTTATAACTCTGGTTAACTCTGATGTTGAATTCTGGTGTAAATATGCAGTCATATTTAAGGGCACCATTTATAATTTCTTAAGTTAATGTGAAAATATATGTATTCTGAGCAAGAGTAACAAATTTTATTTAATCAGCACCCCATCCATCACTGTATAATGTATGCAGTCTCAGTAAATGCATAGGAAGGTGCAAAAACTGGAACTGATGAATTATGGAAACCTTCTATGTATGCTCAGCACATTAAATAATTTCTACTCACCCAGAATTTCAACCTCTCAGCTAATACAGCTCAAGTAGTTTTAAATAAACAAAACCCCTTCATCACCTCTAACGTTCAGAAAAGGGAACCACAATTAGTTTTTTGTATAACAATTCAGAAATGTGAGCATATTTCCTTGTCCTAAACTTAGCTGTATTGTCATTTAGATGAAGCTTGTTAACTAAAGGAAAAGATGAAAATGTGTTTCCAGCTCTAGACTCTTATTAATTATGAATACTGCATAGCTTATCAAATCGAGTAATTTAAAAGTAATTCATAGGTTCAGTGCTTGCATCATCAATAATATGGATCACATTTATCATGTAACAATAAATATTAGCATCTAGGAGTCGGAGAGTTTTGACTTTCTGCTTGGCATTTGAAGTCGTCTTAGAAGAGGTACCTCTCTTTGTAACTAGATTGTAAAGCAAAGCATATGTGAACACCCACACAAAGTGTTGACCATTTACACAGTATGTGGGTGCAATATTCAGGGGCTTGTTATTGTGAAGAGAATATTGCATTTTGAATAAACATTATTCTTCAATAATTTGGCTGTTTCTGGTTTGTTGCCTTGAGAAATCCTTTAATGAGTAATTGTATAATAATTGTTCTTCATTCAACTCCAAAATGTTCTTCCTGCCCACTGAGCACTTATGATGTGCCAATATTTGGGCTCATTCCTTCAGGTTCTTTATTTAAGCTCCATGAGGCTCATTCTATCATAATAAGACAAGGCAGAATAATCCTTCAGAGATTAACTTAGAGTGACTCCCAGAATAAGATTTAGAGATTGGATTTGAACTCACACATTTAGAGTCTTTTCAGAAAAATTTATGTGAAAAGCTCATTCTTGATAAAAGTAGATATGGATACTTTTCTCCAACTGTTACCATTTTTATATAAGGTTCACGCAAGGGCAGTCTTTTCCAAAGATAGTAACATCAGTGTATCTCCCATGGTACATATGCTTTGATCATGTCATGTTGACAAGTCTCAGTTTTGCATCTGGAATAACAGTGTAATTTCCTATATCAATATAGTGCAATAGAAAAGATAGAATGATAGTCTTATGCTGGGTCAAAAATGCCATTATGACATCTATTGGTAAGTTCTCTTTGTTTGTCTGGGAGGCAGCTTTCTCATGGTGAGGAGCAACAAACTACACAAGCAGTACTGCTATAAGGAGAAGAGTGAAGGCTCCTAACCAAGAGTCAGCACCAACTTGCCAACCATTCAGAATAAGCCCTTCCTGCTTAGGAATGCCTAGAGGTCTACCTGCAAACCCAAGAGATTCCAGTAGTCAGGGTCACTCAAGGAATACACCTTTATACCTACCCTTCTGGGTACACAGTGGTTCATAAAAAAAACCCCTGAGGTTTGTTTTCTTATCTAGTAACTTTGGAATGGTTTGTTGCAAATAGTAGGCCTGTAAAAGAAAGTACATGCCTTAAGTTTTTACAGTCTGAAATTTGCAAAATATATCCATGCCATTGAGTGTATACATTCTGAGAGCAGAAACTTCAGTAAATGGAGAAATTCAACTGAATAATTCATATTTTGGCTATAATACATACAATCTAAAACTTCAGTTTATACAGTTTGCTGCCACAGGGTTAGAACAGTAGTTGGTTTAATAGGTTTCTATCAGGTGACAAGTCTGTAGATGGGGAGCAAGGAGACAACTTTCTTTGCATCTTGTAGTCCCAACTACAGTGACCACTAACAAGCACCGTATTAGGTACCAATTAACCACAACGTTCATGAAGTTTTGGCTTCTAGTCCTCTCAGTGGTACACATCTCTCTACAATGAGCACATTCTTAGATGTACATGGTCACTGTTATGCTGTTGCTTTGTCTTTTCTTCCCAGATGGATGGAAGAATGCATTTTTGCAATTGGACATGCACATGTAAACACACATGTACAACATATACATATACAGATGTAAAAGCAACTGTAAAATTGCTAGTGACCGATGCAAACTTACGCATTTTACAAGAAACAAAAGACTCAAAAACCAAATTTCCACCTGTCAGCTCAATGCTCTCTCCAGATTTCCACTTCTCTGCAAGCATATACCGTCTCTATTTCTTCGGATTTCCCATCAAGATTGTTTCTATCCCATGGGCCGTATTTTGGCTACTTGTTATTTCTTGTCATTAATGTGATTATGTGATTTAGATTTAATTAACTATAAGTAATTGGAAAAGTTGTTTAAGAGCTGCCTTCAGAGCTATAATCTTAGTAAGGATTTGCGTTAGGAGTTTAGGCACCAAGACCTGCCCATGTAATTTATGTTTTAAGTGTATGGGTTTTCACCAAGACATGAAAATTCATCTGCTACACTGGGGAAATGGCTTCATTGGTAAGGCATGGGCCATGAAGGTGAGAAACAAAGTTTAGATTCCTAGAACGTACGTGAAAGCCAAGTAGGTGAGGTAACTTGCCTGTAATCTAGTGATCACGAGCATAGCCAGTAGGTCTCCAGAGCAAGCTGACTAGCTAGCTAGAGTAGATGAATCAGCCAGTTTCCAGCTCAGTACCATATCCTGCCTGAGTAAATAAAGTTGAAAGACATTGAAAAAGATACCAGACCACCAACCTCTGTCTCCACATAACACGTAGATATGTGCACGTGTACCCACACACATGCAAACAGTCATGCATAACACACACACACACATACACACACACACACACACACACACACACACACACACACACACACACACACACAGGAACATCAGACTAAGAACGAGATTCATAGGCCGGGTATATTGCAGTGTTGGAAGCAAAAGGATAAGGTTAAGCTGTACATTCCTGGACATTTGTCACTCAGTGACTGTCATTGTCACTTTTCAAGACCCCTCTTGTTCTGACTTCTAAGAAAGGAAGTACCCCTCCCCCCTTTTTTTCCTACTGAGCACAGACTGCTGAATTAGATCATGGATCATGTTGAATGTTTTTCCAGAGGGGAGAAAAATAAAAAAAGTGAAAGATAAAGAAAAAACCTGAGAGTCCCGTTTGCAGATGCAGATGTGGGCAGAAGCAAAAGTTCCTCAAAAGCAAAGTCAAAGTGAGTGGAGCTGAGACCGGGGGACAAGGGACTTCAGAGAGTTTAAAAGGTCCAGTGGACACTTGAAAGAGCGCTTCCCAGTGCCCTTCCCTCGGCACAGGCAGATGGTAAACGGGCTTTCCTTTCTGCAGCAAATCTTTTTTTTTTTTTTTTTAGATATTGCCAAAATATCTATACTGTTATATCAAATATAATAACTTATATTCGATATATATTTTTGACATATATTATTGATATATTCGATATATGATATATATGATATAAAATCACATATATATTATACACCAAAATACACATATAGGTTAAAAACAATTTTTTTTTTAAATTTTCTGATACTTTATTTACGTTTCCAATGTTTCCCCCTTTCCAGGTCTCCTCTTTGGAAATCCCCTATTGCCTCTCCCCTCCCCCGCCTCTGTGAGGGTATTCCCCCTCCCACCCACCCGCCCACCCACCCACTCCCGTCTTCCCACCCTGACATTCCCCTTTACTGGGGCCTCTAACACCCTCAGGCCCAAGGACCTCTCCTCACCCTGTTGGCCAACAAGGCCCTCCTCTGCCACATATGTGGTCCGAGTCATGGATTCTTCGATGTCTATTCTTTGGTTGGTGGTCCAGCCTCCAGGAGCAACAGGGGCATCAGGCCAGTTGACACTGTTGCTCCCTCCATGGGGCTGCAAGCTCCCTCAGTTCCTTCAGTCCCTTCTCCAACTCCTCCGTTTGGGACCTCACTCTCAGACCAGCGGTTACTGTAAAGTGAAACTTGGGTATTCCGGACTTTTGGGCTAATATCCACTTATCAGTGAGTACATACCATGTTCGTTCTTTTGTGACTGAGTTACCTCGCTCAGGATGATATTTTCAAGTTGCATCCATTTGCCTGCGAATTTCATGAAGTCATTGTTTTTAATAGCTGAGTAGTACGCCACTGTGTAAATGTACCACATTTTCTGTATCCATTCCTCTGCTGAGAGACATCTGGGTTGTTTCCAGCTTCTAGCTATTATAAATATGGCTGCTATGAATGTTATTGGTACA
>CM052718.1:46016000-46031326 GCA_028551405.1 Uromys caudimaculatus | reverse complement strand
TCTAAGATCAAGAATCGACAAATGGGACCTCATGAAATTGCAAAGCTTCTGTAAGGCAAAGGACACTGTCAATAAGACAAAATGGCAACCAACAGACTGGGAAAAGATCTTTACCAGTCCTAAGTCTGATAGAGGGCTAATATCCAATATATACAAAGAACTCAAGAAGTTAGATTCCAAAAAAACCAAATAACCCCATCAAAAAATGGGGAACAGAGCTAAACCGAGAATTCTCAACTGAGCAAATTCGCAGGGCTGAGAAGCACCTAAGGAAATGCTCACCATCCCTAGTCATCAGGGAAATGCAAATCAAAACAAGTCTGAGATTCCACCTCACACCAGTCAGAATGGCTAAGATCAAAAACTCAGGTGACAGCAGATGCTGGCGAGGATATGGAGAAAGAGGAACACTCCTCCACTGTTGGTGGGACTGCAAGCTGGTACAACCACTCTGGAAATCAGTTTGGCGGACCCTCAGAAAAATGGACATAATACTACCTGAGGACCCAGCTATTCCACTCCTGGGCATATACCCAGAAGATGCTCCAACATGTAATAAAGACACATGCTCCACTATGTTCATAGCAGCCATATTTATAATAGCAAATCTTAATGTAACAGTTAATATGCAGACAAACTGACCTATTCCTCTTGACACATAAGTCTGATTTCCATTTAGCAGAACTGGGAGGGAGACAGGAGGAGGCATTGCGGCCCCCTGTGCTGCTGGAAAGAGCACTTTCTGTTCATTAAAATTCTTTTAGTAGTTCCTTGTAAATTTCTCCCTAAGAGACCAAATTGCGGGGACTTTTTTTTTTTTTCAGTTTTGCAAATATTAATTTTTGCTAACATACATTTTTTCTATTTAATGTTATGAATATCATTTATAGTCAACATTTTATATTAGGTAAGATGTCAGTTATTCTGTTTAATCTGGTTTCAAGATAAATTGGTAGCAAATAAGCACTCGTTAATTGGATTAGCTCTTTTTCCTTCATTTTATGTTTACAATATTCTAAAAGGAACTTCTAGTCTCTGTGTTGTCTCTTAGAATTTCCTAGTGGATTACTCATTAATGAACCATTGTTCTTCATATCATTTGGTTTTAATCCTTCTCATCTCTCGTTTATTAATTCTCCAAAGATTTCAAATCTTGTCCTTATGTCTTTCTATTTTATTTTCTATCCTTTGTTCTACAATCATGGTAAAAATTATATTCATCAGGTTTCAACAAGCCTGCTGAATATAATTTCAGCCCTGCGCAGTGAGTTCTGATTGAGTTGGATTTGCCCACTGCAGGAAGCAGCTGCAGGTTAGCAACATGGCTACCACCACCAGGAGAAGCTAATGAAGAAAATGGCTGGGTGCTGGCACAGCATGCAAGGCTTACCAAAGACCTAATTCAGCTTCTGGAAATACGAAGGTTTCTCTTGCTGTGTTACTTACACTACTTAGGAAAGAGTGGACATGATCAAGGCTGCAGTGTGTGAGTATAACATCATGGCTTGCACAGCCACAGACACCCTCATTATCTCTTGGAGACTTTTGCATATTTCTAGAACAAAGCTATGTTTATCTCCTTGTCATTCTACATAATGTAGTGTGAAAATTGGTTATAACAGCTGTGTTCTGGTATCTATGGGTTTCTTACTCTCTTGTTCATGGAATAAAGAGCCTTTAAAAAGAGAAATACTTCAGAGAAAGATTCCCAGGCCACCTAGAATCTAAGTGCCATTTATGGGTTAGTGCCAGTGATTTTATACATTGTACTGGCTTAAAGGCAGGAAAGAATCTTGGGAAATGCCTAGTTACTGTGATAACACAGCGCTAGCTGGTAAATTCTTTTTTGTGAGACCCAAGTGTCTCGAGATAAACCCTGATCTGTGAGGTTGAAGCCAAGAGATGGTTTGGGTACTTGTCTCCACATTCTGTTATTGACTTCTTAAAGCTCTGGAGTTTCCCATCTGGCTTTATGCTGAATATCTTTCTTGTGACAAAGAGAGAGACTAGTAGGACCCACTGCATATAGTGAGTCTACAGATTAAACAGGTCTATATGTGTAAAACTCTAAGCCTCATGCCTGAAAAACAGGGATTTCTAATAAATATAGCTATCACTGCTCTTATTACTACTAGCCAGTTAAAACCACAGACCCTCTCTATTCTCTTTCCTGCCCTTCCTGTTTTCATTACTGAATCAGCCATTTCCAGGCTGGTGAAGATCCTGTGGTGTGTGTTTTCTTTTGTGCTGTTTCACAGATCTCTCATCAGAAGATTTCTAGTTCTAGTATGCCAGCCCCGTCTAGATAGCAGTCCCAGCATGGTCTCCTACCCTATTAGAAAGCAGGTATGTTTGCTGAATGGAGGAGCTCAAAACCGTCTTGTCTCCTGGTATAGTTCCTCTAGTGTCCTGTCCAGTGCTAGCCCTCAATCTGCCTCTCTTGATCTAAATCTTACCCTCATCTCCTGTACCTTTCAGAGGTACCTTGCCCAACCACCTACTTTTCCTTTTGAACTTCCCTTTATTTTCTTTTGAATCAACTCCTGTGTGTTTCTCTTTCCTCTACTAAGCTCTTGACTCCTTCCTGATAAATGAGCCTGCTTGATTCCATGCCTGGCTTTGCTCCATCCGACTGTTCTCAGTGAGTTCTCTTGGCTTCCATCTCATTCTGGGGGTTTAATTTGGGGACTGAAGTGCCATATGGATGTCTGTGGTGGCAGCAGCATCTCACATCAGGGTCTTATGACCACAACATGGCACTGCTGGAATAGATATGGGAGCCAGGTGCTACCGATAGCATACGTATTAGTTTGCTGATCCTCAGTCAAGAGCTCTACAAGACCCAGAAGAGGACTGAAGCAAAGCCATTTGCAATCTCTAAGTCTGGCCAGGAGGGCAGTAAAGTCATGGTGCACAGAATTTAATTTTCATTTCCCAAGAATAATCCACAGTGAAATTTGTAATTTGCAATACTGTGAATTTTGTCAACATGGAGGGAACAAAGCCACTGTTTACCCTGTGCGCACTGCCCAATCACACCCTGGCTGTCTCTTTGATTGCTGATTCATTTCACTCATACTTACAAAGAAAGAAATATATTCCAGAGAAAGCGTTTGTCCAGATAAGCTCTGAAGCCAAAGCAAGTAGAAATGATAAGAAAGCATAACTGGGCTGAGAATCAGAAAGCTCTGCTTTCAGGGCAAGCATCTCTATAGATGTGGAATGGGCTGGCTTCTCAGGCCAGAAGTGAATCTTGGAAGGAAACTGACTTTCTTCACTGACCTAAACACTTAACACGATCCTGTTTCCAATGTATCTTTTACTGGCTAATAGTAAAACTCTAGTCTTCCCCAAAACTCTATCAATTAGAGGAATTTGTGAACAAGAAATTTTCATTACTGATGTTTTGTTAATTCAACTTTGTGTGATATATATGTGTAACTATGTATAGTCTTGTTATATAATTTTCTTTTATAGATATACTGGATCATATAATTATGTGCCATTTATAATGCATAGTAAAAGTGTAAGATAAACCCTGACAGTTTGCCAATAGCATTAATTATGTAATACAAGGTATGAAGAAAGAACTCTTGATTCGGTTAAATTAAGAAGTGTATCTCTCATAGTCTCAGAAACACAGACAGTCTCAGAAATCATTCATCAGTTCATTAACAATGGCAGAAATGTGTGTGACAAAATCTGGAATACAAAATTATAGCCAATATAAATATGGATTATATAATATATATTATATGTATACTTATACATATCACACGCACACACAGAGAGAGATACACACACACAATTTAAAATGTCCTTAACTTGGCAGTCTTTGGCTAGAATTTTGAACATATATACATATATGTGTGTATTTGTGTGTGTGTGTATAAAATGTTTATATAAGATCAAGCTTGGTTTTTCTTTCTTGTTTGTTAATGGCATATGTTAAATAGTATGTGATTCAACACATTAAATTTCTTCAAGTCCCATCTACTAATTTTCTTTGGCCCAGCATGTCATGTCTTCTTTTGCCTTGTGAAGAGTGCCTCAGATTATCTTTGGGGAACTACCCATCACACATTTGCAAATACAAAATAGTATGTGTCTACAGGAAATGTATTTAATCAAATTACTTTCAGGGATACTTTACTTACTTTTCCTTTGAATCATTTGTAAGTCAAGTGATTCCCTTTAGCCTGCTCTTTGGTTCATTTTTCCTTTTCTACAAATCAATTAACTTGAAGCCATTAGAACCACATTTTTCTCAAATTCCCAATCCAGTTGTTTCTCCTTCCTCACTTCCTGCCGTGCTGGTCTTCTGCTGGTGCTATTTTCTGAACTCATTGTTTGCACTGACTTTGGCCTTCTGAGGTCTCTGTGGCTTACACACTCCCTCATCTGAAGAGCAAAGAGGAAAGGGAGTTGACAGGCATCTGAAGCACTTCAGCTTGTTAAACAGGCATGAGCCTCACTGAGGTTGTTTCTGCCCCTTTTAGATTCAAGGATATATGAGAATCTCTTGCTTTCTCCCCATGCTGAAAGACTCAATAACCAGGCAAGTCTATAGGGCCTCATTAGACCAATGTCAGCTATAACCTGAGGCCACAGACTGGGCCCAGGGCTTCGTGTTGGAATGAAGTGGCATCATCATTAATTCACAAGAAAACCATGAAGGTTTATAACATTTACTCTCTCGACTGCAAGTGTTATATCCCTGTGACTTTTCAGAGGATTGCTTGTATCATTTAGTAAGATCAAATTGTGACACTCAATGGGTCTTCCTATTTGGCTCCAAGGATGATTCTTCTTTAAAATAAAATTAAGAATTTAAATAAGTGCTTGGCAGTCAAGATAGTTTTAAAACTCTATAGGTCCTCTTTATAGCCAAGCGATGTTCCCCAAGTACCTTCTTGGGGAACGTCCATGACTAAGGAGTGTTATGAACGGTTCCTCATATATGCCTCACCAACACGTGCCATCCCACCCCTTAGCATGAGATAATGATTGTGAAGAGTCAAGGCAATACAATCCCAGCTAGATGTTTCCTGATCCATCTTCAAATTAACCAACTTTATCTCATTTTTCCTGATGCGAAATGTTTGTCCATCCAGTTCTCTACCTCTTCTACTTGTATGTGTCCAATAAGGCTTATTATAAAATATCGTGGAAAACAGCAATACAATTGAATAGTTGTCTTATTTCCTTTGATATGGGAGACAAATACCTATACTCTTTCACTCACAGTCTATTGACTCTTTCCAGAATGGGCTTGAAGAAGCCTGGAAGCAATATTGCATATCCATTGTGTAACTAGGCAATACCATTGCACAATATTGTATCCCTATTGTACAGTAGAACCTTTAGACTGTTGAAATAAATGTTTATCGCTGTGTTTGGAGCTTTCCTTCTCCTGGTGATAAGATACTTCACAAGAGTAGCCTAATGAAGAAATCATTTACTTTGGTTGACAGTTCTAGAGTATAGTCCTCATTGAGGTGGGGAAGGTATGACTTCAGAAGCTTGAGGAGGCACTTGGTCACATTACACCAACAGTCAGGGACCAGAGAGGGGCAAGCGCCTGTTCTTCTTAACCAGCTTCCTTCTTTGTGTGTAGTCTGGGTCCCGAGTCATGCAATGGTGTTGCCCACATTTATGGTAGGTCATTCCCCCTTAATTAATCTAACCTAGAAAATCATTCAAAGATTTGTCTCCGAGGTAGGCATAGTTCCTGCAAAGTTGATAGTCACTATAATCATTGTAAACCATCGTTAGAGAATCTAAACATTTAAAATCAGATATTGTGTATTTAAATTGAAAATATGCCACTTTATTCTGTAACATGGGTTGGGATCTGGGTCTTTCTATGCTATGTTTTTTTCTTTTGTGAGATGAGGGCTGAAAATAATGGCTCCTAGGACTTCTAGCTCTATTCAGTTATTTTAAGCACTAATGAAGGCAAGTTTTGGGATAATTTACTCAGTGTGTGGATCTAGTAGGTCCTTATTTAATGTTAGACATTTATTTGCTACAAGATAAATGTATGTGGGTTTCCACTGTAGACTCAAACATTGTAGATTCAAGCAATCTCCTGTACTGGATTTTCCTGACTCCAGTCTGCAGTAATGAATTAAACTCCCCTGCTCAAGAAGAAAGTGTTTCATTCATGGGAGAGCTATACAATTGTGCATATTGCCTATAATATGACTAGAGACAGTAAAAATAACCATTAACATTTATTGAATCTTTAAGACTGCACAGGACCATATGTGTGTGTGTGTGTGTGTGTGTGTGTGTGTGTGTGTATACACATATAAAACAATATATATATATATATATATATATATTGTTTTCAGAAACATGAAATAAAGACCATCGTCTTCTGTATTGTTAAGATAAAGCAGTGAAATTTTATTACCAGCATGAAACTTCAGAGCTGTCACATTCCAGAAATGGCTTTTCCCATCTCTTTCCACTGAATACTGAGGTGGGATATATGTGTTCTGTGAAGGTTACCCACAAGTAACAAAGTAAGCTTAATATTCTGAAAACCTGTAAGGCAGAGGTAATACAAAGACATCTGTCTCTGTCTCTGTCTCTGTCTGTCTGTCTGTCTCTGTCTCTGTCTCTGTCTGTCTCTGTCTCTGTCTCTGTCTGTCTCTGTCTGTCTCTGTCTCTCTGTCTCTCTGTCTCTCTGTCTCTCTGTCTCTCTGTCTCTCTCTCTCTCTCTCTCTCTCTCTCTGTGTTTTCATATATATGAAAGCTTAAGAGAAAAAGTGAAGAGATAAAGGCAATCATTCCAAACTGTATCCTGGAGCACAGCAGGCCTGTGGCTAAAGGATGGAAAAGGATGTTAGAGGAAGGAAGATTAAAGTTTAACATAGCAAAATGTGGACACACTAAGAGAGTTTATAGTTAGGTATAAGATAGCCTGAGTAAACAGATTAAAATAGGGATAGGGTTCTGGGCCAGTGACAGTGGGCCAATAAATAGATCTTTATCCATCATCACCCTCTTGAGGAATACAGGAAGGGCACTATTTCCTTTAGTAGATTCTTGTGCCCCAGTACAGTTAATTGTAAAAAGACTAAATTGTAAGTAAGGATGGCTTTTAACAACAACAACAACAACAAAATTCTACCTGGTAGACCACTTTGAACCACTCTATTGACCAGGAGTTAAGTATGAGTTAACCAAGAAAGACTATGGGTACATCTTGGTGGCAGCAATCTACCCTGTGGCACATGTATGGGCTGGTTATGCAAGTGTGAGAATGGTGGAAGCCATATATAATCAGCACTTGAACAGCCTGCGTGGTTGGAAACAGCATGACCAGCCAGCGGCTAATAGCCAGCAGACAGTAATGGCGAGCATCTAACAAAGTTCAAGGCAGAAATGGATAAAGGGGAACTTTAGACACATCTAAGTGATTGAGCAGCAAATGGGTGGTATATGACCATCTCCCTGTTTGGGCGAGGAGGTCATGAATAGAGGGGGTGTGGCCTCCATTCGTTCAGCTCGCGGTAGCCCAGAGAACTAACCACTATCAACAGAGATTACCTGAGGTTTTGTCCTGTTTTTACCATGTTCCAACATAAAAAGAGTTTGAGAGTTTTTTCCTCTCTTGGAAATAACTCTTAAAAGTTACTCTGAGTTTTATTATGACTCATTTCCTCAATTTCTCACTTTTCTGTAATAGTTCATAGTAAATCCTATGGTGTTTTGCACACTCCCATAAGAATCTGAATTTTTAAGTCCCACTGGCAAAAGACAACAAAACTTAAAGCCACTCTCCCAGGTTGACGTTTTGTGACTATAGAGTACCCTGTACCTTAGGACCCTGGGATATGCACTCTCAAAATTCCTGTACCTGTTAAACACAAGAAAATCATAAGAGAGAGAGAGGAGGAAGGAGAGAGAGAGAGAGAGAGAGAGAGAGAGAGAGAGAGAGAGAGAGAGAGAGAGAGAGGAGAGCTCTATTGGAGAATAAAGATTGCGTTGTGTGTTTCTATGTGTAGGCACATAAGGAGGTATCATGAATTGAGAAAGTTGGTCTGTCAGAATAGTGCTCTACAACCTCCACAATTCTCATGAGTTTGGTGGTTTTTTATGAATGTAGCTCTCCATTGCATTCACTGTAGGCTGTTCAGAACCATCCATCATCGTTACCAGCTGTATGTTGGTAGCATCTCCATACCTCATAGTTCAGCTGTGATGGCTTTAGGTACTTCTCAACATTGCCAAATGTCTTCAAGGGGTAAAACTCACCCAACTCTTCACCAAATTCAGAATCACAGAAGGGCTGTACAAGTGAAGAAAATAATTACTGAGACCTAACATAATATTCTAGTAGAGAGCAAAAACAGCGGGGACATTTTAGAAGACCATGTATGTCATGGCCAAAGAGGCTGAGCAGGCTTAGCCTGGGCCTAGTCCTGAGAGACTGAAGTGATGCCAAGTGTTTTAGGAAAATCACTTGGCATTTGTGGCTTGCCTATAGGGAACAGCTTTTCCCCCCTCCATGAAAGAAAAGATGAAAGCTTGAACAGAGGGCACTTCAGGAGAGTGGGGGGGGGGGGAGAGTTGAGAGCTGCCTAAGTGGTTGAACTAACAGATCTTGGTACCAAAGAGAGATGGTGTCAGCAGAGATGAGACGAATGCACCCTTTCAATTTTCCAAGGATTAAGGGACTGCTGACCTGGAGCGTACTCTGCAGAAACTACAGAGTTAATTCAGAGAAGAGGATGCTAATCAAATGAGCAAACGTGGAGTAAAAATGCCAGCCTTGGTGAAGAAGAGCTGCCAAAGCCCGCAAAGGGAAATGGAGAAAAATGAGAACAGCATCAGAGGAGTGCTCCAGAAAGTGAAGTCTGACTGCATTAAAGGATTCAGACAGAGGGAAACAGATGGTCTCTGCGATGTCCTCCACAGCTTGACAAGCTGGATAAATAATTGTTGCCAGGGAAGAAATAATAAAAGCAGGATTTTGCCAGCATGAGCCGCTGTCATGGCCTTTGGTTCAGGGCATGCTTCTGGAGGCGAGAAAAAAAGAAAATAAATATGGAGTGATGGAGGGAAATCAATTAGCCCCTCACAGATGGGCCTTCAGCATCCCAGAGATGGTTGCTGCTGTTAATATGAGAAGTTAAGTTAGATGGGAAAAGAAATAACACAGGGAAACCTGTGCATGGGATTATGTGAGATCCTGTCACAGCAGCAAGAGTGTCCAAAAGGATCAAGGCACAGCTGTGCAGGGCAGGACAGAGACCAAGGCAGCCAACCCAGTGCCAAGAGCTCGAGCTCCAACTAAGGGTGAGGAAGATGAGGTTTAAGTAAAATGTTGATGCATGGCTGGGACTCCAAATTCATTGAGAAGATGATGGGCACAACACACACACACACACACACACACACACACACACACACACACACACAGAGGGGAAAGATATCTATCCACATATGTGTGTATATATGCTTATGTATAATTTTGAAGAAAAGGCACCATTTAATTTGCATTTTAAATATATATTCTGCACAATTGCTAGTCAGAAGACAGAAAGTTCCAGAACAGGTAGTAATGAATAGCTAAATGTAAAGAATTGCACAAGGGATTTGTACTAAACTCTGCGTTCAAGTAAAGCTCAATAAGTTGAGATGGAGGACAAGACCAGAGAAGGAAGTTAGAGAAGAATTTGGTGAAAGATGAGTAGGAAGAAGAAAAACAGAAAGAAAATCAATGTTATTTATTGTTTTCCTAGGAAAGAATTTTTTAAAATTTTTTTATTTTTTAAAAGGCACACACCTGACAGTTGATTTATTTGCTGAGTATACAGAGCACAGGCCCCATCTGTTGGTGCTGGTTAAACAGGAATTTAAGAGAAGGGAATGGCAGTGGAGGGAATCCTGCATTGACGCCTTTCCATGTCCAAGTAGTCCACACATTGCTGATGAACTGTATGGAGCGACTTCATTATTAGACACGAAAGGAGATGGAGTTTCTAATATCGTCTATGATGATTCCATGTCCCCAGGTTTGCTTTGTTTTATATTAACTGAACTGCTCCAGAAGCAACAAGAGGTGCAATGGTTTTGTATGGGATCAAGTGCTGTGAGCCTTCCTCGAAGTCAATAACGTAGTCTCTCTTCTCATCAGCTTCTGGTTCTACTAGTATGTTTTCTTGTCGTTCTTTCACTCTCAGAAACACGAATGAATCTAGGTCTGGTTTGGGAACTGCCCTCAAGAGGTCCGCTTTCTGCAGGTTGGGAGGCATGTGCTTTAAGGCAACGTTTTCAAAATGGGTCTCTGTGTGATCCATATACTCTTTAGCAAAGGCAAACTCCTCTGGAGACAGGCTGGAAGGCTCCTCCTCAGGGCGCATTTTCTCCTTTTCTAGGATGTGAGGGAAAAACTTCTCATCTTAGCCGGGCAGTGATGGCGCACGCCTTTAATCCCAGCACTTGGGAGGCAGAGGCAGGCGGATTTCTGAGTTCGAGGCCAGCCTGGTCTACAGAGTGAGTTCCAGGACAGCCAGGGCTACACAGAGAAACCTTGTCTCGAAAAACAAAACAAACAAAACTTCTCTAGCTTCATGAGCCTAGGAAAGAATTTATCGAAACCAAATCTGGGGCAACAATCTGAAACTTTGTTAAAGATTCTTTTGGCAGAATTGAAACGTTATTTACATTTTGGGGGTTTCTAAAGATGAGTTTAACTTGTTTCATCTTTTCTTAGTTTCACATTAGTAATGGATCCAAATAGTGCTGATGTGAGACTTCCAGTGTGGCTGAGAAATAAATTACTTGCGTTATAAACCACTTGCATTACATGGCTTTACTCTGACAACTGTCCTTTGAAAAGGCGTGGGAGAACCATTCTCTGCTCTCATTAGGTAGTCATAGAAATGGAGACTCATCAAGCCATTGGGTTTTCCAGTCAGTTATATGAAGTTTGGTGTAAAGTCAGGCACTGGAATTCTCAGCTTCATGCTCCTTCCATTATTCAGTGATGTTTGTTGAAAGGAAATGCTCTATACAGAATCAAAAACCCAGGGCAGAGTAACTATGAGAACCCTGAGCCTGTTGACACCTTGTGTCTTGATGATAACTCATACAAAGTACTTAACAAATTTTCCTTTCAAAGAACACATCCCCCATAAAGCAATCCCTGGGCCCCATAAATTTAAGATTACCACAGCCCAGTTCTTCTAGAAAGTTCTCTGTAATAAATTCTATCTTAATTTTGTTTTTGAAACTACAAGTTTTTAATTCATTATACCACAGTGAGTAGTACATTAAAAATATAGTGGTTGCTGTTGTTTTAGCTATAATGAAACATTCTGAAATACTTTCATGTAGCAGGAAAAGATTTATCAACTATTAGTCAGAGAAGCTGGACCTGTTAATTTGCAGGTAGAGGGTGAAATTCCACAATTTCACACATTTCAACTTAAGCCTATCCATCATGGGGAAATAATTTTCCTGCAGCTTCTTCCTTTTCTCTCACTCAGGAATCTACGATGACCTGAGATAATTGTTTTTCTCTACTCCAAAATAAAAAGGTGAACACAGAAAGCAAAGGGGAAAGAATTGTTTCCTTTTATGGTTTCAAAAAAAAAAATGAGAAGAAAAGAAATTTAAGAAACAGAAAAATGTTCTAGCAAAAGAACAAACAAACATCATTTGGGATAAGAGCAAGAACTTTTCCCTTAAGTGGCTAGGACGAAAACAAATAGACAAAACATCCATTATAACAGGAAGATGCTGGCAGTCCCTATAGGATGTTAAATTCTCTGGGTAGGTGGCTGTTTAAATAGTGTGATACAGGATCATGGACCCGAAGGAACCCAAGTTATTAGAAATGCAGAATGTCCAGGCTCCATTCCAGAACTATGTTTGCTGTCAGTGGATAGAAGCCATGGGGAAGCTGAGGTAGCCGCTGATGTCAGCTGGGATGATGCAATTCAATACTCCGTGCCTCAAAGTCACACCCTCACCTCTCTGGGAGCACCAGTGTGGGGCTGCTTAATCATCCCAGGGGAATGATGTTGGATGGTGGTTCTTAGGAAGATGTGGAGAATGACTACATCTTACAGGACACCAATGACTGTACTTAGTCTACCGTGGTGAACCACTGAGTTTACTTGTATGAGTCACAGACAACTGCATCCCTGAAAAGCCTTTGGGCACCATGGTGGTGACTCCTGAAATCTATACATCTGAGCTCCCTATACCACTTGCAGGCAGCTCCATCTAAAAGTTTCCTCTTCCCTAGCCAACTTTTGCTGCTTACATAATCTTAGAGAGGGACCTCAAGAGCACTGAACGTTTCAGAGATTCCAGATACTCCTAAGTTTCATTAGTTTTCTGAGTGCTATGATCTTCCTTTCTCTTTCTGGGAGGAATTATGTCAGTTGTGAGGAAACAATCACCCAAGTGACTGTACTTTATTCCCTGGAATCTTACATAGCTGGGGCTACTTTCTTCCATATAAGAAGTGCATTCACATCTAGAAGAAATCCAAACCAAGTACTGTGTATTGAATATTTTTGCAATGTCCCTGCTCAGTTTATCCAAGGCCAAAGTATCTTTCAGAGGCAATATTTCTTCTTTGAGTTTCTATATGAGCTTACAAGCCCAAGTCATTTTTTCACTCAAATCTTTTTGCAAGATTTTTCGAATAAGCCAAAATGACACAAAAATAATTAAAAACCAAAAACCTTACTCAGTGAGTTTTTAAAAAGTCCCTTCCTATTGAGTCATATGACTGTTTCCTCAGTTCAGTGTTGACTTCAGACAAAAAGAAGACATTTAACAGCACCTAACAGCAGATGCTTCAAGAAAATTAGTCTGATCTCAGAGTCCTAGATGGAAGTGATGTGGAAAAATGTGGGTCTGGGAGGCTTTTGATTGATATTGCTACATGAAAAATTTTGAGTGTCAATTGTATTCATTGGCTGGATATGACACCTAGGCTAGTTTCTATAACAAATAAATCATTTGTTCATACATTATTTATACTTTGAAGCCCTCAAAAATACTGGGAGCTTTATGAAACACAATTAAAGCCTAAGATAGATTGCTGAAAGGAAGATCAATTTCATAGAGAGTGTCCCTTGTCATTAACAGTTCTCTTCCCTTCTAAACTCTTCTCATGTAGCTCTTTAGCACTGATGAAAGCCAGGATCGGGCCCTGCGAAAACTTGTTTTATAGCTGTTTGCTGCTAAAACAAAATTTTACCTTGAGCAGAAGAATGGGACAAGTCAAATGTCAATAGCTGTGTAAACCAACATAATTTTCATGGGATTTGGCTCTAGATCCTGCCGTTCAGAGATGGATCCAGTCCTAACTGGTCCCCACCTATGAACTAACTAGTGAGCTGTGAACAAAACCAAATTTAACAAAATGTTTGTACATTCTTATCTTGACTTTTCTTCTTTCTTGTCCAGTTGCTCATGCCAGAAACTGAACACTAGCCTGTTTCCATTTGCCTACAAATTACACATCTACATGAGTTACTTTTTTGAATGATGTGGCCAAACTCTGACAAAGAGTGACTTAGGAAAGGAAGGTTTTATTGTGACTTACATTTGAAGGGAATTCTGTCCATCACTGTGGAAAACACATGACAACAAGGTAGTTGGTCATATTGCATCCTCAGTGACAAGACAGAATGGACAAAAAGTGGTACTGAGCCATCTAACCTCAAGGCTTATTCCCAGTGACTCAATTCTTCCAGCAAAGCTATACTTACTAAAGGTTCTACAACTTTCCAAAACAGTACCACTAGCCTGGGACAGGTGATGAAA
Source organism: Uromys caudimaculatus (assembly GCA_028551405.1). NCBI lineage: Eukaryota > Metazoa > Chordata > Mammalia > Rodentia > Muridae > Uromys > Uromys caudimaculatus. Next base: position 46,017,520 of record CM052718.1, on the reverse strand, counting down.
CATGAACCTATTTGGGGAATATTTCCCATTCAAACCATAGTAGCATCCAATCAATGACCAGTTCCAATAGCATGGTGCCCCCTGTATTTTAGACAGTTCAAATCCCTTGATAGATTCATCAACACAGATTACCTGTCCTGTCTCGGCCTCAGAGTTTTTGAGATAGGGCCATAGATTTTGTACTGTAGAATTTTTAATGTAACCAGTTTCGAAGTGATGCTGCCAGTTCAAGCAGCAACTGTAATAGATCCCTCAGCATCTTTCTCATTTCTGGAGCAGTTACTGTCTCTGTCCTAGAGACATCCTTTGTTCCTCTCCTTTGCTTTCCTTATAGTTCACTCTGGCTATTGTATATTTGGTTTCTTTTTCCAATTTCCTCTATAGCTCTCATCGAGCATTGTTCCCAGTAGTTATGAGATCAAGGATACATGTGAAGGCTATATTTAATGGCATCTTACACATCTAAAATTATCTTTATTCAACCCTGATGTTTAATTTTGGCACTGTACCAAATAATTTGTTTTAAAAAAGAGAACTTCTCTTCACATTATTTGAAGGCACTTCTCTGTCACCATGTGGTGCAGTGAAGAAAACATTTAATTGACCTTTTAACTCTTCCAGGAAGTTAGTAAGACATTCTCTGTGATTTCTGTGGTATCTCTTGGTGTGGTCCTTTTTAAAATGAATTTTATATGCACATAGTAAACGTCTTTAGAAAATGATTTGTAGCCGGGCAGTGGTAGTGCACGCCTTTAATTCCAGCACTTGGGAGGCAGAGACAGGCGGATTTCTGAGTTCGAGGCCAGCCTGGTCTACAGAGTGAGTTCCAGGACAGCCAGGGCTACACAGAGAAACCCTGTTTTGAAAAACCAAAAAAAAAAAAAAAAAAAAAAAGAAAGAAAATATTTCTAGCTTCCCTTTCTGTTGCTGTAATAAAACACCCTGAGCAAAAAACTAAGAAGAGGAAAGGGTTTGTTTTAGTTTACAGGTTATAGCCCATCACTGAGCAAAATCAAGGTAGGAACTTGAAAGCAGAAGCCATGGAGGAGCATCACTTACTGGCTCACTGGCATGCTCATGTTTAGCTAACTTTCTTATGCAGTCCAGACCATCTGATGTAGGATGGGCTGACCCCTCCTATGTCACTTAACAATCAAGACAATCCCCTACAGACATGCCCACATGCCAATCTGATCTAGGCAAATCCTCAATTCAGCCTTTACTTTCAGATGTCTCCAGAGTGTGTCAAGTTGACATTTTAAGCTATCTGAAACAGATACAGATTTTAGAAGTTATTGTAGACATTAATTTTTTTTTTTTTTTTGCAATCACATGAGGTTTATTGGGGGCCAGTGCACTGGGGTCGTGCTCATAACCCATGCAGGGGCAGAGGAGTCCGACCCCTAGCAGCTGAAGTCAGGGGTATTTAAAGGAAAAAGCCACAAAGGGGTGGGGAATGGAAGGAATTTGCGTTATGGGGAAGTACAGAATGTTCTAAGTTAGTCAGGAGTCAGTTGCAC
>CM052718.1:45999681-46014803 GCA_028551405.1 Uromys caudimaculatus | reverse complement strand
CAGGAAAAACCGGATGTGGATGACGGCCTGGTCAATCCATGGTGTCTGAGGGGGCATTCCTTCTAACTTCACCTTAGGTGGGCTGATGAGTAAATAATACACTTTTAGAGAGATTAATTGACCCCTTGGAACCTCCCGCTCTTCCCTCTGGTAAAGAGGGGTGGCGCCATAGGGACCAGGGTAAGGGGATATAGAGGAGGAGAGTCTTGGAGTAACAGGTCCACTGTTGAAGGTCCTTGGAGGATCGATTTCTTCTCAGATCTGGATCTCTCCTCCCAGGCTTTTTTCCTGATGGCCAGCACCTGTGAGACAGGTCTTGGGGAAACAAAGGCCTTTATCTATGGGGGAGGGGCCTCTACTTGTCCATCTGTCACCACTCTAAAACTCCAAATCATAGGCCTTATCTTTCGCCTGCCCTCACCTACCTATAGACAGGTCCTTTTTGTCCAATTAAAAGGCTCTTTTCTCTCAAATATAAATTGAGCACAATTATTAACATTCTGTCATTTATAAGGTATAAGATACACCTAACACCCAGTGCATCTGCCATCTATATATCCTAACTTAAAAAGTAGACATTAATTTTTAAAAGCTCTATATTTAGAAATATGTTGTAGAACTTATAAAATATTTTCTATGTCCTTTTTTGGAGTACTTCATAAATTTATATATATATATACTTACAAATATGTAATATACATATTTATAGTATGTATATGCACACACAGACACACAGACAGACAGACAGACAGACAGACACACACACACATATGTATCCATTCTTACAAAGTAAAGCTTCCTAACATACACTAAAAAAATAAAAAAAAATAAAATCAATCAAGTCTGCAACTGGATGAACATTTCACATAGAGAAATGTATTTAATCTAATTCTGATATATAGTCTTCCTTTGGATCTTTGTAATGTTTTCTAGCTGACAAATTTTTGTCAAAATCTTTCACAATAGCCATATCTTATTTTGCAACCAAGTTTTACTATGCTTTTTGAATGGGGTAGGAGAAGCATTAGTTTTCTGTGTTTCTATAGCAAATAGCCTGAAAATACTGATGGTTTAAAATAAAGACCTAAAATACAGACCTAGAGACTTAATTCCTTACAAGTATGTCCACAAGAATGGAGCCAAGCTGTCAGCAGAGCCACGGACTCTCACAAGACTGGAGGAGTGCCTCTCTCACTTCTTGTAGCTGTAGACATGTTTTGGCTTGTGTCCACATTACTAAATCACTATCTCCATGCTCACATGGCTTCCTCCTTATCTCTTTTAATAATGTGTTTTATTTATTCTTTGAGGATCTTAATACATATACAGTGTGTTTTGATCATATCCATTCTCCCATTTCTTCCTCCTCGAACTTTTTCCAGACTCTCCAACATTTTTCTCTAACTTTGTCATTTTTCTTTTTGAGTCCCATTAGGTACTCCACATATACTCCCCATATGAGGCCATCCACCGGAGCATGGGCAGCCTACCAGTGACCACACCATTGAAGACAAATAACTTTCCTCTCCCAGTGGCCATTAACTGACAATAGCTCCTAGGGTTGAGGACTTATGACCCCTTCTGTTATCCATACTGGAATTTTAATATGCTCCATCTTTACAGGTCATCCCACCCAGAAATGCCCATCTCAGTGTACTCTCTCTCTCTCCCCTCCCCCTTCTTCTCTCTCTTAGACATGTATGTTACTGCTTTTAGAGTACATTAAGATAGGAGGACTCTTTAATATCCTGATTGAACTCAGTCACATTTTTCATTTAAGTTTTAAATTTAAGTTACTATTCACTCTTTTGTCCTATGACGTCATATTAAGTCCAAGGATCCGTACATCTGTGGGACTCAGTATTTAAACTACTTCGTGGGTTTGATGGGTGGTTTTATATCCTTTGGTAATTTTTATAAAACAGAGATTGAATATTATCTCAAAATATGTATGAAGTATATTCACAGAGATATGGAAACATTAACTTATGTAATAAATGATAATTATCTGAAACTAATTCAGTTTCTTCAATATCTGTAAATCTAGCCAATATTTCTAGATTGGTTTCTCTAAATTTTTAATTTTCATTGATAAAGTAGATTTTATTACATTCCGTTTTGGATTTTTCCATTGTGAAGATATTTCCAGTATATTTTCCTATTGTGGCACATGCTATTTATGAGAATTTCATGTAGTTTCTGGGTAAACCTTGTTTAAGGTATATCTGATTTATTGCTCTAGTAAATTTAATGCTGTTTTATTTTGTTATTTCAGAAGCCCTATCTTACTTATTTTTGTTTCAATTTTATATTCTCACTAGTTTTTGATTGCTTGATCAGCATGCTATAAAGATATCTGTTAAAAATCTCTTATTATCATTCTGAATTAATTAAATGCCCCTATTTGTTATTTTCCCAAATTTTGCTCAGTGTGTTTTTCGTCTATATTAAGCCTAGCCAAGTTCAGCATTGGCTTGCCTTTGTGCTGAGCTGGTACTTGCAATGCTAGAATGTTTTTTTTATCACCTGTGTAGATTTCTTTGTCCTATAAGGCCTCCTCTCACTTTTCTTTGTGCTCTCGATACCAGAAAGTACCTAGTTCATGCATGTCTATTTTGAATTGCAATTCTTTTCATTCTCTCAAGCAAGATGTCCTATATTGGCTACTTGTTTTTATATGTCTTTGTTTGTGTTTAACAAAGCCTCAGCAATTGCCCCGGTAGCTTGCTTGGGAACCAAAGACTAGTTCTGGACCACCGTTCTCTGGCTTTGTGAAAATAAGCTCCTCTCTCTGCTTGAAATGGCTCTTCAAAATGGCCCCAAAACACTGTATTTTCATAAGCATGCAGGTTATTCTGTGGTATATAGTCTATGTCAAAAATATTTTAGATTGGGTCAATATATACCCTCAAACATCAGAGACTAAAAGAAGAATCTTTCTAAATAAATTCTGAAGAGATACTTTCAAAGTTCTGGAAGTAGAAGGAAGGCTTTGCTCCCTGGGGTTTATCTCATAACTTCCTCTCCTTCTGAACTAATAATTCAGAGCAAAGACCCCTCTAGCTGACTCCTACTCCCCATGGCTGTCAGATGTATTTTCTTTTTTGGTTTTTTCAGGGTTGGTTTTTTTTTTTTTTTTTTTTTTTTGTCATCTTTGAGGACAATCTTGATTGAGTTAATCAATCAATTTTCTACAGTGTTGATTGTCTGATGTCACACTAAAGGCACATAATTAAATTGCCTGTGAAGTGTAAACTGCCCCATGGTATTGAAGTTTGCAGGCTGGTTCTCAAGGTCCTTAAGTCTGTAAATGTCTGGAAAGCTTTTCAGAAGTTATAGCAAATATTCAAAAGATACTAATAAATGTAGTCTACTTATAAATGTTGAGAGTTTGCTAAAACTCAGACAATGTACACAATATCTGAATGGGTTAGATACAGTATTTCTATCAGTGACTGATAATATATGGCTGTCAACTCATTCTTAGAGATAGGGAAACTCATATATTCAGAACATTCAGGTTATTTACCCAAGGTGGAAAATTAGAATGTAAATAAAAATACATTTTAAAATTGTAAAACCAACCTATTGAGTGTGGGAGAATATACGAATAAAGAAACCAGAACACACTTGTAAAAACAAAGAACAGAAAACACAGTAATGAAAAAGTTCGAAAGCACAAGAGCCCAAGTAAATGCATGTTAATCAGTAACAGGTACTTAACGGCTCTGTGTTCTTTTTAGAAAGAAAGTTTTAAAATAGGTTTGAAGAATACATATGAGGCTGATATGTTTGTAGTCGTGTTAGCAGAGCGAGGCAAGACAACAGGACCTGTAACAGCAGGAGCAGGGGCTGCCTCTGACTCTGTTGCCTGCCTTTGCATCCCGTTCCCCTAGCCTGGCTGCCTTGTCTAGCCATAGTATGTGCCTAGTGCTGTACTGCAACTCGATATGTCAAGGCAGATTGATATTCATGGGAGACCTGCCCTTTTCTGAGGTGAAAGGGAGGACTTCAGGATTGGGGAGCAGTGGAGAAAGGAAGGGACTTGGAGGAGAGGAGAGAGGGGAAGCTGGGATCGACCGAGATATAAAGTTAATTAATTAATTAAAAAGCAAGTTTGTCTTCACTGTAGCAATCATGTGGGCATACGTGCACACACATGCCCTTCGAGTTTCAGCCTCCTTCAATGTCTATAGTCAAAGCATAAAATTATCAGCCTGCCAGACAGCTTGCTTGGATCCCAGGTTATTCTAACAGCTAAATAGATAAAATCCTAACTCCATAGTGTTAGCTAGACCTAATAATTAGTGTCGTTGGTCTATTATGCATGTGCCTTCTTCATTTTTATTTTAAAATAAAAGGTACATTTATTCACTAGCAATTATGGTTTTTAGAACTGTAACGTACAGTGAAAAGAAGCAAGTGTGTTCAAATTCCTGGCAAGTTACTCTTTGAGATGTGGGAACGATAAATAAATAGTCTCAGAAATTTCAAATTTCTGAATATTTTTAGAATCATTTTAATGATCTTCACAATCTATTATTGAATAGATAAACTTTTTGCTTTAAGAATGAAATATATTTCATTTAACTATGGCCTCCAACAATATTCAGACAATGAAAAACAATTTAAAATTCAGATCATCTAGTAAGGTAACAGGCTATCATGGGATCACATATGAACATGGACCACTTAAAGACTTATTTTTCATTGAAAACATATTGACAAGAAAGGTAATTATAACAGGGGGGAAATGCACACCAATGAATTCATATGTATAGTATAATTTGTGTAAGTCTTTTAGATGATCTCTCAAGGAACAGCACATTTTAATGCAAAATATATCTACATTCCTTCTTTGTTTATCTAAGAATCTTAGCAAATTGTGAGTAAGGTATGAAAATGGGAAAAATGTATTTGTTAATATATGCAATTTAGATATAGTCATTATAGGAAGATTAACTTATGTTTTGATGCACTTATTTTTCAAGATTTAATTTTTTATTCATGTGTTTATATGTATCTCTGCATAGGTCTGTGAACATGAATACAGTAAGTACCTGAAGAGGCTGGAGGGCATTGGGTTTCATGGAGCTGAAGTTACAGGCAATTGTATGATCCTTGACAGGGATGCTTAAAACTGATCTCATGTCCTTTGTAGTACAGTATGTGCTCTTAACCACTGAACTATCTTTCCAGGACATCGTCATGTTTAAAACCTAATTGATTCTCTTTATCTTTACCAGCATTACTAAAAATGTGGGCTTTTAATTGTTGTTGGAAGGAAACATGTTTATTTTCATGTGTACCAAAGTGAGCACAGAAATTGATAAAAATTGCACAGCTAGTTGAAAGAGTAATAGAATACCAACCTTTTCTCAAGTAAAATTTTGATTGGTATTTTATAGGCCTGTTTCCTTTTATACAAAAAAATTTCACTTTAATATATTCTGAAACAAATTGGCTTCTGTGGTGGCTTGAATAAGAATGGGCCCCATGGGTTCATATATTTGAATGCTTAGTCATCAGAGTGGTACTATTTGAGAAGGGTAAGGGGTGTGTTCTTGTTGGAATAGGTGGACTTGTTGGAGGGCGTGTATCATTGGGGTGGAATTCGAGGTTTCTAAAGCCCATGCTAGCCTTAGCTTCTCTCTCCCTCCATCTATGGACCATGGCGTAGCTCTCAGCCATTGCTTCAGCCCATGCCATGCCTGCTGCCATGCTCTTCACCACGACAATAAAGGACTAAGCCTCTGAAAGTGTAAGCCAGCCCCAGATAAATATTTTCTTTCATAAGAGTTGTCTTGGTCATGGTGTCTCTTCACAGAAATAGAGCAGTAACCAAGAGAGTTTCTAATAGAAACTAAGAAAAGAAAACCCGATTCTTTTTGTTAAAGAGTTTGACAGGTGCTGACCTATGGCTAAGGTCCAGGATATTTTTTACAATGTATAAGATCATCTGTATCCTGACCCAAATCAACATCTTTTCCACTCCCCGGTCCTTCACAGGATCATACTCTAGTCACATCAGAATTACAAGTACTGGACTTTTACAAATGCCCTCTGCCTAGAAGACCTTTTATATTTTCGTCTGGCTGCTAAGATTTTTTCATCTATTGGTCCGAGCTTTCTGTGTTGAGTTAGGATCAATACATCACTTCAAAGTATTTAAACAGGAAAATAGTTATGGGCAGAAATTTAGAGAAGGATGTGGCTTCAGACACCACAGGGTCGTCTCCTCCCTTCTGATCTTCTCCCTTTCCTTCTTTGCACAGCCTTACTCTGTTTGGCAGAACAGCAAAAGACATTTGAGGAAACAGAAGAGAGAGAACACTTGTTCCTTAGTTTCAGGTAAAATCATTCAAGAAATGATTCACGTTGTTGTCAATTGGATCAAGTGCTCACTTGTAACATTTGAATCAATTTCTGTGATCAAGGAGAAGAGACTTTTTCTTCAGTAATCTTCTATTTCTCGACCAGAGAAATCATTCTAAATTATGATTACATATATTAATCATATTTTCAGACGTGTAAGACCTCTCTCCTTCATATTCAGTGAAATAAATTCAAGTCATTTTCTCCTTTGTGATAAGGCTTGCTGCCATGTCTACTGCTGGGGTGAAAAGCTATCCACTGCTTTAATCTGTGCCTTTCACCAACTGAAATGCTCCAGTTTAACAGTCCATTTGGAGAATTCCAGAACATCTTTTAAAACAGTCTGAAATGTCACCTACTCAGCACATTTTCTCTAGTTGCCTCTAAGTAAAAGTACTAACTACTTTTTGACACTTTCATTCTTCATATATATTTATTAGTATTCTTGTAACATTACTTACAATAATTTATCTTTTTGGGTTTTGTTTGCATACGCATCAAGGTATGTGTGCACATGTGTGCAAGTGCACATATATGTATATATACATATACATGTGGATCTCATTCCTTAAGACATTGTCTACCTTCTTTTGAGACAAGGTATTTCATTGGCCTGGTGCTTATCTAAGTAGGCTAGGTTGCCCAGGCATAGAGACCTAGGGGTCCACCTATCTTTGCCTGCCCAGTGCTAATATTACAAACATATTTCATGATGCCTGACTTTTTAAGACGGTGTGTCTGTCTGGTTGTTTGGTTTTTGTTGTTATTTGAGGATGAACTCAGGTCATTTTATTGCAATGTAGGCATTTTACCAAGCAAATAATCTCCCCAGCCTGCATCTTCCTTGCCTAATACATTTTCTCCTAAGTTCTGAGTTTCTTCCCATGGTCTCTGGTAGTATTTGCCAGATAGTAGGCAATCAATTTGATGTTGGGTAAAGAAATTATGGCATGGACCCTCTTGAATTACAGATGTCCTTTTGGGTCTTCTCACACTAAAGCTTGAAGGTAGAGAGCTCACCAGTATATCCTCCGAGACTCACATAATGCCTCACGCAGAATAAGTGCTTAATAAATTGGTGCTGGGGATGTTTATCACACAAACAGAAGGGAGAATTGAGTTCATACAAAGTACCAATGAAAACTTAATGTGCTAAAAGGAGTTGGTTGACCGCTGTGGGGTCACATAGACTTTGTCATTGACTTTCTTTTCCTAGAAATCGTTAGTTCTGTTAGGTACAAAAATAGATAAGTATGTCTGTTTAACTTGAAGTAAAATTGAATACATGTCACGAGGCCATTGTCTGAGGCTTGTGCCTGAGTCTTAATTCTACTGGGTTTTCAATAAATAACCCCTGGAGTTAACTGACTCCTCTCATAATACTTAATATCTCTGGTCTTTTAAATGAGGATTATCTCACATCGGCTCATATATTGGTGCTCTTGGTCTCCTGTTGATGATGGTGTTTGGGGAGGCTTTGGAACCTTTAGAAAGTACAACATTGCTAAAGGAAGTTTATCCATTACAGAATGGGGAAGGACGTGACTGGGGTTGGGGGTTAGCTTCATCCCACTTCCTGCTCCCTTTCTCTGCTTGCCGTATATGGACAAAATGTGATCAGACATCTTCCTGTTTCTGACAACTATGCCAAGTAGTGTTTTTCCTGCCAGGATGGACTCTGTCCTTCTGGAAACATAAACCAATCATAACTTTCCTTCTTTAAGTTGCTTTTGGTTGTACTATTTCATCAAAGTAACAAAAGCAGCTTACACAGGATCCAAATAATGAAGAGATCTACTTTATTGTCCTGCACAGCTAAAAACAAACATCTATCACTACAGTTCTTCCAGACAGATTCTCAGAGGACATAAACAGCCAGCTAACAACCTGGTTCTGCAAAGAATATCACTTTGGGTATTTTGTGTATGGGGTTAGAGTGGGCAGTGAAGAATGAAGGTGGCTTCTGTGACTAGTCATTGTGAATGACAACAAAATCTGATCATGATAACCATTGCCATGGTGACAAGCCATTCAGTCTCTCCAGAATATACGTAACTCATCATTAGTACTCATTTCCACCATGTTAGTCCACCACAACTTAAAAGTTATTAACATCTCAATGCTGTGTAAAAAGCAGGATGTGTCCTAACTAATAATTCCTGTTAGGCAAGACCGAAGAATTCCCTTTTATGTTCTTACCTAAAGAAATTCCACACCACACTGGGAGACTGGAAAGGAGCTATATTTGGATTACATCCTTGAGGCATGGTTGAAAAGATACCTACAGCTGATTGGAAATACCAATCTTAGAAAGCATTTCGTGAAAGTATAATGTTTTTATTTTTCAGAGCATTCTGTCTCTTACGCAAGACTTGGCCATTGTTTTGTTGTCTCCACTGGAAAAGCTTCCTATCTTGTTGACTCTTTGATCAATGCATAGAGGGGCTCAGTGTTCTTTCTCAAAATATATTTGGCTCCAAGCGAGTCACCCAGGAACTCTTTGGATCCTTGAATGAAAGACACACACACACACACACACACACACACACATTAGCTTATTTTTGAGATGCCTTGACTTCTCAAAGACTGGGCAGTTCTAATCCTTTCATGGTTAGCATAGCATACTTTTCCCTCTGGTACTCCTGGCTCAACATCTTCTAAATTTATCTTTAACTTTGCTGCCTTGTTACCTTCTGTGAGGCCCGTTGGTCTATGCTGCCCAAGATGCTTCTGGGAAGCCCTTCTAGGGGCCACTTTCCCTTTCCAACTAAATTTTGTTTGATCTTCCTTCTGCAGCTCTAAATCGAATCTGTCTCTCTCCCCCAGTCATGGTGATTCTGCATCTCCTCTTCTCTCCTCTGTCCTAGCTCTCAAAACTCTAAGGGTTCCACGCTCTCTTTCATTGCCCAACTATTGGCCTCTGGCATCTTTATTGATTAATCAAAAACCAACTGGGGACAAGGACCTTCAGCATTTGAACTCACAGATTCCTGATTGAATCAAAGCATTAGACCTGTTCTTGAACAATTACCCACTTTTAACCTGTAGGCATATGGTTATAAACAGAGGTTGGAGTAACATCTGGAGAAACCCAGAAATGAAAGCAAGGCTACATCTCACCTTCAAGTATCAAGCTTCAATTTTCAAGTTCAACTTTCAGTTCTTGGCCCACAGTTTTTCCTTTGGTTCTCAATGTCCTTCCTTACTTTTCCATATAGTAAATCTTTTAAACTACCGAGTTATCTATAATGAGCTTACTTGTGCTCTACCCTGGCCCTTTCTCTAGACACCCTTCACCCTGAAGTCATGTTAGGCTTATTTATTCTTCCCTAAATGCCACACACATTCCAATGTGAATGGCAGTCACCACCTAGAACAAAGTGATAGCTATGTTTAGACCTGTGTCTAACTCAGGCAAGATGTGTCTTACACAACTCTGTATATATTTATTTATATGAGGCTCAGTAAATGCTTTTAATGTTTGTGTTGCTTTTTGTTTTGTCTTTTTTTGTTTTGTTTTGTTTTTTTAAAGATCTCAGTAGAGGTGTGAGCAAGAATTTGGGTACAACCAGAATTTATTCAGTGGAAATAATAACACTTTGATTGCTTCCAATCTGAATTATTTAGTGACCTAGCAGTTGTCTCTGAAAACCTGCCAAAATTTCAACCCTGCTGCCTAATGCCAGCATCCACATTTTGGCTGCCTTTTCATATCAGAGGTTGTAGAAGTAGACTGGAGAAAGTAGTGGAATTTCCTGAGGGGGCCATTCAGTTCAGCATTTGCAAGTGCCTCCGAGTACTAACAGAACCCTGTCTCCAAGCTCCACCATGAACCATGAACATGAAAGAAAAGATTCCTATTACACTTCATCAGCTTCTCTTCCATATCTGAGCCAAGACAGCAGTGGCATGGCCATTTTGAAGTGAAACTAGAGTACCTGTGTAGAAAGCTCAGATTTTCCTTCCCACCACATTTGTGCAAGTAGCAGCAGTCTATAAATATGTAATGAGCCAAAGGACATGAAACCAAAGTACCCATGTGAGGGTGAAGCTCTCCCCTTGAAGTTGTAGGATCTCATGTTTTACCCTAGGTTATTTTCCTCAGACCTTAAGGGCTGTGATAGAGGTGAAATCAGAACTTCACTGAAGGCAAGCCCTTATTCTGAGACTTCTCTGTGATGTCATTCTGCATGGAAAGGCACTTCCTGAGAGGCCCCTTTAACACTTCCAGTCTCTAGGCAGTGGTACTTCAATGTCTTTTAAAGCATGAAAAGCTTTTCCCCTGGCAGCCCCCCAGGTGACTCGCTGAACTGCACAGCATCTCTCCTGCACCTGTGTTTGATCTTGTGCACATCGAACTGCAGTCTTTGGGCCTCAGACTAAAGACAACTTCCAGCACTTACATAAAGGCTACTTACTTTGAGCATTCTGCCAAGGATGTGGGAGACACCTTTTTTCAAAGAAATAAATACATTTGGTTTCCAGAGTTAGCGAGAGGCCAAGTTACATTTCTTTTTTATTTTCTTTTATTTTCAGCTTTCTCACCTCCCTACCCTTTCCTCTGTCTCAGTCTGAGATATAGCTAATTATACACAGAGCTTGAGGGAGCAGCACCCAAAATGACTTCTTCAGTTAGCTTGTGCTATAGGAGGAATTCTAGGCCATTGCTGTCCTCCAAATATTCAGATGAACAGCATAGCCTCTGTCTGCATGTTGGGGCCAACAAGCTTTTAAACTGGGCACGAGAGGCAATGCTGATCTCAGGCTCACATTGGTGAAAACATAATCTTTCTTCTCTTGCAGTAAAAATGGATTTTTTTACAGACCTTAAACATTGTCTCCCCCCCCCCCCAAACATCTCCAATGTTAAATCCCTGAAGTGTCTACACAAAATGGGAAGATCTGAAAGTCAGGCTAGACCTTCCCTCGACCTTGAGGATAATCTGGGCATTACAGTCAGTTCCAGCACCAAGGACTGCCATACTCTGTGATCAGATTTAGTCCTTGAGCCAGAATTGCCAAAGCCTAGGCCCAAGAAAGTGTGTATCTGTATGAGTCTGAGAGAGCCTATGTATCACTCATTGGCAAAAGATTGAATGTAAGCACAGAATTCACCAGTAACCTACTAGCATACTGAAATTTCATATTTGAAGTCATTCTTTTGAAGTGTGATGTCATTAAAGTGTTTTCTGGTCATGCAGGCTGTACACTGCATTAAAAGTTGAATGAATTTTAAATTAGTAGTACTCAACAATTTAGTCTGTGCCCTAGTCCTCTATTTTTTTAAATTTATTTTTGATATTTTATTTACATTTCAAATGTTTTTACCTTTCCAGGTCTCCCCTTTGGAAACCCCTTATCTCATCCCCCCTGCCTCTATGAGGGTATTCCCCACCCACCCACTCCCGTTTTCCCTCCCTAGCATTCCCCTATACTGGGGCATCTAACATCCTTAGGCCCAAGGACCTCTCCTCCCACTGATGGCCAACAAGGCCATCCTCTGCCACATATGTGGCCAGCACCATGGGCCCCTCCATATGCATTCTTTGGTTTGTGGTCCAGCCTCTGGGAGCACCGGGAGGCCTAACCAGTTGACACTGTTGCTCCCTCCCCATGGGACTGCAAACTCCCTCAGCTCTTTCAGTTCCTTCTCCAACTCCTCCATCTGGGACCCCATGCTCAGTCCAACAGTTGCTGTGAATTAAATCATGGGTGTTCCAAACTTTTTGGCTAATATCTGCTTATCAGTGAGTACATAATGTGTTTGTTCTTTTGTGACTGAGTTACTTTACTCAGGATGATATTTTCAAGTTCCACCCATTTGCCTGCTAATTTCATGAAATCATTGTTTTTAATAGCTGAGTAGTATTCCATTGTGTAAATGTACCACATTTTCTGTATCCATTCCTCTGCTGAGGGACATCTGGGTTGTTTCCATTGAGTACCAGGCACTAGACATTTGTATTAAGCTTTGCTGGTAAGTATGTACTTGTATGGAGACCTATACATGATCTAACTCATTAATTATAAAAAGTGATAAAGAAGAACTAGAGTCAGCATAAAAGGGTAAGTAGAGGGGACACTTGGTGAGGATATTGAGTCATAAACCTTTCCAAGCAGCCATGTAGAATGCAAAAGACATCAGCTATGCTAAGTCTCAGTGAGAGTTTCCAGGTAAACTTAGGAGAGAGAACAAGCAAGCCCAAAGACTTTAGTGAGATCCCATTTGGGGCATTTGAAAATAGGCTGGCAGAGAATGAGGGTGCATGGGAAGCCCTGGGTGACAGGAGTCAGGGACACAACCCTGGAGGGCTTTCAAGGTTATGGTCAGAGACTTCACATTTTATTTATTTATAGGATAATGAGAAGCTTAACTGCATACTTTCAGTAATTTTAAAATGAGGCCGTGACTTTGAGAAAGTGATATGAGAGGAGGATGTTTTGGAAGTGGTTAGAGATGAAGAATGAGTGATGACTATCATCAAGATACATCATATAGCCAGGCCGTGGTGGTGCACACCTTTAGTCTCAGTACTTGGGAAGCAGAGCAGGTGGATCTCTAAGTTTGAGATCAGCCTGGTCTACCAAGTGAATTCCAGGATTGCCAGCAACACATACAGAGAGAAACCCTGTCTCAAAAAATCAAATGAGAGGAAGAAAAAGATATATTGTATACATATATAAAACCATAAAGAATAAAATGGAGGGGGTGGCATCAGACACTGGAGTGGGTACTGCTTTGTCACAAGTGTCAAGTTCACTTCCCAGCATCCATATAGGAAACCCCATAATACCCTGGAGCTCCAAGAACATCCAAAGCTCTGCACACACCTACACACAAACATTCACACACACACATCATTTAAAATAATTAAAATAAATCTTTAAAATAAAAAAGGGAGTATCAAAAAGATGACCCTGATAAGTCAATGCTCACTATGATTTATCAGTATTTATCACTATTAAGTCAATATTACAATAATCCAAAAGCAAAAAACGAATCAAAATAATGAGGAAAGTGCCCTTTATTGCAAATTCAAGAGGAGGAACTGAGGCAAAGAAGGAGATAATTTGGACTGAAGGAGCTTGCACCTGTTTTCTGCCTGGAAATTGTCCAGACAACTTCTCATTTTGTTTGAATCTTGTATATGCTGGCCTGTGCTTCCTTTCCAGTTCGCCTCACTCCATGTGTTGAAGGCTTAGGAACCCCAGGATTTGTTTCTGCCTTAAATAGCTCACATCACCTTTTGATGTTGCTTCTCTCTCATCTTGGCTGATCAGTTACTACAAAAGAAGATCCTTTTACAAACTCACAGCACTGCCTTTGTTGCAGCTAGTCGACGAGGAGACACTGTGGCAAAGTCTGACACAACTGGCTGTTTGTTTTCTTGGAGGGCCCTAAGGTGAGTATAAATAATTCAAAATGGCTTTTATGATCGCTCAGTTGCTGGGTGACAAAATTAAAGGGATCAAGCTAAGATGGAAGAGGGAGAACTATAAAAGGATTTGAAGACAAACATAAAGTTTGATTTTGCAGAGTATGTTTACTGAGTACTCGCAATGCAGGACCACAAAAGGACTAAAAGCCCATGTTCTCAGAGTGTGCAATTGAGTCCCCAAGACAATGCAGTCAGATTGCATAGAAAGAAATCATCACAGTTAGTGAGTGAGGAAGTTGCTCTTTCTGCCATAGGTTTTTGCCTTGCTTGAATCTGCTAGAGTCTTAAGTCCCTTCCCAATGTCATTGGAGCTGCTTTTTTCTTAGGATCCTCTGTAGGATACCAGGATACCAGATACCATATAAAGACAGGCAAAAAACATTTGGAAGTGACTGGAGATATCAAATTACCATGGGAAAGCTGTCATGTTGCTGGTGTTGGAATAAACAGATGGTTTAAATAAGAAAGAGACTTCTTCTCATGTCAAACCTATAGATAAGCATGAAATACACACATTATTATATAATGAGTGTCTTGCTTGCTAAGCAACACTTGTTATACTTATTTACTGGTGACATTTACATATGATGTATTATAAATATAAGAAAATGCCTATATTACATTAAATTATTTACTATGTAAAGCACATTATATAGATGACTTATTATAAATTTAACAACTTAGTATTTCATAATATAGTCATATTTATGTACCTGTAGAACATGATATACCACCATTATTAATTATATTTTAATATGTATGATGTGTATATAATAATACATGCATCTTTCTCATAGCCTGGGCATGCTGACTTAGTTATAAAATTATGTTACAGAGCCATGCAGTGGTGGTGCATGCCTTTAATCCCAGCACTTGGGAGGCAGAGGCAGGTGGATTTCTGAGTTCAAGGACAGCCTGGTCTACGGAGTGAGTTCCAGGACAGCCAGGGCTATACAGAGAAACCCTGTCTCGAAAAAAAGTTATGTTACAGAGAATAAGCTACCCTGGAGACTATGACAGGAAGATGATGAGTTCAAGGCCGGCCTGGACCACACATGAGTGTGCTAGCCTGGGCAACTTATCGAAACCTTATGTCATAATGACAAATAAGCTCATGGATTGGAAGGATTAATATAGTAAAAATGGCCATCCTGCCAAAAGCAATCTACAAATTCAACGCAATCCCCATCAAAATTCCAACTCAATTCTTCATAGACTTAGAAAGAGCAATTCTCAAATTCATTTGGAACAACAAAAAACCCAGGATAGCAAAAGCTATCCTTAACAACAAAAGAACCTCTGGGGGAA
>CM052718.1:45968967-45999181 GCA_028551405.1 Uromys caudimaculatus | reverse complement strand
GAGCTGCTTGTCTATGGAATCCTAGTGTCCCAGGCAGAAGTTTCCTGCCACAGCCGCCCGCTTTTGGGATCCAGCGCATCTATGACTCTTGATCTCTTTCCTAGGTTTTCTAATTCCAGTGTTGTCTCCCATTGTGATTTCTTTATTCTTTCTATTTCTATGTTTAGTTCCTGAATGGTTTTGTTCATTTCCTTCATCTGTTTGATTGTGTTTTCCTGTAATTCTTTAATGGATTTTTGTGTTTCCTCTTTAAGGGCTTCTCATTGTTTATCTGTGTTCTCTTGTATTTCTTTAAGGGAGTTATTTAAGTCCTTCTTAAAGTCTTCTACCATCATCATGAGAAATGATTTTAAATCTGAGTCTTGCTTTTCTGGTGTGTTGGGATATCCAGGGCTTTCTGTCGTGGGAGAGCTGGGTTCCGGTGATGTCAAGTAGCCTTGGTTTCTGTTCCTTATGTTCTTGCCCTTGCCTTTTGCCATCTTGTTAACTCTGATGTTAGCTGATCTTACTCTGTCTGGCAGTGGCTTGTCCCTTCTGTAGGCCTCTCTATCAATACTCCTTGAAGACATGCTCTCTCTGAGACGTGTTTGGATTTGGAGTGTTGTGGCACAGGGTCAGCTCTGGGGTGCAGACAGAAACCAGAAGGATCTTGTCCCCAGCAGTCCCTTGGTTCCTGTGTCTTGATGGCTCTGAAAGGATCCTTCTTGATCCAGTGAGTTTGAGCAGAAGTGGTGGTTTTGCCTATGCTCGAAGGTGTGTCAGCACTCCTGGGATACCCGCTCTCTCCTGGAGCCCTGTGGCTCAGGCTGAGTTCCCCAGGTCCCGGTGAGCAGTGGTGCTTGTCTTATCCCCCCTCATATCTTTTCCACGCTCCTGGGAGGGTGACTTTCTCCCGGTGCTGCATGGCTATGGAACCCTGATGGCCCAGGCAGAGGTCTCCCACCACAGATGGAAACCGGAAGGTTCCTATGCCGGACTTTACCTCAGTCCCTATGTTCTGCAGGTTCCGGGCGGGTCCCAGTGAGCAGTGGTGCTTGTCTTAACCCCACTCATGTCTTTTCCACCCACGCTTCTGGGAGGGTAGTTTCTCCTGGAGCTACTTGGCTATGGAACCCTGGTGGCCTAGGCACAAGTCTCCTGCCACAGATGGAAACTGGAAGGTTCCTGTCCCTGACTTTTCCTCCTTAGTCTCTGTGTCCTGAAGGCCTGGAAGAGTGAATTAGATTTTTTGAGTCTCATATTTTTTTAATCTGTGAAAGTACAGAAAACAACATCCTTAGTAATTGTCTTAGTTAGGGTTTCAATTCTGTGATGAAACATCATGACCAAAAGCAACTAGGAGAGAGAAGGGTTTATTTCATCCACAGGTCCATATAACAGTTCATTATCAAAACAGTAAGAGCAGGAACTTAGAGGCAGCAGCTGATGAAGGGGCCATGGAAGGGGCCTTCCTTCTGGCCTGCTCATTATGGCTTGCTTAGAATTCTTGTGTATAGAACCCAGGACCACCAGCCCAGAGTTGGCACCACCTACATGGACTGGGCCCTCCCACCATCAATCACTACTTAAGAGAATGCCTTACAACTGGATGTTATGGAGGCATTTTCTCAATCAGCGTTCCTTCCTTGATTGAGATTGACTTGTGTCAAGTTGACAGAAAACTAGCCAGCATATAGTACTGATGGAAAAGTAGAACAACACAACATCTGTGCAACTCTTAAAGAAATTTTCTTCCTCTCTCAATGCAAATGGAAGGGTCACATTTACCTTTGTAGTATCCAAGTCATGTAGTGAGTATGCCACATGACAGTGAATGGTGAATGGATTCAAGGAGAACTGTATTGAGGTTACAGTAGGTTACAAAAGCAAAGAAAGGCCCAGGCTATTAGATACCACCCTCTGGTTTAGTTAATGTGATCCTCTTCCAGAGGACCTTGGTTCAGTTCACAGCAGCATAGTCAGGCCACTCACAATCAACAATAAAGCAACTCCAGAAGTCTCAGCACCTTCTTCTGAACTCTGACAGTTCTCTACTCGTGTGCAGAAGCTCCCACCCAGACATAAATGTGTGTGTGTGTGTGTGTGTGTGTGTGTGTGTGTGTATTATGCATACATAATTACACTTAATAATTTAAAAATAATTAAAGGAAAGGAAGACATGGAAAAGATCTAGAATTCACTGGCAGACTATATGCCCTACTCCCACATTTCTTATGCTTTAGCAGTTGGGTTGGTCTTATGATTAGTTTTGGCCAGCAAACTGTGAACAGAGTGATCCAAGTATTTCTTTCCCTAAGGCATTTAAGAGCTTATGGCTTTCTCCCTCATAATCTGCTGCAGTGATTTGAGGAGGACTTGAATGGAGGGGAAAGAGCGGCATGACAGAGGCATCTAGGATGACCCGATCAAACAGAGAAAAAACCTAAATACCAATATGTGTATGTGTGTATGTATGTATGTATGTATGTAATTACAATTAATGAATTAACAAATCATGAATTTGAAGTAGCAAGGAGCAGGATATGAGAGGTTGGAGAAAGAAAAGTAGAAATGTAGTTTTGTTATAAGCTCAAAAAAAAAATCTTGAAAAATGAAAAGGGCAACTAATCGACTTCCATCACACAGTTCCAGATCTGATGCTAAATTCATCTGTTTTTGTAATATAACCAAGTTAATCTTGCCTCAAGGAGATAGGCTTTTTCCATTGTCAGAAAAGTCATCCGTCTCGTACAGTAAACACAAACATTCTGAAAGAACATCACCATTATCAGAAATAGTAGCAGAAACAAAGTAAAACAAAACAGACTTGTAAACAAAGAATGTGCTATAGATAAAGTCTGATCGTGTTATCAGCTGCCTTAAACAGGTCTGAAGTGGAAATTTCTGGTTTCTTAAAAACCTCAGTTGTGTCTCATGACATTTTTCTGGAAGCTGTCTTCTGAGAGAGCATGTGATATTTTGCTGAAAACAGACACTTGAGAGCGCGTGATGTTTAGATAGCAAATAAATGGAGCCTCAAACAGTGAGAGGATGCTTTTGCTGTGTCATGCAACTCTTTGCTTCTTCATTGGTCTTTGCTAATCTTCACTTCATAGAGAAAAATGCTCCGAAGAAGTTCTTGTGGTACTCTGAATCTGACAGTTTCCACTGACTTGTGTCAATTCAGTGGGGCCCTGCTGTTTCTACTGGATGGCTCCACTGCTACTGATGCAGGTTTTGGTTTGCTATTAAACTGAACCGCTGGTATTCTTACAATGAAGAGTAGAGCGTCCTTAAGGAACTACTTCTAAACAGGTCCACAACACCATTTTCATACTACCCTTTTGTTTCTCCCTACCTCTGGTGGGTGGGTTACAAGGGAGGTTGAAGAATTTAATAACTCTAAATAAAGTAGGTTTTGAAAAATGTAAACCTACACAGGTCATCAATGATGTGAAGAAAACAATGAAACAATACTGTCTAATAACTAGAATATACATACTTCAGGGCTGTAGGATATTTGGTAGTCCTCATTTAATTATAGACTTCCAGATCTTAGGTGTAAAGTGATGTTAAAGATCACTGCACATGACTTCTTCATCTCACTTGTAAAAATACCTAATATTCAAAGCAGGTTTCCTAACTGGCTCAGTAACTCTAGGACAGAGCTGGATTAAGTGCTGTTCTGTTATTCCTGTGTCTAGAATCCTCACAATTCTACACTCAGGATGCTTTTTACATTGTTATAACCCAAAATGAGGCAGTGATATCAGGGTATTCTGAAAGAGCTAGTGTGTGTTCCAAAGGGTTTTGTTACTCTCTGCAGAAAGCTGGACTAAGTAAGAGCCAGGAGAGTATTATATTTGAGATTGCTCAGTTTGAAAATTCTAGAGTGTGGAAGTTATCCAGAGAGAATCTCAGCAAAAAGCTTAGAGGAGGAGGAAAAGAGACTTCTATCAATCCAATATAAAAATTTTGCATAAGTCTTTAAAGTATTGATGCCAGTGAGGTCAAAGTCGTTTGAGAAGGATAATAGGTCATGTCTCAATTCCTTCCATTTCCAGTTTTGAAATTCTACTATTAGATAAACCAGAGTGAATCCGTCTAAACTGAACCCTGCTTGTTCAAGCAGGGAGTTTGTCATTGCATGACTAGTTAACTGTTTGCAGTAGGTTTCCAAGTTCTGTGCAGTGCCTTGCCTTTCTTGACCTTCTTAAGAATGTCCCTGGGCATTTCCTTGCCTAAAGAACAAATTCAGGATAGCATCGTGTACATATTCTACATTTTCCAAATAATTTTCAGGTTTTAGAAAGTTCTTAATTTAGTTGTTTGGAGAGCAAACATTCTGTTCTGTGTGAAAATGCAACAAACCAAAAATTAAATTAAATACCAAACAGCCTGAGCTGATGAGTGGTCTGTTCATGAAGCGCAGCATCATGTAGGGTTCTAGGGGAGGGGCAAACACTCTACGTCTATTTGTGTTTCCATACGTTTATCTGTCTTTTCATTTGATGTATTTTGAATGTTATCAATGGTTTTAAAAGGAAAAGAGAAATCATCTTCTCTAATTCTTTCATTAATTATCCCAAGAATTTTCAAATTATTGCACAGTAATTACATTCTGAGATTCCAAAGGACACTTTTCTGTTTCTGAGTCAAATACACATGTGCATTTTTATCTTCCATAATACTTTTAAATATCTGTCAGTCTAGTCATTATATCTCAATGTTTCCATTTGCAATGCTTTGGTTTATTACATGCTTTGATTACATAGTTCTTGGATATTAAGTGTTTTCATATGGCTTAGTGACCATTGCGAATATTTTTCCTCCCCCTCATGATTTGCCTTTCCCTAAAGTATTTTCTGTGTTTTTGTTTATTCTTTTCTGTTTATTGATGTATAGGGTTTATTTATGTGGCTGGTTTTGATACCATTAACCTCTGTGTTTCAAGCTCATGGCAAACACTTTGCTGCAACTCAGAGCTGTACGTTTGCATTTTATTTCTGTTTTTCACTTTAACAACCCAAAGGTTTTTATTTCTCATGTGACCTAATGTTTTAGTTTGTTGTCTCTCTCAGTTTTGGCTCATGCTTAGAAAGGCTTACACCATTTTGAAATACACAAATATTCTCCTAAATTATCTTATGGTGTTTTCCCAAGTCTCACAAATACCAATAATATGCTTGCCCACGTAGGTTATAAACCACACGGATGAAGAGGACAAACTCCAGAGCCAGGATTCTAGTTCCACTTGCTGTTCACAGCATGATCTTGAACATCTTGGAAAGGGTGAAATAATAATTCATATATCAAAGCTTGTTAGAATTAATAAATTTGTTTGCCATATTTAGAACAATCTTCCTGGAAATAGTAACTACGTAAAGATGCTGAACATCATTTATCTTGGAGAAATATCTGGAACATATTGCTTGGCACATAGTTCAGAGTTCTGTAAATAAAAAGTTAATCAGTTCACACAGAATATCTTTTCGCATTCTTCCTTTTCATTAGGTATTTATAAGTGAGTCTGTCAGGCCACAGGGTGCATCATAGTTTCAGCAAGGCTTAGCATAAATAGCTGTTAGGAATCTCTGTGGCTCTTGAGACTCTTGGATGTAACATGTGAAACAGATTTGCAGAAAGATTTAAGCCAACCTAGGGGATGGTCAAACATGGAATTTACTCACATACGACAACATGGCCACAATTCCTTTAAAGGCAATTATCACTTGTTAGCCCAAAGGCATAAATATGAGCCGTACATCATTTTCTCTCCTGTTTTACTGATGTACTTTCATCTTGCAGCTTTTGCCCAGTAGTTTAATGATGATTTGTGTGGTTATTGGAAAACACTTCCCATTCTTTTACAACAAATAATTCATAAACCAAATGGTTGAATATGAGAACTTTGTTCTTTGTCCTGAAGGATTTTAACAATTTTACAAGAAAGAAAAGAATGAAATTGAAAAGACATAAAAATCCAAAAGCCCAAAGCTCAGTCTGTAACGATAGAGCTGCTAAAGTTACTCAGAGAACTGCAGCCAGGAGCCAGGGTGGTGTAGCCAGATGCATCTGACACCACTCATGTCTGGACTACAGAGACGCAGCTGAGGACATCTACTCCACCTGACATTCAGTTCTCTTGAACTGACAAAGTCTCTCCTCCGCAAGCTGGAAGTATTAAATCCAGGTAATCAGATTTAATACATCCTCCTGAGACTCTAAAGGGGATTTTGCCACACACACACACACACACACACACACACACACACACACACACACACACACTAGCTTAGTGGTCACTGAGAGTACCAGGCATGCATGTAGGACATACACATACATGCAAAAAATTATACATATAAAATAAAACAAAAGTGTAAGATGATTGTAGGAGCCAGAAGATATAGACATGTAGCCTCAAGGAGAATTTAAAGCACAAAGTCACAGTATCAGCATGATTACAAATGGCCAGGAACTCACTGTGCTATACCCTCCGCCGTTCCTCTGTACAGTTCTTCAGTTCATAAATAGATATTCCCAATATGTACATGCATCTCTCTTTAACATGTGGAAAGTGTGCTGATTGAATAAGATTGAGTCCTATAGGCTCACATACCTGAATACTTGGTGCTTAGTTTGTGGATCTGTTTGTGAAGGATTGGGAGGTGTCTTATTGGAAGGGGTGCATCACTTGGGGTGTGCTAAAGGTTCCAAAAGCCCATGTTATTCCCTATTAGCGTTCTCTGTCTCCAACTTGTAGATCAGAGGTAAGATCTCAGTTATTGCTCTTGTGCATCAAAACTGCTTCCCTGTTCTCCACAATGACAGTCATGAACTCACCTTCTAAAACTGTATGCAAACCACTTTCATCTATGTGTTCCTTCATCATGCTGTTTCTTCATAACCATAGAAAAGTAACAAAGACAGAGAGAGTGGATTTTAGAAATTTTAAATATTTTGAGCAAGACCCAAGAGCTAATTTGTAACTGAGGTAGAATCTGAGCTCACATAAATCTGATTTGCAAAGTTCCAGATTCTTTCCTTATCGTTCTCTTCACAGCACCCTAACAGGGAAGTATTTGAAGACAGGTAATGCACAGTAACTGAGCAGTGCCTGGGCCAGTTTCTCAAATCCACGGTTACCCATCCCATTCCATTTCTGTTCCTATCTTTTCCCTTCCCTTGCTTCTTTCTCCCTTTCAGAAGTGATACTTCACTAAGATACCACATCTGTCCCTTGACTTTCTTTGTAGACATTGCTGCAAGTGACCAACAAAGTAGGAGAAGAAATCATGACCCAAGAAATATAAGAAAACAGCTTTAGGTTCAGAAATTCTGCTTTAAAATATGGCTAGCTACATTGGAAGATGGCCTTCCCATCTCCCCTTTCCGACTCCTTCCTCCCAGGAATTCAGACACAATGGATGTCGTTACACTGGCTAGTTTTTAACCGTGAGACAACTCTTCGAAGGAAAACCAAGTATTAATCAAAGAGCAACAAAAAGACCAGAGGAGTCTGGGCCATTGATGTCACGAAAGAACTGCTCCAGTTGTTCCCAGGAAGAATTCTTCTTGGTTCTAACAACATGAGGAAAAATACTCAGCCAGTCCCTCATCTTCCTTCAGCCACTATTTTTCTTTACTACTTTAAAAGGAGCCAAACAAAGCACCAGAGTGGCATTGACTTCTCATAGCCTCAGTGATGAAAGGAAAGCTTTAGGAGGAGAGACGAGAGATAAGCTCTGTGGCAGGACACAGGAAGGACATGGAATGGAGATTAAACTGCCTGGCTTCAGTGTTCAGGGTAACATAAGAAGTGAGGCAGTGTTGACTGAGATTGAGTGTAGGAGGACTTTAAGAAGGGAGAGACTTTTAATCACTTTAATGATGTGCTAAAATGAAATACTGTACCAAGTGCTGATCTTTGTACTTTGCCTACTCTATGCTATAACTTGTCTCTGGGGATAAAAAATTGGGTGGCATTTCTCCCATTCTGAACATAAAGAGCATTTGGTTTTTGTAGCTGTGGAGACTAATTCCATTCTGGAAGCTCACTGCAAACTGCTCCAGTATCTTAGCGGTAATGAAAATTACCTGATGGCTGGTTCAACATCAAGAATGTAATTTTTTTCCTTTTCTGCACTTCAACGGAGCTATGAAAAGCTTACTTGAGCTCAGAGTCTCCAGAGTAGATTTAAAGGTAGGCAGACAACAAGGGAGACATGGGGTAAACACTCACGCCTGCCTGAAAGCTTCCTCTCTCCTCTCCTGAGCTGAAAGGCGAGAGATAAGGCTTGTGGGGAAGACTCAATGGTTTGCAGTTTTGCCTTTGTGAGCTATTCAATTAATTTCCTCAAGTCAGTTTCTCAGTGTACCTTCTATAATCAATATTCTCAGATTTTTATCATTAACTTGGTGGCGGTCCCTAAACTGCTGCATCTTGGTCTGTGTCAAGTATGGGGGATTGTGGGATGAATCTGAGCTTTTGCTAGGATTATCTTTAGTTACAAGACAGCATAGAATTCATGTTCTCTTAGCGAGGTTTCATATTCATAGGCACAATATCCTTTAATCGAAAATGGTTTATTTTCTAACGTATTTCCTGATGGTGATAATTCAGCCTAAGAGTTTAACACATTTTATTTTGTGTTACATTGAAACAACATGCAGGGATCATTGCAAAATCTTTAACATTTTTATTAAGTAAAATGACACACATATCAAATTCACATTTTATGTATAAAATGAATAAACTTGAAGATTAATGGGTAAAGCTTGACTTTAATTTCTCAATATTGTTTTTTCTAGCCCTCTGTGAGATACCAGAGAGCAAGGACAGGGCCTCATGCACTTTGCTGTATATCAGGTGAGGAGAATTGCTATTACATAGGAAAACCTCTGTAAACTGTATTGGACAAATTACCAAATGTCTGACTAGATATGTCAGAGATGCCTAACACACAATTTCTGCAACCACATTGTTTACTATGCATGGTACATGTATATATACAACATGTGAATGCCATGTATAACTGTGGTACAGGCTCTGTGAGTGGAATCAACAATGAGAGACTATGGGTTATACCTAGAGCCCACATACATCTGTGTGATAATTTACATGTAACATCATACAATGATGTTTGCTCATCTAATAGAGTATAATGCCAAAATGCAAAGGGAAGATGTGGTAGCACGGAAACTAGAAACAAGTTATACTACAGAGTCAACTAGCCTGGGGTCCATGGGGGTTCATACAGACTGAACCACCAACCAAAGAGCATGCAGGGGCTAGACCTAGCCTCCCACATTTGTAGCAGATATGTAGCTTGGGCTTAATGCGGATCCCCTAACAATTGGAACAGAGGCTGTCTCTGACTCTACTGTCTGCTACTGGATCTCCTTCCCCTAACTGGACTGCCTGGTTGGGCCTCAGTGGGAAATGATGAGCTTAGGCCTATGGTCCCTGGATGTCCCAGGGTGGGGTGGTACCCAAGGAGAGCTTCCTCTTCTCTAAGGGAAGTGGGTAATGGGAGAAGCATTTGTAAGGGAAGGACTGCGAGGAGAGTAGGGATGGGAGGGTCAATTAGGATGAAAAGTGAAGAAAGACAGAAAGACAGACAGAAAGAAAGAAAGTCAGAAAGAAAGAAAGAAAGAAAGAAAGAAAGAAAGAAAGAAAGAAAGAAAGAAAGAAAGAAAGAAACAAAGAAACAAAGA
This sequence comes from Uromys caudimaculatus, assembly GCA_028551405.1. Taxonomy (NCBI): domain Eukaryota; kingdom Metazoa; phylum Chordata; class Mammalia; order Rodentia; family Muridae; genus Uromys; species Uromys caudimaculatus. Next base: position 45,989,485 of record CM052718.1, on the reverse strand, counting down.
AACAAAGAAACAAAGAAACAAAGAAACAAAGAAACAAAGAAAGAAACTTCTCAAGCAAATAAATGAACAGGTACAATTCCTATGGTAGAGACATGGAGCATTAAGCAGAATGAGAATCTGTTCTTGAGAGAAATCTAAACTAGAAATATAAATCAGGACATCATTGGCACACTTAAGTATCCCTAATCTGAAGCAATAAGAGTTAACCTAGCTGGGGGAAAGATGACTCAGTCAGTAAAGTACTCACTCTGCAAGCATGAGGACAGGAGTTACAGAACCTATGCAAAGCTAGGTATAGTAGTGTATGGCTATAATCCCAGCACTGTTACAGCAAGATGGGAGCAGAAACCAGAGAATCCCTGGGTGTTTTCGAGCCATGTAGCCTGATGTATGCAGTCATGACCAAGCAAGGACCAACACCCAAAGCTATCCTCTGATGACTACACATATGCTCTGACATGTGTGAGCATGGGCAATTACACACACACACACACACACACACACACACACACATGGGAGGGGGAGACAGACTTTTTAAAGAGTTAACCTAGGAAAAGCATATAGACACTAAAGAAAATGCAGTAATGCAATTATTCATTTATAACCTAAATAATATCTCAGACATAGAGACTCCTACAAAAACTCTGCATGCTCCTTTTCCCTCCCTGGGTGGTTGTATGTGTTGCAGTTTTTTCATTAAGTTTCTGACGACATGCCTCCACATCCTATAGCCTGCTTTGCAGTCTAATAATAAACAGAGAGCATCTCCAGCATGTACTCCCAAATCACTAACTCCAAACACCAAATAAATACTGTTTATTAAGGGAAATAAATGCCTTGAATTCTCCATACATCCAGCTCAATCATAGCAGTAGGGAGAGGCAAAAAGAGAACAGGCATTTTCTTTTTATGATTACATTTATTAAAATCCCCAGCGAAGTTGTCAAAAATTCCCCTAAGGTGGGTTCCATTACAGAAGTGTGTGAAGAGAAGTGTGCAAGAGCCTCTTCTGCTTGTACTCAGTCTAGGATCAAAACTTAATGTGACGTTCAGTCACTTTCCAGAGTTCCCAGATGAGATGAGATTCCACAGACCATAATGTCTAGTCGTTCTCGACCTTTCTAATGCTGTGGCCCTTTTATACAGTTCCTCATGTTGTGATGACCCCACCATGAAATCAGTTTTGTTACCACTTCATAGCTGTAATTTTTCTACTGTTACGAATCATAATACAAATATCTGATACTTCAAATAGTATTAGGTGACCCCTGTCAAAGGATTGTTTGACTCTACCCCCCAAAGGGGCCACAACCCACAGGTTGAGAACCACTAGTCTAGAAGCTTCTTGCATTTTCTTGCCCTTTCTCCACACAATAGGTGTGACATTATAATTTGTCTCCAAACTCCAAAAAACGTTGTTTATGTAGAGGGCACACTGTAGTAGTACCATGTCACAGCCTATTTCCGGAGAATTCTTGTGATTTGTTCTTCTTTAGTTCCTCAGTGTTACTCAAAAACTCTATCTCTATTAGTGAGCTTCTCCTGAATTTACCACATTTTAATTGTAGAAACACAAAAACTTTTCATGCTTACTGACCAAATATATTTTTGCCCAAATATTAAGTCTTCTATGATCTTTTTTTCTGTAAGAATTTTATTATTATTATTATTATTATTATTATTTATTTATTTATTTTTTACACTCCAGATTTTATACCCTGTCCACCCTCCAACTGTTTCACATTCCATACCTCCTCCTCACCTCCTTGTCTCCATGAAAATGTCCCCACCCCTACCCCATCTGACCTCTAAACTCCCTGGGGTCTCTAGTCTCTTGAGGGTTCAGCACATCATCTCTGATTGAACACAAACCCAGCAGTCCTCTGCTGTGTATGTGTTGGGGGCCTCATATCAGCTGGTGTATGCTGCCTGGTTGGTGTTCCAGTGTTTGAGAGATCTCGGAGATCTTTAGCCATTGTTTAAAAAATAACGACTGAAACATGTCATCGTCCTTCTGCTAAGTGGGAGATTTTCTACTTATATATTATTTTGGAAACTGAATAACCTCCTTATGAGTTCAGATTAAAACCCAGCCTCAAGAACAATCAAGCAAAAAGTCAAGATAATGAATACAAGGAAAATTGAAGAAACTGTCCCAATAAAGTCTAAGGAGATGTGGCAATTGAGTGTATGAGGGTGTGCTTGATGATAACTTGGAACAGAAAAGATCACCAAGTTAGGTTGAAAAAAATCTATAGAGACTATCAACTTTAATCTGTAGTAACATGTCACAATTATCCATTAAATTTGGAAGACAGTAATAGAAACTAGGTATGAAATATAGAGGAAACATTTTATGATGTTATTTTACTTTTTCTGTAAAACTAATTTTAAGATAGTGTCTATTAAAATACTCTTTAATACTCCTTGGAAATCTTAAAAATTGAGATTAGCATCTTGTTCTAAGACCAGCAGGAGTGAAACTAACTCCCTCCCTGTTTCTGTGTCTATCTCAGAGCATGTAACCTGGTAACCTGGTAACCTGCAAACACGTTGCTACAGGTAGTCAGTCATATATCCCAGCACCTGGAATTCTTCCCCATGGAAATAGAGCATCATCAGTACCTTAAACCTTCAGTCAATGACTTTTTCCCACCTTGGATATTCCCACCCCTTCCCCAAAACTATATAACCCTTGGTTTACCCCAAATAAAATATATGTGACTAAGTCCATCCAAAATAAAGGTGTATACACAATGTCTTAGCGAGCTGTTTCATTGAAATTGTCAGAGCAGCACCTCCTCACTCCCTGTTCCTGTTCTTCACTCTGCTTCATCCTTGCAACCTGGTGTGCAGCAGTGTCTGACACTCCAGAGGGAAGAGTAGACTCAGACCCCGTCGGTCCCGGGCTTCACCCAGTCCTTTCTGAGCCCAGGCAATGGTAGAGTCTGGATACCCAGAGAGGAGAGGTGAAACCTGAAACTCCACCATACAATTTATCCATTTAGTGTACATAATACAATTTTAGTACATGGGTACAGCTATACAGCCATGTGATCAAATTATGGAACGTCCTCATTTCTCCTTTGTGATTATTATTGATACCAATCTTTACTTCTTACTTATTTCAATAATAAACATATGTTAAATATGTTTAGGGAGATGTTATAAACCATGATGATGCCATAATGAATATGAAACGTTCTTGCTCTCCAAGAGGTTTCAGAGGCAGGCATACATGTTCATACCTGTAATCTCACCACTGCAGAGGCTAGCACAGGGTTAGTTTAAATTTGAGACCACTTGAGGCTGCATAGTGAGGATCAGAACATCCTGGGCCACATGTAAAGTCTCTACCCAGCGAACAAACAAGAAAAGCAACCAAACAACATCTCCTGAGAGAAGATGATGAACACGTAACGATAAGGCCTATAGTATGAAAAAGTGAAAGGTACTGTGCAGGGCACGGGTGAGGTACCCAACTCACGGGTCTAATAAAGTGAGACCTCTGCTGAGAGATGATTGTCTGACATTGGAGGGAATGGGAGCACTGGATAAGGCATTCAAAGAATAGAATTATAGGGACCAAGTTTCAGTGCTCTCTGCTACAATCTGAAGTGATACAGGAAAAAATTAGCAGAGGAAAAACCTGGATCTAGGAGTTCTTTGTATGTCAAATTTAAAATTATTTTTATGTGGATGTCCATAGCACCTTTATTTATAATGTTAAAACCACAAAAATTTCTAAAATACTTCTCTTTGGGTGCCTAAATGAATGACAGCCCATGCAACAGATGGATACCCAAGCTACATGAAAGATGAACTATTGGTACCTACAACAACATAGAGAGAATAAAGCCCTCAAGGAAAGATTCAGCATCTACAATTGCAACTATGTAAATGTATTGAAAACACAAATTAGTCAACAGGGAGAGAAAGCAGACAAATGTTTGCCTTTGGATACTATAGCTGCTGCTGAGGAATTGGAGAGGCAGGAGGAAAGTTCACTGCATGACAGAAATGTTCATGACCTTGACTGTGGCTATGGCTCTATATGAGACAACAAAGATGTTAAAATTTATCCAATTGTATTCTTTAAATGTGTATAGTTCATTGTATATCAGTTATGTTCCCATAAAGACTTTAAAATTGTAACCCTACTCTAGTGATAAATTGTATCATTTCTCTAGGTACCTAGGACCTGTCATTTAGTGAATGCTGAAATGTTCACCAATAATGGACCACAGATTGAAGTGCAAGGGAAGCTCTTTGTAGGGCAGACTCATCTCTCTAGTGCCATATCTCTGCCTTTCTCACATTGACTGTGTCAGACCACTGTGCATCTCTTCCCCAGAGATGACCTTGACAGTCAGTGTCTTTTACATTTTTTACAGGTTACAGGTACTTTTTCAGTCCAGTTAGAGATGGGTCCTGGTTGCAGTGACAGTAATAAGATATTACTAATCGTGTAACCCTACCTGCTACAGTCACGCAGGCCCAGGGGGGAAAAAAAAACTAGGTCTGAGCTGCAAAACGGCTTGGGCAGTATACCTAGGAGTGGGGAGTTGAAGAAGTACAAACTGGTAGTTTGTGTTTTAAGAGAAAGATAAATGATTAAATCCGACTTCTGGCATTTCCTAGCTTGTCTCCAATGTAATCATTACCTAATTCAGAATCTATGCTGTCCTATTCTGTATTCCCTTAGCCTTTTGTGTTCACAATGTTTACCTTCTTGTAGACTGCAGCATCTTAAAGACAACAGTAGTTTAAACTAAGACAGAGGTGGACAAAAGTCAGGTTTAAAAGTCAGACAAAGATAAAGTCAGGTTTTTAAAAAGACAATATGTAGTTTAAATTTGTCTACAGTCATAATAATGCTTAAAATCATGAAAATCCTGCATTTTCTACCTTTATATAACAAAATAATCTTATTGTCTTATTACACAATAATGCTTGCTTTTCCCAACATGTAGTTAAATATTACTGAGATATCTAACATCAGAAAATCATAAGTCCCTTTCTCATCCTTTCACCCCTCAAAGAATAAGGATAAATTGTTATTCATGTTCAGTTGTCTCAACCCTTTCCAAGATCACATTCAGAAGAAAGTGGAAACAGTCACAAAAAATGAAGGGATCAGATGTGTGGCGAGTGAGAAAGAGAACCAGGCTTCTTATGATGAATAATTGAAGTAAATGTCACATTGACATCATTTCAAGTAACAGATAATACCTTTTGTGAGTTAATGGCAGAGAAATTTTATTAGCTGTTATCAGCTCAATAAAAGTTTTTCACTTTCTAAACTTTATCACTTTCTAACCCTGCAGTCTAAATTCTCAATACTTTTGCATAGAACTGACAAATTTATTGGTGAATGGTTACATTTAGAAGTTGGCTCCTTTCTTGTGAGTGACAATTACACATCCATTTATTTTATTGATTTGTTCATCTCAATGTTCTCCAAAATCATTAGAATCATAAAAATTTAAAGCATAGAAGGAATCATGCATATTGTTCAGTCCAAATTTAATTTTACCGATATGGAAAGCAGGTCCTAAAGGGGTAATGATTGAACCACATTCACACAGCAACTTACGTCAATATTTAATGCAGAAATAGATCCTCTATTCTCAAAAAGCTGCCTCTCTTCCAGAATGGTTTACCAAACACAGAACATAGGTTAATATTTTCTTTCTATATGACCATATTTAATGAGGAAGTTGATTTAGATATTGTTAGACATGTACCTACTCTTCTTTGCATGGCAATTTTAATTGCTATTTCTTCATAATAAATTTTCCCACCACCAAAGCACAAAAGCTATAAGTCATTTTCTTGCTTGTGATATTACAGGTTGTATAGTTACTTGTCAAACTACTGCAACAAAATACATCACAAAAGCAACTTGAGGGATGGAGTTTATTTTCATTCACAGTTACTCAGTATGTAGTGGCAAGGCAGAGCAGCAGGAACTTGAGGGATCTGGTCATGTAGTACTCCAGAGAGAGAGATGCATGCTGGTACTCAGCCTGCCTTCTCCTTTTTATTCAGAATAGAACTCTAGCTCACAGAATCATGCTGACCACAGGACAGTTGGGTGTTCTCAATTTACAATACCTGATCTAGATAATCCTTCACACTTTCTCCCCCACAGGCTGACCTTTTTCAGATAATTACTCACTCCCATGTCTACAAGCTTGTCTTCTAGTTGATTTCAGATCCTATACAGTTGATAGTAATTATTGACCATCACAGTTTCAATCCTTGTCAATTTGAACATACTATCTTTAAGCAATGACCTTCCTTCCCACATCTTCAAAGGTTCAGGGCCATCTCATTACCCCAAAATACATTCCAATTTCAAAGGTCCTAACAGGTTTTTAACAATTCTAAGACTATTTCAGAGTTTACAGCCCAAGTCTTATCTATGACTTAAGGAAATCTCTTTGCTGCAAATTCCTGAAAAATAAAAGACAACATTATATGTTTTTAACATATAATGAATAAACACTCTTATTGCAAAGGGATTAATTAATTTCATAGCAAGGAAATCCAGCAGGGCAAATGTCAAATTCAACAGCTTCATGTCTAGTATCTGGGACTTGTGATCAACTTATCTGGACTCCAAAGAGCTCGTTGTGCCTATCCAGCTCTGCTGCCTTCAGCACACCTAACCTTTATTTTTACCTGTTTCATCCTGTGCTAGGATCTTTCCTCAGAGGGTTTTCCACGATTCTGATATATCTAATATTCTGGGGTTTCCACTGCAAATTTGGCATTACCCACCCAGCTTTATGCAGTGGCCTTCCAACACCTTCAAGGATACAAACCCTGCCACATGGCTTCTTGCCTCAACAGTTCTATAAAACTGTGATACAGTACTCTGTGGTTCCTTCAAGCCTTCATCTTTTATGCCTATAAAACTACTGTCATGTGTATATTGCAATAAAGCTCTTCTGCTGGCTTTGGATGGAGTCTGTTTCTTTGGATCATAGCCACATCTTTTTCTATGTGCTGACCCTGGGGAAATATTTCTCTAGGTAGTTAGTTGTTTTTGAGAATCAGGGAACCCCTTCAGTGGCATTGAGTTTAGATCTTTCCTTTCAAATGCATTTGTATTTTTAGAAGATGGAGCCTTTGATGGTGTGGATCCTATGATCAAGATACCTTTCTTTCTGCCTCACTGAAGGGAACCAGGTTTCTCTTAAATCACCTGGTCTCTCTATTAATTGTTGATATTTTGTATCATCTGTACTCTCCTTGTCCCAATTTTTAAACCTGTTCACATAACTTTCCCCAGTAAATTCCACACTTTTTTTTTTTAACCTAATCTATCCTTTTCACTGTGGACCCGGATGAGAGTAGTGAAAAGCAACCATAATATAACATGAATGCCGTGCGGTTTGGAAATGTTCTCTGCCAAACAAATTAATCTACTATCTCTGTATCCAGCTTCATACAAGTCCTCAGGACATGGCAGAATATAGCCATATTTGTTACCAAAATATACCATAAAGAATGCCTAACTCAGTTACAAATGGAGTCACTGTTTCCCTCTGACACTTCATGTGCCAGACCCCTACTGCCCTTGTTTTTCTCAGTATTCTTGTTTCTCAAACACCCACAAAAGGGATCTCAGCATGCCAGAGCTTTCCTAGCTCAAAGCTTCAAACTCTTCTACGTTCATCCCACAAAGAAGTTACAAAGACGGAAGAGGAGTCAATGGTGAGGTCTACACATATGTACACATAGGAAAACACAATAATGACTAACTTTAGGTTTACCTTCTTTTCAAAGCAATGAGATTGACATTGAGGAGGACATTCTGAGCAGCAGATATGCCACAAGGAAAACAATAATCTTCAAAATTAGATGCTTGAACTGCAAATTGATTACTTAATATTTGAGGTAATGAAAGATCAAAAATTCTTTCATTATTTCCCCAGTGAGCCCTTTAGATTAAATATTATCAAAGATCATGGTGAACTAGGCTCCATCTTTTTAAACTTGGTTTATATGATATTGCATAGGGCCTGGTGTGGAGATTAGTGCTTAATAAATTTCAGATGATAGATGGCAGTTTAATTGGAATAGAGGAGTCTACACATGTCATGACTTTAAAAATAGCGTAGAGATCATGGCACAGGAACTTCTGTGGTCCCATTCATCCATAATGTGAGTATGGGAGTGACGTTTTACACAACAAATGGAATTATAAGTTAAAGATCTTGAGAAAGGGACATTATGCTGGGCCAGTATAATCATAAAACCCCTTGTAAATAGGAAAGCAGAAGAGTGCAACTCAGAGGTGATGTAATGATGGAAAAGAGCTGTCAGAGTCCGGGGAAGAAGAGTCCACCAGGCAAGTACCAGCCTGCTCTAGAATCTGGAAATGATACGGAAATACGTTATCCCCCAGCACATTCAGATGGACAGAGGAAGCAAAGCTGAATAGTATTTTCTTTCCAAAAATCATTCATGTATTTTAATTGTCATATTTGATTATTTTTAAAGTTTGAATCAGTTCAAACATAGACCCCAAGTTTCTTGAATCATGTGCTGTTATATCACGGTTTAATTTTTTAAATTTTTTTTACAAGTTCAGTTATTGGCTAACAGATGTGGGTTTTATCAAAGTCACAAGGAAGCTACTTCCAAGCTGTGCCCCTGAGCAGTGTGGAAAGATCAGCCAGAAGTGTCAGGAAAGCACGACCAAACGAATTCTCCAAAACCGGGAACCTAATCTTTAGGTCTATAGTTTCAGAGCCAGGACTTTATCTCCTTCTTATGCACCCAAACATTTTATCTGCTGAGTTTCTTCCCAGTCTTAATGGACATAGAAGCTAAATTAAAAGGCTTTCTTGACTGGATGTTCCCAACACATGCAAATCATAAATGTTCCATATGATTGCTACAAAAATTATCTGAGTTTGATCACTGCATTTTATTCATATCAAAATAATCCACTGTGCTCCATAAACACATTACTATGCAATGATAGGAAGGGGCCTCCATGAAAATGGATTCTCAATGGTCCCAAAGCCATAATGACAACTCATCAGCTAGGTTTGTCCTTCAACAGTATTCAGCTGCCCGAAGATTTGAATGCCAGAGTCTCCAAGACTCAGCAGCAAGCATTCTCCACTTTAGAGGGCTTGTCTTGTCTCCATAGGTTTTAACAGTACTTTTCAATTCCTTTATGTTTCCTTTCTCTAAATCTGTCAATAATATCGATTAAGCGATAGTGTAGTGAACGGTTAAGGAATCCATGCTACGTGCCTCTACTCTCCTTTCCTAAGCAATTGCTCATTTGAGAAACAATCTTTCTTACTAACACTGCTCAGCAGGGTACTCCGTGCAGCCAATTGCAATCAATTTGAGTTGATACAGGAGATGAAGTCTAGCACACTTCCCACCTTTCAGCAGCAGCTTTTTCTAAGGACCTAGGAGACTCCCTGTCTCTTTTCAGCAGGTGCTCATTTCATGTGGACACAAACATAGCAGAATTATGTCTCTGTAATGATGACCAAGGCAATGTACTTATGTCCGGTGGCTCTGTTACCCTGTATCTCAGAAGCATGGTCACACATTTCTTTCTAGGAAAGCACAATCACAAAGAAGAGAAATATCGGAGAGTTAGTGCAAGGTTCATATTTATTAAAGCAATGCATTGCACTTTTGTTTCCTTGTCTGAGATCTGTTGTCCTTCATGGATCTGAAGAGTGATGAGAAGAAAGGTATCTGTATTGGTTAGTCCTGCTTGTAGCCTAGTACAGCTCAATAAATATTGAGTCAGGACATGCACTGTTAGCTGAAGTCTGGACCTGCAGAAGGCCACAGCTCTCATTGTGTTTACAGTATTTCAGTCTGTGGACCATGCATTCATTTCTCATCTTTTAGAACCTAGATGTTTATCTATCTTCTGTTATTCTTCCTTGTTTATTGTTTTTTTTAGTGTGGATTTGTGTGTTTTTAGAATGTCACCAGGAAAAAGTTCAGATGATTCAAACGTTTTCCTCTCTCTCTCTCTCTCTCTCTCTCTCTCTCTCTCTCTCTCTCTCTCTCTCTCTTTCTCTCTCTCTTTCCTCCCTTCCCTTATTTCAATTCTCCTGGCACTATCAATCACAGAAAACTTCCAAATTGTGTGTCAGAAGTACCTCTAAGAATTGTATACACATTTCACTTAAAACATATTTTTATAACGCTTTCTGTGGAGCCAACAATTTACTGCTTGCTGATTCGTCCTGAGCAACTTCTTCTCTAGTTCTACTGACATGTCTATTGAAAGGCTTTGAAATACAGTATGTGCAGCCAAATCCAAAATGTGTAATAGAAACAATAGCAAAGAAGGAATTTATTAAGGAGAAGAAAGTTGATCTCTTAGCTCTGTGAGGATCTGGAAACTGGTGCTTTCCTTCACCCTGATCCTGTGATCAACCAGATATCGCTTTAGGTAAAGCCTACCATGCATGAAGCCACTCAGGTGGGCAAGCTGATGAATGATGCAAACTTACAATTTTGTGCTATTTGGACATCATACATGGAGATACAACATTAACTTCCTGCCTACTACTCTACTCGCTGGCTACTCATTCTTTGTACTTGCCCCAGACAAAGGTCAGGAGGTCATTTGTGAGTCAGCAGTTTTCTCATTCTATGTGTGCCAAAAAAAAAAAAAAATCTCCAAATAGCATCTGCTCCTCCTTATAGGTTACTGACTGTGTCCCCTTGTATGACTGAACTTGTGCGTTTTGTAATTGTACAAACTTGTAATTTTGCAATACTATCCTCTCTTACTGCCATCAGAATGATCTGTCTATAAGGCTGGATAGGATCAGAGCTCTGCCTTTTACTTGATCTTTCACAGGTCTACACTGACAAAGGAAACTCAGGCAGAAGCCTTTTTGTCGCTGCATGGGAGAGACTGTCTCCGTCTGGTCCTGGCTTGCTGATCCACTGCCTACATGCCTGGCCTCACATTAGCCAGACAACTTCTTCCTTCACTGCATCCTCTTCTACCTCTGTTACAGATTCTTTTAATCACTAGGTTAGGCACTAGGTTGGGTTTTCCTATGCTGACTCCTTGCCTTTCCCATTCCTAGATGTCCCTACTCTCTCTACATATATTCTTTATCTCCTACAACAGAGATGCTAACACACCCTGCATCCACCCTTCCTTTATCAGCTATCACTCATCGATTGTGCCTTTTAAAGACTCTGGTACCTAAACAGAAGACTTCCTGAGGGGCCTGAATATGTCTCACCCATGGTTGTATTCCTGGCACCTAGTTCACAGCAGGAACTACCTACACATTTAATGAAAGAGAAAATGAATGCGCAGAGAAAATCGTGGTAGAAAACCAGGTGTGTTTATTATTATTGACCCACCACACTAATCGTAGGAGAAACTAACATTCCCAGTCAGGGGCATATTTAGGACTCTTTTCTGACAGTTTCCAGGATTACTGGACTGGGTAAGTTAAAAGATATTCAGACCACCTTGAACTAAAGAGGCTCTGTCATCTTGCAGATCCACTTACAGGGTCCAGCAGGACACTCTTTGAAGCCACCCACCCTGATAGAGGTGGCCATGGGAGAACTGCATCCAGGATGGCAATTAGAGCTAGAGGAGAAGAGGAGGAGACAGGGGTCAGTGAACCAATCAATAATCAGTAACTCCTCCCCCACATCTGCCAGGAGTCGGGAGGGAGGCTGAAGCGATCTGCTTGAGGATGGCTCTCATCTTAGGCGGTGCGCTCCTGCCATCTAGTGGCTCTATCACACTTTGCAAGAACGCCTTCTATAAATGGCTTGAAAGGCGGAAAATCCCAGAATTAGATTTAATGCAGTGCTCAACCCTGGAGAAAACTCACCAGGAAGACCACGGGGTTTGGGGTCTCTTTGTCAGTGACATTGAAGAAAATCTTCATGGGTGCTGACTAGAAAATGAATCTTTCATCATGGTATCAGTCAAAGTTAATATCAGATATGAACACTAGCATTTATTTCATGAGGAAATAGGGTGTGGTTTTTAGCTTAGGGTTAAATCTCTCTCCTCTGTCTCTGTCTCTCTGTCTCTCTGTCTCTGTCTCTCTCCCTCTCTCCCCCCCTCCTCTCTTGCCTCTTTCCCCAAATGGTTCAAAATATGTTACAAACACTGCCAAGAGATTTTCTCTTTCCCCAGCAGCAAACTGGATAATTGCAAAACAGAATGGAAGAGCTGAGAATGGTGTAGCTGAGACATGCCAAGATAGTCAGAGATGACAGGGTGGAGACTTATCAAGGGAAACATTTCAAGGACCAAGGCTGACAGGAGATGAAACTGCCTCAGGCTTCCCAATCCCTCAGGGAAACTAGCAATCTTATTGCTTTCTTCTTCTTCTTTTCTTCTTCTTCTTCTTCTTCTTCTTCTTCTTCTTCTTCTTCTTCTTCTTCTTCTTCTTCTTCTTCTTCTTCTTCTGCTTCTGCTTCTGCTTCTGCTTCTGCTTCTGCTTCTTCTTTTTTTCCATGGTGCCCCAAAGGTAATTCATTAAAATATTAATAGCTTCTGTTTGCTCTGGGGTAGTGAACAAGGACAGATCCAGCTGTACAGGAAACTAATGATATGGGGAAGATACAGATCTTGAGTATTGCACACTCTGTGCCTGAGAAAATCCATCCTGAAGCAATTTGGAGATAGCCAGGAAGCAGCTAGCTTAACCTTCAGCAATATTTGCAGATAAATGGCCTCCGGCACAAAGTATATCACACGTATATGCATTAAGCATCAATACATGTTCCGTTGTCATGATATAAGGTTAATATAGTATGTTTCATACATGTTTATTGCTAATGTGTACAAACATATTAAACTTACAGTAACCCTCAGCAAAAAAGAGTTTTCAGGTTATATATTTACAATGCCTTCTTTTGAAACCATCTGATTCTGCCCATAGTGTAGCTTGCCATGACTGTAATGTGACCCTCGGATGAAACTTGCTTAGCACAAGTGTTTATGAGCATCATTTAATCATCTGCTAAGATTCTGGTCTTTTTTTCTACATTCTATGTTGAAGCAGATTTGCTGTGTTTTGATAAATGTGTAAGTGTTAAGTTTGGCTGTGGTTATTGTTTAAATCAATTGCTAAGTCTCTCTCTCTCTCTCTCTCTCTCTCTCTCTCTCTCACACACACACACACACACACACACACACACACACACACACACTCTTTCCAAAGAAACTCTTCTTATGTTTGAAATATTTGTCTCATTGGATCAACACAAACTCATGACATTGAAAATTACCTTAAAGTTAACAATTGCCTGAGGAATAAGATTTATATTAAGCATGTTAAATAAAATCTCATATCTGATGCTTACACAATTTGTGGTGGTTTGAATATGCTTGGCCCATGGAACATGGCACTATTAGGAGGTGTGGCCTTTTTGAAGTAGGTGAGGCCTTGTTGAAGAAGGTGTGTCACTGAATAGGCAGGCTTTTGAGGTTTCCTCCTATGCACAGGCTCTGCCCACTGTGGAAGAGAGCCTCTTCCTGGAAGACAATCTCCTTCTGCTGCCTTCGGACCAAGATGTAGAACTCTTGGTTCCTCCAGCACCAAGTCTGCCTGCACTGCTTGCTACCATGCTTCCCACCATGACGATGACAGACTAGATAAGCCAGCTCCAATTAAATGTTTGCCTTTATAAGAGTTGCCTTGGTCATGGTGTCTCTTCACTGCAATAGAAGTCAAACTAAGACACGGTGTATTCATAAAATAACACAGTGGACCCTAATGTGACTCTATCTATCTATCTATCTATCTATCTATCTATCTATCTATCTATCTATCTATCTATCTATCTCTACATTTCTCTACTTATCTGAATCTATCTATCTATCTCCCTATGTATAGTGATATAGATGATACAGAGAGAGATAGAGAGAGATAGAAAGAAGGGATCAGTGAGATGGCTCAGCAGGTAAAGACATTGCAGTGCAAGTCTGGTGACCTGACTTTGATCCTAGGGCAAACCAGGGCACATGCGTATCCACACTTGCATATCATTCACACACATGCACATAATAATAATAATAATAATAATAATAATAATAATAATAATAATAGTAGAGCTAGAGCTAGTAGTAGTAGTAATTAAAAAATGAATTATAACAAGAACGTGTGCTGCTGGAAAAAATTAACTATGTTATCTTTCAGTTTCAAATATTATTAATAATATTCATGATTTAAAAGCCAGGATTCAGACAAAACCCCTTGAAGAAAATTTCATGTTTTAAGATATGTTAGCTATTCAGTTTAGGAGAAAAAATTCTTAAACAATTTTATTCCTAAAGAGTTCTACTGCTAGAACGACAGAAGGAAATTCCCATAAGAATATAACGCTCAGGGGTGAAACTTCTCTTGCAGAAGTTTCTGGTTTGGTCCCCAGCTGCCACATTTGAGAGTTCACAACTTCCTGTAACTTTAGCTCCAGAGACGCCAACACCCCTTCCAGCCTTTGTGGGTCCATGCACTCATAAGTACATCTCTCTCTCTCTCTCTCTCTCTTTCTCTTTCTCTCTCTCTCTCTCTCTTTCTCTCTCCTTCCCTCCTTCCATCCCTCTCTCCCTCCCTCCATCCTTCCCTTTTCCCTCCTTTATTCCCTCCCAATTTTAAAATATAATAAATAAATCTCCCTTCAAAAGAGAATATAAAGTTTTTAAGAAAAGAAAGCAGATTGGCAGCCCCATGGAGGGAGCAAGAGCGTCAATAGGCCTGACCCTCCCCCTGGTCGTCCTGGAGTTCAGACCACCAACCAAAGAATACACATCTATTGACCCATGGTTCGGACTACATATGTGGCAGAGGATGACCTTGATGGCCATCAGGGAGAAAGGAGAGGACTTTGGCCTGAGGGTGCTAGAGGCCCCAGTAAAGGGGAATGTCAAGGTGGGAATATGGGAATGGGTGGGCGGGTAGGTGGGAGGAGGAATTCCCTCACAGAGGCGGGGAGAGGGAGGGGATAGGGGGTTTCCAAAGAGGAGACCCAGAAAAGGGGAAACAATGGAAATGTAAATAAAGTATCAAAAATAAATAAAAAAAAATGGAAAGAAAGCAGAAAAGGAGCAGCAATAACTCTTAAACCACAAGATAAAAGATGGCAAGCCTCCTCTGAGTTTCTCTATTAATTCTGCAATATCAAGTAACTAACATACAATTTAAAACAGAGTTTCATTAGAAAATGGTTTTGACTAATCTGCATCTGGTATGTCCAAAGACTTGTCCAATGATGGGGATAATTTTTCCAGAACCAAAAATACTTTTTTATTGAAACTCCATGACATCCATGTCTCCTTTGAAGGATGCTCAGACTTTCTGGTCGTGCATACTACCTAATAGTACTTGTTCTGGTCAAGGTCCTCGAGATTTGAATTCAGTTCTCATTGCTGTTTGGGTCAATTTCCAGTATTCTATAAGCTACTTTTCCTTATTGATCAAATGAAAGATAAAAATGGTCACAAAAGAAAATTCAGGTTTTATAAGACAAAAGTTATGAAAAAAAGCATCAATTTTGTTCTTATAGGAGGTTGTAGCTTTTATTGACCTTGGAAGCAACAGAGAAAGGAGAGTCAGAATGAACCAGACCTTAGTGCCCATTCCTAACTAGCTGATGGAGAAATGCTTGCTCAGGCAAGAAGGTCCCAAGAGACAAGTCTGTACCAATTTATCTGTCAGGATCATTGTCAGCCGTGTCAAGGGCTAAGTGAGAACACAAATCAATCAAGTTTCTTAGTGCCCTACAATGAAAGGGTAAAAAATAATTTTAGACAATGTGCAGAAACAGAAATTGGTTACAGAATCTGTTGCAGTGGGTTGAGTACTCGTAAGCTGGAGCACTTAGGTAAGAACGCCCACCCTACACTGAGCAGCTGCGTGACCTTGGCATTGTTTAATGTCTTTCATATTCTGCATCCTTGTCGATATGATAGAATAATTACTGGGCAGCTTTGACCCCGCTGACCCATCACTATGACAGACACCCTATACACTAATTATCAGATTAACTAGCTGTATTACCTACATAAGAAAGTTATTATTGCTAAAATTCCCACTTTGTAAATGAGGTATGAGGAGTATAAATTACTGAGGATCCACACTGCAAGTGTGGGGCTACTAAGACACTATAAGACAGAACTGAAATGTGAACACCAACATTTTAATTACGATATCGACTCCCCCACAGACTTTCTCCTGCGTTGTCATCAAAACTGTCCAGTCTAGTTCAGGTTCAATGTCTTGTCTTTACTTGATCTTGATTTCCTCTGAAAGTAAATGAAGGACCTGGACTAGAGTCAGGCTCTATGTGTCTTTTCTCAAACACCCACTCAGATCAGTTTTAGCAGACGTTTCCACGAGCATCGTGCCAGAACGATGCCAAAACTATGTCTTCGGTTAACAGGAAATGCTGCTGTGACTAATAGGTCATGGTGCAGTGAGGCGTAAGGTCTTGTAACACATTTGCCATCCCTAGGAAACGTAAACACCCTTTCAGCTGCTGAGCTTCGTTATAAAGAGCCTCCAGTTTTCTTTTAGCACCTAGTTTAATCAGATTAAGGAATTAACAGAAGGATATTGGAAATCCAAGTGAGTCAAAAGTTTCCAGTTTTTAGTTTTGTACATTACGTTCTCCCTTTCTTCTTGTACATTGCCCCTCCCCCATCTTAGCCACGATGCATGCTGGGAAAACTGTCCCCCAAGTACTTCAGACAGGAGGTCAAAATCATTTTGCATCTCACTCTGCCCCCATGTTTTAAAATACCAAGGAAGAAATCAACCTAGGTGAAAGAGTTAGGTGGCTGCTCTTTGCGATGAGGAGGATCCAGGAGAGGGAACAAAACGTATTCCTACTTGGAATTATAAACGGGCAATTAATAGGAGAAATGAAGTTCGCCAAACAAAAGAATGGTTCTCCCAAGAAGATGAGAAAAGGAGGATGGGAACACAAAATGGTAAAGTCTTCATAGAAGACACCACAGGAAGAAAGAATTTCTGCCTCAGTGAAGGCGTTTGTTCTTCTTTATAAAACGAGCCAGGCATGACCTAGACTTCACCATCTGTAGAACCAGACAGATCTCACCCCTTATTAAGACCTGAAAGGGAAGCAATCCAGATGCTTTAATTATCATGACTGTGAAGGTGAAGAAGAGCCTGCCTTTGAAACAGATTTTTGTACCCTTCCATTAACTGTATCAGGAAATGGAAGAGACGCTTGAGTTTTATATTTGATTATCTCAATAAAAATGTATTTTTGTTTCATTAGCAGTAAAATATATAAGGATGATGAGAGATCATTCTAAGTATTATTTCCTTATTCCTGGTCTTAATCTCTATATTTAATAAGGAAGGGCCAGGTTCAATAAAGGGTGCATCTGGCTTCAAATGATTAATTGAGTTTTATAGAATGCACATGCTAGCAATTCTTCGGGAAATTAGACAAGACACCATGAATCAGGATTCCCTGCACACACTCTTCAGCCCTCCCTACCAGCTTTGCTTTTACTAATCAGCTTCAATTGACTATCTTGGGGCATTTTTACAAAGGTGCATCCTATGTCTCTCACATCCTGAATTAATGCCGTGAATAATTAGCTCCAGGGACTGAGGTCTCTTTCATCTGCATGCAAGCCAGCTAAATGGTTTTCCTTTACTGCTTGAAATGTGAGTCCCTTCCTTTCATCCCCCGCTCTCCTCCTGGCTGCTGTAATTGGGATGTCAAATTGTATCATTCTGTAGGGAGCTGAA
Organism: Uromys caudimaculatus; assembly: GCA_028551405.1. Taxonomy (NCBI): domain Eukaryota; kingdom Metazoa; phylum Chordata; class Mammalia; order Rodentia; family Muridae; genus Uromys; species Uromys caudimaculatus. Next base: position 45,971,705 of record CM052718.1, on the reverse strand, counting down.
CTTTCTGAGATTGGTCCAGGACAGACTTTTCTTGAGTTGGGGGGCAATTTTTCTTTGTAATGTCAGTTCCAATTCCTCTGGGCAGGAGATGAATTAGTCTTGTGCATTAACAAGGGGATGAGCTATAGCCAGCTGCAAATGCTGCAGTTCCTGATGAAATCACTGAGAAAAATGCACAAGGGTATGGGGCAGTGCTGGCTTCAATGACAGGGGAACATCTCCTGAAAATGAAATGTAAGCCAAAAGGTAAAATAAGCCCCCGTGGACTCTTGTTGTCAGGAAATTCACTTCCTTAACACTATGTATGCCTCTCCTTTATTGCTCCATCTCCAGAGACTGCAGCAGGACTACCAAATACCTGGTGTGTTTGCTGTCACTGCTGTTTAATGCTCCCTGGGTAAGCCAGGCTGCTGATCACTCATGCCACTTTCCAGCTGAGCCCACATGTGCACTGGGACTGCCAGAGAGAACCCTACAGTTGATCAGAGTTGGCACACAAGATGAAACCTATTTGTAATCGATGGTGTAGGCCATTGTAAGTGTTTAATAAATATTTGTTGAATGTAAAAAATAAATGAGGACAAGATTGTTGGAATTAGGAGACTTTGTGCCTCTCTTCTCCTTTGAATTTAGAGTGTATTTTGTTTTGTTTTGTACAAATGCTTCCAACAAGTTACAGCCAATATTTTTGAACTTAGACCTGTCACCTTACTTTGACATAAAGCAGGGATAAATATTTATTGCTAGAGATTTGAGATTATCCTAGCATTCAGAATAAATACAGAGGACCAAACTTTGGTGAAGTGGGTCTCAGAATGTTAGCTCTTGGCATGAAAGTTGAGCACATTGATTTGGTTTGAAGTCAATGGGCCAGAACATAAAGTTCATATCATGAGTGTTGAATTAAGGACTGAGCAATTGTCAGCTCTGTCTTCTAAGGGCAAGCTACAGCTGTTCAATTCAACAAGGTAGTCCTGAGAGTGCTGGCAGCAATGGGCAACACTGGCCTTGTAAACAGCTCCAGCAGCTGCTCTGTAAGCATGATTATTGAGAGCAAAGCATACCATCAGTCTTGTGACATCTCTGTCACCATTTTAGACACTGTCCACTCAGCTGCTCTTTTGGAATTAATCTACATGGGTGCATCACTATGGCAAACTGGAATAGAACAGAGTGGTAAACGAGTGGCTGGCCACACATGGCATGGAAAAGAAAAAACAATTTGTCACTCATAGTTGGGACACTACTGGAAGAAGGGGGAAATATTGGAACACATAAGAACTTCTGCAAACATCAGCAACAGTACCACACTGCTATAATTAATTATTTTTAAAACTGAAACATTCACCTTCCAGGATTTGAAAGACATTCCTGTCTCTCAATACAAAGCACTAAATCCACAAGACACACACACACACACACACACACACACACACACACACACACACACACACAAACACAAATACACACACCCCTCACAAATTCAAAATGACAGGAGTCAGATTATGTGCCTGTAGGAGAATGAAAGGAGTCTAGAAAAATCTAATGAACTTAGTTTGGCCCAGATGTTCAGACAGGCTTAAAAAGCCAAGATTGCTATTCAACAGACCCAGGAGGAAATTTGGATTATGGTGTTTTGAAGGTTTTGCAGAGCTCATGGAAGAAGAAGAGGATGGCACTGTTGAACATCCAGAAATGAAGACATTTCCATTATCTCCAAGTTTCCAGTCTGGCATGATAAGAAAGTGAAAAACAAAAACAAAAACAGCAGCAAGAATTACAGTAGAAACCCTGATGTCCTTGAATCAGCTTTAATTCTTCCTGCATTGTTGGAGGAATGAAATCAGGCAAGCCAAGGGGACACAAAGCAGTTCTTAGCCATGGATGTCCATCTGACACGTGGAGACACTGCTCTAACAGGGAGCATTTGGTCTCGCTTCCAGAAGCTTCTTCGGGTTTGGCCAAAATGTTTATCCCCGACATTTCAATGATGTTTATGTTGATGCAGGGGGGAGTACAGAAGCCACTGAGAGAAGGTTGTTTACCTAGCCAGGTCAGTGATTCCCTTCACACTTACAAAACAGTCCTTCTACTTCTGTACTCCTATGCACTTGCTTACATTTCCTAGTGACGGTTACTCTGGATAGAACTTGGTTTTCTCCCCAACACCTAGGTGATAGTTTCTAAAATGCTAGCCAAGCTGGAAATGCAAGGTAGGCATTCAAATTCTCTTCTTTATCACTAAATATCAGAATAATAAACCAAAACTTGGCCATCTGTAGGGGAAATCCAGTGATTTCTTCCACTGGCCAGACTCTTGCAGGAAAGCGGTAAGAACAGACACAAATGGCTGCTCTATTTCACCCCCTCATGTCCCTCCTCCTGTTCTCTCTCTCTCCTCTCCCTCTCCCTCTCTTTCTTCCTTCCTTTCCTTTCCCTCTTCCTCATCTTCCTCTGCTTTACCTCTCTCTGTTCCCCCAACTTCTTCTCCAATTACATAAAAAATAGATTGACGATTTTCTTGATTTTTCTACAGAATCATCTCTGTGTAACATTAAACCTACTACATAATTTCCATTTTGTTACAGATTTCTGCTTTTATGTTTTTTTTTTTGTTTTGTTTTGTTTTTTATTTATTTTTTGATATTTTATTTACATTTCCGATGATTCCCCTTTTCTTTAGAAACCCCGTGTCACCTCCCCCTCCCCGCCTCTGTGAGGGAATTCCTCCTCCCACC
>CM052718.1:45948875-45968467 GCA_028551405.1 Uromys caudimaculatus | reverse complement strand
ATCTCCGGCGAGGGATCTTTGTCCCGGCGCTTATTAGCTGTGGGGCCCTGTGGCCCAAGCTGAGGTTTCCGGCCGTCGCCGGAAGCTGCTGGCGGTCAGTCTCTGTCTGCTTTTATGTTTTAAAACTCTCCTCCCATGTGTTTGTAGAATGTTTTGCCCCTTATAATTTGGTTAAATGTTAAATTTCTTTTCTTTTCATTGACTTTGGTAATTGATGCTGTGGACGTTCTTCTTGGTGGAGTTTTGAGGCTTCCTTGGTTGTTGAAACACAAATTCATGGCATTTGCCACTTACATTTTTACTTTTATCTATGCTACTACATTCCATCTTCCTCCAGCCTGAAAGAACTCTTCAAATCTCACAGTACTAGAAAGATGTGTTACCTCTGGGACCAACCACATTCCCACCCTGGTCTATGAAAATTCTCTACCAGAGAGATTTTCAGCACAGGTCTCTGGTCTACAAAGAATACAATTCTGGAACCTGAAGGACATGTTATTTGAATTTCCTGTGCTTTCCTTGGTCATTCTCGATTGCTTGGTGTTACTTTGGCTTGGAGATTTCATCAGTTGAATTCAGATACCCCTTTTTACTCCTTTTGTGGTTTTCTGCTTTGTATGAATAAACTGACAACTTTGTCCTCATGCTGAGTCGATCCTTCCGTGCTTCATCTTCTCTTGGCCACTGATAACACAGAGCTGCCATCCCTGAACACACAGATAATTGGCTTCACAAATTATTAATTTAAGTATGGATAACTACTCAGGAATGGATGCAGCTAGATTCCATTGAACTGAAATGTCTAGGGCTAGTCACAAAGCACAGGGAAAATGACTCCAAATGTTCTCGGGAGTCTTCGTTTCTCTATGAACTCATCATTCAAGGCCCGGGGCAATGGTTCCTATATGGAATTTTCAGTAAGTCTTATGATTTTTATCTACCAACTTCCATACATCTAATGTTCTCTCTGCATTCCTATAGTATCTCTTGTTACTTGCCTAATTTAACACTTCTAATACAAACTTGCATTTTTACTATAATTTTCCTATTATTTAACTAGTCATCATTTACTTTAAGGTACTCTAACAAATTTATATATTCTAGCTTTTTAACCTCCATTTTTAATCTACAACACACTCAATTATTTTAATAAGCCCACCATCAAATAATTGTAAGTAATTTCTATTGAGCAGTTACAGTTCGGTATGATTGAAATTCAAAAGCAAGTTGATATGCAGCCACCTGACATACTACAACATATATCGAAGAATATAATTCTAAGATTCTTACCACAGACATAAGAAAAAATGTGATCGCATTTTCTGAGTGTTACAGTCAAACATGTAAAGATGATTTTTGGACTTTTAAATATATTTCTATATTTTATTTTTAATTCTCTGTCTCTGTCTGTGTCTGTCTCTCTCTGTCTCACGATCTCTCTGTCTCTTTCTCTCTCTCCCTCTCTTTGTGAGTGTGTGTGTGTGTGTGTGTGTGTGTGTGTGTGTGTGCATGAACACATATGTGTACACACATGCAAGTACCTATGGGGATCAGAAAAGGGTGTTGGATTCTTTGGAGCTGACATTATAGGTGGGTGTAAGCCATTTGGTATGGCTGCTAGCAACTGAATTTGGGTTCTAATGTTGGTGCTAGGAACTGAACTTGGGTCCTCTGCAAGAGCAGTATACTGTCTTAACCACCGAGCCAGCCACTTAATAATTTTCAAATAGTTCTTTGAGAATTTCATACAAATTTTGACCATATTCATTCTTTCATTGACCATTCTTTCACCTCCCAGATCCAGCCCTCCCTTTCCTACACACCTGACTTTGTGTTTGTTTTGCCTCAGCCTCTAAGTCCATCCTGTTCTTCCCATCTGATATAAATGTGGGTGGAGCATGCTTGACTTACCAGAAGCTACATTCTTAAAGAAAACCTTCCTTCCCCCAGTAGCCATCAGTTGCCAACAGCTCCTCAGCTACAAGTGAGGTTTTGTGCCCACCTTCCCTCTCGTCACTGGGATTTGGTTGGCTTCAGCTTGAACAGAGCTTGTCAATGCTATAACAACTGAAGTACGTTTATATGTGCAGCTGCCCTGCTATGGCCAAAAACTGCGACTCTTGGAGTCAAGCCATTCATTGGCTCTGGCTCTTACATTCTTTCTAACTGCCCCCCACCCCTGCTTCAGCCAGGATACCTGAATTTTGATGGAGGATGGGTAATACAGATATCAGGCTTTTTATTTTAAAAAAATACCATTGTGTGTGTGTGTGTGTGTGTGTGTGTGTGTATACACATACATATATGTATATATACATATATAAACACACATAAATATGTTTGTATATTATCTATGTGATGCTGAGAGGAGCATGTGTCAAGCATACATGAGGAAATCAGAGGTCAACTTTGCTGAGTTGTTCCCCCTTTCTCTCTCTCTCTCTCTCTCTCTCTCTCTCTCTCTCATTGTTACATCTTGATCACAACTTACTTGCAGTAGGACTAGGTGCCTCTTTTCTTGTTGTGGCTTGGAAAGACAACCCAGTTAGGGGAAAGAGATATGCATATGTATATGAATGTGTATATGTGTATACATACACATATATGGTGCTTAGGAGAACATGTGTGTTACAGGAAGTCAAAGGACAACTTTGAGGAACTGGTCCTCTCTTTTATCTGTACATAGGTCCCAGGGATCAAATTCAGGTTGTCATGCTTGTATAGCAGGTGTTTTTGTCAGCTGAGCTCTCTTGTAGAAACATTTTAAATTAGCTTCCAAAGTATCAGCTTCTGTTTAAGGGTTCGTATACATTTTATATATTTCTTTTGGTTGGTTCTCCTGCACTCTGCTCCACCCTTGTCTCCCTGACCCCTCCCTTGCCCTTTTGCCCCAGTAGTTTTTCACTTTTGCTCTATTTTCTTCTCCATCCTGGTCCTTTAGTTATTTCTTTTTTCAGTCACAGGAACATCTCTCTAGGCTTCCTGACTATATCTATCTATATCTATCTATATCTATCTATATCTATCTATCTCTATCTCTATCTCTATCTCTATCTCTAATCTATATGCAGAGATAAATAAGGTCGGTATGAGAATGTGGGTCATATGGTAGTTCTTTTCCTCTTTTTTTAAGGAAAGTTCAAAATGATTTCTGAGTGGCTGCACCAGCTCCCACCCACACCAGCAGTTTGTGAGCCTTTCTCCTTCCCTGTATGCTCATAGCACTTCTTGTCATTTGTTTCCCTGATGGTTATTCTTCTCACTCGAATGGAATGGAATCTCAGGATAGTTTTAGTTTGCATTTCTGTGATGTCTGTAGTCTTCTTACTGATGATCAGCTTTATTTTTTTGTTTTTGATGTTAAGTTTTTACGTATCTTTATATAGCCTATATATTACCCTTTTTTTTTTTTGTGAGGATAGCAAATATTTTCTCCCATTATGTTGATTGTCTTATGTTGACAGTTACTTCTGCTGTGGAGAAACTTACCACATAGTATCGTTTGTCAATTCTTGCGGCTATTTCCTGGGCCATTGAAGTTCTGTTGGGAAATTTGTTGTCTAGGCCCACTCCCTAAAGTGTATTTCCTGTTTTCCTTTAACCATTTCGGTGGTTCTAAATCAAGGTCTCTAATCTGGTTTGAATTTATTTATTTATTTTATTTTGTAGAGAGCGAGATATGAATCTAATTTCATTATTCTAACTGTGCAGGTGGATGTTAAGGAATACTTTGTTTATTTCTATTTTCTTGAGGGCTTTTCGCATAAGGGTATGCTGATCTTTGTCAAATGCCTTTTCTCAAGCTGACAGGATGATCACGTGAGTAAGTCTATTATTATGGTCTGTGTTTGTTGAACTAACCTTGCATCTTTAGAATAAAATCAAATTGGTTGTGGCATATCTTCTTAATGTGATCTTAAACTCATTTTCTGAATACTTTGTTTAGGATTTTGCTTGTATATTTTATCAGGGAGATTTCTCTATAATTGTTCCTGTTATTTTTGTGTAGTTATCTGATTTTGAATACCAGGCTTATAGTTACTTTGTCAAATAAGTTGGGTATGTTCTTTGTCCGTCTATTTTATGGAACAATTAGAAAAATTTTGGTCTTAGAAAGTCATTAAGTATTTGGAAAATAATATTTTAGAAACTCATAAAATTAACCTTATATGTAGTAATAGTGAAGGAACATTTTTACTCTAAGAAATAATTTAAAATTAGAGTTTAAAGATAGTATAAGACAGAGAAGCCCAAGTTCTAACTTCATAGAAGTTTGCTTCTAATAGCACCATACTAGCTAGTACTAACAGCGTACTCAGTAAGTGTCAGAAATGTCCCAAGGGATTTGGCTTGGTGACTGTGGTGGCACTATATTGTTACCCTATCACTGTTTCTCAGGTTAAAGGAGTATGAGCAAGATTATTTACCTACACTAAGATGATACTTCTGAAACTACACGTTTTCTCCACCTCTCCTTTGCTCTGCCTTTTCTTAGGAAGAGCATGCCTTGAACTTTGACTGTAGGTCAGAAAAAAATTGCAGGCTTGAAACGGACCTTTACCCTGAAGCAGGGTATTGGGCTTAGTTGATCAGAAAATTTGTGAGTAAGCAATATACTTATCACTTCATTAATAAAAACTACTTACCTGTTGTACAGGCCATTGAGATTTGAGAGTTGATTTTTACATCGTGTTATTGTAACAATTGCTGATTTCCATAGGTTCATGGCCTTGACATTCTCATGTGTTTGTGACCAGCAGATGCTTTGTTCATAGCGTTCCTGGGTTTCCCCAGATCTTTTTCAGTTAAGCAATAAAGTTGTAGATCTGGGAATGGAGATTTCACCGATTCAAGCCCATGGACTCAGGACCCTTGGGAACAACCATTGGTAACAACAGCCTGGTTAAGATTCATGTGCTTGTGCTTGCAGGTGAGTACACACACCAAAACCTTCAATAGGAATGTATTTAAAACCAAAACAATTTTCACTTGAGTACCCTATCCCAAATGAGATAAAATTAACTGTCTAATAATTAGCCACAATTTTAATGTGTTTATTTTTCACATATGCTTCCCAGCTCTGCTAAGTTGGAAGCCTCAAAGCCGTCAACCAATAAATTGTTCCTTGAGTTTCTCTTTGGAGACCAATTAAAAATATCAACATGTTTTTCTCCATTAAACTGGGAGTTTTCTCTCCAGCTGTTGGGATCTGGGCTTCTAAATGTATGATGCATGATCAGCCAGGGAGAAGGCACTTGAGACAGCTGGAGGAAAAGAAACTGTGTTGATAGCTCTTTCTGTGACTTTGGTGCTTCTACCCTCTTCACTCCATCCAGAGGGCACACGCTTTACTGAACATGTGGCAAGGAACACAGCTGGCACCACAGCAGAGAGGGTACTGCTCCCCAACCTCCAAGGAGGGCTCCTGGCAGAGAAGCTGAAGACTGGTCATTTATCACTTTCACAGATGTAGCTCCTCTAGAGGGTCTCCTTTTATAGTTCCTATTCTGTGAAGGTTCTCGCTGAAGCCTTGGATGGATGCTTTCCAGATGGTGTCAATCATGGTGTTACCTACTAACAGAATCAGGAAAGGGCACTTGAATTAATTAGCAAGTCAAAAAAGAAAGGAAGTAAGACTCTGAAACAAGAAAAGTGAAGATCACAGAGCAATCTAATTGTCTACCATCAAAATCATCTAGGAGAAAGAATTGATTGAATATCAAACTTAAGACTTGTCTAACAGTATAGTCTTACAAGGCATAGGTTTTGGACTGACCTAGTAGAATCTCAATCTCTTGTGACCTGTATGTAATGGACAGGTCACTTGGCCTCATGGAGACTTGTTTTTCTCACATTAGAGAAGAAAGACACACACTGTGTATTATTTTGTAGACAGAGATATGTAGCTTGCAAAACACATGTCTGGCTGCCAGCTTGTGGTGATCTGAATGAGAAATGTCTCCCATTGGTTCCTGCGTTTGAACACGTGGTTCCCAGTTGGTTATACTGTTTGTAGAGGGTTAGGAGATGAACCCGAGGAAGGATGTCGCTGGAGGGAGTCTTTGAGAGTGTAAAGCCCCCACATCATTCCTGACTTTTTCTGACTGCTTTGCACTGGCCTTAAAACACAGTCTCTCAGCTTCCTCCTCCTGTTGCAGTGCCTGCTGCTGGCTGCGTGCATCCCTGCCTTGATGGACTTTCAGCCTTTGTAACTGGATGCCAAAATAAACTTCTTATCCTGTAAGTTGCTTGTGGCCCTTGGGTTTTTATCATAGTAGGAGGAAAGTGACTAATGCATAGCTGTAGTGAAAAATTAAGCTGTAGCCATAAAATCTCTCAGACACTGGACCACCAACCAGGCAGCATACACCAGCTGATATGAGGCCCCAACACATACACAGCAGAGGACTGCTGGGTCTGAACTCAGTCAGAGATGATGCACCTAACCCTCAAGAGACTTGAGGCCCCAGGGAGTGGGGAGGTCTGGTGGGATGGAGGGGTGTGTGTGGGGACATCCTCATGGAGACGGAGGACCAGTCAGAGGGTGGACCCGGAGGGAAATAAATTCTGGAGAGAGAGAGAGAGAGAGAGAGAGAGAGAGAGAGAGAGAGAGAGAGAGAACATTTCTCTTTTATTGTCACCAACTGAATGATTAGACTCAATTCTTTGCCTTTCATTGACTCTACACTATTTTGTTCAGAGTGTCTTTGCCTACCTCCTGCTTTCTCTTGTCGTGACTTGTTTTGACCAGTGAATGTAGGTAAGTAATGGAACACCTGTCTGGAAATCTAGCCATAAAAAGTACCATGTGTTTCTATTTTCCCATTGCTGCTCCACAGCTAGTATAAGAAAAAAACATGTTTGTTATCCAAATGGCTAAAGAAAGAGTAAGAAAAACACAAAAAGCAAATTTACCCAAGCTAATTTGTAGAGCCACCCATCCAAGCCATGTAAAGCCATGTCTAGAACATCTAAATCCTACCTATCGTGAAGACAACTGTGTGAAAATAATGGCCATTATTGGTCATTGAGTTTTGAGGTATATTAATTTAATCTGAAATTGAGACTCTATTATCCCCATCCTTTCTTTGACTTCTATTCTAACTGAATCTTGCATCTCACCCCAAGATTTATTGAATGAGAAACGTTTGGAGTGTATTAGCGATACACTCAGAAAACAGTAAGCGTGGCTGTATCACATTCATTTCCACTGTATCCTTGGTTTATTCTCCAAATTCATATGTACAATAATATAAGTTAACTTTTATGACAATATTCATTTTATCACTTTTATTGTGAATCCATCATTCTGCTGAGTAGCAGAAAAAAATATCTTTCCACCCATTCATGGTTTGTCCTTTCTCAAGAGTTTTATTTGACTTTTGTTTTTTCAAACAAAAAGAGGAAAGTGTTGGGAGGGAGAATCTGACCTTTCCTGTTCTTGGGTTGTTAAGTGTATGTTTCTTTGTTGAGATCAACATTTCTCAGACTTGTTCCATGTCAGCAAAGATCCAGAGTCTATTAGTTCCTTGCTATCCTTTTATGGGAGCCCATGACTATTTTCAGTTGATGGAAGCAGAAATGTGAGCCAGTCTCAGATACACAAAAATTATTTTGAAGCATGGACGACTTGTTGGGGTAGAAAGCAATAAACACCTCTGGACTTGCATATGTTTGGAAGCCAGTATTTCTTCTCCAAACACTTGTTCCTTTTCCTGAATCTTTCAAACAAGAAGACATCAATCTCTTTTGCATAGATACCTTCTCCCTCTGGCCCCAAGCAAGGACTGTGGCAAAAGGCAAAGTCTCTTTCCCCAGGAACTGAAGTGCTTACTCAAAATATTTGGTTTTTGACTGTCTCCAATTCTTCTCTAGTGACTTTTTCTAGTGTCACCACTAGAAATTATTTTACTTTAGAAACTCAAAAAGCTCAGAAAACTATCCTGACTCTATCTGGATCATAGTTATCTTTAAAGACTGAGCATGCAAAGCCCTAGCTACAGTTTGGGATGTTTAATTGGTCAAGTGCTACAGACAGTTCCACGGAAAAGAACTTCACAAACCATTTGCTTCAAAATCCCATTTGTTTCATGGAGAACAAGAGACTAAAAGACTGTTTTGCATGTGCACCTTGTTAGATGTGACCTATACACTGCTGCTTAATTCAAGATGTGGAATAAATATACGAGTTAAGGAACAGGAAGTCCTACAGTGACCTTTGGTCCTCGTTCTCATTTGTTTTATTTTGTTTGTTTGTTTTTGGACTTTCTTTTAAATGCTTATTCATGGATACAGCTGTATTTATGCCTTGATTAATCCGAGAAGTTGCCAGCTGTGATTTGCAGATGTGCTCCAATTCCCAATGCCAGAAAAATTAAATTATGTATACTAAGGTCATCGCTAAAAAGCACAACCACACTGACATTTTATGGTGAATAGTGACCATTGGAATACTTAGACTGCAGCAGATTGTATCTGCTTATATTATAATGTCCAAAATAACCATGTGTGAAACCATTATTTTAGTTACATTTACAGCTAAATTGAGCCAGGCAGTGATCCAAGCAATGGGCTGGCAATCAGCCCAATTCAAGTTGAGTAAAGGCGATTTTCATACTGCAGATTGTGAACTAAAGTATCACACATTACAGTATACATGAAAAGTTCAAGTAGAACACACCCTCCAGCAAGAGAACCTGCAAAGGAATAATTTGACTTTTTAAGTAGTTCCTACAATTTCAAGTATGTATCAGGTATAGCCTAAAATTCTTTTACATGTTACAATTCTGGAGAACATTCTATAGGAAGAAATTTCTAATCTATCATGATGCTCAAATCTGAGATATCCAGAATAAGGATGGAGGGAAAGTTTGGTCCTATCACCTTGTGAAAAATCTAAATAAACAAACAAGAGTACACAAAATAACGCTCTTTAGGTATTGGAGAAAAGGCAGTACAGACGAGTGACAAAAAAGAGAGACAGGTACAATAAGTCTGGAGATCTCCCATATTAGTGCTTGAAGAGTAATCAGGATGGTTGATGGGAGGAAAACTCCAAGCATTGCCCAATGTTCTCCTTGATAATATTAGACAGCTCTCAGAGTGTAGGCAGTGATTGCAGTCTTAAATTATATAAACAGCCACAGATAAGATTGCATCACAGAGAGAAGAATTCACCGTGGGGAGTGCTCTAAAAATCTGCAGTGTCCTTTCCTGACTACCACTACACACTACATGGGACATTACTCAGTACACACGCATACAAAAGCCAAGGGGCCTTCAGGAAGGGACAAAAGGAATGTCCCTTGGGCTTCACATGCAGTGTGGAGTGGCTTGAGGTCTTACTGGAGGTGAAAAATAGTACATATTAGTGACTCCACAAATCCCACCTGAAAACTTCTACAGCTGTTAAACATTTTCAGCAAAGTAGCAGGATATAAAGCACAGTGACTTTCTTATATACAAATGACAAATGGACTGAGAAATAAATCAGGGAATATACACCTTTTAAAATAACCTTCAAAAAATAAATTATCTTGGGGTAACTGTAATCAAGCAAGCGAGAGACTTGTATGATAAGCACTTTCAGACACTGCAAAAAGAAATTAAAGGTATTAGAAGATAAAAAATCTCCAACACTTCTGAATTGGTAAGATTTCATCTACACAATGGAGTACTATCCAGCTATTAAAAATGATGAATTCATGAAATTCTTAATCAAATGAATGGAATTAGAAAATATCATCCTGAGTGATTAGGTAACCTAATCACAAAAGAACACACATGGCATGCACTCACCAATAAATGCATATTAGCCCAAAAAGCTCCGAATACCTAAGATACAATTCACAGATCACATGAAGCACAAGAAGAAGGAAGACCAAAGTGTAAGTACTTCTGTCCTTCCTAGGAAGGGAAGAAAATACTCACGGGAGCAAATATGGAGACAAAATGTAGAATAGAGACTGAAGGAAAAGCCATCCAGAGACAGTCCCACCTTGGGATTCATCCCATATACAGTCACCAAATAACAGACACTATTGTGGATGCCAAGAAATGCTTGCTGAAAGGAGCCTGATATAGCTCTCTCCTGAGAGGTCCTGCCAGAGCCTGACAAATACAGAGGCTGATGCTCGCAGCCAACCATTGGTCTGAGCGCAGGGTCCCCAAAGGAGGAGTTAGAGAAAGATCTGAAAGAGCTGAAGGGGTTTGCAACCCCATAGGAAGAACAACAATATCAACAATTAGATCCCCCAGAGTTTCCAGGGACTAAGCCACCAACCAAAGAGTACACTTGGCTCCAGCTGCATATATAGCAGAGGATGACCTTGCCAGGCATGAATGGGAGGAGAGGTCCTTGGTTCTATGAAGGCTCCATTGATGCCCCAATGTAGGGGAATCTAGGGCAGGGCAGCGGGAATGGGTGGGTGGGTGGGGAAACACCCTCATAGAAGCAGGTGGAGGGGGCATAGGATAGGGGGGTTTCGGGAAGGGGGGAGAACAGGAAAGGGGATAACTTCAAATTGTAAATAAAGAAAATATCCAATAAAAAAAAAAAGAAAAGAAAAAAAGATCAACATATTAAAACTGGCCATCCACCCAAAGCAATTTACATATTCAAAACGATCTTCATCAAAATTTCAATATAATTCTTCACAGAAATCTAAAGGACAATTTTTAGTTTTATATGTAAAGAAAAAAATCCAGGATAGCTAACACACTCTTGAATGATAAAATATCTGGTGGAGATATCATTCTCTTAACTTAATTAAACTACATAGCTATAGTAATAAAAAATAGCATGCTATTGGCACAGAAAAACAGACATATTGATCAGTGAAATTGAATTGAAGATCATACACCTATGGACAACTGATTTTTTTTATAAAGAAGCAGAAATACACACTGGAGAAAAGACAGCATCTTCTGCAAATGTTTCTGGTCACGTTGGATAGGAGTAGAGGATTATGACAGACACACACTTATCACTCTACACAAGACTCACGTACAAATGAATCAAAGACTGTAACATGAGGCCCAATCCACTGAATCTCACTGACACCGAAAGTCAAGGAAAAGACTTTCAGAACAGAACACAGACAACACGGGCACTAGACACGGAAAAGTTTCTGCATGGTAAAGGACACTATCATTCAGACAAAGTAGAATCCTACAGAATGGAAAAAGATTTTTACCAACTACATATTTGATAGAGGGCTAATATCTAAAATATATTAAGATGTAAAAATGAATATTGATAAAACAACCCATTTAAAAATTGGCTTATAGATCTAAACAGAGAATGTTCAAAAGAGAAAACATAAAATGATGGAGAAAAACTTAAAGAAATATTCAACATCTTCAGTCATAAGGGAATCAATAAAAAATTATAGAGCATGTTAGTGAGGATGTAGACTAGCAACGTTCATCCATTGTTGGTTGGAGTGAAATCTTGTACAGTCACTCAGAAATTAGTGTGGTGATTCACCAGAAAGATGGGAATATATTTACCTCAAGATTCAGTTATGTCACTCTTGGGCATGTACCCAATGGATACTTCATCCTGTTACAGAGACACGCGCTCAACCATGTTCACTGCTGCTCCATTCATAATAGCCACAAATTAGAAACAGCCTAGATATCCATCAATGAATGAATGAACGAAGAAAATGTGGTACATTTACACAGTGGAGTAATACAGCTGCTAAAAAAGGCAAAAGCATGAAATTTACAGGAAAACTGATTTAACTAAAAAAAAAATATCCTGAGAGAGATAACCCAGACCCAGAAAAGCAAATACGGTATGCACTCGCTTGTATGTGGATATTAGTAGTTAAATCATTGATAAACAAGCTTCAGTCCTTATAATAAGAGATTTCATATGAGAATAGGAGAGAGCAAGAGTGAGAGAGAGAGAGAGAGCACAGAAAGAATAAGAGAGTGAGAGAAGGAGAGAGTGAGAGAGAGCGAGAGCGAAAGTATTATGGTTCTTCCTAGGAGGTGAAAATAGAATAGATAGTTATGGGTTCGGTCTGGGGTGTGTGTAGATGGAATGGGAGGATCAAACAGGGAGATAGAGGTAGTAGTGGGTGAAGGAGAGAATACAGGAAGGACAGAAAAAACTAAGAGCCATTTGAAGAGTCCTGTGGAAACTTAATATGGCAGAAGCTTCCTAAAATGTCTAAATGAAATCACCAAATAACAGGGGAGACAGAGCCCCAACTGGATATCTCTCTTCACTAAATTAAGCTTTTAGTACTAAAAATGAATTATATCTTATTGAGTTCTAGGCCAATGGGATCCCATAGGAATCCCCAAACATCCCAGGCTATTGCCAAGGCAGTTGGTGGCATGAACAGACAGTAAGGCCTTATTGCTTAACACAATGCCTACACATCTTATTTAACACATAGAATGTGAGCAGGTGCTTTCCTTTGAGCATTCACCTATAACAGCTAGTGTTCTTGGTACTGGAAGGTACTCTATATGCTACCAAAGGAGAAACATAAAGACCAACCAAGCCATAAACTCTTAATATACAAAGAATGACTTGTCAGCAAGATATCCTGGTACAATAGTGGCACAATTTTGAGTAACCAACCAATATCTGATTTGACTAAGACCCACTCCAATGGTAGGGTTCTTGGATGTCCAGGAACCTGGAATTAGATAGGTCAGGGACCTAGGAGAAAAGCCAAGTAATGGTGTTGTTCTAAGGGAACATAGTGAAATTCCTTACCATCCAGCTGTACTCATAGATCCATGGTTGGTCAGCACTCATCAGAGAAACGTCCCCCTGCAGCAGATGGGAACAAATATAGAGACTCATAGCCAGGCAATGTGCAGGAAGTAAGAGACCTTGGGACACTCACTCCTAAAAGGGATATCTTCAACAAATCCCTCCCCTCAGAGCTCAGAGAACTCTGGCAGAGAAAGTCAAGAGAATGTAAGAGCCAGAGAGGTTGGAGGACACCAAGGAATCAGGCCTTCTAGACATAAAAGGGTCTGTACATAAATGAACTCACAGAAACTATGGCGACACTCACAGGGCCTGTACAGGCCAACATCAGACAGGCCGATAGAGCTGAAAGAAGAAGCAGGCACACACCCATATCCTTAACCCAGAAGCTAGCTTCAACTGATAACCTCTTGCAAATGAAAACTTAGTTTTCTTCAAGGGAGAGTTACTGGGAAAACAAACAACTCTTAAGGTCAGACTGCCTGCCCAGCAGTACATGGTCAACAGAAAATGACAATGCCTTTTTTTTTTTTTTTTTTTTTTTTTGCCCCGTAGGTCTTTTACATATGTATTCTGGTTTTACATTTCACATTTTTATGTGATTACTATGTGTACGTGTGTGTGTACGTGTGTGTGTGTGTGTGTGTGTGTGTGTGTGTGTGTGTGTGTGTGTACGTGTGTGTGTGTGTGTGTTTCTTGTGCTTTTTCTTTGGTTCTTTTTGTTTGATTGTTCTTTCATACTCCAAATTGTTTTCGATTGATTTTATTATATTTCATTTTGTTTCAGTATTATTCCTTAGATGTCTGTTTCTAACAAGGACAGAATGAATGTGAATCTGGATGGAAGGAGAGGGGGAAAGGAGACTGAAATCAGAATATACTGCACAAAAGCTATATGCAATAAAGGAAAAAAGTAACTGACTTTATTAACAGATAAAATGATGATATATAAGGAACATTCTAAAGAATTCACAAAAATTACTAATACTAATAAGCAAAGTTAGCAAGACTGAGGACATAAAGGTCAATATACAAGAGTCTATTGCATTTCTATAAGCTAGAAATCATAAGTGAAATTAAACCCAATGCTGTTTACAGTGGGATCATAAAATATGAAATAGTAAAGGTAAACGTGACAAAGATGTGTACAGCATATTCATTGGGTAGCACACACTGGAAATTAAAGAGAGCATAAACAAGTAAACATACATGTCTGTATATTGGAATTCCCAATATTAAGTGCTTAATTCTTCCCCAATAAATTTATAGTTTAATGAAATCTCAATAGAAATCTTCTCTCCCACTTCTACTCGATCACTGTGCATACATGTATTGCAAGAATTGATGTGGGAAAAATAAATTATTAATAAACAATATCTCCTGTACAGAATTTCAAAACAATTACACTAAATACAAACATGCCAGACCAAAAGAGTTCACATTACATACCCTATCATATATGTATAAATATATTATATACATATATACATAAACATATATTATATACATGTATACATAAACATATATGTGTATATATATATATACATATCTGTAGCAAGGCAAGACTTCTAATAGAGGGATGGGATACCAACCCAACGACAAAACCTTCGACCCACAAATTTTTCCTGTCTATAAGAGGTGCAGGGATAAAGAGGGAGCAGGAAGTGAAGGAAAGAACAGCAATGGCTGGCCGAGCCTGAGTCCCATGCCATGAGAGAGAGACTACCCTTGACATTGTTAATGATATTCTGCTATACTTGCAGACAGGACACTAGCAGAACAGTCATCTGGGTGGCTTCAGCCAGCAGCTGATGAAAACAAACACAGAGACCCGCAACCAAACATTAGACAGAGCTCAGGGAATCTTGTGGAAGAGGGAGAGGAAGGATTGAAGGAGCCAGAGAGTGCACAAGAAAACCTATAGAATCAACTAACCTGGGCCCATAGGGGCACAGAGAGACTGAACCACCAACCAGAGAGCATGCACGGGACAGGCAAAGGCCCCCTACACATATGTAATGCATGTTCAGCTTGGTCCCATGCAGGACCTCTATCAGCAGAATCAGAGGTCGTGTCTGACTCTGTTGCTTTCCTTTCGATCCCTGTCCTTTAACGGGTCATCCTTGTCTAGTCCCAATAGAAGATGAACCTAGTCCTGTTACAACTTGATATGCCAAGGCAGGTAAGGATCCATGGGAGGCCTCCCTTTCTCTAAAGAAAAAGTGAGGTAGGGCAGATGATGGAAGGTGGGGGAGTGAAAGGAAGGGTCTGGGAGGGGAGAAGAAAGGGGAAGCTCCAGTCAGGATGTTAATTAATTAATTAAAGAATAAAAAGACATGATAGATTGTGTGAATGTATTTTATTACATTCACGTGGCAAATTTTCAACATATGCTTGAAGGAGAGACCGTTCTTTATGGATTCCATAGCAATCTCTGCCTTTGTCTTTTGTATGATAATTCATGTTTTGTTTTCTCTTATCAGAATATGTGTGATTACATTTGAGATACACCAGGAAAAAATTCAAGATAATCTCATCTCAGAAGCCTCCATCTTATCCTTAAAGATCATTTGTGAAGAAGGTTCCAGGTGTGCAAGAGGATAGTATCAGGAGAGAGCAAGCCCCTCCTGGCCCGGAAAGGCTGCTGGAGTCAGAATGTCAACCGAGACTTCAAGCTCACGAAGATCTTTCATAGGCAGGGCTTAATGTTAGACCAGATATCTCTGGCTGAGATAAGGACCACATAAAGCCTGCACTTTTATTAGATCTTGTATTTGGGGTAGCTGGACAATGGTTTCTGTTGGGATAAGTGAGAGGAAGAGAGGAGGGCAAAGAGAGAATAAAGTGTGAAAAGGACAAAGAGATATGTTGAGAGTTTTATGAAAAGAAAAGCTTTTATTGATTATTAGCATATGAAAGTGAGTGGAAATGTTTAGGAAGAAACTGCCAAGTTTGTTCCTAAGAAATCCCAAGTTGTTGCTAGTAATTGTGTGAAATCTGTTAAACTTCAAAACTGTCACTGAGCAGATCCAGGCTATCCAATACTAACTTCAAAGTGGACAAAGAAGAAACTTGAAAATACATATTGTAGAAAGGACAATTTCTTTGACAAATAAAGGCTGGGAAATCAAGGTATCCACATATGGCCAGTGTCTGTCTTTCACCCTGAACAAAAGTCAGCTCCAGAAGAATCAGATGTCTTAATGTAAGACCAGAAAGTGTTACAGGAAAGGGGAGGGGAAGCACTTCAAGATGTGCTTGGGTTTTCTGAATGGGACTCCAGTCTTAAGAAATAACAGCAACAACTAATGAACGGGGTCTCATGGAATTAAGAAGCTTAATCAAGAGAATAAATGTGCTACAGAATAGGAGAAAATATTTGCAAGCTGACATCTGACAAAGAGATAATATGTAGAATATACAAAAAGAACTCTCATAAAAACCAAATAAGAAATCAAACAATCCAGTAAATAAAAGGGCTAATGAGACCAATGGACAGTTCTCAAAAGATGAAGTGCAAATGGTCAATAAATGGACAACAAAGTTCAACATCACTGGCCATCAGAGAGATTCTAATCAAAACCACATTCAGATGTCATTTTTTCTTAGTCAGAATGGCAGTCATTAAGAAAACAACAAATTGTATCTATGATATGGACAAAAGAGACCCTTACATATTGCTCTTGGGAAGGTGACCTCATCCAGATACTAGGTAACTTAGTATGGAGATTCTTCAAAATCCCAAAATACATCTTCCATATAACCCAGCTCCACCACTTCAGAGCATTTAGCCAAAGCCTCCAAATCAATGTATCTCTGAGGCACCTGCCAATCAGTGTATATAGTAATACCATTTACAGTAGGTAAGGTCTGGAGACAACTGAGGGGTGTATTGCGTGTGGAGAGGAGCTGTCTAACAGAACAAAGAGGAATAAGAGTAACAGGAGGATATATGTAACATAAAATACATACTTGATTGTCACCTGCCCCTAGAAGCCTTCCAGGTGTGGCTGCTGTGTCACATGTGCATCAGAGGGTGACAGAGAGGAGAGAGGCTATGTCTATGGTTCCCATATATGAACATCGGAATGATTAGTAGCCTACCATTCCATGAAAAAAAAAACGTGATCCTGAAATGACCTCCAGTCCAGTGCCAGGGTGCCCAAGAGGGAGCTAGCTTGAGATGACCACCTCTACAATCACCAGGCAGGCCCAGATGGACTCCCTGAATCTAAAGCAAGGCAGAGTCTAGAAGAACCCAGCTTGGGAATGTGGGCCCTGGGATGGAGTGAAGCCAAAACAGATGACCCTTGTAAGGAACAACTTGGGCACGCTGGGCAAGTTGAGAGCCCAAGATGACCACCAGACCAGTGTCACGGGCCCGGATAGGGAGCTAGCCGGAGATAACCATGAGCCCGGTGCTGTGTAGACCTGGAAGAAGGAGAAAGATACAATGCCCAAGATGATTCCTATTTCGTGCCCTAATGCCCTAATGCCATAATGCCACCTGCACAAGTGGGTCATAGCACTTTTGAGACCACTCCTGAGATGACCCCGGGCACTCAGAGGCCATGGTGCCACTAAGAGAAGCAAGTAAGTGGTGAAGACATGGAAGAGAAACATAAGGATGTGGGGACAGTGAAGGGAAGAACTGGAGACTCAAGAGTAGAGAGGAACAGCCTCAAGTGAGTAGATGGTGATGCCACCCAGGACCATGGTGGAGTCCTGGCCAGTGCTACTACCAGGGTCTGTGTTTTGTTCTGTGGTCCTGAAGCAGCAGGCATCTGTTACTATCAAAGGTTAAGTAGAAGTCCCTGGTTTGGGCTGCTGCCCAGGGACATTTTGATATCTGAGGGCTGTGCAGAACTGGCCTTACCCTTCACCTGGGCATCATGGGAGAACTGACCTTGGAGGCATGTGAGCAGGAGAACTGGCCCTGTTTCTCACCACCTGCAGCACTTGGGAGAGTAGGCCCTGAACTTTGCATGAGCAGGACGGTAGAGCTGGCTCTGGTTGCAGAGGTTGCAGGTAGCCAGTCCCAAAGGCATGAGAGAGAAGGAAAGCAGCCAGGTTGACCAGCTTAGACACCTCTCAGGTTCATATCCAGGGCTTTGAATTGGCTCTCTACAACATTGACCTCAATGATGAACTGCTGGAGTGCATGAAAGGTCTGGTCCTACAGATCCAAAACCATAGAGTATCCATGACACAGGACAACAACAGGATATCTGAGAGGAGTCCCAGTAAGGTTCCAGGGTTGATAGAGTAGCAGAAACCAGAGGCCTCATACCAGACCAAATAGTCATTGCAGTAAACATTTGCAAGCAAAGAAGTGTGGACAAAGGGGTATTTCATAGGACACACTGTGACACACAACAGCTTGAATAAGATTTTTTTCTCTGTTGTGGGAGAGGTTGCAAGAGTGGAGAGGGGGATGAGGAGAGGGGAAATGAATGGGATTGGGGTGCATGATATGAAATTCACAAAGAACCAATAAAAAGTTAATATATTATATATATTAAAGCAAAATCTTAAAGAATTAAAAATTGGGCTGGAGAGATGGCTCAGCTCTTAAATGTTAGACTCATAAGCACAAATATAAGAATAAATTATTGTTTTCAACAGTTTTATTATATAAAAATGTGGAGGTGCATCCAAAAAGAAAAATGGACATGGAAACTCACCCTCAAATGTGATTAAGAGCCTCAAAAATCAAATTTATAGATAGCTTTAGTGTAACTGCTCCCAAAGACCCCAGCTTCCATGGACCATTGATCTTCTATTCTTTCTCTGTCATCAAAAGAGAATCTTGAATTGTAACTCTCTTTTGTATCTTCATCGTTTTGCATTTTATATTTTTATTTTAATAACAGAAGTGGGCAAAGCCTAGTAAGATATAAAATTGTTAGGTTTTCAAAAAAATCCTGATTTTAACTGTTCTTTTCTTTATTAATGAACATGAAGCCCTCCTATCAGAGAGGTCATGAGGAGTATTTCTAAGGTTATATGACCTCAAAACATATTTTTACTTAACTTCTAGATTGACTGTGAACTATGTCTCAACAGAAAAAAGAAATTAATTGGATTACAATGTTTAGACTCAGAACTAGAAAAATAGAAACAATAAAAAATAGAAAAAGAAAATACTGAACAAACTCAAAATGAACAGTGATAGAGGAAGGATTTTCAGAATAACACAAATATTATCTAAAGAACATGAGTTTCTGGGTGGACCAATGTCAAATGCTCAGAGATCAATACAATACAGAGAATTAACTGAATAAAAAGGTAATTCTTTAAAAATATCGATATGATTGAGAAACCCTTATCCAAAATAATTAAAAGGCAGACAGAAAATATCTAAATTGACAAAATTAGAGATGAAAGGAGGACTTAAGATCAGATACTGAAGAAAAGCAGAGAATGATAAGGTCATGCCAAGATGGAAGATCTGAAGGAAATGGGTGATTTTCTCAATATGTGCCAAAGTCAAGGCAAGATCAGATAAGCAATTTAAACAAATCTATAGCTCCTAGTGAAATAGAAGTAGTAATTAAAATTCTCCCAACCATAAAAAGCCCAGGGCCAGATGGTTTTAGTGCAGAATTCTACCAAACTTTAAAAGAAGAGTTAACCCCAATACTTATCAAATTATTCTACAAAACAGAAACAGAAGGAACATTGCAAAATTATTCTTTTTTATTCTTTTTTTTTTTCATTCTTTTTTTTTTTGATACTTTATTTACATTTCCGATGATTCCCCTTTTCTTTGGAAACCCCGTGTCCCCTCCCCCTCCCCGCCTCTGTGAGGGAATTCCTCCTCCCACCTACCCGCCCACCCATTCCCATATTC
>CM052718.1:45876547-45948375 GCA_028551405.1 Uromys caudimaculatus | reverse complement strand
TATAAGAATATTTCGCTTACTATTCAAAGCTGCTTAATTCCAGGGCAGAATGAGTTTTCCTTACAGATGAAATGCAGTGAAGAGAATGTGCAGGTTTTAGTGTCAAGCTTTAAAAGATGCCCTGTCTAGATATTGTAGCCAGCAGTGAAATTTCTCCAAGGAGTCTTCAAAATATTCCAAACATTTGACAAAACTTTCTTCTCTTATAAATAATGAAAAGCCAAGATACATAAAGTTAAAGTTCAAGTTGAAAATTCACTCCCTCCTGAATTTCATACCTTGCCCTCTAAAATTCTCTCAAACATGAATATAGACTGGAAGGATGACTTTATTTGTGCTTCTGTAACAAAATATATGAGACTGGATATTTGTAAAGAATGTGAATTTATTTCTGAGTAGTCTGAAGACTGGGAAATCCAAGGTCAAGTTGCCAGCAGGTGTCTTGTAAAGCGATGTCCTTCACAGATGGCTCGATCTCAGTGTTCTCACACGGTGTAACAACAGAAATGGCAGAAAAGAAAAAGAATATTGTGGCACACAGCAGAAGAGTGAGAGAGACCAAATTCATTCCTGCAGTCCCTTCCCAATCTGTGAACTCATCCATTAGATGTCTTAATGCACAAATGTGCATTTTCATGTTACTGTATTTATTACTAGGTTTCCACATGGGAGGCAGATTCAGACGATGGTAAAGCAGAGGGTTAGACTGGGTACATTGATATTTCTCTGAATTTACCATAAAAACAAGGGTTAGCCAACTTAAATAAATTTTTTTATTTCCACTTTTCTTTGTAGACTAGTAAAAATGAAAATATTGAAGATTTTTAGTCAGCAAATCTGTTTAGAATTTAATGTACATTACACATTAAAAGAAGCAATGACTATAAAGATTAGGAAAGTGTATGGCTTATGAATGTTGCTACTGACAGGAACAAACCCTGTTTCTAGCCCATCCTCATTCTGAGAACACTTGGGAGATATCTAATTTATATAGATCTGGAATGAAATAATAGAAAAATAATGACACAAAGATCTCTAAACTTTTAATTTTATGCTCTCTTTGGGCAAGAAATAAAGCAATAATCTTTTTTTTTTTTTTTTTTTTTTTGGCCAGAAAATCTCTGCCCAGTTGAGAAAGGAGCTCCAAAAGCAGAAGTTCCAAGAGTGTCTCCTATTGTACAGCACATCTAAATAGCCGGGTGTGGTGGTTTGAATATGCTTGGCTCAAGGAATGACACTATTAAGTGCGGCTTTGTTGTGGAGTAGGTTTGTCCCTGTTGAAGGAAGTATATCGCCGTGGGAGTTGACGTTGACCACCTCTCCTAGCTGCCGGAAAACAGTCTTCTTCTGGCTGCCTTCCAGCTCAAGATACAGAACTCTCAGCTCTTTTTCCATCACGGTGCCTGCCTGCATACTACCATATGTCCCACCTTGATGATAGTGGACAGAACTTCTGACTCTGTAAGCCAGTCCCAAATAAATGTTGTCTTCTATAAGAGTTGCCTTGGTCATGGCATCTCTTTCCAGCAACGGAAAGCCTAATTAAGACACCAAGGATGTCTAAAACACAGGAGTAGTGGTGTTCAGGATATGCAGTGGTCATCGTGCTCAGCTTGTATAACAGAGACCAAAGCTTGGGAAAACTTAGGTAGCAGAATGAACCAGAAGCAAGTAAGTCACAGAAGAAAATAACTCCAAAGTGCTACAAAGATTTTTCACTATTATGTGACTAAATGTTAAACTTTACAAACCAGAGGAGTGTCATGAGACCAGGCTTGAATATAGTGACATGGGAATGAGCTGGGAGAGAACAACAAATTAATGCATTAATCTGGCTTGAACATAGCTTAGGAAAATTTTGACAAACCAGATGCCAATAGTCTTTAGTGGCCATGCCATGCTGGCTGCTTGCTGATGTCCATACCATGGTAGAGTACATCAGCAAGATGGCAGAAGGGAGGTTTTGGGCCACCATTTCCAGCTGGACACCCTTGCAGAGATTCAGGGGTCCAGGCAAGAAATTCTAGTATACAGATGAAATAAAATAATCTGAGATTGAGTAATCTGAGATTGAAGAATAGTAGTTTCATTTTACCTTGATTGACCTTCCTCCAATGTAGCAGACTCAGTATCAAGAAATTCCCACTCAGGTTCCCAGAGGGAAAACTGAGAGTTCAGTGGGTGAACATAGGGGTGTCCTGGGCATGCAGGATGCCACCGTGAGGCTGTTTTCTTACCTACTACAGATGGTAATGGGCACAGATGAGTGATTATGAGAGAGAAAAACGTAATTACTCAATTCAGTACCAATTAATCCATACCACTCAAAGCAATCTACAGATTCAATGCAACACTATCAAAATTCCAGTCACATTTCCACAACATCAGAAAAAAATTCCTGAAACTTAAAATCTGTAAGAAACAAGAAAGACAAAGAACAGCTGATTTAATTTTGTGTAAGAACAGGGAAGCTGTGGCGTCACACTTCCTGACTCCAAATTCTATTACAAAGCCATAGTGTATCAAGACATATGGCACTGGCAGAAAAAGACACACAGATTCATAGCACAAAGCATAGTTCAGAAGAAACCTATGACCAGTTAGTCTTTAAAAAAGATACCAAGAGTATCCCATGGGAAGAATAGTCTGTTGAATAAACATTGCTTAGAAAAATTGTATATCCACAAGCAGTATATTGAGGAAGCTGGAGAGATGGCTCAGTGGTTAAGAGCACTGACTACTCTTTCAGAGGTCGTAAGTTCAATTTCCAGCAACCACATGGTGGCTCACAACCATCTGTAATGGAATCCAATGTCCTCTTCTGGAGTATCTGAAGACAGCTAAAGTGTACTCATATAAATAAAATAAGTAAATCTTAAAAAAAGAAATATATTGAATTTAATCCTCATTTTTACAGCTTGTACAAAAACAGTTTAAAGGGAATGAAAGTCTGAAACATAAAAATGAATGTCCTTAAAATTTATAGAAGAAGAAAATATGAGGATGCCAGTCTTGACAATGATCATTTTGAGGGGAAATATTGCATTATGAGCTTAGTCAACACAAGAAGTGGGGAGTTTTCATTACATAAAGCTGAGAAGCTTCAACACAGCAAAGGAAACAGGTAAGAGTGTGAAGAGTTAGCCCAGGCAATGAGAAAAGGATTTGCAAACCACACAATTGACAATTGACCAATATCAAAAATAAATAAGGAACTCTCAGAATTTAATGGCAGAAACAAATACAACTACTATAAAGTAGTCTGAGAACATAAGTAGATGTTTTGTCTGACAAAGATATAAACATGACAAAGAAGGAGAGAATTCCATCTATCACCTGCAAAATAAAATTAAAACCACAAGGGCACATAATTTCACACCAAGTATGAAAGTTTAAATTTTTAAAATAGTAGCAGGGGTCCTTGAGGTTATAGAGAATACAGAGACGTTGTACAATGTTAGTGAGAAATCAGTCTGATGCAGTTACCATACAAAGAAGTACTGAGGTTCCTCAAAAAATTAAAAATAGAATCTTGATGGGATGTACCAATCTTATCCAGAATTATATGATATCAGTTTTAGGTATGTGTTAGGAAGTTGTCTACCCCCTCGCCTCGCATGTTTATTGCAATATTTTCTATAAGACAGAAACACCTTAATGTCCACTGACAGATGAATGAAAGAAAAGTATGATGTGTGTACACACACACACACACACCCACACACACACACACACAAGGATGTGGGGTTACTATCCAGTCATG
Organism: Uromys caudimaculatus; assembly: GCA_028551405.1. NCBI lineage: Eukaryota > Metazoa > Chordata > Mammalia > Rodentia > Muridae > Uromys > Uromys caudimaculatus. The sequence goes on along the minus strand of CM052718.1, from coordinate 45,944,612 downwards.
GAGCGGATTTGAAAAGCATTATGCTAAGTAAAACAAATTAAACAACCAGGTACAAGTACTTAAAATCTCACTTATGTTTTGAGTCTAAAAGTAAATTGAACTCAGAAAACAGAACAGAGTGACAGTTACTATGGTCTAGAGCAATGGTTCTCAACCTGGGATCAAAAGACCCTTCAGAGGGATCACCTATCAGATATCCTCTATATCAGATATTTGCATTACGATTTGTAACAACAGCAAAACTACAGCTATGAAGTACCAACTAAAACAATTTTATGTCGGTGGTCACTACAAAATGAGGAACTGTATTTAAGGGTCGCAGCATTAGGAAAGTTGAGGACCATTGGTCTAGAGGCTTGGGAATGAGGTAATATATACATTTTCAGTTATAAGCTGAATAATTTATTGAGAAATAATGTAAAACATTCAGTTTATTATAATGTGATATATACTCAAAATTTGGTAATTCTCTCCATATATATTTATATATATCTATATCTCCTTAGAAAAAAGTCAGGCAGTGGTAGCACACGCCTTTAATTCCAGCACTCTGGAGGGAGAGGCATGCAAATCTCTTTGAGTTTAAAGCCCGTCAGAATGAGTTACAGGACAGTCAGGATTATATACAGAAACCCAGTTTCAAAACAAAACAAACAAACAAATAAAAACCTTTCTAAAAAAAGTGGTCAAACAGAGGGTAGAGCAACAGAAACCTTCCGAACTTTTAGGCACGTAGATACAAACAGTAGAAACACAATGCAGTCTCAGTAACCATGGGGTAATACACAAACCCACAAGGAGGCTTAACAGCTCAGTGATATACAAACAGGACAATAAAAGAACAACAAAACACTGGGCAGAGATTTTCTAAGAAGACATTCAAATTATTCAAATGGATAGTAAGCACAAGCAAAAGATGTTCTGAGTTATTCATCAAAGAGTGAAGATGAGGATATAATGAGTTACCCCCACATGCACTACAGAGTACACTAGTGAAAATCGCAGACTGATTGGCTCATGTCTGGGCCAAGAGGTAGAGAGACTTGAATGCTAACACATAGGTAATAGGAGCACTGAATGGAATAACTATACTAGGACTCTAAACTTGGCCGTGTCTCCTGTGTAAGTACAACCCCTCCATGAGAAATGCTCACACAGAAGTGTGAGCATAAACAGAGACAACATGCAAATGCATCATGAGCTTAATGGCTAAGGTTCATGGTATAGCCACATAACAAAGTATTAGCAAATGAAAGAAGTGAACTACTAAGATTTTAACATGGATAAATTTAAATATACAATATTTAGACACAACACAAAAATATTATGTAATTCTATTTGTAAGAAACAAAACCTTAGACACATATAGTAGTTTAGTGTTTGGGACATAGGAAAAAGTGAGTCAATGAAAAGGCATGTAGAAAACACTAAGGGTGATTTAAAAAAAACTTTATTTTTATTGTACTGGAATAACCACAGCTCTTGAACCTCAATAAACAGTAGGAATAAATTTAGAACATTATGTTATATATAATTTTACCTCCACAAAACCCATAAAAAGACAGCAACCATACAGAAATTTTGTCTATGAATACAGTAGGCAACTAAGTTGCTAGAGACTTAGAACACAAAATGAACACCTATTAGCTTATCCCCCTTTGTTTTCTCATTATAAAACAAAGGTCCAACAAATACCTCTTGCCTAGAACTGCTTGGAGGATAGATAGGTAGAGGATAGATGGATGGATGGATGGATGGATGGATGGATGGATGGATGGATGGATGGATGGGTAGGTAGATAGATGATTGATAGACAAACAGACAGACAGATAGATAGATGGATAGATAGAAACAGACAGAAATGAGTGAGCGAGCAAGGGATGAGAGGGGAGGAGTTAACTAAATCCTAACAGACATCGGAAATTTAACAAAGGTTAGCTACAGTTATCATTGTTGCAGTCAGTGATCAGCAACTATACTAAGCATGAAGAGGAAATAATTGATAAGCAATGTGCATGCCGTCTATCATGGGAAACCTTGGTGTAGATCAAAATCACGATCAAGCAACTCTCTTCTGTCTGCAAAGAGCTGCTCTAGAATGCCCATGAGATTGGTCTTTCCAAAGTGTAGACGCTCCCCAATATATCTAAGCCATTTAATGCAGCATTCATCTATAGCTAGAACACAGTGACGATAGTGACTAAAAGACAGAAGGAATTAATGGAAGTCACATCAGAATGAGAAGTCTTCCTTCTCATTCCCCGAGACGAATGTCCCGTTCCTCCCACGCTTAAATGATTGACTCCCTGTCAATCATCTTCAACAGACTTTTAGTGCTCTGTGTAATTCCAGTTTTAAGGATATTAACTGTAATCCTCACACCTCCTCCTTGGTCACCAGGCAGATTCAAATTCCTGAGGAGCAGATGTTCTTTCCCAGGAGTCTAGGCTCTTTTGGTGTTTAAGGATTTTTTTCTTATTTTCTTATGCAAATCTATTATTTTTTCCTCTCTCTTTTTTCTTACCCAAAGGATCTGGTAATAAACACATCAAAGCTGGCTCAGTGCCACTTCCTCCAGGTGGGGCTTGGCTGATTTTCTTGAATTTAAAGACAATTATTCTCCCCTCAGGCTATTCCTGCAAACTGTCAAACTTGCAGCTCCATAAGTGATTATATTTTTATTTCAATTTTTGTATTTTTATTACATTAATTTACCTGTCTATCTATCTATCTATCTATCTATCTATCTATCTATCTATCTATCTATCTATTGGGAATGTTTCTCTGCATGCACACATGTCTGTGTATCTGTAGTCATGTACAGGCCACATGACATGTGGAAAACTTTCAGAAGTGTTTTTCTCCTTTCACCATGAGTATCAAGCTTGGGTCTTAGGCCTGGTGCCAAGTGCCCTTACCTACTGAGTGATCTCATTGGCTCATAGTTTCAAATCTTAAGGCACTTTTTCCAGTCAATCTCAAGTAGACTTTACACAATGCCAGAATGCATACCCAGAACCATCAGCCCCATTTCAGCAGTCTCTTTCTTATTAGGGGTTATCAAGGTAACAAACACCAATCTAAATCCTACAGTCACTAGTGAAAACCTAGGTTTCTGGTTCTGGTAAAGAGCCTCTTCAAAAATGTATCCTCCTTCCCCCAACTTCACGTAAAACTCCCTTTATATCCCCTTTTTAGTCTAGATTCTAAATATAATTTATGATAGTTAAAATTCAGCTTTCATGGAAACCTATGGTACCTGCTTTCGTACTGTCAACGTTTTGTATCTGACTTGGCTTCTTTGCTCTTCTTTTCTGTCTTCTGCAGAGATTATTAGGCACAAGTCACCACACTGGCAGAATGAGATAAATTAGGAAAGCTTTATTGGCAATTTGTCAGGAAGCTGCTGCAAGGTAGACTCATGAATTTCCCCCTAAGCCTCCACTTTCCATTCACCACTCACACTACAGTGATAATGCTTTGTAACTACTTAATGGTGCCCATCCTTCACTCTCCTGTGACACGACTACAGTTAATTGGCTCTTACAGCATCCCCCATAGGGTAAGCAAGTGTTGTTACCACTGTCCACAGTTTTCCAATAATTGAGACACAGAGCGGTCAAGTGTCTCTTAGAAGGCCATAGAGAATGTCATTCAGAGAATTTCTTCAATATTATCTATCCTAATCACTGGGCTTCCCTGCAGCTCTTGACTTCTGAGTGAATATCAGCTAATCAGAGCACCTCTGGGAGACCAGAATATGAAAATGCTCTCCTCAGACTCTAGCTACTGTTTCTTTGTGGGAAACACAAGGGTTAAAATTGAGCTCTTATTGTTTTGATTTTTAAAATTTATGGTCTTTTGTAGATGACTGTTTCCAACAGGTCATAATTCGTCATTCTTCACTGACACTTTATCAGAAAAGATCTTCTCACCAACTACTGGAAGGTAACATTTTACAGTAGCTACAAGAGATAAATTATTCTAATAGAACTCAGAATGAAGCCTTGGCTGTCTTCTAGCCTCTATCTAGTCAAACATAAACTATCAGCAGAATTTTGGCCATTCTGAACCACCACAATTAAGCATTAAGTTTTCTGGTAGCTGTTTTTGTTGTTGTTTTAAAAATAGGGACTTTATCAAGCTTTCAGTAATTGAGTAAAACCAAATTTTATTTCCTTCATAATACTTAGAAACAAACAGCCTTCCATAATAGAGTTCAAAAAGACTTATCAAAATTTGCTTAAATACCATGCATTGTAGTATAGAGTAACAGTAAGTTATACACATAATTTTTGTCCTTGTAAATCTTAAATTCAAAGTTTTCTCTATTTGATATGTTTACAGATTGAATCCTCCAAAAGATTGGTCCACATTTAACTTCCTAGAAAACCTGTGGATGTTAACTAATTTAAAAAAGGGATTGTTTGCAAAATATAACTAAGTTAAAATTTTTAAGATAAAATCATCATAAGTTTCCTAGGGAGACTTAAATCAAATAGCAAAATCTTTAGAAGAGATAAGCGGTAGAAGACATGCATAGGAGAACAGGTGGCAATGTCAAGATAATGGGAGTGGTACAGCATAATAACCTTAGGCATTCTAAAGATTATCAACAGTTACCAAACTAATAAGCAAGCATAAAATAGATTCCTTTCCCATTGTCTCCAGATTTAGGGCTCCTAGCCTAGACAACTATGGAAGAATAAAGTTCTATAGTTTGATCCTGCTCTGTTTGCACTAATACATTAGAGTATCATGGGAAATGAAAAGCTCAAGGCACACTGATCTTAGAAGATGGGCACAAATAACATTTACCTTCACCTTATGGTTAGTGGGCATATTCAGCTACTTCTTCAAAATCTGACCTTCCTGCCTCCAAGGCTGAGACATAGTAATATCCCATTATTATTTTGTTAACTCCTCTAAAGATCTTTCCACATTTCTGTATGAAGAACAACAAAATAGGAAGCAAGTACAATTTCAAATAAAAAATTTAAAATTGCATGTTTTCTTCATTGTATGCATGTAGATAGTAGTGTGAATTGTATACTAACAATAGGCAGTAGATACAATTTGCCAAACTCTGCCATATATTTTTCAAGAGAAAGGTAGAGATTAGCTGGTTGTGGTGGAATATGCCTACATTCCTAGCACCATGGAGGGTGAGGCAGGAGGATCATGAATTTGAGTCTAGCCTAGAGCTACACAGTGAGAACCTATCTCAGCAAATGACAATACAAATAAACAGAATTTAGATTTCTAGCTAAATTTATAGCTCAGATTAAATGATATATGTGCACTAGAAAATACTACTAAGAAGATGCCATGGACAGCTGATGAAAAAAAGATCATTTCCACCTGGCTCAGCAGAGTAGTTGAAACAAAACCTAAAATCCTAGAGAAGAGAGTTGACCTAGATGTACATAAATATCTTCTCACTATTCCTTTAAAAAAAGTTAGCAGTCTTCATTTAATAAAACATTTATCAAAGGATATTTATATACAATCTTACATACTTTATAAGTTAGTCACAATTTTGGCAAGAAAAGAAAAATGACCTACTCACAAAAGGAAGAGCAAAAGCAAGAGTGCCATGTTGAAATCTTCAATGCTAAGTCCTGGTCCTTTGTACTACACAAATCACAGCTTCAGGAAGGAAATAATAGTCCCCCAAACTAGGAAAGTGTAATGTCTGGGGTTTTTACAAAAGAATGGGCAGAGTGTTCTGTGAAGTGTGTGTTTTTAGAACGTAGATTATAAAATGCAGGACTTTCTGCATAGTTCTGTTCTCTGATTTAGACAAAATTAACAGATCAGAAGGACCTGTTAAGGAAGTGTTTACCACTTCATGATTGTGGTGGTTTAAATATGCTTGGCCCATGGGAAGTGGCATGGTTCGGAGGTGTGCTCCTGTTGGAAGAGTTGTGGCCTTGTTGGAGGAAGTGTATCACTGTGGAGGCAGGCTTTGAGGTCTCTTAGTGCTCAACCTCCACCCAATGTGGAAGAGACCCTCCTCCTAGCTGTCTTTGGATTAAGATGTAGACCCCTCAGCTCCTTCTCCAGCACATCTGCCATCATGGTGCCATGCTTCTTACCATTATGATAATGGACTAAACCTCTGAAACTGTAATCCAGCCCCAATTAAGTGTTTGCCTTTAGAAGACTTGCCTTGGTCATGGTGTCTCTTCATAGCAATGAAACCTTAAGATAGTGGTCTTTACCTTACCTGAAAATGGCAAGCTTTCATTCTGAAATGTTATTGAAGGTGATTTATCAGAAAATAAAAAGACCAGAAAGGGACAGTAGCATCCGAGTACATTTGTGTAACTGGAAAGTTGTCCACTGTGAAGTTGCTTCAGGCTTCTTCTCTAGATCCACACCTGGAAGTATTTCAGTGATAAAAGATAGAGAAATCCATTAGAACAACAGACACACAGCAACAGCATGACCTCTTGTATGTTTTACGTAACCACCCCAGGCATTTGAATGTGGGGCAGGGGAGCAATTTTCCACTGGTTATTTGCTCTTTCTAATATTGGCTTGGGAAGATTATTTAATTATAAACCAGAAAAAGAAGAACCCAAACAGCTTCTGGTAGAAGGTGATGGAAATTTAAGTGTGATGCTAAAGCTTTTGAGATAGACAACAGCTATGCACAAGTTCAGGCCTATCCCACTCGCAGTGTTCCCTCCTTCCTGAACACGTTAAGTGATAAGCAATTGCATCCAACAGTTCTAAGTCGGGAGCAGAGCTAAGGTACGTCAGTGCAGGTAATAATTCAAGAGGCTTTCTAATTGTGCATTTCCACTGCATTATAGTCCACACCCACCCACCCCCACTGCACACACACATACAAAGTCTTTTACAACTATTAAGAAACACAGATTGGCATGTAGAATTTTGCCATTTCTTCCACAGCCAGGCTACTGATAGAGGAAAATAAAATACTCCTGAAAATGTAAGCTAACAAAGAAAAATCTAAAAGATGTTTAGGGCACAAAAGCTATGAATGGAAGGCAACTGAAGGGTAGAGGTAGATGTACCTAAATTAAAGTCATAATTAATATTTGAAGAAGGAAGAGGAGGCGGGGGAGGAGGAGAAGGAAGATGATGATGATGATGATGATGATGATGATGATGATGATGATGATGAGGAGGAGGAGGAGGAGGAGGAGGAGGAGAAAAAGTATAAGTTTAAAATGGATAGCTCCAATCCAACACTCATACAGATGACCCATTGAACTAAATGGGTCATAAAAGAAAAGAATAACCTAAAAGGCAGTAATCTGGGAAGGGAACTAGCAAAGGTGGGTGTGGTGACAGGGTTATAAGAGAGATAGAAGAGGGTAATGGAGAAAAATAATTAGAATGCATTCTATACATGTATAATTTTTCTATTTTAAAAACATTTACTTTATTGTTTTTTACACTCCAGATTTTATTCCCTTCCCGGTCCTCCCTCTGTTCTACATCTCATACCTCTTCACCCCCCATCTCCACAAAGATGTCCCTCCCCCAACCCTCACCCCACCAGACCTCCTCACTCCCTGGGGCCTCCAGTCTCTTGAGGGCTAGGTGCATCTGAACCCAGACAGAGCAGTCCTTTGCTGTATGTGTGTTGGGGGGCTCATATCAGCTGATGTATGCTACCTGGTTGGTGGTCCAGTGTCTGAGAGATCTCGGGGGTCCAGGTTAATTGAGACTGCTAGTCCTCCTACTGGGTCACCCTCCTCCTCAGCTTCTTCCAGCTTTTTCTTAATTCAACCACGGGGGGTCACCAGCTTCTGTCCATTGGTTGGGTATACATATCTGCATCTGATTCTTTCAGCTGCTTGTTCAGTCTTTCGGAGCGCAGCCATGACAGGCCCTTTTTTGTGAGCACTCCATAGCCTCAGTAAGTGTCCATCCTTGGGGCTTCCCCTTGAGCTGGATCCCACTTTGAACCTGTCTCTGAACCTCCTTTTCCTCAGCCTCTCCTTCATTTTTGTCCCTGCAGTTCTTTCAGACAGGAATAATTATGAGTCAGAGTTTTGACTGTGGGATGACAACTCCATGCTTCACTTGATGCCCTGACTTTCTGCTGGAGGTGGGCTCTACAAGTTCCCTCTCTCCACTGTAGGGCATTTCATCTAAGGTTCCTCCCTTTGAGTTATGAGAGTCTCTCACCTTCCCAGTCTCTGGTACATTCTGGAGGGTCCTACCTCCTACCTCCCAAGGTTGCCTGTTTTCATTCTTTCTGCTGGCCTTCAGGGTTTCAGTCCTTTTCCCCCACCCAATACCTGATCATGTTCCCAAATTTCCATCCAAGTCCCCTTTCTCACCCAGGACCCTCCCTCCTTCCCCTTTCTTGTGAATGCTTTTTTCTCTCTCCCAAGTGGGATTGAGGCATCCTCACTTGAGTCCTTTGGCTTGTTAATCTTTTTGAGTTCTGTGGATTGTATCCTGGGTATTCTGTACTTTTTGGCTAATATCCACTTATTAGTGAGTACATACCATGCATATCCTTTTGGGTCTGAGTTACCTCATTCAGAATGATATTTTCGAGTTCCATCCATTTGCCTGCAAAACCCAGGATGTCCTTGTTCTTAATAACTGAGTAGTATTTCATTGTGTAAATGAGCCACATTTTCTGTATTCATTATTCTGTTGTGGGACATCTGGGTTGTTTTCAACTTCTGGCTATTACAAACAAAACATCTATGAACATAGTGGAACACGTGCCCCTGTGGCATGGTAAGGCTTCTTTTGGTTATATGTCCAAAAGTGTTAAAACTGCGTCTTCAGGTAGATCTATTTCCAATTTTCTGAGGAACCTCCAGATTGATTTCCGAGTGATTTTACCAGTTTGCAATCCCACCAGCAATGGGGGAGTGTTCTTCTTTCTCCACATCCTTACCAACATGTGCTGTCACCTAAAGTTTTGATCTTAGCCATTCTGATTGGTATAAGGTGGAATCTCAAGGTCATTTTGATTTGCATTTTCCTGATCACTAAGGACTTCAAACATTTCTTTAAGTGCTTCTCAGCCATTTGAGATTCCTCTATTGTGAATTCTCTGTTTAGTTCTATATCCTATTTTTTTGATTGGGTTGTTTGTTTTGCTGGAGGTTAACTTCTTGAGTTCTTCATATATTTTGGATATTAGCCTTCTATTGGATGTGGGGTTAGTGAAAATTTTTCCTAGTCTGTAGGTTGCTGATTTGTCATATTGACAGTGTTCTTTGCCTTACAGAAGCTTCCCAGTTTCATGACATCCTATTTGTCAATTCTTGATCTTCAATTGGGGACAAGGATGCCCACTCTCTCCATATCTATTCAGTATAGTGCTCAAAGTTCTAGCTAGACCAATAAGACAACAAAAAGAGATCAAAAGGATACAAATTGGCAAAGAAGAAATAACCGTATTCCTATTTGCAGGTGATATGATAGTATACATAAGCTACCCCAAAAATTCTACCAGCGAACTTCCACAGCTGATAAACATCTTCATCAAAGTGGCCGAATACAAAATTAACTTAAACAAATCAGTAGCCTTCCTTTATATAAATGATAAACAGACTGAGAAAGAAATTAGGGAAACAACTCCCTTCACAATAGACACAAATAATATAAAATATCTTGGGGTAACTGTAGCCAAACAAGTGAAAGATCTATATAACAAGAACTTCAAGTCTTTCAAGAAAGAAATCGAAGATCTCAGAAAATGGAGAGATCTCCCATGCTCACGGGTTGGCAGAATTAACATAGTAAAAATGGCCATCCTACCAAAGGCAATCTACAGATTCAACACAATCCCCATCAAAATCCCAACACAATCCTCAAAGATATGCAAAGAGGAATTCTTAAATTCATCTGGAAAGGCAACAAAACAAAACAAAACAAAACAAAAACAAAAAAAAAACAGAATAGCAAAAACAATTCTTAACAATAAAAGAATTGCTGGGGGAATCACCATCCCTGACCTCAATATATACTACAGAGAAATAGTGATAAAAACTGCATAGTATTGGTACAAAGCTAAACACATTGATCACTGGACTAGAATTGAAGACCCAGACACACTTACAAACACTTGAACTTTGATAAAGAAGCCAAAAATATACAATGGAAAAAAGAAAGCGTCTTCAATAAATAGTGTTAGTCTAACTGGCGGTCTGTATGTAGAACAATGAAAATAGATCCATATTTGTCACCTGGCAAAAAGCTCAGTCCAAGTAGATTAAGGGCCTCAACATAAAACCAGATACATTGAATCTTATAGAAGAGAAAGTGGGAAAGAGTCTTGAACTCATTGGCACAAGGGGAAATTTCCTAAACAGAACTTCAATGGTATACATATATAAAATTTTTAAAGAACAAAATTAGTCAATAAAATGTATTTCAAAAATTAAACAAAGTCTTAAATTCTCTACAAAGCATGTCCAAGAATTTTAGAGAAGTGAAACCCAGAGAAACTGTTAAAAAATAAGCCAGACATAGAGGCACATATCTTTAGTCCCATCACTTGGGAAGCAGAGACTCATGGATCTCTTTGATGTCAAAACCAGCCTGTTCTATGTACACTAGCAGAGGAAAAAAAACATAACCATCAACCATTTTCAGCTGTGTACCTCAAGAGTGACACAATGACTAACTTGGTAAGACATACCCTCTGGTGCAATAGTGGCACAAAGGCCCTGTCAGTAATTAGCCACCTTCTGATTGTATTTAATGCTTACTTCACAAGATGAAACCCACACCTGGCATTGTGATCTGGGCCAATACCTTATGGCTAAACAGGTAATAGGCCTTAGGGAGAATTGGCTACTATTAGCCTGATAAATAGATGAAATATTAATCAAAATCTACTGATTTATTGTTATACCCATAGAATTCAACTATTGTCAAAGAAGCTGTAATTTTTTCTCTTGTGTTTCTTTGTTTTAGTTAGAGGCTGATTAATAGAGACTCATGGTATGAGAATGAGAGACCGTAGAATATATAGTTCTCAGCGTGCCCTCCATATCACAACCCTTAATCCTAAGGCTTAGGAATCCTTGTATAAGTGAGGGTAAAAGGGTTCTAAGAGCCAGAGGCAATGGACACAGTGTTTCCTGACATGATGGGGGAAATTGTACATATGAACTCACAGCATTTCTAACAGCATACACAAATCTGCAAGCTCAGGCAATACCAAATCCTTGGATGGAGGGGAGATGGACACAAAGTCCTACCCTTAGTTAAGTAGTTACTCTACTTAGAGGAAGGAGAGTAAGTTTTCTGTAGGAGAGTAGGGCCATGCCTCAGTCAACCATCACATATACAAAAGTATATGCCAGCGTGAATTGGACTTGATGGGTTAGCAACAAAACCGTATGTGAATATGAGTGGAAGGGGAGATCCTAGGAGTTGGAGAACGAGAGAGAATGTCATCAAAATCCACTCCGTGAAAATCCCAAAGAACAAATGGAAAATCATTTTGAAAAAAATTTCAGAATAAAAGATAGAAATTATAATTAAGAGATAGAATGAGAACTTGAAATGTCTCTATAGATAAAGTTGAAGAAGGAGAGAAACATACAACAAAGAAAAATACAAAACACTGATCAATAATAACAATGTACTTTAAAAAGTCAAGGATCAATCATACAGACATGAAAATACTAAGGGAAGGGTGAAGGCAAGCTAAAATTGTACACATTTACACCTTTTAAAGACTAGAATTAATATGGAGTTTTATGTCTAGTTAAACTGGCATTAAAACCCAGCTGTTAAACAGGGATCATGTCAGGCAGCTTATTACAAAAGCATCCTTTGAAAATACTCTCAGGAATATACTCTCTCCTTGAGACAGTATACTCTTCCTATCAGGTAGCCTTGTCCAGTCTCAGTCCAAGGCTTTCCCTTCATCCCATTGCATCTTTTGTTGTCCTGTTGGGCTGTCCACTCTTGGAGACCTGTTTGTTCTTTTCTGAAGAGGATATAGAGGGAGAGTGGATCTGGTGGAGCAGTGTTGTGGGGGTGGGGTAGTAGGAGAAGAGGGAGGGAAAATTGTGGTTGGGATGTATAGTATGAGAGAAGAATCTATTCTCAATTAAAAAGAAGAAAAAGAAAATATTTTGGCGATTTTAGGAAAGGCTCTGCAGTTAAGTGCACCTGCTGTTCTCCCAGAGGATATGGGTTGGGTTCTTATCACCCACATGAGAGTTCATAACCATCTGTAACTAGAATTCTAGGGAATCATTGCAATGGTCTGCACACATGTGGTTCACATTCACACATAGACACAGGCAAACACTCATACACATCAAATAAACAAATTAACTAGAATACTTTTAAATTTTCATTTAAAATTTTCATCATTTGCTGTCCCTTCTCTTTCTTCTACTCCTTGAGTGTCCCTCTACTGATCTTCATATTCTTTATCTCTCTTAAACTGAACCAAACCAAATCAAAAACTATCACACACACACACACACACACACACACACACACACACACACACACACACCATTTTGTGTTAGCCAACTATTCCTGAGCATGTACTGTACATGCTACTACAGAGACACTTGCTCACCCATATTCATTTCTGCTCTATTCACAATTGCCAGGAATTGAAAACAACGTAGATGAACAGATAATGAAAAAGTGGTGCATTTACACAATAAAATATTATTCAATGCTTAAGAAGGAAGTTAGGGAACTTGTCAGTAAATGGATGAAGCTAGGCATAATCACTGTGAGAGAGTTAGCCAAGACCCAGAAAGACAAGCATCATCGTTCTCCTCTTGTATGTGGATGGTACCTTTTAAGCTTTAAACAGGAATGGTTCATTTAGAAGATCTACATAAGTTATGTAACCACTAAAGGCCAATTCAGGGGGAATTGATCCTCCAACAATGGGAAATAGAATATAGTGTTATAAGGGGGTAAAGGAAAAATTAGAATAGGGGATAAAATGGAAAAATAGAAACAGAAAATATTGGCAGGGATCACTAACACAAGACTTTTTCAAAAGCCATGTGGAAACATGCTCCAGCAGAAGCTTTCTAACATATATACACACATCAGTCAAATTAAAATGCAGTTAAAAAAGTAGACAATGCCTCAAATGCACATAATATGCTACCAAGTAAACCCCAGTACAAGGAATGAGTTACATCTTTGTGAATTGTTCACCAAATGAGTTGCGTAGACCTTCTTAAACATTATATGCTACTGCCAAAAGAAATACTCTGGAAAACAGTGTTCTAAAAATAGTCTAAGAGTATCTAAGTATAAATTGAAAACCAACGTTTTGATTAAAGAAATCAGCAAAATGTATTACTGATTAGAACTTTGGAATTTAATGCAAAAAACCTCAAATTTTTGTATTAACTATAAAAACAGAATATGATATATTATTTATTGGAAGTACTTGAGTGAACATAGTTTGAAAAGAAACATTAACACATTTATATATAGAGGTATGACATAATTATGCAAATAAGATATTATAACAATTTTAATATTATTTGAACAACTGTAGAGGAAATATATTAAAGCAATTATGATTATAATGTACAATATATCAAGAAATTTTAACAGTCAGGATACATATGTGCCTAAAAGTGGAGTTTATAAAATTTATAAATTTATAAAACATCCAACAGAGTCATATAAGCACTAGATTGCTGAATAACTCAGATATTTGAGCATAAATACCTCAGAAATTAGTGAACTAGAGACATTAAAATGATTGAAAGGCCCCAGAATCTAGAGGAGGAAAATCAGTAAGATGTGAGTGAAATATGAAATAATTTAGGTAACAGATATTCCAGGATGTAGGAGAGAGTCAGAGAGGGGGCTGGTGCCGTTAACAGACACAAATGGATACAGAGAAGCATAGGGTTACAGGAAGTAAGACACACGTGCCAGTTATACCCTCTGTAGGTGTTACCGACTGCCACTATGTCTGTCAAATGGTACTGTATGCAGAGTAGAGTAAGATAGGACACATAACCTCCATCTCCAGCCTTCATCTCTTTTTTGGAAAAAGCCCTGAAGATTGTCAAATGCGTGTGCTGGAAAGGGTTGTTTGCAATTAACTCTCACAACCAATTAAATCCTAGGCACACAAACCCTTGTTGTCTGCAGAGACTGAAACACTTACATGGCCTAGGATGTAGGAACTCTGATAGGTGGGGGAAGAGAAATGTGGGTTCGTCAAAAGGTTTCTATGTAGTACTTTCTTGGTTGCCAAATCCACATTTTCAACCTCTGCTCTAAGGCTTCCTTCTTGACAGTTATTAGTTATAAGAAATTTTACCCAGAGGGCAAATTGAAGTTTTATTCAGTCTTATTGTAGTATGCTATGTATTTATTTCTTTATACAAACACATACACATGCATACACACACACGCACACACACACACACACACATACACACATCTACCACTTAAATTCATATTGCTACTTTATCACATTTATTCATCACTGTAGTCATTTATAAGTCTTTCTTATTATTTATGCAATTTAAATTAAATGGAATACAGCAATCTATTTTCTCCTAAGTAGGTAAACATTAATAATTATCAGAGTTTAATATTTTTATTACAGAGGTTATATATGTTGATATGCACAAATCTTAACTGTGTATTGGAAAATGCACACCTGTCTGCAACCCAGACCTCTACAACAATTTTCAATATTACTACCCTCTCCCTACAGTGTCCCTTCATGCTCTTTCCCATTTAAACCTAAACCTTGCTTCCTAGAGATGAATTTTCTTAGAAGTTCTTAGAATTACACACACACACACACACACACACACACACACACACACACACACACATATGAATGTGTTATATACTGTTATATCTGGATTTCACACAGCCTTATGTTTTAGATTTATCTGTATTATTTTATTTAATCATTGGTGCTTCTTTTTATAGATAAGCATTAACCAATGATATGAACATATGTACTACATGTCTCCCCATGTGTTCAACCATTATCCTATTGATATTGATATGATGGGTTATTTCCAGTTATCAGTTCTTTGCTATTGTTTTGAAAAGAGTGGGAAGATACTTATTTGCTTTTGTCATTTGTTTGTTCTTATGATAGATGAATAAATCAAACATATAAAGACAAATACTACACATTCTATCTCATTTGTGAATGCTAAAATTAAGTCAATTTGAATGCTGGAAAGAGCACAATAGAGTCTGCAACAGTGGAGATAAATTTGAGGTTGGGTTATGGGACCAAAAGAGTTACCTAGACTTAATTAATATAATCGGAGTTCCAGCAGTTCACAAGAGCTGATCGAATATTGTTTTCCTGCCTCCACCCGCCAGCACTTAAACTTCTTAATTGCTATTTGTTGTAGACTTGCAAGAATACATTTCCAAATTCCAGGCAGACATTTTGTCTTACGCTACAGATTACATTTTGCCTCTCTTTAAAATATCCTTTGGTGCACAAAGTTTAAATTATGAGGCAGTCTGTTTTATGTTTGTGTTTCTTCCTTTTACTTCTGTGCTTTTATGTTCTTTTCCATGGTATTTATTGTATCCTCTGCGTTCCAATTGGATAAGTGTCAAACTTCTGAAGTTGTCTGGGGGTTTCTGATGCTCTGCTTCCTTGAGTCACTCTTTGCTGATTCTATTAGTCCTCTGCTTGGTGGCATTCTGTTTTGGCTTCCCATCATCACAGGTTACACTTTAGAATCCATGTATTGTAGTTTGTCAGTCTTTTTGGGGTGGACCACACCTAGTTCTTCAAACACTAAGAAACTTTCACTTATATTCTAGAGCACAATATTAGTGACCGTTATATTCCTTAAAACAGTGGACACGCGGTTTGTTTTAGCTGACAGACAAGCTGCTTGACTTCAAGTCACAAACTCTCTTTTAAAGCAGCTTCAGCTCCTACTTAAATTCTTTACCTTTAGCAAAATCAAGACTTTATTCTATCTCTATTATGTATGTATTTCATAGTGAGCCACTTGGATAGGATTTAGTTATAAAATTTAGGAGTTGCTCTCTTCTGCAATTTTGTTTTCTGGATTTTGCCCCTTTTTCTTTTTCCATCAGGTGTGATTTCACAGAGCTCTGTTCACTAGTTCTTCCGGTGAGAAAGTGTTTCTTTTAACAAGTGCTTTAGGTTTTAGCTACTTACATACTAACAATTGTAACAAATATTCAGTCAGTTCTTTTCCTTCTACATGTTGATACTTCTCCAGAGGCAGCCTCCTTTTGCTCACTCTCCATCCTACTATTTTTCCCAGAGAGCTGAAAGATATTATGCAGAGGAAAATAAACCCTCTTGGTGCTCCCAAAATTTTGACTCCCGGCTTTGTCACAATCTCTAGCACGTTTAATTACAGGTGTTGCTCAGTCTTCTTTTGGAGACACAATCATCATTTTTTTTTAATCCCTGAGTAAGTTCTTTTTGTAAGTTCATGAATCTTCTTCTGAGATACTTTATCTATTTCACAGACCTAACTTTTCCTGTTTAGAGGATCTGGTCACTTGCAGACTTCTTATCTTCTTTTGCTATTAAAATCTAAATGGCTCCTGTAAGCCAGAAACTGGAAAGAATTTTCTTTATTGACATGCTGCAGGAGACTTCTGGAAATTGGAGCTTCAGAGTTACAAGACCCTAGAGAAAACAAAGGAAGAAGATCCTGGTGTCCATTTAACTCTGGAATTGCCTCTTCCCTAAAGCCTTCTTCATAATGTTGGCTTCCAAGTTACGAGAGTTGCATTTATGAGAAAATAATTTGCATTTATTTTATAACACTGGTAATATCTATAAGACGAACCCCCCCCATCCCTGCCATATTAAGATAGGTGATGAACCCAAATGTTCACTGTTGTAATTGAACCCAGTATAATCACCCAAGCTTCTCAAATGGATTGCTGATAGAGAAGTCAAACCACCTTGGCTCACCTGTCCATGTGTGGAATCTAAAGCAGAGTCCCCTTCTTGTCTCTGCCAAGGACTAGGCATGAAGTAAAACAGACAATATTTTGGGCAACTTTGTTGTAAATCTCTTCATCTTCAGTGATAGTACATTGTTGCAAATCCCTTTATCTAGAATAATAACACAGAGTATATTTGTTATTAATCCACTGAGGGTTTCATGCAATGAGTTTTAGCCATATCACTGCCTCCTCCAACGTTTCCTACACTCATCCTCCCTCCTCTACCTGCCAAATTTTCTATTTAGGATTTTTTTGCTTGATTCTAAGTTTTCCATTTACAAGGAACTGGTGTAGTGTCCGAGTCAAGATTCATGCATTCTCAGAGACGGCAGTGTCACTTACAAAACAGAAGTTTTTATTGTGGCCATGCCAACTTGTCCTCCATGGGAGTAGAAGAAAAGCAGAGTCTAAGCTACAGCAGGGGAACTCTTATATAGTTCCACCATGACCTTTGCAAGCAAGCAAAGCTTAATACAAAAGTGCAACTTTTGTGATTAGCATTTAGAATAAACACATTGTTACACATTTTTAAAACACCATTGTAGTCTACCAGTTTCACAAAGCTTTGTATCTCAAGTCAGATCAACCTAGTTTTCAGGTCTTTGTGGTCTGTTGGTTTGAAAAACAGTCTGTACAATAGGAACATAAATTTCATTTTACCTAAGAAATACAAGTAAAAATGTTAAGACTCTGGAAACAAGTCTGGCTGAACAATAGGAAGATTGGGGACTCTGTTATTATTTAATGTATATTAAAATCAACAGTGAAGGCAGAAATAGGAGAGTCAGCGTCTAACAGAACAATAATTGGGCTTCCGTTTAATGACTCTCTTTCCTACTATTTTCACCTTGCCATGTAAGATTGGTGAAAAGATGGCACTTGCTTGGTGATATGTTGCTCACAGTGTGGACAGTCTAGCTCACAGGGTCTTTCTCCAGTGACATTTACGACACAGGGTGCACCACAATAAGCAGAGTCTGTGAAAGTTCTTTCTATATCTTGCCAAGAATTCAATCTGTTTCAGTATTTTGCAAACTAACAAAAGCTGTTGCTATGTTATCACTCTAAAAGATGAAGTGACATACTCATATGCAGGCTTCTCCTTGAATGGTAAATTGCCATCCACTGATAGACACAGCATCTGAACAGTTAGCATGTCTGCCAGCAGCGTGTTAACTATTTTCAGTGCAAACTCAATACCTGATTGCCTAACCTAGTCTACACCCTACTACTGATATTAGCAATAACCTCTTGAGAAATTTCAACAAGTTTGATGAGTGCAAAATTCATATCTAGGAGTAGAAACAGAAGGAAAAATATTATAAGGCCAAATTTAAAAGGAAAATTTTAGTGTTTATATGATGCATATGCATTTCTAATTTATGAAAGAAACTAATAAAATTGTGAAAAAATTTTCTATGTACTACATAATAAGGATAGATAAAATAGGAGAAGTCTTGAAGAAAATAAATAAGTAGAATATATACATATATTCTACTTATTTATTTCATATATATATTCTAATATATATATCTATATCTATATCTATATCTATATCTATATCTATATCTATATCTATATATATATATATATATATATATATATATATCCCTCAACTTGAGGTGACCTGGCCAGGGAAGCACATAGGCTAACTGAAGATCTTCACCTAACCCTCAGCTTCTTCAAATCCCCCAGTCTGTAGAAGAACACCTGCTATAACCTTTCTTCCCCATTTTTTCCCATTTCCAGTGGACCAGACAGTCCACTCCAAACCAGAAGTCCCACCAAACTTCCTTCTCCCCAATTCATTGCTTTATCTCTGCCTCCAACTCCAACAGACATTCCCTGACAACGCATAGGCCGCAGAAGTATATAGGCTAATTGCAGATCATCACTTCTCTTTCCACTCTTGCAAGTCCAATCTCGTAGTCTCATCCCTAGCTCTGTAGCTGACCTTCTCTTGGAATATACCTTCACTATCAAGGGAGTAAGCAAATTCTGGTAGAAGACTCTACTTTCCTCCCCTACTTGGTCCCCCTTAGCACTTCCCATAGCTCATCTCTGTTTCTTAGTGTCAGATCTCAATACATAGAAACACATTTTACCTGGAACCCTCAGAGGTCATGATGACAGAAGAATTTCCTACTAAGCAATACACAGACACCAGAATCTTCTAAGAACCAAAGAGGGCAACAGGAACAGGAACAGAATATCCATTCAACAAAGACAAGACCAGATATCAGCACCGAGAATTATTGTCTTCCCAACCTTAGATGCCTAAACACTAGCCTAAAAACACAATCAATAACAGCCAGGACAATGTGTTTGCACTAGAACCCAACAGGTCTACCACAGCAGGCCCTGAGTATTTAAATATAGATAAATCACAAGAAAAAGACATTAAATTATATGAATATAAAAGAGGCCTTTAAAGAAAAAATGACTAAATTCCTTACAGAAATCTATGAAAACACAAATAAACAATGGAAAGGCATGAATACAACCATTGAAGACCAGAGAGTGGAAATAGAATCGACAAAAAAAGAAAAAAAAAAAACTTGAGGGAAATCTGGAAATAAAAAAAAAAAGTAGGAATTTGAACAGAAACCTCAGAGGCAAGCATTACCAACAGAATACAAAAAGATGCAAAAAGGAATCTTGGGCATTGAAGACATAATAGAATAAATTAATGCCTCAGTGAAAGAAAATGTTATCTGAAAAATTCCTTGCACAAAACATCTAGGAAATCTGAAAGAGTTTGAAAAGACCAAATTTAAGAATAGAGGGGAAAAAATATCAGCTCAAAAGTCTAGAAAATATTTCCAACAAAATCATGGAAGTAAATTTCATAATCTAAAGAAGATGTCTATAAAGATACAAAAAACATGAACACCAAATACATTAGACTGAAAAAGAAAGTCCCCTGGGCATGTAATAATAAAAATAGTAAATGTACAGAGCAGCGAAAGAATATTAAAAGCTACAAGGGAAAATGACTAGATAACATATAAAACCAGACCTATTAGAATTACATCTAACATCTCAATTGATATTCTAAAGCCAGAAGATTCTGGACCAATGTGCTACAGACTCTAAGAGACCATTGATAGCTTTTATACCCAGGCTATTATACCCAGATAAATGTTCAATCACCATAGATGGAGAAAATAAGACATTCCACAATAAAAGCAAATTTAATCAATACCTACAAACCTAGTCCTACAGAAGGTGCTAGAAATAAAACTTAAACCTAAAGGGATTATTCACACCTAAAATTACAATAACAAATTATCAAATCAAAAAAATGAACACACACACACACACACACACACACACACACACACACACACACACACACTCCACCATCACATATACCAGGACTACCACTACCACCACCACCCACAACAAGAAGAATAACAAAATAACAGGAATCAACAATCACTACTCATTGATATTCATCAACATCAATGGTCTCAATTCCCCAATAAAAAGACAGACTAACAGAATGGATTGGAAAGCAGAATCAATCTTTCTGCTATATCCAAGAAGTATATCTTAACATCAAGTATGATATCATCTCAGGATAAAAGGATAGAAAAAGATATTCCAATAAAATGGACCTAAAAAGCTAGCTGGCATAACTATTTTAATATCTAACAAAGTGGACTCTGAACCAAAGCTAATCAGATGAGATAGGGAATGACATTACATATATTCAAAGAAAGTTCCAAGAAGACATTTCAATTCTTAACATATCTGCACCAAACAAAAGGGCACCCAAGTTTATGAAAGTAAAACTTCTGCAGCTTAATTCACATATTGACACGCATACAGTGATAGTGGGAGATTTCAATACTCTACTCTCACTAATAGACAGGTCATCCATCCAAGCAAACAAAAAAACAAAACAAAACAGAACAAAACCCAAAAACACCCCAAAAACCTAAACAGAGAAATTCTGGAGCTGACATTATAAACACCATGAACCTTACAGATATTTACAGAACAGTTCACCTAAACACAAAAGAAGAATATATCTTCTTTTCAGCATCTCATGGAACTTTCTCCAAAATTAGCCACATACTTGGTCACAAAACAAGTCTCAATATATACTACAAAATTGAAACAATGGATACTGAGAAGTGTTTGCTGATGGAAACATGATAAGCTATCTCCTGAGAGGCTCAGGCAGAGCCTGACAAATTCAGAGACGGATGCTCACAGCCAACCATTTGACTGAGTGTGGGGTCCCGGATGGAGGAGTTGGAGAAGGGAATGGAGGAGCTGGGGGGATTTGCAGCCCCATGGGGAGCAACAGTGTCAACTGGCCAGACCACACGGAGCTCCAGGAGACTGGACTACCAACCAAAGAATATACATGAAGAGACCCATGGTGTTGGTCGCATATGTGGCAGAGGAGGGCCTTGTTGGACATCAGTGGGAAGAGAGGCCCTTGGGCCTGAGGGTGTTAGATGTCCCATTGTAGGGGAATGCTAGGGAGGGAAGATGGGAGTGGGTGGGTGGGTGGGGGAGCACCCTCATAGATACAGGGGAAGGGAGGACAGGGTAGGGGATTTCCAAAGGGGAGACTTGGAAAGGGAAAAACACTTGAAATGTAAATAAAGTAGAAAATAAATAAATAGATAGATAGATAGATAGATAGATAGATAGATAGATAGATAGATAGAAACAACACCTTGCAATCTATCTGACGACTCAGATTAAAGCTGGCTATCAACAACAGAAAACTTATGAACTCCTGGAAATTGAACACTCACTACTGAATGAAAATTGACCAAGACAAAAACTAAGAAATTAAAGACTTTCTAGATTGAATGAAAATAAAAGCACAAAAAATCCAAACTTATGGGACACAATGAAGGCAGTTCTAAGAGCCAAGTTCACAGTACTAAATACCTTCATTAAAAAAGTTCCAGATACCTCATATTAGTAAGCTAACAGCACAGCTGAAAGATCTAAAATAAAAAGAAGGAATAACTCTCCAAAGGGTTAGATGGCAATAAGAAATCAAAGTCAGGGCTGACGTCAATAAAATAGAAACAAGGAAAAAAACAATGCTAAGAAAAAACAAAGCAAAGAGTTGGCTCTTTGAGAAAAACCAATAAAACTGGCAAACTCTTATACGAATTAACTAACAGTGAGGGAGAGAATATCCAAATTAACAAAATTACAGGTGAAAGGGGGGAAATCACAACGGACATTGAGGAAATTCAGGGAATCATAAGGACGTGTTTTAAAAACTTAAACTCCACAAAATTGGAAAATCTGAAAGAAATTAATAATTTCCTTGATACATAACATTTACCAAAGTTAACTTAAGTTTGGATAATCAATTCAAACAGACCTATAAACCCTAGTAAAATAGAAGTAGTCATTAAAAGCCTCCCAACTAAATGAAGCCCAGGGCCAAATGGTTATTGCTACCAGACTTTCAAAGAAGAGTTAATGACAGTACTCTTCAAATTATTCCCCAAAGAGAAACAAAAGGGACATTGCCCAATTTGAATCATGATGCCACAGTTACCCTGATACCCAAACAACATAAAGACCCATGAAAGAAAGAGAATTAGACACCAATTTTCCTTTTGAACAGAGATGCAAAAACTGCAAATAAAGTCCTTGCAAACTAAGTCAAAAACACATCAGAAAGACCATCCAACATGATCAAGTGAGCTTTATCCCAGAGATTCATGGATGGTTCAACCCATGTAAATAGATAAATGCAATCAACTATATAAACAAACTGAAAGAAAAAAATAACATGATTATCTCATTAGATGCAGAAATGTTCTTTGACAAAACACTCCTTTATGTTAAAAGTTCTGGAGGCATTGGGGACATACTTCATATAAGGGACATACTTCAACAAAAAAAGCAGTTTATAGAAAGCTCATAACCAATATCTATGTAAATTGGGAGACACTCAAAAAAACAATTCCACTAAAACCAAGAACATGTTTGGCTTGACCAATCTCTCCATACCTATTCTGTAGAGTACTTGAAGTCTTATCTAAGCAATAAGGAAATGACAAACAAACCAAGAAAGAAAACAGGGAAACAGCACCTTTTACAATAACCTCAAATAATATAAAACGTCTTGGGATAACTCTAGCTAACCAGTCAAGTGAAAGACCTGAATGATAAAGTTTGACATTGAAGACAGAAATTGAAGAAAGTATCAGAAGATGGAATGCTCTTCTACAGTCATGGATCAGTATGATAAGTACAATAAAAATGGCCATCCTACCAAAAGTAACCTATAGATTCAATGCAATCCCCATCAAGTTTTCAATACAAAACTTAGCAGGCCTGTTAAGGGTAGTTTTAGCTTCATATGGAAACAAAATACTAATACAATCATGAAAACTCAAAGAACTTCTGGAGATATAACCATCACTGATTTCAAGTTGTACTACAGAGTTATAGTAATAAAACCAGCATGGTATTGGCACAAAACCAGACACGCTGACCAATCGAATTGAATTGAAGACCCTGACAAAAATCCACATATCCATGGATGTGGGGTTTTTATAAAAAAGCCAGAAATACACATAGAAAACAGACTGCCTCCTGAGACTGCAAATAGATTCATCCTTACTACACTGCACAAAACTCAACTCCAAGTTGATTCAAAATCTCAACATAAAATCAGATACACTGAACATGACAGAAGGAAAAGTGGGGAATAGCCTTGAAAATATTGGCACAGGAAAAGACTTTCTGAACAGAACATTAGCACAGGCACTAAGATCAACAATTAATGGAGCTGAAAATCTTCTGCAGGACAAAGGACACCATCATTTAGACAAAGCAGCAGATTACAGAATGATAAAAGTGTTTTGTTGTTGTAGGTTTTTGTTTTGTTTTTTACCAACCATATATCTGAGAGTGGGATGATATATAAAATACATTAAGAATCCAAGAAACTAGATATCAAAAACCTGGATATCAAGGTTTTAAAAATGGGGACAGACCTAAAGAGAGTTCTCAAATGTCTAAAATACTTAAAGAAATGTCCAACATCCTTAGTCATCAGAGAAATGCAAATAAAAACTATTTTGAGATTTCATCTTATACCTGTCAGAATGGCTAAGATACATAAAATATATAGCTGTTCATGAAGTGAGGATGTGGAGTAAGGGGAGAAACTCATTCATTGCTGGTGGGACTGCAAACTTGTACAGCTACTATGGAAATTAGTGTGGTAATTCTCAAGAAGATGGAGATCAATCTACCTCAAGATCCAGCTCTACTACTTGTGGGCATACACCCAAAGGATCCTATCACAAAGACTCTTGCTCAAACATCTTCATTGCTTCTCTGTTCATTTAAAACAACCTACATGATCCTCAATGGAAGAGCAAATAATAAAGCATGCTACATTTACACAATGGAGTATTACTCAGATGTTTAAAAAGGTGAAATCATGAAATTCACAGGTAAATTGTCATAGAAAAAATAATCCCGAGTAAGGTTTCCCAGACCTAGAAATACAATTATGATATGTATTCGCTTATATATGGGTATTAGCTGTTAATTCAACGATAACCAGGCTATAACCTATAAAAACACAGAGGTTAGGTATAGATTAATGGACTAGGATGGACAGATTGATTTCTATTGGAATGGAAAATAGAATAGATAGTTATGGATGCAGAACGTGGGCTGGATTTGGAGGATAGAATGGAGACAAAGATGAAGAAGGGAATATGGGAGAGACCACTAAAATTAAGGGACATTTGATAGCAGTATGGAAACCTAATGCAGTATAAACTTATTAAAATATATACATATATGAAGACGACCTAAATGAAATCATCAAATAATCAGGGAGACAGAGTACCAACTGGATAGCGTTTGTAACCAAATAAAACTTCCAGTACTGGGATTGTGTTTCATCTAATTGAGTTGTTTGCCAAAGGGGACACAACTGACAGAAAGGCACTAATGCTAAAACAAGGCCTACACAACTAATTGAACATAGAGATGCTGAGCTGATATCCACAGAGAGTCTTCACACCGACATTCAAGTATCTTTGGCACAGGAAGGGACTCTCCACACTCTCAAAAGAAAAACATAATCAACAAGACAGCTACAAACCTTTTATCTACAATGATTGATGCTATGGAAATGGTGGCACAAACCCTGAGGTAGTAACCAACCAGGAACTGATTTGACTTAAGGCCTAGTCCACAATATGGACCCCATATCTGACACTGTCTGGACGTCTAGGAACGTAAGACTTGATGACCCAGGGACCTACAGTAAAATCAAATACTGCTGTTTAAAAAGTAGTAGCAATAAAAAGCTGACATTCTGCTATCCTCATAGATCAATGCCTTTCTTGGCCATCATCAAAGATGCTTTCTCATGTAGCATATGGAACAAATACAGAGACCCACAGCCAGATAAAATGTAGAGAGTGAGAGACCTTGGAACATTCAGCCCTAAATAGGATGTCTCCATCAAATTCTTCCCCGTAGGGTTCAGGAAAACCTAAGGAAGAATAGAATAAATGAATGTCATTACTAGAGGGGACGGAGGGCACCAAGAATACAAAACCCTCTAAACCAACATGACTGATGCACATTTGAAGGCACAGAGACTGAGGTAGCATGAACAGGGCCTGCATGGGTTTGTACTAGATGGTACCCTACAGCTGAAAAGAGAAGTGATCATATGCCCACATTTCTAGTCCAGAAGTTACCTCCAATTGATAACTACTGGCAAATGAAAATCTAGTTTCCTTTAAAAGAGTCTCAGTTGGGAAATAAACTTTTTTTAAAAAAATTGGTTCTTTGTGAATTCATCACGCATCTCCTTGTCCCTCTATATCTACCGTCTACCCTTACAACCTCCTACACGAAGAAATAAAAACAAAACAAAATAACAAATCAAAAACATCTCACCATGGAAGATGAAGTGTGTTACAGTGTGTCACAAAATATACTCCTTTGTCCAAACAGCTTCACTTGCAAATGTACATTGTAATGAGTTATTGGCTGGTTTGACATCTCTGGCTTCTGCCACACTTTCAATACTGGATCCTCACTGAACCCCTTTCAGATACCCTGTTGTTGCCCTGTGTCATAGAGATCCTTCTGCTTTAGTTCTGCAGGACTGGCCCCTTCATCACTCAAAGTAGGTTATCTCAAAGTCCTGGATCTGGGCCCAGGTGATAGCTGAGTTGTTCTATTTGCCAGCTCTCCTGCACCCTCACCACCAGGGTGTGCTCTCCCCACTTCCCCTGTGGTGAAGAATGGGGCTATTTCTCTTGCTCTTATGCCCTTGGGGCCACCTCATCTGTGTCCCCTCCACCAAGGTCAGCTCTACTGTGCTGTCCAACTGAGGTGCAAGGTCTACTCTTCCTAGTGCTGCAGCCAGTGGGGTGGGGGAAGGTCTTCCTCTTCCATGCTCTCAGGGCAAGCTCTCTAATGCTTCCCAGGTGAGAGGTAGGGCCAGCTCTCTGTTTGCTGCAGGGGTTGAGGTTGGGGCATCTCTCCTGCACAGACCCAGACATGGCCCTCTACAGCAGCAGAACTGGCTAGGATCACCATGGCCTTAGGTGGCACTGCGGACTACTCACCTCAGCCTGTCCATCACCACCCTTTCATCTCAAGCTCCTCCTCTCCTCATAAGGCACAAACTGTTCAGTTTCTCTTTGTCTTCCATCCCTTCACCACCTATTTGCTTGCTTATTTCTCTGCCATGATTCCACAACCTACTTACTTGTCAGGAAATAAACTATTCTTAAGGTTAGAATGCATGCCAAGCCAATACAAAATGAACTCAATGACATCTCTGAAGTTCTTTGTTCCACAATGTTGTATATCAGAGAATTCCCTTTCACCATCACCACCATCATCACCATCACCACCACCACCATCATCATCATCATCATCATCATCATCATCGTCATCATCATAATTATTTAATCTTTTGTATATTCAAGTCTTTATCCGTATCCCGGTCTGCCCTCTGACTGTTCGTTATCCCATTCCTCCTCCTCCTGTCTCCAAGAGGATGTCCAAATTCCCCACCCCTATCCCACGAGACCTCCCCACTCCCAGGGGCCTCAGGTCTCTTGAGGGTTAGGTGTGTCTTCTCTCACTGAGGCCAGACCAAGCAGTCTTTTGCTGTATATGTGTGTGTGGGGGTGTCATATATCAGCTAGTGTATGCTGCCTCCACTGAAATTTTTTATTTTTAATCCATTTTTCCTTTTGATTCTCTCTCTCTCTCTCTCTCTCTCTCACACACACACACACACACATTTCTTCTTCTTTTTCTTCTTCTTCTTCTTCTTCTTCTTCTTCTTCTTCTTCTTCTTCTGCTTCTGCTTCTTCTTCTTCTTCTTCTTCTTCTTCTTCTTCTTCTTCTTCTTCTTCTTCTTCTCTTCTCTCCTCCTCCTCCTCCTCCTCCTCCTCCTCCTCCTCCTCCTCCTCCTCCTCCTCCTCTTCTTCTTCTTCTTCTTCTTCTTCTTCTTCTTCTTCTTCTTCTCTCTTTTTTCCCCAAAAGTCCTTTTGGGGTATTTTCCTTCTATTTGTTTGTCTTATCCAATTCCAATGTGCTAGTTTTTGTTTTATTTTATTATATTTAATTATTGTCCATTAGAAGCCTATGTGTCTTCTAATGAGAAACAGAAAGGGGGTGAATCCAGAGGGGAGGAGAGGTGGGAAGGAACTAGGAGGAATAGCGGGAGGGGAAACCATAATCAGTGTATTCATGTGAGGAAAAAAACCCCTATTTTCGATATAAGGGGGAAGTGTTTAAAAAATAAAAAACAACATAATCAAAATATACCTTAAGAGATAGAGTCTCCTAATTTTAGTTTTAAGTTTTTAAAACCAACAAAATATGTTAGATACAATTATGAAATTCTTGAATGAACTGTTTTTGTGGTTGTTATCTCCTCAATCTTCCTGCTGTCCCTGTTTCTACTTTCCAGTTTTCTCTGAGAGATCTAAACAAGAAACATAAGCTTAAGCAGAGGACCAGGTCCCAGAGTGAAATACATCTGGCCAGCTGCAGTTGCTGGGAGTCACTGGTCCTACTGCATTCTTTTCTGCACTCAGGAGATACTGTTTCAAGGGGTGCTAATCACTCCTCTTCTGTAGCAGCAGTTAATCAATGACCAGATGTTTTCCATAAACCTCTTACCCAATCAAGTAATGACAAGGATTGGAAACCCCCACTTGCATTTTTTCCTTTAAAAACCTCTTCCCCTAGTGGTTGCTTTTCCTCTCCTGTTGCATCAGGAAGGTTTGTGGCCCAAGCTCTAGAGCTTGAATAAAGACTCTCATGTGCTTGCATCAGAGTTGTGGTTTCTGGTGGTCTCTTTGGGGTATTTGCAATCTGGGCACAACACCTCGACATTCCTCTCTTTGTTCATATCCCATGTGTCTTTTTCACACTACACCCAACCTTCTTCATCACCAAATATAACCCTTTCTTAGTGTCCTTTATATGCCTTTAGACTTTACTCACATATCCTTTTGGCTTATATATATAATAGGCTAGGTTCCACATATAAGAGAGAATATGAACTTTTTTGCATTCTGAGTTTGGGTGACCTTCTTTAATATTATAATTTGCAGGTTCATCTATTATCCTAAAATATCTATAATTTCATATTATAGCACAGACAACCCATATTGAAGTTTTAACTTTTGGAGGAACCTCCATATTAATTTCCATAATACTTGTACTAATTTGTAAATTATTTTTCTTTCTGCACTTTCTGTCTGGGATGAGGGGCATCAAAATTACTTTTAATTTGCAATACATTTTTTTCTGATAGCAAGGAATGTCTGATGCTTTAAAAATGTCCATTAGTCACTTGTGCTTCTTTTGAGAATTTCATCAGTCTATTTGTTGATGGAAAAATTTGTAGTTGTTTTTGTGGTTAGTTTTGAAACTTATTTATAATGTCTGGATATTACTCTCCCCACCCAAAAAAAAAAACCCATCCATCCACCCACCCACCCAACCAACCAACCAAAAACCCTGAAAAGGAAAGATTTTATCCTTCTTTTTGGCCTGTCTTGATGTTCTGCTGATAGTTTCTTTAGGTATGCAGAACATTTACACTTGATAATTCCATCTGCAGATTATGATTACAGGGGCTACTTTCTATGCTACTGAAGTTTGGTTTAGAATGACCTTGCCTATACCAATGTTTTTTAAAATAATTCCCTGTGTCTTCCTCTTGCAATTTCAGCATTTCGGGTTTTACATTAGGCCATTGACTCATTCAAGTTGACTTGCATAGTGTGAAATCCATGAATGCAATCTTATTTCTTGGATATTTATGGTCTTTCTCATGGTTTCATATAAATTCTCAGACTATCTTTTTTTTTTTTTTTTTAGTTGTGTGAAGACTCACATCAGAATTTTGGTGGGACTAACAATGAATCTGTAGATTGCTTTTGGTAATATAGCCATGTCCACGGTATTAATTCTGTCAGTCTAGGTACATGAAAAACCTTTCCATAGTCTAGTGTCTTCTTTGATTTATGTTTTCAGCTTCTTGATGTGTTCATCTTAGATATCTTTACTATATTTAGCTAAGTTTATTACTATGCAGTTTTGTTTTATAGCTATTATGAATAAGATACTTTGCCTAATTAATTTCTTGTAGGTTCAATGTTGGTATATATGAAGGTTACTGTTTTATGTTGATTTTGTATCCTACACCTTTATTGAAAGTGTTTATTGTGTCTAAGTGTTTTCTAGTAGCTTATAGATGAGTACAAAATTGAGTCATCTGCCAATAGGTATAGTTTATCTACTTTTGTCCTTTTTATTTTATTTTTTTTGTGCTGCTGTAACTAACATGATGAGTAACACTGAATAAGAATGTATTCTTATTTCTCCATGAATGCAATCTTTTTTCTCGATGTGTGGGCACCCAGTTTAATTAGCATCATTTGCTGTGGTTCTTTCGTCACATATATTCCTCACATTTTATCAAAAATTAGGATGGGAAAATGAATGAGCATCCCTTTCTTGTTCCTGATTTGAGTAAATGCTCTCAGTTGACTTCATTTAACATAATGGGTTTTTTTCTTCCATTTTTTTAATTTTAATTTTTTGATACTTTATTTATATTTCCAATGTTTCCCCCTTTCCAGGTCTCCACTTTGGAAACGCCTTATACCCTCCCCCCTCCCCTGCCTCTATGACAGTATTCCCCCACCCATAACATAATGTTTAATATAGGCTTGTTGTAATAGCCTTTATTCTTCTTATCTATTCCTAATATCTCTGGAAGTTTTATCAAGAAAGTGTGTTGAATTTTGTCAAATGTCTTTTCTGGGTAATTACCTTAATTGAGATAATTTTGTGGTTTCTGTCCTTAAGTTTGTTTGTATGATGCATTTGTACTTATTGATTTGTATATATTGAGCCAATCTTACATAGGAAATGCAATTTCTTTCCACATAACATTAAGAAAAATGAATATATTAAAAATAGGAGAAAAGTGATATCAAACTTTTATAGCTGTAGGTATTTATTCAAACATGGCAAAGGTATGTATTCTTTCTTTATTAATATGATCATTTGTTCTAAAGAAAATTCAAGTCTGCAAAATGGGTACACAAACTACAAGAACGTTATTTTTTTTTAAAGAGAAAGAAAATCATAGTGGATTCAATGAAGAACTAAAATAAGTTTGAAAGATGAATGCCCTGAAGATGATCAACAAGATTTCTCAGCCATCTACAAATAATAAAAAAAAATTATTGAAAAGAAACATGTTCTTTTGTGGTTCAGTAGATTCTTTTGTTAAAATTTTAGGCAAAATTCTCAGCACAATCCAATGTTATTGTCTGAGAAACTCAGAGATGTATATTACAACTGTGTCTTACACAATGCCTATGGCAACATTTCCTCTCTAATTTTGTTGATTTGCAAATCAGTGTGGTTTTTTTCCAGTGAAATAGTTGCAGCCTCTTAGGAAAAAAATTGTAAACTTGCTCAGTACTATTGAAATTTAAGTATGTGTATTCGGGAGTGCAAGGATTATAAATAGACAAAGGGTTTTACTGTGTCTGTTAAAATGTGCTTCTCAGCTGTTTTCTGATGCTAAAACTTAATCTCAGCAAACCATGTTTCCTCTTTGCAAGATAACCCTTTCCTAGGCTCTGCTCATAGGAAAGAAAGACCAGGAGAGAGAGAGAGAGAGAAGCCCTTCTTGGTTTCTATGTGGCTTCCTGTTCCCACCATGTTACTTTAACAGTGGGTTTTGGGTTGTAAGTACCACCTTCACTTAGTGAGACCTTTTCTTCTCTGGACAAAATAAAAAAACAAAAACAACAACAAAACTAAACAAACAAACCAAAATACAGGGAAGAGTGACATATTAAAATCCAGAATCTCAATACGCCCTCGGGAATGTAAAGTTAAAAGAAGAGAAATTACTGCGCACTGACCATTGCTGTCTGCCTGTCAGGGTGAATTTCTTCCTGGCCTTCGAAACTCCTCAAGACACCCGCTCAGCAACTACAGTACAGCTGGACAGCAGCCTTTCCCTCAGCTCTGAGTTTCTCATCTACACAGCCCCTCCTCTACGCTCTTACTTTTTCAAAAATCTCAACTTTTTCCTTCTCTATTCTCTGCATCATTAGAGTTATAGTTACTAATTTTTCAATACCCCAGTATCACTTTCTTGTCTTACTACCTTATATTAAATGGTATCTGTAAAATTGCTGTCATATCTAGACATGGACTGAGGCAGTGGGAATAACAATAGTTTTATTATGGAATTGTATGTGTGTATTACATAATTTTACATACTAAGCAAGCATAGGTATATGTACATAGTATATATAATGAATGTGTTTGATATATAACCTATTTTCAGCAGAGGATATTCTATTAGCAATAATTGCACCATAGTATTAATAGTTCTGTCTTAAGAACTGTCATTCTGTTGTAGAACCATTATGGTTGAATTCTGCTAACACAGTACACAATAACAGCAAACTTCGGGATAGTAGAAAGGTGAAAAAATAACACTTGTGGAAGAGCTAGGAGTGCTTACCTACATTTTCTGAAATTAAAGTTTTAAACGAATTTTTGTATAAGGTTTAATTTTAAAATTTTTCTAATTTCACTTTTGAATTTATAATTAAATAATTTCTCTCCATCATTTCTTTTCCTTTATCCCCTTGCAAGCATCTCGTTGCTATTCCTCAAACTCATTACTTCTCTTTATAATTGTTATATGAACAAAATATAAATACAAATATATGAACATATATGCATATATATATTTAAAACCTGCTCAATCCTGTATTATACATATACATATACATATACATATACACATACACATACACATACACATACATATACATATACATGTGTGTGTGTGTGTGTGTGTGTGTGTGTGTGTGTATCAGTTGGGATTAGATACCACATGGTCTCTTGTTTTCTGCATTCTTATTGGTTGTGGTTTTTAATATGATCTCCATTTGTTTAAAAGAGAAATCTCATGAGAGCTGACAAATATGCTTATCTGTATTTCTAAGAACGGACATTTATAACTTGGTTAGGGTTTATGCTTGTTTAGTAAAATGACAGTTTTATGTTCACCTCTAAGATTCATAACTTCACATGCCCTGGGTAGCTGACTGGGTTTCTAGTACCGAGCATGATTTTTCTCTTGTTGAAAAGGCCTTGGTCCAAATAAATGAGCTGTTGGTTACTGCAAAGGTATGTATATCACTTATGCATCCTTAGAGTTATTGTGCCATGCTGGTTATTGTGGTGCATAGGCTTTGTGACTGGGTAAGACTGTTGTTTACTTCCTTGCCTTGGAGATCTGCATGCACCTTCTGGTACCATGGAAGCTAGTTCTGAGGAAGGAGGCCTTCAGGTCAGATCCACCTCAGATGTTCTGGGTCCTAAAGTATATTCAGCAATAGAGGTTTGCTTTCCATCTCTGGGGCAGCTATAAGGGCAACAGCAATAACCTATAATATTTAGGGAGTTGTTTGGACAACTCAACAACTCAAAAGTGGGCTTTTCATGCCTGGTGTTGAAGTTTTAATTATTTTAATTATTCTATGACTCTTGGAGGGAACTTTTTTGAATAAAATAATGAAGCAGGACATGGTGATAGCTATCTCTAGTAATAACACTTTGGCAACTAAAGTAGGACAGAGTTTGAGGCCATGATGGACTACTGAATAAGATTTCAGTTATTTGTAAGATCTTGTTACTTAAGAGATAATATGAAGTAAAAAAAATTACTGCGTATTGGCCTCTGCTTTTTATCAGCTAACTTCTGATGTTATCCCAGGCAACTTTACCACTAATTTAAACAAGTAGGTTCTATTATTCTAATATGACATATGATGCAACAAAAATTAAGAGACATTAAATTAGTTCTCTTAAGTTGTGTGTATGTGCACATATACATTAGTAATATATTTTACATATAAAACATGTAATATATACATATATATATATATATATGCAGAAGCAGCTCAGAAGTGAAATAAGATTTATATCTGAAAAGACTCAAGCATTATTAGAAATAAAACTGCATTGCATGCGCATGCATGTGAGAGATTGCAAAGAGTTCAAGTTCACATGATGTGAATGACTTCACAATCTAATAGGAAAGCAAATCCAGGCAACTCCTGGTACTTGGGCAGAGTCCTACAAATCTCTGCTAAGATCAGACTTGTACTTCCATACTGTGGGGTGGACAGTGCTTCTGCCTCAAAGGGCAGTGAGTGTGGAAGTAACACTATTCATTTGACTGACTGGACACCAGCATGAAATACAGGGGGTATTAAAGGATAAGCTCTGTGAGATTTTAAATCATCTTTCTCCACTAGAAGATGAGATTCATCAGTTATTGAGAACTCTGAACTGTGTCAAGTAGAAATATAGTGACGTCTTCATAAAGAAAGAATGAAGAAAAGAGTAAATATGCAAGTTCCTTTGAAGTGTTGTCGCCAGAAGAGAAATGGGAAGAACACTTGTTAGTCCATAAGAACTCATTAAAGTCATTCTCTGCCAGGATGTGTAAAGGACATGGGCCTTGCAATGTAAACTGGTCACTCGAGCATGGATTTTCATGGAAGCATGTCTGGAGTAAATGTGGAGAATTATTCCGTGTTGATGCTTTGGAGACCTGTTTAATATGAACATTGTCTATTTCCAGAGCATTCCAGTTACCCTTTAAAAATATTAATGTCTTATATTAGTCTCCAATAGTCTCATAATAGATTAAGTTATTTATGTTTATGGTAACAAATAAACCCACAATTACAGGAGCTAAATCAACAAAGGCATTATTTCCTGCTCAGAATCTTCACAAGACTAGACGACTCCCTAATGTTGACCTCCACATGGTGACTTGGTTTTTTCAGCCTTCTTTAGCATTGTGGTTCCATCATGCACAACATGCTTTCCTAGTTCCCATGCAGGAAAGTTATGCAGTATCTTTAGAATAGAACCCAGGCAATACATTTTCTTCCTATGTTGATGCTGTTTTGGAAAAAGATGGTTTGTTCTGTTCTTGCAAATGCTGAATCTCAAGCCAACACTAATTAACTACTTGAAATGAGGCCACCTGTGAAATTTACCTTGAATTTCTAATACAAAAAGCTGAGTCAACACAACTGCTGAAAATCAGCTTAATTTCTGATTATGTGATTTTACATCAAGTAAAAAATATATAAATAGTATAATAAGGGTGAGCGTTGTGGTTATTTAGACGAATATTGGTAAGAAATTGTTTTGCTCAAAGACTAAATGCTATTAGGCTACACAGATCTCATTTCAAGTATGCTTTTCTTTTATGAGAGAAAACGTAGCATCAATTGAATATCCAATACATTTCAGAACTTTACATATATTTTTTCATATTATTATGTAAAAAATGCCATTAAACAAATGAGGGAATAAAGAGAGTTAGAAGAGTTTAATTATTTACCTGAGATGAATCACATAGTGGACAGCAGAGACAGAACCTAGTTGATTAAACATGTTATTAATCCAGAGAAAATATATTTGATCTTAAAGTTACATTACTCCAGAAGAATTGGCTGCCTCTTGATATATATTATAATAGCATTTGACATTTAGAAAACAACTCAGAACAGGAAGGTTGTTTTATATTGACATTTAAATTAGCAAAAAATATATCGCTAGGTAATATGAAGTCTTGAAAATGTTTCTTAAATGCCATCCCATGATTGGAAGCTGCCTATGTGAGTTAAGTAAGAATCTTTAGCCCTGAAATAACATTGGAATTGTGGTGTTGATGGTGGGGGGTGGGGTGGGAGGGCTGTTCTTAACATTGTTCCCAATATGATGCTTCTAAGAATTGCTTTGAACTGAAAATTCCAAAATTATTGTGGTTTGGCTTATTCCTTTGCTTGACTTTTCAGTTGTGTACCCATCAGCTAAATATAATCTTTTTGACAAAAATAATAGAGAATAATTGTTCCCATGTTCAAATGAAATTGTATTTTTCTCCACCTACCATCACAGTCCCATA
The DNA here is from genome assembly GCA_028551405.1 of Uromys caudimaculatus. Lineage (NCBI taxonomy): Eukaryota > Metazoa > Chordata > Mammalia > Rodentia > Muridae > Uromys > Uromys caudimaculatus. The sequence goes on along the minus strand of CM052718.1, from coordinate 45,909,112 downwards.
TGCCTGAACTATAAAGTAAGAAATTATACCAGTGGTTTGGGTGATGGCTTCCTAAGATTCCTATCATGACAGGTGATACATGCATAAAATTTATCTAAACTAAGTTGGTTATCCACTTTAATGTGGTTCTTCTCATATTCTTCTTTAAAGATTACGAATTCTGAACCATGACTATGCCTTTGCTCTAGAGTCTTCTGAGCATTCTGAATTTGGAACAAGCTTTGTCCTACAGCCATTGGTATCAAGTCTGGGGCATCAACCGCATACAAGACACCTATATACTCAGCTTGGAGCTATGAAGAACAGGAGACTTTCTAAAGAAGTGTTTAGTCCCCAAATAGAAAATTATTATGATGCTCTACAACAGTGGAACAGGGTAGCTCCCCAGAGGAGAAACGCTGTGTTCTGGGAGGTGGTCTCAAGACTGTGGGATATTGTAAGAGTAAAATGAGATTATGAGATTAGCAGTGGAGAAAGATGTGCTAATCTACAGGAGGAAAAGGCTTAAATGTCTTTCCCTACAGAGGACTGAGTTCTTATTGTTGGCAAATCACAACTGGGAAAAAATGTAAAACTTCCAAATGCAAGCTAGACTAATTTAATCCTAAGTTAACTTGAAGCAGTAGCAACAGAGAACATATTTTTATTTATAAAGTCTTTCCCTAGACATTGATTTGGTTAGAGTGTGAAAAATCAGACAGATTTTCAACTTATAAAAGGAACAGCCCTTTGTAAGTGTTATTTTAATCGTATAATTTGGCATGTATACCTGCAAAATCCCAGATGGACTTTACAGGAGAGCACATGCCTCATGGACACATTCCTTCCTTCTTTTAAAATAGTTTCCAAGGAAATATTAATAAACTACTAAGAGACCATTTAGTTATCAACAAGGCTCCCTCTCTCCATCCCTTGTTGTAGGACCTGTTAACAAACTCATTAATTTCCTTTAAATCTCATGAAGTACCTGCTCTTTGCTGGATTTCACATTCTCATTTGTGTGTGTGTGTGTGTGTGTGTGTGTGTGTGTGTGTGTGTGTGTGTGTGTGTGTGTGTGTGTAGAGCTTTTCTCCACTGAGGTTCAAAGTTAGAAATGGAAACTTGAAGGCAGTGACGGGTGGTTGGGGGAAATGACAGTGAAGAAATGTAGAAAAGATTCTCAACTAGAAAGTGGGGTTCTCTGTATGGGCAGCCCCTGATGTGCGGATGGGGGGACACTAAGTATGAACTTCATTGCTACCATCACTTGCTAATTAACCTGGAACACCCACATACACACGCATCCTTTTCTCACCTGAGTGGTTGAATGATGAAGGCAACCCCTACCATGCTGTCGTTAGAAGTAACTGAAAAAAGCTAGAAGTAGAACTTAGTGAAGGGACTAGCATCTAGTAAGTCCTTCTTCTTCTGTTGTTTCAAAATAGTCCAGTATTCATCTAAAGTGTTTCCAAAGAAACATTTTATCTTTAAAGTAGAAGATCTGTCAGTTCTTTAACATTTCCTCACCTTAGGTTCCTTCTCTCCATCTACCATCATTTTTGATACAATTTCCTGTAGCCACTCCATCTTTAATATTTTTCTCTTTAACTTGAAAGTAGTTAGGAATCATAATGTTTCTATAAATGGGTAGAGATCTGTTTTTGTTGAATAAATATACTGAAATTGAATAAAGTTACTCTACTTGTCCTACAGTCTTGAGATTGATGCAGAGCGCCAAGCTGTTTGTCAAAGGGAGCACTTCTGTATGCAAACTTTCACTGGCTAAAAAATAGTCCAAGAGCATAGAAATATGTCATAAGCACAGTGTAGACTCACAGCTGTAAAACTTGGAATTCAACCTTTTCTAAAAATATATCAAATCCAATGTCCTCAAAGCTAAATCTGGAAGCAGTGAGTTTCTAATGTAAACTCTAAAGATTACAATGAGTTACAAGATTTTCTCAAGGTTCAGTGATATACAATTCAAATACTCCCAATAGCCAGAGAAGAGGCTAATAAGGCTCCACGTAGTGCCAGCATTCTGGTGTGGGGCAGAAAGAGGCGTAAAGAGGCACAGGGCTGTGTTTCCAAGGTGGAGCAGAGTAGACCCCAGACGCATTAGGGAGACTGAAGACATTCTATGTTTCTTTTACCCCAAGTGACTCTGGTATGGCTGTAAATCAGAGCTGACATGCAACATAAGCCACATGTCTTCATATTGATTGTTGTGAAACAGGCTCACTGTTTAATCAGTCCAGTGAAACTTCTTAACCAGTCCAGTGAAACTGAGAGCTCTAATACACAAGTTGTGTGATGCTCTTTTTTTAAACAGATAGATGACTAGCACCAAAGAACAGAAGCCTATGTTCATTATGGACTAAAGCATTCCAAATCATTTTATTTAGGGAAAAGTGTGTGTGTGTGTGTGTGTGTGTGTGTGTGTGTGTGTGTGTGTGTGTGTGAATAGAGCCTTGTTATTCTACCCAGTCTCTTCTTAAATCTGGGTGTTGCATTTTCAGTACACTCTATAGTTAATCTTAAGAACTGTGATAAGAAAGAAAGGGAGAACTGGGCCTGGCAAAGATCACCCATTTGACAAAGGTGCAGATGTTTCTGCAGTTAATCAAAGAGGATAACCCTAAGCAGGACCATTAAGTAGGGAAAGGGGATCCTCTTTCCTTGACAACAGTGCCTACTTGAGGATGCTAATATCTAATTTTTCAAAAGCAGAAAGAAAACCTTGCTATAGCATGGAAGAATGAGGCCAAAAGGCTTTAGAAGAATGAAAAGCAAATGGGAGATGATTAGTTTATCTCATTGGAATGCTGATGATTGAGTCCTGGTAGGTAAGGGAGTCAACAAGGAGGGAGAAGAGACCATGGATACAAGGAGCTACCCAAAGGCCCCACCATGGTGTGGTACAGACAGACCCAGTGCCATACTGTCTTAATTCACAGAAATAACTTTTTATAAGAACAAATATAATCAACAATAAGCAAGTTAAGAAGTGATAATATATCTGACAAAACAGATAAACTGAGGACTTCACCATTGGTCTTCACATGGTAAGTCAATAAACTATCTTTCTAACTTAAGTAATTCAGATTGCTTATTTAGATTTGTAGATGTGTATGTCATTTGTGTGTCTCATTTTGTTAGCCAGTACAAAATCCATGAAGTATATATAAGAAGACTGGAGATAATTCTGTAGCTTGTTAACTGGTTTCAAGTTCTTAAAAAATCATCTGCTGCTTCTGGAGTTTGGTTTGGGGACATTGGATTTAATATTCTTTTAGTTCTCTTGAATGGTAATTTTTAAAAGGTTGCTAATATAAATCCTTGAGTCATTTCATCATTATATATGTAAATATCTGAATCTGACACTAAGCTATAAACGTCTTAACATCAAAACTGTGATTATTTTTTAATAGAAAAAAAATGATCACACTCAGAGGTAACAGAGTGTAATAGTCTGTTTATCTAAAACTTTATTTAAAGTGAGGCACTACCAAATAATCTACAGACTTTCATTTATTTACCCATCCTTTGGGGAGACCATGGGAAGTAGAAGACAGAGCTTAGTTGATAGCAGTAAGTCACTGGAGGTGGAACTTTAGGAGCTATTTCCAGGGTTCCTTTGTGCTTAGCTCTCTGCTTCCTATCTTATATGATGTGAACAGCTGTCCACATGTTTCCGCCAACATCATATACTGTGCATATAGGTTGCACACGCAGAATTCATAATTCAAAAAAATATATATCATTTGTTCTATAAGTATTCTGTGTCAGATATTTGGTGAAAGTGACAAAAAGATAACTAATCTAATATAGTGATTCTACTTTGTAGAAAAAAAGCATAATTTTCATACAAAGAGCAACTCCATTTTTTATACACTCACACTGTACTGACTACATAATAATTACCTAATTACAATAATACATCCAGGTAGGATAATCAAGCCTGTGCATAAACAAAACTCACTCAAAACCAACACTTGAGATCAAAAAGACAGAAGCAAAACAAAGTACTGTGTATTCAGCCAAAAGCCAAGCACCATGGACATTAATGCCTATGCATTTTAGGAAGAGAGGGGCATGAGTTTATCCACTACAGTGCTTCAGTCAAGGTTAGTTAGAAGAGCTATCACAGAAGGAGTCTATGTTTTCTGCCCGTTAGTACATTGCTGAGCACATGTTAGGAACTGAGCTCATTTTCATCAAAGGAAATATTCTATGAACATCTCAAGGGCTTCCACCCTGAGCAAAGCTTTGCATTCTATCACTTAGGGTAAAACAAAGAAGCATAAATTCTCTTTCTGGCTTTTGCTGAGCTTATGTGTAGCATAGGGGTGTATTAATTAAGAATCTCATCGGGTTGGCAGTAACAGAAAGCAGAACTAAAAGCATTTACACAAGTTATTTATTTTCTAACATAACTTTGAAGCTCAGAGTTTATCAATCTTGGACTAGAATGAACATTCGATGAATGTTCCAAGCCCCGTCTCCTGCTGTTTCCCTATCATTATCCTTGAGCTTGCTTTCTACCTTCAAAGTTACTTATCTGCTTTTATTAATCAGATTCTTTCACAGAGAGATAAAGAGGGGTAGGGGAGGGACAATTGGCTCTGAGGGTTATAGAGACCATGAAGCTCCAAATTCTATGGGCAGCAAGCCAAAAACAGCTAACAGTAAGTATGAGTCTAAATTCTACTAGATTTCAGACACAAAAAAAGAGCTGATGTCTTGGTTTGAGTCCAGAGGCACTCTGATAATCATATGCCTGCTCAGAGAGACAGAAGTAAGAAATTTGTTTTCACTCTAAAAACACCATCTCCTTTGTTCTGTTCGCTTTTAGATTATTTGAGGGAAACCTAAATGGGGGAAAGGATTCTGCTTTACTCAATTTACCAATATAAGCTTTCCTGTCATCCAAAGACACATTTGCAGGTGTACCAGGAACAACATCTTGCCAATATCTGGACACCCCATGGTTCAGGCAAGTTTTTTCACATCAAGTTAATCACTACATTTAGTCAACTGGGGGAGCAAAAACCATTAGAAGCAAATGCCAGGTTGCAGGGTGAAGAAGGTTGCATTAAAGGGGCAGACTTGTCTGTGATTTCACGCCATTTGAGTCTTAGTCTACCTTCATGTTACTTTCTTCTTAGCAATCAAGATAAAGAACCAATTTCATGGCTATAGAGCCCCAAATGAAATAAGTTTTCCCAACCATGAATCATTGTCATCCAACTAAAACCAGTATCCCATTACTAATAAAAAGGAGAAACTTGATTTCAAAAGGCTACCAGCAATTTCTCCCCCAGGGGTAACAGTTGCTAAGGTATGTACCATGAAATCTTCAACTCCAGATTTTCAAAACTAACAGACATGCAGCCATTCTAAGACAATTACGTACTAAGTTGAGGCAAAAGATATGGAATAGAGAAGAATATCACCCTTCAACATGGAGAACAGGCATAGATAGACTAATTTTATTTAAAAATCCCTCAAGATTTCACCACTGCTTTAAAGATTTCAAAAGCTTCTTAATTGATCTGAGCTCTCAGATTTCTCAATTCAAGATTTAAAGGTGAGAGGCCATATCAATGAAGGAGAAGACACAAGTGCCATGTCAGCACATATTTCCCAGCATTCCACTGGCATTCCCTTGAAGTGGGAGATTGGCTCTGTTCATGTAACATCACATGCATGGCCCAGAAAACAGAATCTGAAAGTTTCTAAACACTGGAGCCCCCCAAGTGCTGCACAGCATGCCTGCGCCACTTCCTCCCCCTCATGGCAGACTTGCTTGTTAATAAGCATGATTTTTATTCTTGATCTCACAGCAGGCAGGCCTTGTTTTCCTGATCTCTAATTATTACCCCTCTTTGTGGTGACACTCTCAACCCACAGCTCAGTTTCATATCCTAAAAAACCTGCGAAAATGAAACAACACCAGATTTTCTCGCTGACATCATCCTGCTTCTGGTGACAGATCTGAAGCCTGTGCATGTTAAATTTGGTGTTATAATAAACTTTAGCTGGTGTTCAAACTGTCAGATATGCTGTGGAGGGCCCTGACTTGCTAGATGTGGCTTCTTGTTTTGACTATTCTGGCTGATTTTTTCTCTCCTAAAACCTGTGAGATCTTAAATACATTGTTGATGCTAAAGGAATTTTCATCTTCTCTTGGGGGTCAAAAATTCCCACCCTCTTTGGCACTCCCTTTGTTGCTCTGTTTTGTAATATACTCTTTATGAGCCATCTGAAGGCATGGCAGGGTTTTATTGTTTCAATTTCAGTTTTTTTTAAAGTCTCTTGACAATACTGTAGGGTCAAAGACACCTTGGGATATAGTAAGACCAGGATTATGAATGACTGTTCTGCTCTCAGAGAAATTACAATCATCCTTTTATCATCTACGTAGAAAATATTTTGAGACTGTAGATTATCTAAAACGGCTTCAAATCCACTGCTAATTGTTTTCCCCAATGAAGAATTTGGAAAAGAAAATTGTTCCCTGATGGATAATTGATTAACATCATAGCAAAGCCTGGCTGGGGAGGCCCCTACTTACTTTTCACATTTTACATCCTTCTCTATATGGGAAAAAAGAAAAGAAAAGAAGAATAGAACACACATACACACACATATACATATACACACATATGCATATATATGCAAATGATGGTTAGGCTTTGAGACATAGGTTGAGAGAGGAATGTAATATCATGTAATATATGATATCACCTGTGATACCATGTCCATGTAGAGTAATCAAGAAATTTCTAAACTGCCACCAGGGACCCCTTAGCTAAGAAGAATATGTTATGGAACTTCTGGAGAGACCATTAGTGTGGCAACCTTAGCAAGAAAATGGGGGGGGGGGAGAGGTGGGGGGATGATTGTGAATTTTGTTACCTTTCATTCTGCTACTAGAATTATAGGCAAATTAGTGCTTATTAGATGAGGCTAAATGTTCCCACAGTCTCTTCTAGTCCAAAACATATGTTTTAATTATTCTTTCATTCTTAAGTTTCTCTAGAGAAGAAAGAAGAGACTTTGGATTTCAGATCTTACAATACTTTTCCATGAAAGCATGTACTCCTTCACTTGCACACACTCTTGTCTAAGACAATTAAAGATCATATGAAAGAAGAAGGGACTTGAGCTGTGTTAAGAACTACTGTCTGTATACATGAATACAATCCTGTGATTTTGAGAAGTTATTGGCTATTACTATTGGGCTTTATATAATGATAATATAGTCATTTTTTTGTTCTAAATATCTCATGGGTGGAGTTAAGAAAAGAAGGATCATCTGACAACATGCTCTCCACTTACAGGTCCCATTGGCAAGTCTGGTGACTATTTAGGCCCCAGTAATCCTATGACCAGTATTACAAACTTATAAAACTATTTTCTAGAGAGCAAAGAGTTTCAACCATACAAAACAAAACACCAGGAATGCCATTTTCCCACTGTCTGGAACCATGCAAAGTCCAGACACCTCCAAAGCATTTGCATTGTTTTAATTAACTCATCAATCCTTCTACTGATGAGCATTTCTGAAATATCAGGCTAGAATTACTCTAAAGAAATGCTGGTATGAAGCAGTCACCATGAAGTCATGCATGGACACAGGTGGACATCTAGAAAAGCATACCGAGCACAGTTATGGAAATGTACACGTTTTACTGTGGCTTTACACAGAAAATGCTGAGAGTCCAGCTTGCATTAAGTCATGAGAAAACTTCTTGGACAAGAGCCTACTGAGAGAGAACCTTAAGGTAAAATTAGCTATTGAAAACGCTCAAGCAAACCAGGGACACTGTATTATCCCAGGAAGAGACAAAATGAGAAGGTGAGAAGCTGCGGTGAGTACTGAGGCCAGAGGGGTTATTGTGAAAACCACACCAATGATTCCTACGACATCTCCCCCCTCATGAGCCAGTGTGGGTCTCGATGTGTGTGGTGGGTCATGAGGGGGTCTTGGAATCTTACAAGAACAAATTATCTCAACATATTTGGGAGCTCTAGTACAACTTCAGTTTTTTTCAAATCTTACAGCTGATATAGAATGTTGTTTAAAATTTGGCTAGACAGCTTTTCAGAGTTGACCTAGAATAATAGTGATTTCCATCTCTTCTCTCATATGCATTCTACCTCAAAGCAGTTTGGATAAATCACATCAGGGACAAAAACAAACAAACAAACAAATAAAGCCTATCATTTCTGTATATCTGAGAGTCAGAAAAGAAAATACTATGAGCTACTGGAATGTATTAGAAAAGCCAGGGAAAGTTTTAGCTAGTATAGGGAGAAAGTAATGTGGAATTACTAAAGACAGGATTAATCCTCCAATAAACTCTTAACATGAGTTACAAAGTACTGCGAACAAACCAAAGATCTGGCAGATTGACACACTGGCCAATAGAGAATCAACAAAGGAGGGAATGCAATCAGGATCCAAAGCAGCATGTTTTGAAAGCAATGCTTCCAAACAAGCTTGGGGGAGAGGCTATTTACAGCAGCATGGGCAACTCATCAATGAATGCACCTCTACCAAGGAAAGGGACTGCCTTTGCTCACACAGGCAACCCTAGTTAATGTCACTGGGCCCCAATTACACACACAAGATAGAGAAGTAGGAGACAGACTTGGGAAGAGTTTCAACAGCCAATGGAAAGGGGTATCAGACTTGGTGACAGGGATGGAAAGGACAAATTTCATGTTTGAAATTATAAAACATGAGAGACAATAAAGTTTACAGAAAAGAAAGCCATTTTATGCAGGGAAACGAGTCATTTAGGAATACATAAATACCTTCTGGGAACTTAAATAGAAAAAGGAAAAGTAAAGAAGGGGGAGAACTTTGAAACATATATATGGGGGGAGAAGGAGAGGGAGAGGGAGAGGGAGAGGGAGAGGGAGAAGAATATGCGAAAGAACACAAATACTCTACACACAAGAATAGCAGAATTAGACAGGCAAGATGGTTCAGTGGGTAAAGATATTTGTTGTCGCTGGGCGGTGGTGGCACACGCCTTTAATCCCAGCACTTGGGAGGCAGAGGCGGGCGGATTTCTGAGTTCGAGGCCAGCCTGGTCTACAGAGTGAGTTCCAGGACAGCCAGGGCTACACAGAGAAACCCTGTCTCGAAAAAACGAAAAAAAAAAAAAGATATTTGTTGTCAAGCTCCATGACCCGACTTTGATCTCCAGTCTCCCCCCGCCCCAGAAAGACAGAAATGTAATTTTTAAAAAAGAACATACCATCATTGGCTACAGAAACTAACCTTAATACCAACTGAAGGTAATCTTGAGCTAAGAACCTAGTTATGTTTCTAGAACAAATGCTTTATTTGCATACAAAGGCTAAGTTTAATCTAGGAAAGTAGATATTTTGAAAATAAAATTATAGGTGACATCCATGTAAAATTAGACTTAAAAATGAACAAAATGATTTTTATTTTTAAAAGCAGCTAAATATTTTTACACAATTCTCAGTGTGATGACCCAGACCTTTAATCACAGTACTTCTGCTGAGTTCATTTAGCTTGGTTCCTGTGTATATGATTTCAGGACTGAACCCTTTGTATTGGATAACCAAGAGCTGAAGTCATCCTCAGAGAAGCTAACTCTCTCTCCCCACAGTCTTTGGTTGCCTGGAATTCTTGGTCTTCAGTGGGACTCAGTGAGATTTCCTCCTTCTGAATTACTGTGTTTATTGATTTTAGTGTTACAAATTACTTAATGGGAACATACTGAAATGAAATTTAATGAGGACCACTTGACAATCAAGAGAATGAAAACAGGCCAGAAAAGTACACAGCATTTAGAGATGGAACTGACAGCAGGAAGAAAAAAAACAATTTATAAATAACTGGGGTCTCTAGGGAACAGAATAGATTTTTTATAGCATAATTCAAGAATGTTTTCCAGAAATAAAGACATGCTTCCATACATTGGAATTATTGGCAAGACTCATGAATGAATTCCAATCTGATATGAATTAGTTATCTCCAAATATCTTGGGACAATTGTGTTTTTTTAAAGTTCCCATGGCCTACAAAACAAAATAAAACCAAACCCCATATACAAAAGTCAGACAATCAAATTAGCATAATATATCTCTACAGAAACATGAAAAGACAGAAAATAGTGGCTCGGCATTTTTTTTAGCTCAAAAACTTAAGATGTGAGCTATCTATTTCATATCTGTCCATGCTGTCCTTCAAGTCTCCATGCTATAAATATAGACAAGTCAAGGAATATTGTGCAAGTTCTTTATACAAGTAGTTTGGAGGCAAAATTTCATTCAATTGAAAAAATAACTTGGGAAACTTTTTGAAAGAGAGAAATGAGAAATAGGGCTAGTTAGAGCTATTAGTAATTGAAAATCAAATAAAAGCAAAAGTAATGGAGGACATTTTTAAATTTCTTATTATGTAGGCAACTGTCAGGATCAAATAAGTCTTTCGAGACAGCAAATATAATAAACAATAAAACAGCGTTCACATTATTAGATGAAAGCTATGCAATCACTCAGTCTTTCCCCAATGATTGACAGGAGAGTACAGAAGCCCAGCCTCACTTCTAGAAGCATATGGTACTGAAGGGTCACTTCTACCCTTAAGCATTCGGTGGCATTGGCTGCGACCTTCCCTGGGTCTGAATCTCAGCATAATTTCTCTTACTACACAATCCTGCTTTCTTCTCTTCCAAAGGTTTTGATAAAAATAAAAGGTGCCTGCTCAAGTACATCATGTGATAATTTCAATTTTTGAGTCTACACCCTAGATAATATAATCTGTAGTGTTTTACAAGAATTATCTTGCTGACAACAAGGCTACTTTGTAGCTTGAGAACACTCTAGCCAGCTGGCTGTCAATAAGGACCACATTCACAGTGGTTAACTCAACTACAGAATTAGTTTGAGTTTTTTATTGTTTGACAAGAGTCCATTAATTGCTAAGTTATTAGGAATTTGAGCATAATGAAGGAGATAAAAACTTTAAAGTATAAAACTGAGTGGCTATTGTTGAAGTATTCCTAAGCTTCACTGATAGTGTGGAAAAGACATAATTATCAAATCCTTGTTGATCATCACATAAAACCTAAATGTGAATCTTAGAAAGCCTCCTTGGTAGCATAACAAAGACTTTCTCTACCTCTGGGGAGCACTGAAAGCTAAGATTCAAGCTTAGCATTTAGGCATGGGAACAACTCATGTAAAAAGATTCAGCTTCAACGACAAATGAGAAATATGAGTAGATGGATCTGACAACCTTGAATGCTCTAGCCTCCAGAAATAGTCACCTTGTCCTACTACCGAAGCACAATACCGCCTGTTCATCTGGCAGAGAGTGGCAGGGTCAGGGGAGAAAATAAGAATCATATACAATAGTCACTCAAAAGTACCTGATTTGAGAAAATACCACATCTCTCCAAAAGAAGGGGTTTTACAGGTATTTGTCTTCTGTCTGGTATGTGAGCCACTCATGATATTTTATCCCCTCATTTTTTGACTCCTAAAACAATTAGAGTAAAGTCGTTCTTCAGCCTAGCTGAAAGTGTTTTATGCTTGGGAAAGGAGAAAAGTGACTCATTCTCCTAGCATTCACTACTTCACAGCGTGTACTGTGAGAGTGTGCCTGATTTTCCTCCTACTGGGTTGCTTCATCCAGCCTTGATAAAAGGGTTTGTGCCTAGTCTTACTGTGATTTGTTAAGCCATGTTTGGTTGATATCCCTGGGAGGCCTGCTCTTTTTTTTTTTTAATTTTTTTAAGGGAATCAGAGGAGGAATGGATCTGGGAGAGAGAGGAAGTAGAAGGAGGAACAGGAAGGAAGGGAGGGGAAACTTCAGTTGGAATGTAATGTATGAGAGAAAAATAAATATAAATAAATAACAAAAGAAGTAAAAAAGAGTGTGCCTGAGACCAGGATCGGAAGGTATCTTACAAAGATCAAGCAAAACAAACCCGGACAAAAGGAATTGTATCATGTGGGCACACTCTTCTCAGATATAGAGCTTAACATCCTGACTAACTGGAAGGTGATGCAAACACAATTTAGATGGTAACTAGAACATGAGGGAAACAAACCTGATGCAGATGAAGTGAAGGACAAATTTAGAAGGTTCATGGCAGAAAAAGACTCAAAGATAGGTGATTGACTGAATAAACTTAGACAGTTTCTAAACTAAGTTACCGCATACAACTGCCCCTCATCACACTAGCACATAATTCCATTTAGGACTATAGTGGCATTGTGACATTACTAGACAGTCTTGATGTGCTGTTTGAATTACAATGATAAATGACCCTTGAACCTCCAAGCAATAGTGTTTTCTACAGCAACGATTCTAGGACTTCAATAGGCTTAAAAATTACGTAGGAGTCTTTTTAAAATCTAGATTCTGATTTCATAAGTTGGGTAGTTTGAAGTCTGCACATATGCATTCATCACAAGTTCATGGGTTGTACTTTATGTTACCAACTGAAGAACCTACTCAAGGGCAAATCCTTTAGTAAATCCATTGAGATCCCCAAATGTCCTTACTCTACTCTCTCACAAATAAGTCCTTTCCAGTATACATCTAAGAATCTCCTGCAGTGCTTATTTGTTTCTAGAAAAAAACCTCTGAATGTTCTTGCTACTAGATTTTTAGCTCAGAAAAATTCCTTCTATGGGTGCTGTGCTTAGGAATTACTGTCTTACATCAAATTTAGAACAGCCTTCTCAGCTTATTGGCTCCAAGAGTTACTCAAAAAGCTATTTTCTGTGGCTATATCTCTACTGCCTGTATGGGTAGGACTGCACGGGAACAGAACCACTGTTTCCTTTCTATCTATCTGCTCCTCTTGGATTAAAGTACAATCATTTTATTTCTTTTTAATTTCATGTCGATATTTCAGAGCTCCTGCTGCCCTTTCTCTTGGTTAAGATACCTTTCCAATGGGCTAGGGTAACTCTTTAAAGATATTTCAGTAACTTTTAATATTGGGGGAAAAGTCTGACTCGCTATAGATTTCTATGTTTAGAAGTCTTCTAGCCTCTATAAATAGAGAAGGCCCTTCTCACTTGTAATATTTAGCTAATGTTAGGTTAAGTAGAAGGCATACTCTTAGGGGCATGCCTTTATAAGCTTAACTATATCCACTCAAATTAGCATTCATGAAACTCTAATCATGGCATTTCATAGTAAAAATACTTTTGAAATTTTTTAATGAAAATAATAAAGGTGAAATGAGGTCACAGAGATAAGGAATAATCCAATATAATTAGTATTCTTGTAAGAAGAACAGACTAGGACAGAAATGTGTGTATATGAAGAAAATATTGTGTAAATACCCAATGAGAAGAGAGCAAACCCACCTGCAAGCCAAGGTGAGAGAACTCAGAGAAAAATGAAATCCACTGTCACCTTAATCTTACATTCTATCCTCTGGTAGTGTAGGAATATAAAGTCCTATCACTCAAGTCACCCAGGCTGTGGTATTTTTTATAGCATCCCTAGTAAATGTTAACTAATCTAAGCATTTCATCTTTCTGCAAGCGGGTTGTGGGTAGTTTAGCATAATACAGATGGACTTACTGTGCACTGGCCAAAAATTGACTGAATCAGTGGCTTACCTGGGGGACTCTATTTTCAGTTTTAAGCTAATGACCAACCAGCTAGTTCTCTATGTGTCTCTCATATTCTCTATTCCAGAGGTTAGCTAAGACATGTTCTTCCCATGCTGAACCAGAAATCAAGAAAATAAGCCAAGACCTATTGTGAAGTATAAGGCCCATTGCTGATTAATACCAATAAAATGGATTCCAATAATGTTTCCATAAAAGGTGTGTAAATATCTAAAATATGTTAATATGGTATATTCCCAGAGAAATATATCAACAAGATGTCAGATAGAAAAATATATCGCTCATTTTGAGTATCTACATTTAAGGAAAATAGTAAATCAAATAATATTTGAAAAACTAAAGTAAAATTTCCTGGAGTTGATTATCACTGAATTGTAATTGAAAGAGAAAGTGATTACAGAAAAGATGAAAGAGTGAATGAATGGTCCTAATAGCTGCGTTAAACAGCAAAGGCATAGGTGGTGCTGAGGTTTGCATAGTGCTCCCCCAGCTGAAGCTAAATCCTTTCCATGATCTGCACAATCCACCTTTCACCCAGAAACAACTTCCCCAGAGGGGTGGAAGCTTCAAAGAACAAATATTCTCAGGGGAAGTGTGATGATGCATGAGATGACTCCTGGGAAGACTGTCAGAAATGAAATTCTCAGGAGGGAGGGAGGGACAGAGGGACAGAGGGAGAGAGGGAGAGGGAGAGGGAGAGAGATTAGAAGAAGTTGTTAGGTCTATTCATTGTTGATCACTCATCTGCTGCTGCTTCCAGACAATAAATACTCTAAAAAAGCAGGGGAAATGACATGAAAATGAGAAGTTGGCAGATAGCTGGCCAAGCATACTGAAAGAGAGTTTGTGTAGAGCTGGTATAAAGGAAGCAATTTTTACTTCAATAATCCTTAATGTCTGAGATCTTCTAGAATCTTCTCCAGGTGAAATTGTCATAGCTGCACAGTTTAAAGAGTTTTATGTCATCCCTCTCTGACTCACCCATAATATTGCTGAATGGTTAAAGTGGCTACTCTTATCCTAGTCTGATCAATGAAAACTAAGACAATTTTATCTGGCCAACATAGTCACTTGATTTCAGAACTGGAAATGCACATTGGTCTCTTTCTGCACTGAGCATGAAGAGGAGTGAAGAATTTTATGCAGTTTTGTACTTGAAAGACCTTATGACATTCTAGGACAGAAGTTCTCAACCATTCCAATAATGTGACCTTTTAATACAGTGCCTCATGTTATGGTGGCCTTCAATCATAAAATTGTATTTATTGCTACTTGATAACTTTAATTTTGCTACTGTTATGAATTGTAAGGTAAATATCTAATACATAGGATATTTGATATGCGACCCCCAAGGGGACTGCTCTTTTAGGAAAGAGAGGTGGTGTTCAATATCCAGGCAGTTAATTGATTAAATTAAATATTAAAAGCGTTATGTAGTGAGTTACATATGGGCTGACTGTAGTGACAGGCATTTTAGAAAATAGTTATGTTAGCTATATACCAACCATGCCAGTAGCTTTCCTCTCTTTCTCAAGTTTCAAGAGACAGTATTTACTAACTGTGAACTCCAAACTCTAACTTTACTTCCAAGCCCAGTATTTTGTTAACAATCTTAGACCTTGATTGTAGAGTCAAACCTTGAGTCCTCTTCCCACCCGTACAAAGTCTAGAGAAGAAACAGTCAGCTCAGTCATTCAGTGCAAGCTTTTCTGTGTTCTGACGTCTGCAACACAGTAGTTTCTCTAACAATTTAAGCTCCAGAAGTGTCATTTTGCAAGAAGCTAATGCTGGCTTCAGGTGAAGTCAAGGTTAATGTGCAGAGGATATGTACATTATTCATATGCACATGTTCAGTCAGGATTTATTGAATAATCATCACAGAACAGTTCCTGTATATCAACATAAACAATAATATCATCACTGATACTATCACAGTGACTAAGGCCACAATGCGTGAGACACAGAGCAAAACAATTTTAAGTATACTTGAAGAAAGAAAGGTTTCCTGGTGAAAGTATAAGGAAAGGAATTCCAAGAGAGCTTTCATTACTAACAGTTAATATTTATCAAGTGCTTTCTATAGGTTCCATGTTATTATAAGGGCTTTACATATTTGTGTTGTATTCATCAATGCAAGGCCATAGACAGGAAACACTTTTATATCTTTTTTTAATACATGAGAAAATAGGAAATTAAAGAGGCACCTTCCTATACCCATGATGCTATAGATAGCAACTAGTAGTCTCCATTGTAATCTTGGTCCTCTAAACCTCAAATAAAACATTCCCCCAAATGATCATAGTCCACTTCTGATTTGAAGTAAGGAACTAATGATATTAAACATAAAATGTCAGGGAGATGTATGAGTTTAGAAAAATAAGTAATGAACTGGACTTGAAGTTAGCTCAGTGGTAGGGCACTTGCCTAGAATATACCAGGCTATGGATTCAATTCCACACAAATGAATGAATGAATGAATGAATGAATGAATGAATGAATAAAAATAATAGCATCCTCAGTGGTTTCCAAGAAGAGATAAAGAGATAACACAATAAAGAGTTATTACCATGTTTCTAGAAAGCGGCCATTCATTGTTAGGTTTTAGATTCCTTTTTAGAGATTTGATTGCCTAGTATTCCATCATGTTTAGATAAAACTTTCTGCAGGATAAGACTGAGTCTGTGCTGTGCTCTGTGTAGTATATTGGGAATACTGACCCTACTTACTACGGAAATGTGCAAAATGTTTAACTGGCTAACGGGTAGTCTTCATTGAACATAACTTAGACGATGGTGAAAAGAGTGGTTATGGAGCACGGTCATGTGTGGTGCTCCAGGTGAGGTTCATCCTACCTGAGAAGTGACTGTTAAAGGGTGAGATGGAAGCTTCCACTTAAATGGACAGAGAAGGAAAGTTTGTGGCAAAAGTTAACTGTAGGCTTAGATTTTTTCAAAACCTATTTTACTTAGGATTCTTAAACACATCAATCTCTTTTCTAACCCACTGACCAGAGGTTGGGGGGGGGGGGGAGAGAAGGCTAACAGGAAAAGGGTGTTGTGGACCTGTTTAGAAGTAGTTTCTCAGGGTGATTCCACTCTTCATTGTCAGGATACAAGCAGTTCAGTTCAATAACAAACACCAAACACATTTCAGTAGTGATGGTATAATCCAGCAGAAACAGCGAGACTCCACCTAATTGGTACAAGTCAGCAGAATTGGCTAGAATTATCCAGAATACCACAAGAAGTTCTTTGGCACATTTCCCTCTGTGAAGTGAAGACCAGTGAAGACCAGTGAAGGCTAGCAAAGAACAGCTAAGACCCACAAAGACTAGTGAAACATTGCACGGAGTCTCAATGCAAGAGTGTTCTCTTACTATTTGTGGGGTTCCATTTATATTCTTTCTAAGCATCATGCACCCTCTCAAGTGTCTGGTTTTAGCAAAATGTCACATGCTCTCTCACAAGACAGCTTCAGAAAAACATCACATGACACAAATGAGTTGTTAAAGAAACCAGAAATTTCACTTCAAGTAACAGTAAAAAGAAAAGTGCTCAAGGAAGAGGACACATTCCACTTCAAACAGAAGAAAGAAATTTCCCATTACCTAGACACCTTGGAAATGCTCACTCAAGGAAGATAAGGAAGATGCCACACAGGGAGCAGTTTTTCTCTTTTCCTTTTCTAGACTTACTAGCAATCATCTTTTTTTGCCAATATCAATATATTTTACCAATATCTAAGTTATTAAGTCATGTCTCAGCACAGCCTGCACAAGAACTCAGGATTTATTATCCTGGCATTGATATCTGGTATAGTGCTGAGATGACTTCTTGAAAGTTGTACAAGGTGATGAACTATATACAGTAAATGAGATGGAGGTGCTGGGACAGAATGTTCGAAAAGCCTAAGGACTAAGAGGAAGTGGGAATGTTGGAATAGGCTTAAAAGTTGAGAACACTCAACACTATGAACTACATACTCAAAGAAACTACAGATACTGCTTTATGGGGGTTTTAATAAAGGATCTAATGATGATGGAGAGCCAATATGAGAAGCTCAGGGAAAGATTTTATCTATTGTCATGACAGTCAAACGCATGACTTTGGTTTGTTTTCTATTGGAGGACTATGAAATCATGCCAAATAACTAAGGTCAAGTGACTGCAGTTAACCTTCAGAGGCAAGGTAGATGTAATTATCAGACTGGAAAGGGCCAGGGAGTAGCCAAGTTGTTTTGACCTCAAGGGATCTACAAAATTGTTAGAATGTCCCAGGAAACAAGATAAATGGACAACCATGAGAATATTGTTCAACTTGAATTAATATAATCTCTATCCCCCCCATCCCACTTCACCAAAATCAAGAACTGTTGTCGAATAAGACAATAGTAAACTTGTTGCCATTCACTCAATTTCTGGCTCCAAATTAATTTATAAGCTCAGAGCTATTTTTCCTCTTTTTTAAAAAAATTTAAAAATTTATTCTTCTCTCATCCAATGCATTCCAATGCAGCCTCCTTTCCCTCTAGCCCTTCCAGTTCCCCCTCCCCTCCCCTTTCCCCCAGATCTACCCCTACTCTGCTTCCCTTCAGAAGAGACCAGGCCTCCCAGGAATACCCAACTGAACATGGCTTAACAAGTTGCATCAAGAATAGGCACAAACCCTCATATCAAGGCTGAACAAGGCAACCCAGTAGGAAGAAAAGAGGCCCAAGAGCAGGAAAAAGAGTCTGAGATAGCCTCCAGTCCCTCCTACTGTTAGCAGTCCCATAAGAACACCAAGCTCCACAACCATAAAATGTATGCAGACGACTTAACAGATCCATACAGGCTCCCTGATTGCCACTTCCATCTGTGAGCCCCTGTAAGCCCTTGTTAGTTGATGCTGTGGGTGGTGTGCTTATGTTGTCCTTGGCCCTTTTCACTCCTACAGTCCTTTCCCCTGACCATTTTGCTGTTTTCCCCAAGCTCTACCCAGTGTTTTGCTGTGGCTCTCTGCATCTGTTTCCATCAGTGGCTGGGGGAAGCCTCTCTGAGGACAATTGGAGTAGGTATCTATTTGTGAGTGTAACAGAATATCATTAGGAATTATTTAATTGATTTTTATTTTTGGCCAGTGTGTCTTGTTCTACCCTAGGTCTCTGGGTCACCCAAGTGAGACTCCTCATTGGTTGGCCACTCCCATTGGTTGGCTACTCCCACAAACTCTGAGTTACCATTGCCCTAGCACATCTCACAGACTGCAAAGGTTGTAGGTCAAAGGTTTTGTGGCTAGGTGGATGTTCGAGTCCCCCCACTAGAAGCCTTGCTTGGTTAGAGAAGGACAGATCATGCTCTGTATCCTCCAATACTAGACGTCCTCACCAGCGTCACTCTCCTAGGTTTCCAAAATTGTCCATTGCAGTAAGTTTCCACATTGCCTCCCAAATGTTCCTCAATTTCAGGAGTGTCTCTAAGTACTCTCTCCCTCTCCCCCTTCTTTCACACCTGAACCCTCTTATTTCGATCCCTACATTCCCCCAGTCTACCCACAAAACTTATTCTACTTTTCCTTCTCAGGGACATCCATGAGTCCCTACTAGAGACTCCCCCTTGTTGTTTAGTCAGAGACTGCTTTTTATTTAATTTCATTTATTATCATTTCATCATCATTATTGTATACCTCTCTCTCATTCTCCTTGTGTGTGTGTGTGTGTGTGTGTGTGTGTGTGTGTGTGTGTGTGTGAGAGAGAGAGAGAGAGAGAGAGAGAGAGAGAGAGAGAGAATGCATGCCACAGTGCACATGCAAATGTAGGCAACATCTTTAGTCATCAGTGAAATACAAATCAAAACGACCCTGAGATTCTACCTCACACCAATCAGAATGGCTAAGATCAAATACGCAGGTGACAGCAGATGGTGGCAAGGATGTGGAAAAAGAGGAACACTCCTCCATTGCTGGTGGGACTGCAAGGTGGTAAAACCACTTTGGAAATCAGTCTGAGAAAATTGGAAAACAGTTCTACTTGAAGACCCAGCTATACCACTACTGGACATAAGCCCAAAAGATGCTCCAACATATAACAAGGACACATGTTCCACTATACCACTACTGGACATAAGCCCAAAAGATGCTCCAACATATAACAAGGACACATGCTCCACTATGTTCATAGCAGCATTATTTATTACAGAAGCTGGAAACAACCCAGATGCCCCTCAATAGAGGAATGGATACAGAAAATGTGGTATATTTACACAATGGAATACTACTCAGCTATTAAAACAATGACTTCATGAAATTCTCAGGCAAAGGGATGGGACTAGAAAATATCATCCTGAGTGAGGTAACCCAGACACAAAAGAACACACATGGTATGTACTCACTGATGAGTGGATATTAGCTCAAATGCTCACAATGCTCACGATACAACCCACAGACTATATGGAGTGTAGAAGGAAGACCAGGGTGTGGATGCTTCAGTCCTGCATTGAGGGGGGAACAGGAACATCCTTGGAGGTGGAAGGAGAGGGGAGGAAGAGGAAATAAGGGAGGCAGCATCAGGAACTGGAGGAGCTGTGAGAGCGGTACAGAGGATCATGAAATTGAACAAGAATATGTTACAGGGGGATGAGGAATTGGGGATAGCTACTGGAGGGTCCCAGACACCAGGGAAAACTGAAGTTCCCAGGACCCAATAGAGAGTACTTTAGCCAAAATGCACAGAGAATGGAGAGATAGAACCTGTTGAGACCACCTCCAGTAAATAGTCATGGCCCCTGGTCGAGGGATGGGGTCACCCACCCATCTCAAAGTTCTTAATTCAGAAATGTTCTTGTCCAAAGGAAGAATAGGGACAAAAAATGAACAGAGACCCAAGGAAGGGCCAATCACTGACTGCCCCACCTGCGGATCCATCATGGCTGCAGACCTAACACTAACCTAACACTGTTGCCATGGTCAAGAGGCCATTGCTGACAGGAGCCTGGTGTAGCTGTTCCTTGGGAGGTTCTGTCAGCAATTACCAATGTAGATGTGGATGCTTGGAGCCAACCATCAGACTGAGCTCAGGGCCCTGGTGGGGGAGCTGGTGGAAGGACTGGAGGAGCTGGGGGTGGGGGATTGCAACCCCATTGGAAGAACAACATAGGCTGGCCTGACCACCCAGTTCTCCCAGAATCTAGACCGCCAATCAAGGAATGTACCTGAAGCCACCAATTGTTCCAGATACATATGTAGCAGAGACTGGCCTTGCCTGACAGCAATGGAAGGGAAGGCCCTTGGACATGGGAAGGTTTGATGCCCCAGCGTAGGAAGATGCTGGGGTGGGGTGTGTGTGGGGGGGGGAGAGTGTGGGTGGTTGGGAGAGCACCCTCATACAGGCAAAGGGGAGGGGGAGGGCCGATGTGGGATGGGGGCTTGGTGGAGGGGTAACCGGGAAATGGAATATCATTTGAGATGTAAATGAATGGAATGATTAATAAAAAAGAAAAGAAAACAATGAAGGAAGACTACTTTGAGATTCTGTTCTCTCCTTTGATTGTGGTTTCAGGGGATCAAACTCAAACCATCAGGTGTGTACAACAAGTTCTTTTTACACAATGAATCACCTTGTCCACCCTAGATTCAGAAATTATTGAAGAGGACTTAGCTGAGATCCATGCAAGGCTTCTAGTGGTGGGCCTGGGACATCCAGGACATGCAGGAGAGACTTGCTTCCCTTTAGCAAAGACCCAACAATAATGCCATCAACTATACACCCAAAAAACATTTCTCAAGTCTACATTCTAGAGTAACTATGCAAAAAGAAAATGCAAAACCTACACTTTCAGGAATAACTAAATGCAGTCTGATCTGGTACTGATACATGGGTCCCCAAATTGAAGCCAGTAACCTAGGATGATGTGAAAGTCATGTTCTTTCAGGTGTATTCTGAACTATGGTTCTCTTCTGGTCCTTCAGACCATATGCCAAGTTTACAGACACATTTCAATTTCCAAGTGTACAATTCATAGATATTCCTAATAGTGGACAGAACATTGTTATTGTTCTTGAACTATATAGAATGTGAGTAAAAATTATAACACATTCCAGAGATTGGCTCCACCATGTGGCCAAGATATTTAAATAACACTGAATTCTAGGATGATTAATATTGACCTTGCTACCAAATACTTAACATCATAAAAGACTAGTGGTCCTATAGCTTCTACTCAATTCATGTAAAAAGTTCTTGAAAAAGGAAAGCCAAGTATTATGGTGGGAAGGCAGCAAACTCCTACAGCATTATGCTTATCCCAGCTCAGCTCTGTTTAAGATATTTATGATATAGACCAGCACAGACTTTGATCTTATGTACAAGGCCACTGCTCTGTCTAGTTCTCCAACTCTACCAGGAAGGAGAATCAAAAGTATTACTTTTTTACATAACAGAGCAACACTATACAGGACCAACTTTTCTTAACACCAACTTTAAAATTTTTTGTTACATGTATCTGTTGATTGAAGGGGAGATGTACCATGGTGTATGTGTGGAAGTCACGCAACTTGCAGAAACCAAATTTCTCCTCTACCACATGGGTCCTGGGGACAAAAGGGTTAGCAGTCTTGCTATCAAGTATCTTTTTATTCTGAATCATCTCAGCAGCCCTCTGGGGACACTCCAAGTCTCCTGCTATCTGTCCTAATGTAGTCATCAGAATTCTTAATTACAAAACACTATCCAAAATATCATGCTAGGGCCAGTAAGATGACTCAGTGGATAAGGGTCTTTGCTTGTCAGCTCTGGCAACTGAGTGAGTTTAATCTCTAGAACATGTGTCAGAATGGAAGAAGATAACCAACTCCAGAAAGTTGTCCTCAGACCTGCACATACATGCACAGTTATGCATGCTCCCACACACTCATTGTGCACACACGTACAATAATTTTTTAAAAGATGTCATGCTAGCCTATATTAGGTAGGCACACATTAAGTGTGATATTACTCTAGTAATATTTGATGAAAAAGCATCAGTATTCTAGGTCTCTTAGAATAAGTAGACATCAAGGGAGACGGAGATTAAAGACACAAACTATTAGCTGTATACTGTCTACTGTATTAGTAATTTTGTTAGGAGAAAAGTGACTCAAGACATGGTGAGAAGCACATTCTAAAGATGGGCAAATTTTAAATCTTTTACCTATTACTACTAAAAAGAAACCAACCAGTTTGGATTTTGGAAACTGTGTAATGACTGCATTTGAAAGTATTTTTCTCGCATCTTAAACATTCTATCATTTTGAATGTGATCCAGGGGGAAAGATTTGCAATAGTTCTGAACTACAGGATGAGCTACCTGCAACATGGTGCCCAAGAACTGGTAGTGATGCTCTGTGATAGATAAGGATGTTGTTTCCAGTCCTTGAAAATGAGTAGAAGAAACATATCCCAGATTATTTCTACAGCAAAGAATGGTTATTTAAAAAGGAAATTGTAGTGGTGCTGGTCCTGGTACATATGGAGCATGTAATCACAAGTTACTAATGAGGGAGGCCATCATAAGCTTAGATTTACCAGATTACTCTAATTTTAATACTGGATAAGCGAAGCAACAGTCTCTAGATCAGCAGTTTTCAACTTGTTGGTTGTGATACCTTTGGGCTGACTCTTTCACAGGGGTCACCTAAGATCATCAGAAAATACACATGATTTATGTGTGATCTGTGTGTTTCAAATTACAGCTATGAAGTAGCAATAAAAATAGTTTGATGGTTGGGAGTCACCTCAACATGAGGAACTGTATTAAAGGGCCACAGCATTAGGAAGGTTGAGGACCACTGCTGTAGATGATAGGAGTGATATATTCAGAATCACACCAAAGTCAATGATAGAAGTATGTTATTTGATGATGCCCTTTAGCCATACTTCCACCAAAATGAATTTCTATTACCTTAATCATGTTAAGGAGGAAGGGGGAAATTCCTATGACAGAATAAGGGATGCATAATAAAAACCTGAGCTATTGCTTTCTTTACTCACTGGAGCTAAAACCAAACTACTAGTTAAATACAGCACTGTTTGGCATTAGAACTAGGAATAAGGGAAAACCTCCAAATAGAAAGAATTCTGGGCATTGGAATTTATCATTATCTTTGCATGAATGGAAAACTGCCTTCAGGTGAGGATTATTCTCACATTTTATAGCTATATTGACAGGCTTTTCTGTTTGAACAGAGGCTTAGAAGGAACACTACTTACTCAGAGACAAGGGCATCTGTGAATAAAGCAGTGGATGTGCTGATGGAAGTGATCAAAAACCATGTTGATCTTTTAATCTCTTAGTAATAATGTCCATTAGAGGATGTCTATTATAGAAATGCTTAATACAAGATAATGCATCCAGTGGCTGTCAGCCAGTCTCTATCCTTGGTAAACCGCATGATTAGGCAATGGACTCATGAAATGAGTAGCCATTGTGTCATAGATAAAGGGTATACATGGGCTCAAGGTTGGGGTCTCCTGATCAAGGCAGAACACCAGCTGTTCATATTGCCAACGAAAGACCGACATCGCATCTGTTGATATGGTGCGATTTCCCAAAGAGATCTGTCAGTTTGTAGCAGTTTGACCACATCATCTCTCTCTCATCCTTGATGATGTATCATTTCACCCTTAAATGAACTAATATTTACTCTGCATATGCCTTAGTCTTCCCTGTCTTCTGTGCTTCCCCTTGTACTACTACATGTCTGATTTATGGGCATGGAATTCCGTTCAGTATCTTTCACTAAAGGACACATTTGCACTATTATTTTTCCTTTGCATCATGTGCTGTCAGGAACCAGCAGGCTTTGGCCTGGTCAGTAGGCCTGAGTTTCGGTTTCCCAACCTGGGTAGCCTTTCTCAGAAGTCAGGCGGTCCTTAGCAACTATCTGTTAGGTACAATTTTTAGCAATCTTTTGTTAAGTACATTCTTTGGTAATAATTGATTATTTGTCATGTGTCAACAGTTTTTGTGATCTCCTCACCCCTGTAACTTCCCTTTTCTTTGTGGACCCCTGCCCCTGTAACTTCCACTTCTTATGCCTTTTATTCTAGCTCAGAATTAAAGTTTCTTTGGAGTTTGATCAGATTACCGTCTTACTCCCAGGTATCTCTTGTCTCCTGTCTCTTTCTTTCATCCATCAGTTCCCTCCTCGGACCCTTGTCGAAAGTCCCCCGGGAGGGCCTCCCCGGGTGGGACAGGTTGTCGAAAGTCCCGTGGGTCAGGACAGTGTGCTATTTTGAAGACTTATTTATTCTGAGTGTTGTTGTTCCAACCTTTTATGTCATTTAGAAGACTCCTCATTCATACTTCTGTTCAAAGTGAAATAGCCTAAGAAGTATGGCCCTTGCTGTTGCAGCTTCTGCCCTTCTCAGCCTCTCACGGCTGCACTCATCAGTATGGAATTGGGTTTTGGCAGGTCATTATGAGTCCTCCTCCACTGCTCGCTGCTTGTGGTCTCAACACTTTAACTCACCATTGAGTCCTTGCCTTGGGCACCCTGCTGACACTCATACTAGAGAAATCCTCAATATGCATGAACAGCATAATTACACAGACTTTGACATCTCCCTTCTGAGATAATTATGGAAATAAACTGCAGTTTTTCAAACAAATCAAATGTACAGATAAGGGGAAGGATATCTTGATGGGCTTAAGGGAACTCAGACATGTTCTGGCTCTATGCCCACAATCAGAAACACAGTGAGTCCTTTGCCTTAGCAGGGAGAAGCATCCTACCAGAATTCTTAAGGGAAATTTGCACCAGCAATTCTTACCCTCATAAACAGGAATCCTGCTGGTAAATTTGTTCTGTAAGGAAAACAGAAAAAGTGATGATGAGGCTTTAGCAGGAACTATATCCTGGATTTCAGCAAGAAAAGTAGTAATTGAAACAATTCCTGCCTAGTGGCCTGGAAGGCTTTGCAATTTTCTTATTCCATGTCTCATGAAAGTTCTGAGCTCAGAATACTGAATATAATAAATCAAATGAATAAAATACTGATGAAATTGTAAATCTAGACAGCCAATGACAAAGAAAAATCAAATTTTCCATTTGTTTAGGTTTTAGAAACTTAGATTTAAGTCACAGGCATCTTTGAGAGATAAGGCATGGGGTCTTCCTCTAGTCTCCCCTCATTCCTTATTTTCTTATGTTCAGTCCACTTTGTCCTGGTCTGAAAATCAGTGTTACTGAAGACAAGGCAAATACTCTACTCCAATATTTTGTAGAGAAGTGAGAAATAAGACTTTAATAAGATAAATGTGATAAGGGCATAGGTGGTATGAATTGAAATATCAAGAACTGAGATAACTCAGGTACTTGTGAATGTCTACCAGGCCATCAGGATTCTGGGATAAAGATACCAGGAATCATGAAGTCTGGAAGGCTAAAAATGGTTAGCTCTATGTTGATCTCTGTGAATATCTCACCTTTTAATAAAGCACAAGGGAAAAGATTGTGTTTTAGGGTAGAAGTCTTGCAAGAACCAGAGAGGAGGCTGGCTAGAATTCAAAGAAGACCCCTAAATGAGGTGAAGGAACTAAATATAGAAATTGCACAAAATCTATGAAAGAAGGATAAAAAATACAGAAGTTTACCATCTTATAGTGTCTGTACCTAAGTGAAAGGAAATAAAAGGTTGCATCTTAAAGTCCTACCAACCCTTGGGGTTTGTTCCCGATACACTGGCTCTTGAATCAGGTTGGCACTGTGGTGCCTCAAAAAGCACATGGCTCTGATAGTGGACTTCCATCTGACACATGAAACTTCATTCCAACAGATGTTGTATAGGCACTGGTGAGCAAGAGTGGCAACCTACCTTGGGATCTTATAAAGACTCTCATCTGAGAGATCTCTTGGATCAGAGTGGAAGCTGGCACACCTGTTTGCCAAGGATAGGATGTACGTAAGTTTACTTAGGGTATGTGATCTATCAAACATTGTTTTTAAAGTTTTTCTTTTTGCTGTTGTTTGGTTGGTTTTGTTTTTTGTTTTTTTTGGGTTTTTTTGTTTGTTTTTTTTTGTTGTTGTTGTTGTTTTTGGTTTTTTTGTTGTTTTTGTTTTTTTTACAGTGAATAAAAGTAAAAAGTTAAAGAAGACCATAGTACTTCTAAAAGACAATTTTTGGAAAGTTATTTCCCAGGAATTTACCTACCATGTTTAGTGTACTGCTACAAGTATACTGCTACATTAGAAAGTCTTCCACTTATTTTTAAGAATTGATGTCTTCTTTATTTATCTAGAGAATAGATTACTATGTGTGGAGCAAAATAGAAAACACTGACATCCTGGGGTAAAGACTTGTTCTTAGCATGACAGCCATGCCATGTGTAATTGTTTTGTTTCATGTGTCTATTCTGTCTGAATCAGCAACACAATAGTCCTGGAATGGAATGATATGATCTCTGGCAATCTTATATCTCTAGAAATTCTTATTCCTCTCAGCCATGGTATTTGTGAGTGAAATAAATAAATGTTTTGTATCTTTAAACTTTAATGCTTTAAATTGTGCATATTCTTTTTTCTATATGTCTTTCTTTCCTCCTTCCCTCTGAAATGCCACCAACGACTCAGAAACACATATCTCATGGTTCTTTGAGGTCAAAATTCCATGGTCTTACAGAATCAATTACTATCCATTGTTGTGGCTTATGTTTATGTGTGAAGTGTATCGGTGGTGGTAGAAGAAGAGGAAGGTGCTGATACCACCACCTAGGAACAAAGAATACATCCATTTTCTACTGAGCTTTTTGCTTCCTGTGTGCTTTTGCTGATGCGGCTCAAATGCCAAAGAAGTGCCCTAAGAATGAAAGGAAGCCATAATGCCATTTTCCAGCTCTGGTTACACTGAAAGAATAAGTTGCAATCCATATATATAAAAGCTACATGTTCTTCACCTACATAGTATATCTAAGTATCGTTTGTATGGGTCATGGTGAAGGCTTCCACTTGGAAATCTCAACATAAATTTTACTGAGGTTCTCTGATTCATCTGTGTTTTGATAAAGTATATGTCATATAGACTGAAAACCAGAATTCTCTGCTGATATTTGAGGTCTTAATATCCTAAAGTATGTGACAAATGACTCACACTACTAAGCTTCTGAATGACAGAAGCTTTTGCCTGTGGTAGTCGCTCTTTCCATTACTTGAAAATCATGGCAAACTGCTCAGAGAATTTAACCTTCAATTGCTTTTCTAGAAGATAAATAGCTGCTTGTAAGCCACATTTCCTGTCCTTGTATGGTCAGGACAAAGGTAGGAATGCTAAAGCTAACATTGACCTCTATGGTCAGGACAGAGGTAGGAATGCTAAAGCTGACATTGACCTCTGTCTTTGCATTATTTGGGCTGGGTACCATTGGATATTACTACTTTTCCCTTTCTGTTTTCATTAGATAGACATTCTAGGTGTCTTCCAAATCCTCACATGTCCATGAAAAGATAATAAAATTATCTGATTAGTAAATTTAGCAGCAGAATCTTGACATCCATGGTTGAATTTCCTTCTCCTTTCTTTTTTGAACACATCTACATATTGGAAAGTGTACCACTTTTTGTCATGCTTCCTAATAACAGTTCTGTTTTGGGGGGTAAGTTTCTGGCCATCCATTAGTCATAGCCTTGGGGTGAATAACTATATCTCATGAATTTAACTATTAGGAGATCACTGTTTACAGTGTTGACTTTGCAAAAATTCTCCACCAAGAGCAGATTATTTAAATCTCCATGTGATAATTCTTTGTTTCTCCCAGTGGATTCAGGACTCTAGTAACAAAAAGAAATATATACTTTGTTTCTCTACCTAGAACTTGAATATATCCCACCAAATTTTTTCCACAGGGTATATATTTACCAAGTATTCTTCTTTAGAGAACAACAAAACTGCAACATAAAAACTATATCATAAAGGGTGAAAATTATGTTCTTAAAGATCCAGTACCAATATGATCTCTCCACTTATGAAAATCTATACATTTTTCTAGCTTTCCTGCTTTGGAAGGACTAACGCTTCTGCCATTGGGGTATCCAGACACCTTTACACACCAAACAGGGCTGGAAGGAACCAAGCCTATCTGGATGGGGTGAGTTCGGCAGGCTTGAGTGCAGGGGAGAAACTACTTTCACAGAGAGGTTTTCAGTGAAATAGCTTTCCTGTATTTGGGGTAACAAGGGCTATATAAACCTTGGGGAATGGGTTGGGAGTTTTCAGTTACAGAGGTGCTGGGAATGCTTCATTTATATGATGAAGAACTCTAGGTGCGTGCTGGGCATGCACCAGAGCATGCACCAGAGCATGCAGACCCAAAGCAAGGGGTGGAGGGAGTGTAACAGTCCTAACTCCTGCCTGTCTTAGGACAACAGTTTCCAGGTGTGGACCCATCTTGACCTCACTCTTGATCCAGACTGGCTCCTCCAGTTGCTCTGCTTTCCAACCCCACAAAAGTGGGGGTGTTATTTGGATTTTTCTTTCACATCAAAACATAAAATAACACAGTTTCCAAAAGTTTATTCACTGAATTGTGTTTTGAGAGAAATTAAAAGTTTTCAGGAATTTTAGTATGCTTTAATTGTATAATAGAGATGAACAATCTGTGCTAATACCCATATTGTCACTTACATCTCTAATCCAAGTGTACGCTGATCATCTGAAATTCAGGAGGCAGCACTGGG
This sequence comes from Uromys caudimaculatus, assembly GCA_028551405.1. Classification (NCBI taxonomy): domain Eukaryota; kingdom Metazoa; phylum Chordata; class Mammalia; order Rodentia; family Muridae; genus Uromys; species Uromys caudimaculatus. Next base: position 45,879,800 of record CM052718.1, on the reverse strand, counting down.
AAATTAGGAGCATTTAAACTAGAAATATGGTACCCAGACCAATCTGGCCTGGACTTATAACATCTGATGAAACAGTTTCCCATTTCTATAGTGAAGCATAAGCAATTCCTACAACTCAGGATAAAGATGAAGCTAGCATCCCTCCATGTGACACATAAGAGTCTAAATAGCCTCAGATGATGTTACGCCTCCAAATGCTTTGCAAAACAACTTTGGATTTTTCAGGATTTGGGACTTAAGAATTACAAATAAGAGATTACTTTCCTGTAGTAATATTGATAAGCTCTGAAAATAATTACACTAAGAATTTACATATATTATTTTATTTAATCCTCTCAGCAGCCTTATTAAAAGACAACTATTCTAGTTCTCCCATAAATGTTTTGAAAACTGACTTAAGCTAGCTAGTTAGAATAAGATCAGTATTTGAATCCAGGAACTCTAGTGTCAGGAGATATGATTGCATTGTTTCTTTTTCAAATTTTAAAATTTAAAACTTAAATTTTAAATTTAAGAATGCTGCAATTTTTTAAAATTGCATATTGAAATTAACCAGACCTTGTGTGCTATGGTTTTAAATATCTGCGTTTTTTTTTAAATCTTCTTCACTAAGGGGGTAGTGTTGGTCTCAATCTGTGTAGTTATCAAAGCACTACTTTAATTTTGTTGTATCTAGAAACTCCTTTATATATTAAAAAAATAAAAAATAAATGTTTCCTATCAACTCTTCTTGGAAGCTTCCATTAATATTCCTGGGTCCTTGTCTTTATAATTTAATGATCTTGAATTTAACTCCATTATAACAATTTAATTTATCTAGTTATTTCTATAAATGTCAAATATATATTTGTTATTTTCCAAGGCTACATAGTCACTGTCCCTGCTACTGAACTACAGTATGAAATATAGATAATGTGAATAAATGGGCCAATAAGCTGCAAAAAATGGCAGTGATAGACTTGTTTGACATGCATGCTCTGCCAATTCTTGGAACAATTCACTGTAATTTGAAAAATATCAATAAGCTCTTTATTCTTAGAACTCACAGTGTCATTTGGCCCTTATTAGATGTTCAGTGAATATTCATTCCACGAGGGAGTTTACTAACTAAAATGAGTCCTCAAATTTCTGTTTTCATATTCTTCCTCCATGCTTCCAATACAAGAAATCTCTCCTGAGAATGGCTCTCTTTTTGCTTACATCTGTTTTTAAGTGTGGAGCTGGCCTGGTGAGACATAGTGAAGAGAGTTTCATGCCAAGCCAAGAGAAATGCTATTGTTTTGCCAGACAGTTTTCTGCCAAAGTCTGAAATCAATCTTTTCATTACAGGGGTGTTGTTAGCAGATATTGAAATTACAGCATTTGTGTGGTCAGTTAACAACTCCATTGACTCAATCTTTGATGCCTAATAAAATTTTCTGGCTGAAAAAGGTATAGTTATATTATTAATTAGTATTGAAAGTACAAATGGTTAACCAAAAGTATAGAGCTTCATCAATATTTATTCATTTTTAATCCTTCTACTGTTAATGGTTTTTCATTCTGAAGTGAGTCTCTACCTTTGCTAACCATTTTACCAACATTCGTTTTCTTCATCTGCTTTCAAAACCTTTTCATTGCTTCTACTGGCCCCATAATTTCATAGCTTTTATACCCACTTTTGGCAGCCCTTGTACTCAACCCTTCACTACATGTGGTACTATTTTCTTCCATTTCTACTACGTTAAAATCATTAGCATACCAGGCAGGGTGTTGCATCCCTATCTGTAAGCTCAGCAAGAGAATCAGAAGTTCAAGGCAAGCCTCTGTTAAAGATGGGCTTGAAATACATGAGAACTTGTTCCATGGGGGAAAATGAACATAGGCATTTGAGTTTCAAATTCTCCTTTCCCTTGTCTTTTTAAAAATCCTCTAGAGCATTTCTGCCACGAAGGTCCTCACCAACTTCTGCACTCCATAATTTACATGAAGAATCCAATTTTCCATTACCTAAAGATCTGAAAAATCAACTAGGAAATACTAATGATTAGAAAAAAAAAAAACATTGTAAGCTTAATATCAGTAAATTGAAGAGGAAAAAGAGTATTGTGTTTATGGTTTAAAGACATGCATTTTAGGATAATTAATAGGCCATTTTTTTTTTTTTACTTAAAAAGCTGTGTTGATATTACCAAGATGGAAAACATAAGTTAACATGTGAAAGAATGACTTGCTAAAAATAATATTCAAATGAATTATGATGAAAACTGGTAGGATAACCAAATACATTAGCTTCATATTTAAGGATTAAGCATCAACTGTCATTTCCTCACAATATTTTGTAGCCATGGAAGATGCAGTAACCTCTTGTTGATCAATTACAATAATAATTAAGAGTAATATATATTACTCAGAAAACATTACTAAACTCCCATATTACCTACATAGAAAAAAATTCTGATTTCACTCATGAGGTTCCAGGAGCTTCTCCTTAGAAGTATGATAAGAACAACTGTTTTTGTTTGTTTGTTTGTTTGTTTTTGTTTTTTTTGAACAGCAACTGTTTTAATGGAAAAAAAAGTATGCTAGATCAATAACTTTTGAGTTTTGTTTCAAATCATCACAATGGCTGTTGTCACACAAATGCAGCTAGAAGAAATTGGGACCAGAAAAACCACTGACCCATTCTGAGTGCCTGGGAACATTTTAATCCATCTAGTAAAAAGCTCGAAGAATGTATGATCACCAGAAACTTGAGACATATTTGTAGAGATCAGTGATTGAGAAATAAGTAAAAGAATAAGTACTTTAGAATTGATAAAGATTTGCTAAAGAAATTATATAGTAAAATACTGACTTAGATTTTGAAAATCTGCTATCACAATATATATAATAAACTGCTTGGTACTGGAGAGGGTAGAGAAAGAAATTTTAGCCCTATCTTCATATTGGAGATAGTAACTCGAGAAGAATTTCCAGATTTGTGAAAGGGAAAGAAGTGGAATGTGGGTGGGTTGGTGAGAGTCAGATTGTTTAAAGCAGAAGCATTATATTATAGAAGTGTGAGAAAGTGAAGTTACATAGACTTGTACAAACATAGGTCCTGAGAAAGCCATCACTTCAGACAGAGGTTGAAAAGCATCTTCCTAATCTCCTGCCATCCTGAGGAAAATCCTGGGGGCTTTACTGATTCTAAAGATTTCCATGAAAAGTATCATAAGCATTTCTTGGTCATGGATGTGATGGTTTGTATATGATCAGCCCAGGGAGTGGC
>CM052718.1:45860677-45876047 GCA_028551405.1 Uromys caudimaculatus | reverse complement strand
CACATCCTCGCCAGCATCTGCTGTCACCTGAGTTTTTGATTTTGGCCATTCTGACTGGTGTGAGGTGGAATCTCAGACTTGTTTTGATTTGCATTTCCCTGATGACTAGGGAAGTTGAGCATTTCTTTAGGTGTTTCTCAGCCCTGCAAATTTCCTCAGTTGAGAATTCTCTGCTTAGCTCTGTTCCCCATTTTTTGATAGGGTTATTTGGTTTTCTAGAGTCTAACTTCTTGAGTTCTTTGTAAATATTGGATATTAGCCCTCTATCGGACATAGGATTGGTTAAGATCTTTTCCCAATCTGTTGGTTGCCGTTTGGTCGTATTGACAGTGTCCTTTGCCTTACAGAAGCTTTGCAATCTCATGAGGTCCCATCTAAGTTTTCTAGTAGTCTGATTGACTGCAATTTTAGGGTCTCAAATTAGGGTGGCTGGTTCAGAGGAATGGCCTTATCACAAAAGTGTATCAGGCAAAAATTTTAGGGTCTCAAATTAGGGTGGCTGGTTCAGAGGAATGGCCTTATCACAAAAGTGTATGAGGCAAACATTTTCTCTAGATTTTTGACATGATGAAATCTTTGAAACTCCCAGATGATAAATGGGCACATAAAACTTACAAAGGGCTCAATCATAGTTTTGGTTAAATAAAATTTTATTATTTTCTTTTTTTTTTACTGACAATTATTGTATTCTTCTTTCATACAATACATCCTTCATCAACCCCCCTTTCTTCTTCCCCATATCCACTGCTCATGTTTCCCTTTGGGGTTTGTGCTCAATCATATTGAATTTAAAGGTTCATGGTCATACAGATAGACCTGGTTAAAGTCAAGGATCACAAAACGAAACAAAAGGCCACGTATGTGAGAAAGAAACTTGTAGAGGGATGAATAGGAGTGGAGAGAGATAGGAGATTGAGAGTAATCAGAGTGAGAGTAATGATATATATAAATAAATAATATTTTGGTTAGATAAATTATATATAAATATATAATTTTATATTATATATTTATATATAAATAGATAAAAATAAATATATTTTAGATAAGTATGTATAAATGTATATACATTATTTATTTATATATATTACATCTACACATACACATATGAATTAGCAAAGAATAAACTTAACAAAAATAAAAAGATAGTCTCATGATTTAGTATGTGCACATATTTGTACAAACACACAAATGGTAACCAAGGCAGCAAGAATGCCATCTTGGCATCAGTTTCTTGATAGGAAAGTATCTGTCCCTTATGAGGTAATGCTCTGACATAGGTAGACAATGAAGATGTTTGGAAACAGTTTAGAAAGTCATACATCATTCACGAGTCCACGGAAGAACTTGGAAATAAACACAAAACAGACTACAGGAATGAAAAGTGAGTGCGGAGAAAATGTCAAGCAAAGAATAAATTCAGAGAAAAAGTGAAAGAGAGGGAGCATATAAAATGGTACAATTTTTAAAGCAGCCATAATTGTGAGGGCTTGAACCATAGAAGACTACACACTAATCCTAGATAGGGAATGAACCCAGGGAATACCGTACTCGTTTATAATGCATTGGCTCTGATCTACTTGTAACTATGAGTTTTTAAACCTTTCCAAGAATGAAATAAAGTATGAACAAGTAACTGGAAACAGAAAAGAAGCAGCTTAAAATGTCGAATTACATTAGAGGAGAAGGGAGATGAATAAACCCCCAAACTTATAGAAAAAGATGAAACTGAGGAGAGGTATTGGGGTGAACTTCCTCCAGGGGCACAATAGATTTAGTTTTTAGGTTCTTGTCTTAGAAGACAAGGTGGGAAGTGAGTTAGTATTGCCATATTGTAATCAACATCTAAGTATATTAATTTTTCTATCTTGAACTTTAACTTTCTTGCATTAAAATTGCATATATGCCACACAAAGTGAAATAATTGATCTTATTTTATTACAGTTCCCTAATAAGAATCAAGGGAAGAAAGAAAGACTGTAAAAGGTGGAAGGGAATTCTGATAATTGTGTTGTATGATTATATAGTATATGTTAAAATCTGCCATAGACCTTTCCCTTAAGTACTTCAAAAACAGCCTTATAACTTAGAAAAGGTGCAAACAGTGATTGTTTTTACAGACAATTTAAATAGAAACAATGTGGTTTTCATCAACTAGTGGATCCTGTACCAAAATGTAGACCCTCTGCCTTCCATCCAGTTTCGTCTTCTTCTCTAAAATGGCAGAACAGAACCTGTTTATTTTATTTTATTTTATTTTATTTTATTTTATTTTATTTTATTTTATTTTATTTTATTTTATTTTATTTTATTTTATTTTATTTTATTTTATTTTATTTTATTTTATTTTATTTTTGTACTTGTTAGATTGCCTTCGAATTACTTTAAAGACTTTTCCACAGATCCATTGAAGTATACTTAGCATCTAATAATTGTGTTCACCTAAGGTATTTCATGTGATGATTTGTTACGATGTAAGATGATCATCAGGACAAAGCTAATTAACACTTCTGTCATTTCATGTAATTACCATTTGGAGGATGTGAGCACTAGAGGCACTCTCTTTGTAAACTTAAAACCTACAAGGTGTTATTCACTCTCTCATCACCTCACTACATGTGAGATCACCAAGGCATGTTCATTTCAGAGCTAAAGATTTGAACTCTGACCAACATTGCCCCCTCCTGGGTACCTCCAAACCCATCAGAGGCAGCCAATATTCTATACTCTGTTTCTGTGGGTTAGCTCTCTTAGGTGCCACCTTTAAGTGAGAACCTATTATCTTTTGATACCTGGCTTATTTCACTTAGTACAATGCCCTCTAGACTCATGTATGCTGCCCAACCTTTAATTTCTCCAACTGACATTTTCAATGTTATAAAACACTTGTATAATAGCAGTACTATTGTAAATGGAAATGTTTTCTTAAGTTCCTTTGGAGATATTGTTCGTCAAATCCCTAAAACCAAATATTTTCACATTTAAATTCTGTCAAAGATTCTATTCTTACAAACTGGATAATAGATAATAGATAGATAATAAAAGAAAGACTTTTACTTTATACTATAATTAACTAGATACCAAAAGTTTATGAATTTGTCATAAAAATAGTTACACACTTCTTGAGTTCTTTATATATTTTGGATATTAGATCTCTATCAGATATGGGGTTAGCAAAGTTTTTTTTCTTAATCTGTAGGTGACTGATTTGTCCTATTAACTGTGTCTTTTGTCTTAAAGAAGCTTTTCAATTTTATGAGGTCTCATTTATCAATTCTTGATCTTTGAGCCTGAGCCATTGGTATTATGTTTAGGAAATCCACCCCCCCCCCAATGCCAATAAGTTTGAGGCTCTTTCCCACTTTCTCTTCTATTAGATCCAGTGTATCTGGCTAACTTCCAAAAACCCAAACACCCCAATCAAAAAATGGACTATAGAGCTAAACAGAGAATTCACAACAGAGGAATCTTGAATGGCTGAGAGGCATTTAAAGAACTGTTCAAAGACCTTAGTCATCGGGAAAATGCAAATCAAAATGACCCTGAGATTCCATCTTACACCAATCACAATGGCTAAGATCAAAAACTTATGTGACAGCACCTGCTGATGAAGATGTGGAGAAAGAGGAACACTCCTCCATTGCTGGTGGGATTGCAAACTGGTACAACCACTCTGGAAATCCATCTGGAGGTTCCTCAGAAAATTGGAAATAGGTTTACCTGAAGACCAAGCTTTTTTACTCTTGGGTATATACCCAAAAGATGCCCAACCATACCACAGGGACACATGGTCCACTATGTTTATAGCAGCCTTGTTTGTAATAATCAGAAGCTGGAAACAACCCAGATGACCCACAATGGATGAATGGATACAGAAAATGTGGTTCATTTACACGATGGAATACTATTCATCTATTAAGAATGAGAACATCATGAGTTTTGCAGGCAGATGGATGGAACTAGAAAATGTCATCCTGAGTGAGGTAACTCAGACCCCAAAGGACATGCATGGTATGTACTCACTAATAAGTGTAATTAGCCAAAAATACAGGATACCTAGGATACAATCCACAGTACTCAAAGCACTTAGAGCCTGAGCCATTGGTGTTCTGTTTAGGAAATCCCCCCTCCCCACCCTGTACCAATGATTTCGAGGCTCTTTCCCACTTTCTCTTCTATTAGATTCAGTGTTAACAAGCAAAAGGGCCCAATTGAGGATGCTTCAGTCCCACTTGGGAGGGAGAAGAAACCAATCATAAAGGTCAGAGGGAGGGAAGGACCTGGTGGGAGAGGGAAATAGGGCAAAGGGGAATATGATCAGGAATAGGGGAGGGCAGGAGTGAAGCCCCGAGGGCCAGCAAAAATTTTCAATGGAAATATGCAACCTCGGGGGGGGGGGGGGAGATGGGGAGACCCACCAGAGACCTGGGAGATGAGAAACTCTCAGGATTCAAAGGGAGGGACCTTAGGTGAAATGCCCTACAGTAGGGAGAGGGAACTTGTAGAATCCACCTCCAGTAGAAAGATGGCATCAAGTAGAGGGATGGGGTTGTCATCTCACGGTCAAAAATTCTGTCCCGGAAGTATTCCTGTCTAAAAAAACTGCAGGGACAAAAATGGAGAAGATACTGAGGGAAAGATAGGACAGTATCCGGCCCAAATTGAGACCCATGTCAAGGGGAAGCTCCAAGGTCTGACACTATTACTGATGCTCTTACATCACTATTACTGGTGTGCTTACAGACAGGAGCCTGGCATGGTTGTCCTCTGAGAGGCCCAACAAGCAGCTGATTGAGACAGACACAGATACTTATACCCAACCATTGGACTGAAGTCAGGGACCCCTGTGGTTGAATTAGGGAAAGACTAGAAGAAGCTGAGGAGGACAACCACATAGGAAGACCAGCAATCTCAATTAACCCAGACTGGACCCCTGAGATCTCTCAGACACTGAGCCACCAATCAGGCAGCATACACAAGCTGGTCCAATGCCCCCAACACATATATAGCAGAGGACCACCTGATCTGGCCTTAGTGGGAGAAGATGCCCCAAACCCTCAAGAGACTTGAGGCCCTAGGGGTTGGAGAGGCCTGGCAGCATGAGGGACAACCTCTAGAAGACAGAAGAGAGGAGGAATGGGATGAGGAACTGTGGAAGTGTGGAACCATGAAAGGCATCCTGGTTCCTGATCAAGCACAGGTTTAAACCCCAGCAACCCAGTAGGGGGTAAAAACCTCAAAAGGGATGAAAGGCATTTGGCCATGCTCCTGGAAACCAGACTCCTGACATGAGACTGCAGCTCTCCATAGGTCTGTGACTATCAGTCACGTAAGGGCAAAGGCCCAAGCCCTTCCATAGGTAGAGGCATGGTCATGTAGCCTCAAGACATCCCCATGTTAATGAGCCACCTAGAGGCTTAGCCACTCCCCTTCCCAACCTCTATTTCAACCTCGCCCCTTCCTGAGGTCATGGGGGTACGAATTCACTCATGCCACTCTCTGCCATGACAATAAACACCCTGAAACCCTGGACTGTCTCTCTTCATCGGGATCAGCTGTGGGGAACAATGGAACAGGCCTTCGTCTAAAGAGCCGAGTCTAGTCTCCTGAAGAAGGCCTCCCAGTGCTTCCAGCCATGGCCGCCAAACCAAACCAAGTGAACTAGCTGGTGACAAGCCACCAACCACGGTCCTGGTGGGATCCAGCCGTGTTTCTCCCCCTCGGTCTGGGGCTAGATTTTGGCTGCGGCCCCCACTACATTCTCAGCTCTTCCTGGGATGCCCAAGAGTGTGAGAACCTGATGGAGCCAGCTTCCCAGTGATCCCCAGCTGCGCTCCCCAACCCCTGGGCAGTGTCTCTGCAGGGGCTTCTCACAGCTGACACCCACCGGTGGTGCCATGGGATGGGATGAGCGTAGTCAAACTGCCCACGTCAAGCCTCTCTGAAGGGTCCCAAGCCCGGGGTGGATGCCGGTAAATCCAAAATGGAAGGTGTCTGGGAGGGGGGCAACGGTCTGTAACAATAAAAGTAATAAAAAATAGTTATACACTAACATCCTTTCACGTGTATTAAAATACTTAAAATATAAGAAACTCAGATATTTTGTTGTGATCAAGGGAATTTTATTATAAGAATGTGAGATTTACTTTTTAGAAATCAACTAGAATTCATTATATCAATAGAACAAAGAATAGCATATAGTTAGTTAACAGATAAAGGAAAAGGAATCAATACTCATTTACCACAATCTTAGCAAATTAGAAGCAGAGAGATTTTTTTCCCACCTGAAAAGCCTCTTTATTAATCCTTCAGTTACCATCATACTTAATGGCTGGCTCACTAACACTCTCCACACACGGTCTCCATTGCACTGTCCTTCGTACTCATTGTAATGAATCTGGGGAGAGTAACACGAGACACAGGAAAACAAAAGCCTGTTTCCACTTGTACATTACACTGTCATATAATTAAAAAACAGTAAGAGGTAAATCAAATTTCCACAAGAATCAGTGTCTGCTCTACAAAATATATAGGATGTGAGATAAAATTTAAAAAGCAATTCTATTTTATGCTTTGGAAAAAAACAACTGGAAAATTAAATTAAGAATGATTCCACTATTTTATCAACATAATATCCAGGATGATGAATACCTTTTAACAAGTTTAACAAAGTATCCTGTAATGAAAGGAGCTCTGCGGTGAAGATAAAAGACAACTTAAATAGAGACAGATGCTAAGTTCATCACCTACTAACAATTCATGGCTTCATAAGTAAATTAACTTCTTGAGATCCTAATATTATAACATCATTTCTGACTTCCTTTTCCTCCCTCCAAACCCTTCTGTATACCCCTCCTTGCTCTTTTTCAAATCCGTGATTCTTTTATTAATTGTTATAATATACATGACATGAATATTTAATATATATTTAAACAAATATATATGAATATTTAATTTATATATTAAGGTTTCAGCCCACTTCTATATTAAATAATATCCCAGTTATAGCAATAGCAATTTTCAAGGTGATTCAGAGTTCTTATGTAAAGTGAAAACAAGCTAGGATAGCCTAAGCTAACTTAATAGAACCAAGATTAAAGACTTCCCTATTGACTTTAAAAGTTAGTCCATTTTTATAGCAATCAAGTCCCTGTGTTACCAGCACCAAAATCTACAATAGACCTGAGCAATACTGCAGTCAAAGAATAGATCCTCACTTACATAGTAACTTGATTTTTGAGAAAGTTGCCAAGGCTATCCAATAGGGGAGGAAAATACTTTCAACAAATTGTACTAGCATAAGTAAACAGCTGTACTCGAACCATGCCCAACTCCTTCCTTCATGTTATACAAAGAAAGTTAAATAGAGATGTATCTAGATCCGAATGTAAACAGAGAACCATAAAATGCACAGGACTTTTAGGTAGCACAATGGAGAATTCCTTCAGGCCTTGGAGATGCATAGAGCCTTTTAATTTGGTCGTGGGAAGAAATAATCACAAAGGAAAATACCAATAAGACCTTAGCAAAACAGAAAATGTTTTGTCCTGTGAAGGAAACCATTTAGCTGGCAAATACCTTTAATCATAGCACTAGAGAAGCAGGGGCAAGCTCATCTTTGTAACTCTGGTATACATAATGAGTTCAGGGTCAGTAAGGATATAAAGTAAGACCCACTCCTAGAAAGGAAGGAAGGAAAGAAGGAAGGAGGGAAGGAAGGAAGGAAGGAAGGAAGGAAGGAAGGAAGGAAGGAAGGAAGGAAGGAAGGAAGGAAGGAGGGAAGGAAGGAAGGAAGGAAGGAAGGAGGGAAGGAAGAAAGAAAGAAAGAAAGAAAGAAAGAAAGAAAGAAAGAAAGAAAGAAAGAAAGAAAGAAAGAAAGAAAGAAAGAAAGATTTCACTGGGATTATGGTAGGTTCACAAAATAATAATAAAATTCTATTTACCAATTTGCTAGAATTCAAAATATACACAGTTCACAGAACTCAAAAATAAAATGATGTCTAGCCTAGTGTAAAGTGAGAAAAAAATCTCAAAGTACATTGTATAAAAGAATACATATGCTATAATCATATGAAAGTGTATTCAATGTCAGTCATCATGAAATTCAAATTACAATCATAATAAGATAGCACCACATGCTCACTAGAGTGGCTAAAATGAAAAGGACTGAAAATATCACATGGCGGTGAGGACGCGAACAAATGGAACTCTCGGGTGTTGCTTGAGGGGATCCCACAGCCTTGCATCCTCTTCAGAAGACAGACTGCTAGTTTCTTTATAAAACTTAATTCATATATTTTTGCTTTTTTTTTTTTTTTTTTTTTTTTTTTTACACAGTCTCATTGTTGCCAAAGTTGGCCTTGAACTCACGATGATCCTCCTGCTTTAGGGTCCCATGTTGGGATTATAGGATCTGTTATTCTGTTTTGACATTACAGAGAAATAATTCAGATTCCCAGAGCATATCTATTTCATACACTCATCACCAAAATAAACAAGAGTACTAAACAACACACCCACTGCTTCCAAAAATTCCAGTGTGCTCTTTAGGATTCTATGTGTTTTTTGAGAAGGGAGAAATACCACTTGAAAATATGTTCTGACATATTTAAACTGTTTTGATAAGCATCACCAAGTTATTCAGTAAAGCGCTGAAACTTCCCCATAGGAAGAAGAACAGTATCAACCAACCAGATCCCCCAGAGCTCCCAGGGTCTACACCACCAACCAAGGAGTACACATGGAGGACCCATGGCCACATATGTAGCAGAGGATGGCCTTGTCTGGCATCAATGGGAGAAGAGGCCCTTGGTTCTGTGAAAGCTCGATGCCCCAATATAGAATGCCAGGGCAGGGAGGTGGGAATGGGTGGGTAGGAGGGGGAACACTTTCATAGAAGCAGGGGGAGGGGGGATGGGATGGGGTTTTTGGGGGGTGGGAACTGGGAAAGGGGATAACATGAAATATAAAGAAAATATCCAATAATAATAATAATAATAATAATAATAATAATAGCTCTAAACTTGCTCTACTCATCTACAACCAACCAAACACTTTTACATCAGGGATGAAACAATTTCCCTTCCATGTATGGTGACAAATTCCCATTATCCCGGCTCTCAGGAGTCAGACACAAGAGGACTGGAACATATTGACAGCCAATGTTCTGTAAATAGTAAGTTATAGGCCAGCTACCACTGAGCACTGAATAGTGAGAATGTCTCAAAAAGTCAACAGAATAATACAAAACAAGACAAACATCAAAGCAATTTTCCACTTCTTTCTCTCCCCAACCCTGCTGCACCAGCCTCTTAGTTCTGTTTTGACAATTTTGGATGCCCAGCACAGGTGGAATCAGGAGTTATAGTCTTCCTGTTTCTCTTAGTGTCCTGATTGTTTAGCCAGGTTATTGAAAACGTTGACATATTTTTGCATCTGCTGGGTAAATAAGCAGGAGGGATCACTGTGTCACTGTTCATCTTTCTGTGGAAATCAAGATATATCTACTCTGCAATTCAGAAATTCTACCTCTACAAATTTACCCTGCATGTAAAATCATGTTAACAACAAACCTTGTGCATGAACATCAAGAGTGCCTTTGTTTATATCGGCAGGAAATGGACACAGAATGCCTACCATCTGAAACATAAATATATGTCACCAACGTTATTCCACGTGAAAGTAATCTTATACTTATGATGTAAACTGCCTATGATGTTATTTGTATAAAACGCTAAAAAGCAGAAAATCTAATCTAGGGTTGAATAACATCAGAAGAGAAGTGCCTATGCTGAAAAACCATGAAGGAAGACATTGGCTAGGAGCCTAAGGGAAACTTCCTCTGTGTTGGTAATGTTCTATATATCCTAATAGAGGTCTGTGGAGTACAAGTGTCTTCATTTACCAAAGTTTCTTGACTATACACACTGAATCGGTATATTTCGTGGTGTGTATAAGTTTTATAAGATGAAACAACTCTGAGAAAATACTGAAGTTTTGTTAATCGTACGCATACCACTTGGAGGTCTGAGATTTCTTTTAAAAATCTTTGAAAATTAAGATGTATGCACAGAAAGAACATGGGCTATAGTGTTGGCAGGAGGAGCAAGGCCTTGACTTCGTCATCTAATTCTCACTGACATTTGCTATACCTGGTCTATCTTATGCTATCATACACTGAAGGTGTTCTTGGTGATGCATGGCAGTGATCTCCATGTTTTGAATTGCACAATCTCTTGGGTCAGGTATAAGCTATAACTCATGATGTGCCACCTATATTTTAGAGCAAACATTACTGCTATTATTTGAGTGATTCTGTTGCTCCACACTCAATGCCTAATGCATCAGTAATAGGTGTTGGTCCATGTAGGGTGAAATTAAGCCACAAGGATGCTGCTCTTATAGGTAGCATCAGTGTCATTAGAAAGGAATCAAGGAAAAGAATTCACTCTATGTTCTCCTTCAGTTCCTTTGCCAGTGAGTAAACAGAGAAGGTCTACCTTGGGAGCAGAGAACTCTAGTCTCCAGACACTGAATCTGATGATGACTTGATTTGGGACTCCCTTGGAACTGTGAGAAATACATTTAATGTTATTTTCAACTCACCAAGCCTAATTCTTTTTTCTTTTACAGAAAGAGGAGTGTACTGAGACAAACAAACAGACAAGTGAAAACAAAAGAACAACAATAACAACAAAAAAAAAACCCTCACAAAACCAAAACACGTGTACCTGGGACCTTCTCTATTAGATTGTGATTTTAAACCATATCTGTTCTCAGACAAACTTTGCCACACAATGTGCCCAAGAGTTTGAATATTTCAAGATGTCAGATGAGGTATAGTGGTTCTCTTCACTTAAATATGTTTGGTTTATTTAGTTACGAGTTTTGTAACTATGGATTAAATTTCTTTCCCCTTTAATCTGCTCCCAGGTTCAGTCTGCTATGCATTCACATACAATCTAGGCTGCACTAGAGACAACTCAAGAGAATCTATTATTTCACTTATTATATATTGTTCTTTGGCTTTAGCACTTATCTGCAAAGATTATTTTCAAAGTTTTCCAGTGAACTTTGTGAAATGACGCCTGTTACCCCCTCCTAGGTATATATGTTGCTGTGGTCTAGAGTATACTATTTTCTTAGTATCTATAGCAATATCTACTGGATAATAGTTCAGTAATAATGCCTATTAAATAAGGTAAGCAAAAGGATCCATTTAAAATGTTAGCTAGAAGTGGTTGTCTGTACGGTATAATTTTATATAGAGATATTTTATAAACTATATAGTTTTCTAAATTACAAGTTTTCCAAAGCTCTCTGAAATCTCTCTCTCTCTCTCTCTATATATATATATATATATAGATAGATAGATAGATAGATAGATAGATATAGATAGATAGATAGATATAGATATAGATATTGCAGAAAATCTAAAAGTCAGCTTTAAAAACAATGTTTATAATCTTGATTATAGGTGTTTTTTATTATATAACATTTTTTTCTGTAATAGAACAAATGTTGCCAGTTACTAGTTTGGGGAAAATAGATGCTGCATAAAAATAAGTCATTTAAAAGTCAGAGATATAAATAACAATGCCTAACTTAACCACGAATCAAATTTCCAATGATCTCAAAACGATCATAAATTTCTAAGTAAATGAAGTGGTCCGTGAATAAAGACAAAGAAAAGGCATAAATCTAATGCGCTTTACTCTAAGCCTAAAATATACAGCAAACAATTGACTTGAAATGCTGAAAACCCAGCTTTCTTACAGAAGTCTGTTTTATTTTAGAAAATTCCAGACTATCTATAACACAACATTGGGACAACAACTGCCTTGTTAATAGTAAGAACGAAGATAATCTTAGTCTCACAGTTTGGGAGAAGTTATAAGAAAAATAATAGCTCTAGGTAGAAATGTCCCCAGGGACCACTGAAGGTAATAATAACTGAAGACACCAGTGGAAACAGGTGATAGGGGAGAATTAATCTTGTGAAAGATTATTAGTAAAGGACCTACTATGAGGCCTTTTGAGATCACTCTTGACTTTCTTCCTATCCTGTGAGCTGCCTCATTTCCATCTGCAGTCTTTTTTGCTTTACACCTTTTATTTATTTATTTATTTATTTATTTATTTATTTATTTATTTATTTATTTATTTATTTATTTATTTATACTAAAGGAGATCTCATCTGTCAATTGTTGATCTTCTTTTCTGTGCCACTGGAGTCCTACACAAAAAAAAGTCTTTACCTTTCCCTATAGGTCGAAGTGTATCCCCTACCTTTTCTTTTAGCAGTTTCAGGATTTCAGGTATTACATCAAGGGTCCTCAATCCATTTGGAGTTGTTTTTTGTTCAGGGTGAGAGATAAAGCTCTAGCTTCATTCTTGCTTCTTGAAATCAATGTTTTCTAGCACCATGTGGTGAAGATGTCGTCCTCTCTCCAATGTACATTTCAAATATCTTTGTCAAAGTTAATATAGCTGTAGTCCTGTGGCATTGTATCTGGGTCTGTAGTCTGCTATGGTGATTGATGTGTCTATTTTTGTGCCAGTACCATGCTGTTTTCTTTACTATGCCTCTGTAGTATAAATTGCAACCATGTATGTGGATATGTGTCGTAGTATTCATTTTGTCAGGGCTGCTTTCGGCAGGATAGCTATTTTCACAAGATTAATTCTTCCAATCCATGATCATAGGAAATCATTCCATCTTCTGGTGTCTTCTTGAATTTGTTTCTTCAGTGTTTTAAAGTTTTCACTGTAGATAGAGGTCTTTCATTTCCTAGGTTAAGTTTCTTCTCATGTATTTTAAGTATGTTTTGGTGGGAGTGTTGAATGATATTGCTTCCCTGATTGACCTTATTAGTATACTTCCCATTGCTATATAGATGGGCTATTAAATTATGTATATATATTTCAAATTATATATATTCAAATTATAATATAATATATTCAAATTATATTATATGTGACTAGGGCAACCAGGGAAGTAAACTTTTTATTTTTTAAATTTACATGTAAGAGGCCATATGTGAGCCCTATGTAACATATTATATAATGCAGGGTTAGGAATCTAGAAGTGCTATGTACCTCCTCTGAAGAAAGTTTAGACCATGTAGTAGCAATTTTGACTTCTCTGTCTCTTCTACCTGGCCTATTTCCTTCATTATGGCCATTATCAAATGGATTCTCAGCTTTCAAAATTTAGAAAGCAGCCATCTTCCCTTAGACACCTTTTTCTCAATCAACTTGGATGAATTGATGTTTTTTATTCCTTATAAGCTTATTGCTTTTCTTTCTCTGAAACTCTCCAATAGTATGTGACAAAATGTCAGTTATAAAAATGAGCTGATTTATGTAACAATGCCTGAAGTATTGAAAATGAATTGGAAATTAGTAGATTCAATTTTGACATGTGACCACTATGCCGGATTGGATTAAACTGAAACGTTACCTATAACACTTCATTGCATGTAGTTATTTTGTGTGATTTTTTTTCCTATTAGATTATAAGTTCCCAAGAGTGGAGCATATTGATTGCATATTTGGTCACCTAACATAAAGATAGCATCAAGTGTAATGTCATTATATCAATTAGCGATACATGAGTAGGAAAGAAGGGGAATAGAATCCCACACCAACCTTCAATTAGTCTTTGATTCCAATAATTTCCTGGGGCAAAACAGCTTATGGTGCCCTTGCATTTATCTTCTGATGAAGCAGCTTCTGATACTTTGCCCTCAGTGGGCATACAATCAATGATTACGGTTTACAGAATAAAACTACTCTTTCATATTGCTTTTATTCCTTTGGGACCCTCAGGATGCATGTGACAAAATGTCTGCTGTGGAAACAAGCTGTTTTATGTACAAGTACCTGAGGTGATCAAAATGAATCTTGGAAATGAACAGACTCAATTCTGGCACATATAGCATGTGCTATATGTTGGATTGGGTCGATTTCAATGACATTTAATTTTAACAAATGGACACAAAACACCACCTTGGACAGTTTATAGAGAGATTTGAATTCGTGTTTCTGCTCACATTTCAACAATATTTCCTGTGACTAAAAATACAATTCTTTACTGGTTGCTACTTTATTGAATAAACTGCCAGAAGATCAGAGTTACCACCTTTTTCTAATACATTCTATTTATCCATATAGTGGTCTGTGCTTCTGTAAGAGAGACTCTCTTGTATACAGGTCTGCTTGCAATGTATTCCTTCAGCTTTTGCATTTCTTAATTTTTAAAAAATTGATGGTCTGTTTTTCATTTTTGGAGGGCTTTCAAGGCTGGCAGTCCCAGTGTTTATTAGCCTCTGTAGTTTCTGTTCACAAGTTTACTGTCACTTTTATTGTTGCTCGTTTGAAGTTAATTTGTCTTCTAACCCTTAAAATTGAGGCTTCCTCTTCTGTTGGTTAGAGTCATTTGAATGTATTTAAATATATATTGACTCTTAAATCCTGCATGGGCTTTGCTAAATGTCTTGAACTCAGATGTTACCTTCTATCAGTTCCAAATATTCTCAGTCAGCATTAATTCAACATAAGATATTTTTCTTCTTTTCATTGGAAACTCCCATTAGCCATACTGAGTCCGTCTCAAATCCTTGGGAGGCACTCCCCAGTTTTTCCTTCCTTCCCCATTCTGCATAGTAAAATGTTGTAAAATTGGATAGATCTTTAATTTATTAACCTTACCTTATAAAATATCATGGTTCCCTTGTGCAATGAAAATTTAATTTTATAAATTGTATTCATATATCTTTATTGTCAGTGATTCATTTTGTTCCAAATACACAGTTGAAATATTTCAGATTCTCACCCAGATTGTCTCCTTTTTGATACTACACAGGAGATTAATTGGTCTTTTTAAAAACTACTCACTAATGGTACTATTTGTGAGATTTCTGAGTCCCCACCACTGATTGTGTTAGTTTTGATTACTGCTTAGTCAAGGTTACAACTGCTGGAATGAAACTTTTCTCAGTTGAGGCTTCATTCTGTTTGATGACTCTAGTGTGTGTCAAGTTGACATAAAACTAGTCAGCACAATTACTTTTCTTTGTTTTCTATTCTTCTTCCTGATGAGTTTTAACTTGAGAGTATATGCTAAGTTTTAGAGTCAATTATCTTATCATACTCCAGAGCAGTGGCTCTCACCCTGTGGGATCATGAACCCTTTGAGGGTCAAATGGCCCTTTCACAGTGGTCACCTAAGATCTTCAGAAACCACAGACATTTATATTATGATTCACAACAGTAGCAGAATTAAAGATATGTATGAAGTAGTAATAAAAATAATTTTAGGTTAGTAGTCATTACATGAGAAACTGTATTAAAAAGTCACAGCATTAGCAAG
>CM052718.1:45837004-45850784 GCA_028551405.1 Uromys caudimaculatus | reverse complement strand
AATACATATCTATGGACCCATGGTTCGGACCACATATGAGGTAGAGGACGACCTCGATGGCCATCAGGGAGAGAGGAGAGGTCCTTGGGCCTGAGGGTGTTAGAGGTACCAGTAAAGGGGAATGTCAAGGTGGGAATAGGGGCATGGGTGGGCGGGTGGGTAGGAGGTGGAATTCCCTCATAGAGGTAGGGATGGGGAGGGGATAGGGGGCCTCCAAAGAGGAGACCCAGAAAAGGGGAAACATTGGAAATGTAAATAAAGTATCAAAAATAAAATAAAATAAAAAGCCTTTAAGTAGAATTTGTAAGCTCTTAAACAATCTTGCCTATCATTTATTTAAGTCAAAAAAGTGTGTTTATATTATATATGAAACAAATGTTAAAATGTTAGCCTTTAATCTTTTTTAATTATTTAAATAATGATATTTTGGTATTTTATACAACATATTGGAAATATTTTCGGAGATAGGTTTGCCAAGGGGTTTGCAACTCACCAGTTGAGTAATACTGGTCATTAGTGATTGAAAGTTGTACTGGGTATAGTAGTCTTGGCTGGCATCTGTGGTGTCTTAGAGCCTGCAGCACATGTGTCCATGATCTTCTGGGTTTTAGACTCCTCATTGAAAAATCAGGTGAAATTCCAATATCTTTGTAAGAATCTCCTTCTTTAGGTTAGGAAATTTTTCTTCTATGATTTTGTTGAAAACATTTCCTAGGCCTCTGAGCTGTGTTTCTTCTCCTTCCTCTATCCCTACTATTCTTAGGTTTGGGTTTTTCATATTGCCCTAGATTTTCTGAATGTTTTGTATCAGGATATTTTGGATTTAACATTTTTTGACCCATGCATTCAGTTCTTCTACTGTATTTTCAATGCCTGAGACCCTCTTTTCTATCTCTTATATTCTGTTGGTAAAGCTTACCTCTGTAGTTCCTGTTTGAATTCCTAAATTTTTATTATATTTTAAGATTACAATTTTTCATTTCCAGAATTCCCTCAGTTTGTGTTTATTTATTGTATTCATTTTCAGGTTGTGAACAGTTTTATTCATTCCCTACACTGTTTGTGTTTTACTGGATTTCTTTTAAGGATTTATTAATTTCCTCTTTAAGGATCTCTTTCATCTTCATATAGGCAATTTTAAGATGTTCTTCTTGTGCTTCAATTATGTTGACATTCTCTGGGCCTGCTGGGATAGGATGGCTGGGCTCTAATAGAGACACAGTGACCTGGCTGTTATTGATTGTATTTTATGTTGGCATCTAGGCATCTGGGATTGGGTTAATTATAAACCTAGATGCTAATTTCTGGATTGGTGGAAATTAGGTGTGTGTTTTGCTCCTTTGTTTCTGTTTCCTCTCTGAATTTTCAGAGTGTAATGCCTGTGTGTTGTCTGGTAAGAATTTTTTTGGACCTAATAGTTATGTCCACTCAGGGATCTGGGTAAGATGTGTTTCTGGGTATTGCAAGCTCACACTTAGGAATGAGGATAAGCTAGGTGTCTGAGGAAGTCCACAGGAAGGAGGAAAAAGAGCCTTAAGGAAGGATATTCTGATTCCCCTCCCTTGGAATGGGGGGAGACAGTAAGGCATTCTAGATAGTCTGGTATAGTGCTGGGGGTGAGGCTAGGAGGTTGGATCTATAGAAGCAAAGGGGAAAGTCTACAGACAGCCTTCATGCTTCCTACCTGCTTTCTTGTCAGAAGTGATCTGTTGTGGTGGTATGTGTGTTGGGGTCCAGCTGTAGCTGCATGTCCTCCACTTCTTCCCTCCAGAATGTCTGCTGCACACCAGGTTGGAAGGAAGAAGCAGCGTTCAGAATGGGTGGGGTTCTGCAGAATCCTCCAGGGCATGACCGGGCGCTGAGATGCCCTTCACAAAGGATGTTAGTGTTACAGCTCCTTTAGACCATGGCCTTCTCTGATAATTTTCAATGAAACAGATCTTTTGGAGGATCTTAGCCTGTGTGCATACCTTTATTCGGGGTGAACTTGTATGCATACACTTTATTTGGGGTAAACCAGAGGTATATATGGACCTTAGAGAGTGGAAAAGAGTTTTTAAGGTAAATTAAAATCATTAGAGTTTAAAGTTCTGTGAATGCCTCTGAATGCCTCGCTTGTATAGAGAGGCATTCTAGGAATCCAAGGTACTTGCTGGACCAGTTCTTATTGGGAGGAGGGGAGAAAGTTTATAGGTATGCCGAGGTCTACTCAACCTTACTCAGGAAGAGGGTGCTGGGAGTCAGAATTCAGAGGAGAAATCCTGCTGGAAATTCCCCATTTTTTGCTGAGCTCTGAGGAGCTATACGGTCATGGTAGAGTCTGATGTAATTTGCAGGATTTCTCCACAGTCTGGAGGTTAATGAGGATTGCTTGCTGGAGTTGGGGGCACAGATAAAGCGAAAAACTGGGACAAGGGAAACTAGGCTAGGGGAGGTCCATGGGATCTGCTGAGATCTGGGCAGAGGGGAAAGGAAGGCTGCAGCGGGTGTTCTCCTACAGAGCTGAGGATGAGCCTGAGGTAACTGACCAGGGGAACAGTGGGTGAAGAGAAGATCTGTAGGTAGCCTACCTGGTTTGCTGGCAAGCATGGCCTGTGAGGGAGCAGGGGGTGCCTGCTGGGGTTGGGAGCTGAGATATTGTGCCAAGTACTGGGGGGTTACAAGAGAAAGATCTGTGAGATCCCCAGAAGATAGGAACAGAGAGCCAGAAAAGACTGCCAAGGATACTCTGCTGCAGACCTGGGGAAGAAACTGGGGAACTAGATTTGGAAGGAAAGAGGGAGGGAGGGATTAAGGTCCTCAGTAGGCTTACCTGTTTGCCTGGCCCTACTCAGCTGGTGTGTTCCCAGTAATTGTCTCCTGGTGATGGAGGCTGGGAAACTGGAATGAATTGGGAGAAAGAAGGTTGGAGGAGAAGATATTTGTGATCCATGGGCCATGGGGTCAGAGAGTAAGGGGAGACTACAGCAGGTTTTCTGCTACAGAGGTGGGGATGAGACTGAGAATTGGATCTTGGGGGGAAGGAGAGGTGAGGATTTGCTTTCAGCCAAGGATTTGGAGCAGTCCTTGGATTAGCAAAGGTATTCACTGGGGTTTCAGGACGGGACTGAGAAATGAATAGACCCAGGGAGGTTAGAAGGTGACCTATGGCATCCACAGGAGATGGGAGCAGGGGACAAGGAAGGCCGTTCTGCTGCAGGTGTTCTGCTGCAGAGCTGGGAATGAGACTGGGGTTTTTGGATCTGGGGAACAGAGGGGAAAAGAGAGGATCTGCAAGTAGTCTATCTAGTTATCTGTCACCTTTAGTCTTAAATATTTTAAAATCCATAGAAGAGTAATCACATGGGCACGCATGATCATTCGTATGCATATATGAGCATATACAGAGAACCCCCAAAGCAACCATACTAGCACTTTTTGAGATATTTTAGGCACCTGTCTTTATTTTTAATATTCAACATGTGCTTGAATAAAGACTCAGGAACCCTCATGAGCAAAGGCATTCCTAAGGACCACATCAGGCCTCGATGAAGGAGAGAATATTAAAGGCTTTCTTCTCCTCTTCTTATCACTTCTCTGTTCACAGAAACTGTGTTTCACATTGGGAGATGAATGAGTCCTCCAAAGTTATTACAGAGATGCTCTGTTTTCTCCTTTTCCTAATGTACAGATCAATCCAGCGGGAAGAGTATGCTTTGCATCTGTACCACAGTATATTGATAAAGGCAGCAATATCAACTAAAACAAGAATTATGAAAAGCTTACCTGCATTTATGCCGTTAGTTTTAGTGTTGGCCTAATTGTTTAATGAATCACCTATTAATTTCCTGTTATATGTCATTACTCTGTCTATCTCAACAGCAAATACTGTAGCAGCTGGCTTCTTAGACAGCAATCTCTGAGTTGGAAAACTATTTGGAAGAATGATCAACTAATTGTTTCCTTTTAACTCTTTCTAATTTGCCCATTTTCCTGGGTTCTCGAGGTTCACTAGAATATCTATTTATTTACTCATGTGGACAAAGCTCACAAATGGTTCTATTTTATAAACAAGTCTTCACCCTGCTTTGTTTGAGGATATGCCTCTGCTGTGCAATTTTTAAAAATTAAATAAATCAGTTTCTCAAGAGAGGTAAGCTACCAGCACCATTTTCTATTGCTTGATGGTTCCTCTCTATAGACCAGAGCGGTTCCTATTATCTCAGAGACAACTTCAGAAGTGACATGATCTATGCTAAGTTAGCTTTTATTGTCTTTACAGCCATCTTAATAGGGCAATGCCTCAGTGTAATAGAGAAGGTACTTGGCATTAAAATGACTTGTTTGTGCAAATTTTATAGCAAACAACTCCTGTGATGGCCAAGAATAGAATCTGCTTTAAAGCATCACTAATAATCTTATAGACACATACTAACAAAACCCTCCGTACATATGGGCATGTGCACACATATATAAACAGCCAAATATTTAGTCAGTACAGGTAAAACTCATGAGTACTCTGATTTTATATGAACCAATAAGGATATAACTAAGGAGAATCAGCTTTATTTCCTTTCAAAGGTCATTCGATTTAGTTACAGAATTTTGAGCAAGGAACAGATGATTTCTCATAATGGTTAATAGAAAATTAAAGACATCTCCAAGTGACATGGTGGATGGAGCATGGGAGGAGGGCTACACAGAGTATCCTACAGAGTTAGCAGCAGCCTAACAAACTGATAACGAAGAATTAGAATGTACCACCACAACAAGGTTTGGTCTTACCAAAGACATCTAAACCAGAAGTGGTTAGGAATCAGAAGGAAGCTACTATGTTTGATCTTCCATGATGTTATAGAATCTTAATTGAAAACATTTGCAAGCTACATGTATGATTTATAAGGTATAGTTTTAAGTGACATTGTATGGCCAAGTGTTGTGTAACATATTCTTCTGCGATTGAAGTATTTCATCTTACAGGGAATCTCCTTAAGCAGGAAGATAAACAAGTCAAAATAGCTTCAGGAAGTGCCTGAAACTGACCAGATTTATCAGGCCTCTCCCTTTCAGAGTAAGCAGTAAAAGCTGAGAGTACCTTCCAGACTACCAGAGTCAAGCTACAAAGAAGTCTCTCAGATCATACCAGTCGGCTGAAAGAAGCAAAAACCAGCAGTGTGTTTTAGGTTCTTATCTTTGTGAACTGTTACCAATGCTAGGCTGGGCCTTGTTGATATAATTGTCTGTCATTGAGTCATTTTTGCTCCTGTAAGCAAACCCTCACCTATATTATTATAAGTAATATCAATAAAACTCATTAGTTTACCAATTGGACTTTGATGGTATCCTTACTTTGGTCTATCACAGGATCCTTATCGGGGGTGAGTAGACATGAATCTCACACTGTCCCAAGAAAAGTTTGGTCAGACAACACACAGTTGAAAGGATATATATATATATATCCTTGTCTTCCGCTTCAAGAAAGCTTGAAAGAATCTAACATTGATCATACACATTTGGGAAGAATGTGAGGGTAGTGTGCAGATATACAGGACCTATGGTTTCACATGACTTATAATCAACAGTCTCTCCTTTAGATGTACATGGAGTGAACATTCTGGTAAACTGTCTGTGCCAGGTCAAGGCCTGAGAGAGCATGTTCAAGGGAGTTGTAGATTAAGCCAAAGTAAGAGTCTCTTTTCAGAAAAAAACATAAAAGGATGTTCATAAACAATTACCCTTGACAAAAAGCTCTTTGTTGTGGATTACAAAGCTTTTGGAAATGACTGATCTACACTAAAGAAAGGAAAGGGAACTCTAAATTCAGATGCCAATCTCTGAAAACCATCCAGTTTTAAAACATAATTATAAAATCCCTAATGGTTAATGAGGGACCGATGGAGACTTTTTGCAATGTTCCACTTTGCTAATGGCTTGCAATATTCTATTTTAAAAATGAAATCTCTAAAACTTGAACATGTAATAGTACACTGATCAATTTGTTGATTTCTATGAGATCTTGGCTGAAGGAGATTGGGCAGTAATTTCGAGAATGAGATGCCTCTACTGTGGGAGACCCTAACCCAACAGTGATCCCTGGATAATCATAAGGAGTATGAGTTTAGATAATCTTATTTTTTCCAGGATTCTTTATTCTTCTTGCATGAGTGAAAAAGAACAGATAAACAACTAACCAAGTTCAGATATTTATCTCCATCTTTCACAGAGAAGTTTCCAGCTGTAGAGGGCTTGCTTACACTTATTTTCAAAAAGGAAGATATTCAGGGGCATGTTCAGCAACGTTCAAGCTCTCTTTTCTTGACACACACAAACACATACATACACACATATGACATATGTTACATATGGTAACAAGGGCCAATTTCATGCTTCCAAGGAATAAGATGATGGCTCCATTTCCTGGATGAATCCATACTAGATTCCTGTGTAGCGATTAGCAGATGGCCTGTGGTTAAAGACGAGAGTTGAGTAAATGTGCTGTGATAGGGGTGGTGATTATGTTCCCACTCACACTGCCATTCTCTCATAAAGTTCAAGGATGGATATCGATTCCAGATGTTAAGTCAAAATCCAGGGCTCATTTATCATGACACATTTCAAATTGAGAGTTTTTCTTTTCCTCCACTAAACTTGCCATTTAAGGAGAGATTAACATTCCCAAATTAGCTAGCTTCCAATAAAGAAAGCCCCTTTCTATAAACAATGGTTCCTCTCTCCATCATTAATTTAATGGGAATGGTGCAATTATGGAAAGCAAAGAAATTGCAATCACAAATGCTTCTCTGTTGCTCACTTTTTCCTATGATTAAAAATTTTTTAAAAAATCCTTCTAACAAATGTTCTTTAGAAAAATATAGGTGGCATGATAGGATTATCTTACTGCTTCAAATAAGCTATGTTATTCTAAGAAAATAATTCCCAAAGTTTCTAAAAGTTTAGCTGAGTTACAATATAAACAAGCCATTTAAATATGAGTAAGAGCGTGTCTTCCTCTGCCCCATCCAACCTTTTATTTAAAAACACACATTGTATTTCAACATTCTGAGCAGGTCCTAGACAACTCTGTGCATGTAAGTCCCAGAGCAGACATAAAAACCAGATGGGAAAGAGATTTACAAGAACCAATCTCAAAAGAATATTTGCAAGCAGAATGTCAACTCAACATTGATTTCAGCAGTGTATTTTGATTTACAATACAGATGTCTTTCCAGAATTTTCATTTCTCCTTATGTATGAACAAAGTGTAAGGAGGATATAGTCCCAGATGCTCACTTTAAATGTTCCAGCCCTAAACAACAACAAACAAAAAAAACAAACTCCCCAAATTATCATTTACTTTTATCCTCTGAGAAGTTCAGAAGTTTTCCTAGAGCTTATAGGTAAATTGTTAAAATGAAAGGTAGTCCGTGTGCTTATGAATATTTCCTGAGGCTATGATGTTGTAGTGTGTCAAAGATCTGAACAAAGTGGAGAGAAAAATCAAGATATTATCCTTTTTTACTCTCCTATTATACAACAGTGTATTTAGAGTTTATGGTGGTGACACCAGGCACTGGGATAGATTCAAAGGATGTAAAATACACCTCCAAGGAGTTCATAGACTTCTTGAAAAAGAGGTAAGAAAACTGAAATGGGAAGTAGGACACACAAAGGATTATTTGAACACAGAAGAAGCAGCACATATTTATTAGATGAAACAAAGACCCTAGGAGGTGGTAAGTCAGAGGGAAACCTGACCTTCAAGGCTTGCTTCTCTCTCATCTACATTGGCCACAGGAAACAAAATAAGTTCTGAAATATAATCATCAGCAAGCATTTATTGAAAAAATTAGAATAATTTTCAGTTCATAAGGAATAAGTATTTTGTAGAAATTCCAAAATATACTTTGGTAGCACATGTGTATTATGTCCCTGGTTTTGTTCTGTGATTGAAAAAAATAACAATATTTAAATTTGTTTTCTGGAAATTAATGTTTCTACTACATGAAAGCATCAAGAGCACTTTCATGCACTTCCATGATTTACTGAGTTTCCACTAATTTGACTGGATTTATTGTGCTTAAAGACAAAATGTTGTATGGAGTCAAATGACCGTCAGGCTGATCACAGTGGATATGTGTGCATTTGCAAAGCACTGTGATTCCAATCTAATAGTTTTGGAAGACTGTATCCATTAATTGGCATGTACCAACTTTGATGGTACACCTTAAAAAATATCCAAACTCCACTGACTCTATCAGCCTATTGTAATTTTGAGAGGTTTACTCATTCAAATAAGAAATCTATAGAAATCCTCCAAAAATAAAATTCTTCCTTCCTTCCTTCCTTCCTTCCTTCCTTCCTTCCTTCCTTCCTTTCCCAAAAATAAAATTCTTCCTTCCTTCCTTCCTTCCTTCCTTCCTTCCTTCCTTCCTTCCTTCCTTCCTTCCTTTCTTTTAATAAATGTGAAAGAATTAATTTGGAAAGAAAAAAGTTTTTTTTAGAATTCCTTTTTGTGTTTTC
Organism: Uromys caudimaculatus; assembly: GCA_028551405.1. Classification (NCBI taxonomy): domain Eukaryota; kingdom Metazoa; phylum Chordata; class Mammalia; order Rodentia; family Muridae; genus Uromys; species Uromys caudimaculatus. The sequence continues at coordinate 45,842,285 of CM052718.1, read as the reverse complement.
CATTTTATCAAGAGATAATGGCTTCTATCTCTAATGGCTCCAATGTCATTTTTGTGGCCACCTCCATCAACCAATACTTCCACAGTCTTTGCTATTAAATTTATCTCCAAAATGATAGAATCAACTCTACACATGATACAGCCAGTCAGTCATCCTATGAGCATCTCTTCACTTCACAGCCAATTTTCAACATCACTTTCCATGATTCTAAAGCACTTTTATAGCCATTATTTCACCTACTCTCTGAAGGAAGTGCTAGAGGTAGGTAAAGTGTTAATGGGCCCCCTTTTAGATTAATAAATATTTTCAAAATGCTTATGTAACTTAAGAAAGATTATGCAGCCAATAATGCATATTCATAATGGTGAACTCTAGACCTCAGAAGAATAGCTGAACATGACCTACACTCTTTGTGTCAATTTTCCAGTCTTATTTTATTCCCATTCATTGAAAATATGCAATCTAAGTATAATAAAAGTGGTCATTTAGGATTAGCCAGGATATTTGATTAACCTAAATGCCCTAAAACAGTATTGAATACCATAGTTTTCATAGATCAGAAATACAGTCCAAATCTATAAGTGACTCTAGAAAAGCAACCCTGAGTTAGACTTTTTTTTTTTTTGAGGTGTAAATTTTCAACTTTCCCTTGAAAGCAATAATTCATCAAAATGTGCATTTGATGAAAAACTGGGCCGAGACCTTGGAGGCGTGTGATTATAGTCGGTTTGTGCTCTGAGCTTCCAAGAACATATTCCACACCACTGCCAGCTTCAGGAATGACAGGGAGAGCTGTGTGGGTTTTTCTTTTTCTCTCCAGTTCAGCCTCCTTGGATTGACAAACGGGCTTCCCTGCACCCTTCCCGAAGGACATTACTCAGCGTTCTGCTGGTTTCACTGCTCTGCACTGGGTAGAGTCCAGGGAGAGATCTGGAAGTGGGAACAGAGCGTCAAATTCAGACTCCAGTGGAGGGAGCTCTTACTTAAGAGCTAAATCAGCTTCAGTCTGAGATACACTGAAATTCTTGACTTTGGTTACCTATGCTTAAGAAATATGCAAGTATCACCAACACACAAAGCTGCCTCTGGACATGCTTTACATGTTACAGAGGCTAGTGTGATATTCTCATCTGCTAAGGTTTATATGGTAAACTGTGTTTCTGTTTTCTAAAGTGAACAATACAGCCACGCTATTAATTCCACAAATGCTTACTACTGAGAGGACCAAAGTATTAGATTGGTATCCTGAGGGTAAAAGCAATTTTTGTTTTAAAAAGGCCTGTCTTGTTTTGTTGTAATTCCATTTTAAAGTATTATTGCTGTCTATGTGAATTTTTAAGGCAAGCCTAGAAATAATTCCATCACTTTTCCTATTAGAAAATATTTTAGTACCTGTAATCAAATACTTCTAAAAGGTTCTACAAGATTTGCCAAACATAAGTAAATAAGAGAGGTCTCCACAGGACTCAAGGTTCTTTTACAGACAACACAGTGCTTACCATGCAAACTAGTCCATTGTGAAGAGTTCCTCAAGAAATGCCAGGGGGGAGAAATGCAAAGGGATGTAGTTATGAAGGCATTGGCAGGTCCACTTACTAGTCTTCCGTAGGAGGGAGTAAACTAGTCACCTCGTAGCAGACTTAGTAGGGGTTGAAGGGGTGAAGATCAGCTCTAAATCAACAGTGGCAAAATAAACACAGCCCGGTGCCCATTCTCTTCTCTAAACCCTCTTTGAGGTAAATGTGGGAAGGAAGCAGAATGAGATGTAAACAATTAACTCATCTTCCAGATCCCTCATTCCTTCCAACCCACGTGACCTTAATATAGCGTCCATGCTAGGTTCTCCTGCTACCCTATTTTCTAATGAAATTGATGGCTATGGAGATAACCTATAAAAAGATGAACATGTTTTTAGGTGAGCACTGAAAGTCATCATTCTACCTCTATTTTCTTCCTTGTATCCTTATTCCATGCGCTAGATTGTGCAATGGCCCACTGGATCATAGGCTGCCCAAGTTACCTGCAACCTAAACCTCCCACAAACCCTTGTCCTAGTCTGAATCTCACTGCAATGGCAACTCTTCATGTCAAAAGAGTCAGAGCAGGACAAGTGAACTGACTCAGTGGGTAACAGCTCTTGTTCGGCCAGCCTGGCAACCGAGGATGTTCAATTCCTAAGAGCTACATAAAGGTGAAGGAGAGAACCAAGTCCTCTGACCTCCACACCTGCACTGGGGCACATGATGAGATACAAATGCTTACATAAATACATGCACACACACATGCACACGAACACACACATGCACACAAACACACACACACACACACACACACAGGCATGCACATGCATACAGGCACATGCACCGAGACAGAGACAGAAAGACAGAGTGGGAAGAGAGAGGATTATAAATTAATTAATTAAAACTGCAGTGGTGGAGAAAGCTAGCCTCCCAGGCCCTATGGACACAGGGACTGAGGAAAAGCCTGGGTTAAGAGCCTTCCAGGTTCCATCTGTGGCCGGAGACTTCTGCCTGGGCCACCAGGGCTCCATAGCCAAATAGCACCAGGAGAAAGCTACCCTCCCAGGAGTGTGGAAAAGCCATGAGTGGGGTTAAGATGAGCACCACTGCTCAGCAGGACCCGCCTGGAACCCTCGGGACACAGGAACTGAGGAAAAGCCGGGGACAGGAGACTTCTGGTTTCCGTCTGTGGCTGGGGACCTCAGCCTGTGCCACAGGGCTCCATAGACAAATAGTGCCAGGAGAAAGCTAGACTGCCAGGAGTGTGGGCAAGCCTGTCTGCACAAAGGGACCTACTTGGAATCCCAGTACACAGTGACTGGGGAGTGACCTTCTGGTTTCTTCCAGCGGCCGGGGAGCTGAACCTCTGACACAGGGCTCCATACTCAAAGAGTGCAAGGAGAGAGCTGGTATCCCAGGAGTGCCGACACTCCTTCAAGCACAGGCAAGATCATCACTTCTATTCAAATTCACTGGATCAAGAGGGACCCTTGCAAAGCCATCAGGACACAGGAACCAAGGGACAGCTGGGGATAAGATCCTTCTGGTTTCTGTCTGCACCCCAGAGCTGACCCTGTGCCACAGCTCTCCAAACCCAAATGCCTCTCAGAGAGAGCTGGTCTTCAAGGAGTATTGACACAGAGGCTTGCAGGAGGGACAAGCCACAGCCAGAGAGAGTAAGAACAGCTGACACCAGACTTAGCCAGGTAGTGTAAAGCAAGGGCAAGAACATAAGGAACAGAAACCAAGGCTATTGGCATCATCAGAACCCAGCTCTCCCACCACAGCAAGCCCTGGATACCCCAACACACTGGAAAAGCAACACTTAAATTTAAAATCATTTCTCATGATGATGATTGAAGACTTTAAGAAGGAAATAAATAACTCCCTTAAAGAAATACAACAGAACACCGGTAAACAACTAGAAACCCTTAAAGAGGAAACACAAAACTCCATTAAAGAATTACAGGAAAACACAACAAAACAGACAAAGGAAATTAACAAAACCATCCAGGAACTAAAAATAGAAAAAGAAACAATAAAGAAATCACAAAGAGAGACAACCCTGGAGTTAGAAAACCTAGGAAAGAGATCAGGAGTCATTGATGCAAGCATCACAAACAGAATACAAAAGATAGAAGAGAGAATCTCAGGTATGGAAGATACCATAGAAAACATTGACACAACACTCAAAGAAAAGGCAAAATGGAAAAAACTCCTAACCCAAAACTTCCATGAAATCCAGGACACGATAAGAAGACAGAACCTAAGGATAACAGGTATAGAAGAGAGTGAAGATTTCAAACTTAAAGTACCAGTAAATATCTTCAACAAAATTATAGAAGAAAACTTCCTTAACCTAAAGAAAGAGATGAACATAAATATACAAGAGCCTACAGAACACCAAATAGATTGGACCAGAAATTCGTCCTGTCACATTATAGTGAAAGCACCAAATACACAAAACAAGGAAAGAATATTAAAAGTAGTAAGGGAAAAAGGTCAGTAACATATAAAGGAAGACCTATCAGAATTACACCAGACTTCTCACCAGAGACTATGACAGCTAGAAGATCCTGGGCAGAACTCATACAGACTGTAAGAGAACACAACTGCCAACCCAGGCTGCTATACTTAGCAAAACTCTCAATTACCATAGATGGTGAAACCAAAATATTCTATGACAAAACCAAATTTACACAATATGTTTCCACAAACCCAGCCCTACAATGGATAATAGTTGGAAAAAGTCAACTCAAGGAGGGAAACTACATCCTAGAAAAAGCAAGAAAGTGATCTTTCAACAAACTCAAAAGAAGATAGCCGTACAAACATAAAAATAACATCGAAAATAACAGGAAACAACAATCACTATTCATTAATATCTCTCAACATCAACGGACTCAATTCCCCCCCCCCCAAAAAAAGACATAGACTGACAGACTGGATCCATAAAGAGGATCCAGCATTTTGCTGCATTCAGGAAATGCACCTCCATGATAAAGGCAAACACTATCTCAGAGTAAAGGGCTAGAAAATAATTTACCAGGCAAATGGTCCCAAGAAACAGGCTGGAGTAGCCATTCAAATATTGGATAATATTGACTTTCAACCAAAAGTCATGAAAAAAGATAAAGAAGGACCCTTCATACTCATCAAAGGAAAAATCTTCCAGAACTCTCAATTCTGAACATCTATGCTCCAAATGCAAGGGTACCCACATTCATAAAAGAAACTTTACTAAAGCTCAAAGCACACATTACACCTCAGACAATAATAGTAGGAGACTTCCACACCCCACTATCATCAATGGACAGGTCTTGGAATCACAAACTAAACAGAGACACAGTGAAACTAACAGAGGTTATGAACCAAATGGATTTAACAGATATCTATAGAACATATCATCCTAAATCAAAATAATAAACCTTCTTCTCAGAATCTCATGGTACCTTCACCAAAATTGACCATATAATCAGTCACAAAATAAACCTCAACAGGTATAAGAAGATTGAAATAATCCCATGCCTCCTGTCAGATCACTACAGATTAAGGCTGGTCTTCAATGGCAACAACAGGAAGCCCACATACACATGGAAGCTGAACAGTGCTCTACTCAATGATAACTTGGTCAAGGAAGAAATAAAGAAAGAAATTAAAGACTTCCTAGAATTCAATGAAAATGAAAGTACAACATACCCAAACCTATGAGACACAATGAAAGCAGTGTTAAGAGTAAAACTCATAGCTGAGCAGTGGTG
>CM052718.1:45768507-45836504 GCA_028551405.1 Uromys caudimaculatus | reverse complement strand
CTATACCTCTCCTGGGCATATACCCAGAAGATGCTCCAAAATGTAATAAAGACACATGCTCCACTATGTTCATAGCAGCCATATTTATAATAGCCAGAAGCTGGAAACAACCCAGATGTCCCTCATCAGAGGAATGGATACAGAAAATGTGGTACATTTACACAATGGAGTACTACTCAGCTATTAAAAACAATGACTTCATGAAATTTTCAGGCAAATGGATGGAACTGGAAAATATCATCCTGAGGGAAGTAACTCAGTCCCCAAAGAACGAACATGGTATGTACTCACTGATAAGTGGATATTAGCCCAAAAGTTCAGAATGCCCAAGTTTCACTTAACAGTAACCGCTGGACTGAGAGTGAGGTCCCAGATGGAGGAGTTGGAGAAAGGTCTGAAGGAACTGAGGGAATTTGCAGCCCCATGGAGGGAGCAAGAGCGTCAATGGGCCTGACTGCCCCCCCACCCCGGTCGTCCTGGAGTTTGGACCACCAACCAAAGAATACATATCTATGGACCTGTGGCCACATATGTGGCAGAGGATGACCTCGATGGCCATCAGGGAGAGAGGAGAGGCCCTTGGGCCTGAGTGTGTTAGAGGCCCTAGTAAAGGGGAATGTCAAGGTGGGAATATGGGGATGGGTGGGCGGGTGGGTGGGAGGTGGAATTCCCTCATAGAGGCAGGGATGGGTAGGGATAGAGGGTTTCCAAAGAGGAGACCCAGAAAAGGGGAAACATTGGAAATGTAAATAAATATCAAAAATAAATAAATAAATAAATAAATAAATAAATAAATAAATAAATAAATAAAAACAAAAAAAGTGTTGTGATGGTTTGTATATGCTCAGCCCAGGGAGTGGCATGATTAGATGGTGTGACCTTATTGGAATAGATGTGTCACTGTGGGTGTGGGTTATAAGACTCTCATCCTAGCTGCCTGGAAGTCAGCATTCTGCTAGCAGTCTCCAGATGAAGATGTAGAATTCTCAGCTCCTCCTGCATCATGCCTGCCTGGATGCTGCCATGTTCCCACCTTGATGATAATGGACTGAAACGCTGAACTTGTAAGCCAGCCCCAATTAAATGTTGTCCTTATAAGAGTTGCCTTGGTCATGGTATCTGTTCCCAGCAGTAAAACCCTAAGACAGGAGGTGACATAGCTCACAATGAAGCAGAACATTAAAGAGTATCAGCTAATCACACCCTTTGTGATTATTGAGAAGTCCTTTTTGTTACTTCTTTTTATTATACTTTTGGTTAGCATACAACATAGTAGAGTTAACATGACATTTTCATGTGTGTGTATCACTATACGTTGCTCACATTCACTCCCTTGTGCCCTTACTTCCCATGCCCACCAGTCCCCTTTCTCTGAATAGTCCTCTTTCTGCTTTCATCTCACATAAGCAGAGATGATATACCAATGAATGGGTAGATGATGGATGGATGAATGGATGGATGGATGGATCAATAGATGTCTCAGTTTCTTTATATATTCATCTTTCGATAGTCATCTTGATTGATTCTATATCTTGGCTTTTGTAAACAGTGGTGCACTGAACATGGATGTGCAAGCCTTTATACAGTATGCTGAATAAATTTCCTCGGATACATACTCTCTTAATGTTTTATTTCTGTGAAGAGACACTATGACCAAAGCAAATCTCATAAAAGAAAGCATTTAGGTGGGTCTGGCTTACAGTTTCTGATGTTTAGTTCATTATCATCATGGTGGGGAACTTGGTGGCAAACAGGCAGACATAGTGCAGGAGAAGTAACTGGAAGTTCTACATCTAGATCCACAGGCAGCAGGAAGAGAGAGCTACTGGGTCTGCCTCTGGTTTTTGAAACCTCAATATCTACTCCAAATGATACACTTTCTCCAACAAGGTCACACCTGCTCCAACAAGGCCATATCTCCTATTTGTTCTCAAGTAGTGTCACTCCCTAATGACTAAGCATTCAAGTATATGAGCACATTTGGGTCATTCTTATTCAAAACCCACCACACATACCAAATGAGGTATAGGTAGATTATATAGTAATTTCACTTTGACTTTTATTTTGTTTGGTATGTGGAGCCTTGGGACTGATTTCTGCCATGGTTACACTAGTTTACATTTATGTGTGCAGTATACAGGGTACCATATCTATTCTCTCATCCTTGCCAGATTTTGCTGTCTTGTGTTCTAAGTGGTAGCCATTTTGATTGGAATGAAATTGAGTTTTGGGTTTGAGCAATTCTCTTGAAAGTTGTCTATTAAATTAACAACTTATTGATTGGGCAAATTTTTTTATTCTGGTGATTTTTTTTTACTTCTTCGTAGATATTGCTCTTCTGTCAGATGTACAGTTGGTGATTTCTCAGATCCTCAGTGGTCTTTATTCTCATACTTGCTTGCTGATCTTCTAAGACTTTCAGGTTCCATATAGCTCCATTTGTCTATGATTTCCCAATTAGTTTCTAAGCTGTTGGAGGCCTTTTAAGGAAAGTCTGGCTTAAGCTTTTATGTTGAAGAGATTTTTTTCTTTTGAAGGTAAATATTGTAGGGTATTCTTTTTATTAATTAAGGCCTTTGATTCATTTTTAAAATGGAGTTTGTAAAGCATGAGAATCAGGGATGCAGATTTGTTATTCTATATCCAGTTTCTTAATCACAATTTGTTGAAGAGGTTGTCTCTTTTCCAATGTATATTTTTGGCAACTATGTCAACACTCAACCATGTGGGGCTATCTTTATGCCTTCTTTTCTAGTCCATTTTATTCTATCCTATTCTGTCTGTTCTTTTTATTCAGTCTGTGTTCTGACAATACTGTAAAGCTTTTGTTATTGTGCTACTACACTGGATGGTGAGATTAGGATTTGTGATATTTCAGCACCGCTCTTCTACCTAGTTTTTATTTCCCATTCAGGGTCCTTTTTAAAAGTTATTTTTATTTTTAATTTTTTCATACAATATATTTCAATCATATTCTTGCTGTTTTCCCAATTTCTCCCAGATGCTTATCCTCATATCCATTCAACTTATGTAGCCACTTTTGTGGTTTTAATTTCAATCCAAGAAGATGGTAAGCCTCATTTTTTAGCATTATTTTCAATTTATTTATTCAATCTTCCAATGTTTTCTATATAGATATCTGTCAGCTTTTGCCTACAGTTAGACCTCGGTATTATTAAACTACTGTGAGTATGTTTTACTACAAAGTTGTTTTATTAAATACTGTGTAAATTTTTTCTGGATTTCTTTCTTAGAAAGTTTATTGCTGATTACTGATATGTAAAAATATACTGATTTGGGGATTCAGTTTTATACGTTGCTACTTTTCTTAAGTGTTTATCAGATCTATGAGTTTTTTTGGTGACTTGATTCTATATAGAATCATCTTCAATAAGCATAAATTTCTTTTGTTCCTATGTGTATCCTTCATCTTTTTTTTTCTCTAGCTAAGATCTCATGCTCTATATTGAATAAGACTGAAATAACGGACAGTTTAGCTCAATCTTGATTTTGGAGGAAATGCTCTCAGTTTCTCTTTTAGTATATACTGACTATCGGTTTGTCAAATATTAGCCTCTATTATATTAAGATATGTTCTTTCTATTCTTAATTTTTCAGGGTTTTTCAAAAAGATCACTAGTGGACTTAGTCAAAGGCCTTTTATACATCTATTGAGATGATAATGTTATTTCAGTTCTTGGCTCTACTTATGTGCTATATAACTCTTATTGATTTGAGAAAGTTGAACCATCCTAGCATTGCCTTTGCACTAGATTGAGCATGATATATGATATTTTAATGTACTTTTAAATTATCTAACAAGTTTTTATCAATAATTGCTGTATTTCCACTTATTGGGAAAAATTGATCTAAAATTTTCTGATGTTATATTATTATGTTCTTATCTAGTTTTAGTTTCTAAGTAATAATAAATCCATAGAATGGGTTGGCAGTGTTCTTGCCCTTTTTATTTAATAGAACAGGTTGAAGAGTATTTGCTGTTCTTTAAAAATAAGATAGAATTATTCAGCGAATCTTTCCATTACTAGCCTTTTCTTTGTTCAGAGAATTTTAATCAGTGCTTCTGTTTAATGTCCTGTTACATATTGTGTAAGTTGTTTACATCCTCTTGATTTGATTTTGTAGGTCGTGCAATCTGAAAATTTATCAAATTCTACTTTTTCAAGATTTTAAAAGTAATCTCTTAATGATCTACAAGGGCTTACTTGTATCTACTATAATATCTTCTCTTTAATCTCCAACTTCTTTTTCTTCTTTTCACATTTTACTTTTGTTAGTTTGGCTAAATATTTATTGATCTTGTTTATCTAATGTTTCGGATATAATAATATTTATTAAAATCAGGTGTTTTTGTGCTTGGTACATATATGTTCAGAAGGCTATCATGACAGACTATTGCCAGTGTTCTTGGTTTACCCTCCAGAACCTTATGGTAAGATCCAATTGCTGAAGCCACAATATATTTGAATCATAAAACATGGAGAAATAAATCAGGTACTCACCTGGAAGCTTCATCCTTACTGGATAGCTTTAATAATGTTAAGAGGCACTATATACTCTACCAGAGGGGGAAGTAGTTGTTAATATTACCCATCTATGAATGGAGAAAGCTACAATAATGACCAGCATGGCAAGACAGGACTACTGGTGCAATAGTGGCACTACTGTCATGGAAGTAACTGGCCATTGGATTTAAAGCCTGCTCTATAAGATTAAACACATACTCAGCCATGAACCCATGGTTAATAAGGTCATTGGTCTAAGCAGAGAACCTACTACTATTACTCTGCTAAATAGATATAATGTTAAACTGACTCCTAAGAGACTCTTATTATACTCATAGATTAGTACATGCTTCAAACCTTTTCAGAGAATCTTTCTTTTGCATTAGGTGGCATCAATTAATACAGAGACCCACATCTGTCAAATGCGTGGGCCCTGGTAGGATGAATTTACTTCATTGGTAGGCCACAAATAAAAGAATACATGGGTAGCACAAATTGTACTTCATGCTTTTTTTTAAAGGACACAAACAATTGAGTAGAGAATGGGGGTGGATCTGGAGAAGTCAGAGGAGGGGTGAATATGATAAAAATATATTGTACAAAATTCTCAAAGAACTATTTAAGATAAGGAAAAAGATGATAAATTTATTTTAATAAAATTCAATCCCACTTTTACATGTCAGTCATTTGACAAAAATTTATTTTTGTCATATGTTTTAAAATATTGAAATAAATTAAGAGAAATAGTTTAAGAAAAATATAGCTCAGGCTAGCTCCACTGGTTCTTTTCATTTTTATTTGAGAAAATTTGGTATATATTTTTTTTCAGTTTTGGAGAAAAGATAAAGCTACTCTTGTAAATATCATCTGCTGCAATTAATAGAAATATATCAAATTAGTGATAAGATTGTCAAGTCTGTATAGATGATGTTTAAGCAAGATCAAGCAGAAATTATAATCTCTCAGTCTTTCCTTATAACTGTTTTTAGAGTGCATTAAAGAGGACTGTCCCAAAGTCCATGTCATAAGTAGATCAAATAAACTGTTTTACTGGAAGAGTTAACTCTGGAGTCAGAAGAACACTGAAGTTATTATTGAACCATTTTATTTGCAACCAACTGATTCCACTGGTGCATGTAGAGCTGTTGAAGTTGGAAGTTTGTACAGAGATTCCTAAAAATGACTTCAAGACTCCATCCAGGGTAGAAAGCTTGGAAATCCTCTACAAGTTTCTCCTTATCAGTCACCACTCCCAACACATAGTACTAACTTCCAAATCAAGATGCAAAGTTTTAGAAACTATAAACCTTTAAAATTCTAAACTTAAAATCTATATATTTTTAAGGGTAGTAACCAATGTTTTTTATAAATGACTGAGGAAATCTATCCCTCACCTTTCGCTTAACTAGAAGGCAGTCTTTTCCCTTAACTATACAGAAGAAATATGAGATGTAAACGACTGGCTAAAATATTGGAGAGATGGGAAATATGAGTGGTTAATGATTATAATGGACAGCTCTCTAGTGAATGTGACCAAAGTATACTCAGGAGAAGGATCTTGGAATGAAATTAAAGTCTAAAGTTGAAAAAATAAATTTGGAGGGATGCCATGGCAGATTTAGAGGCAGCCAAATTAACAGTAGTGAATTTCAAATTAATTTCACAGATGGTATCCAATTCTGGTGTGGCTGGCAAACGTCCAGGTTATATAGAAACATAAAGCAAAAGAAAAAAATCTTACTTTAATTTTCTTCAGAGATGTGAGATGCCTGATCTCTGTAATTGTGTGTGTGTATATATATGTTGGTATGTATTTGTGCACATAAATGTTCATGTTTATATGTATCTAGTCAATATGGTATAAAAATTAACAAGGAGAAAAAGTAAACCAGCCTGCTAGTCTGCTAGGAAATAAATTCTCAGACACTTGTCAAGAGAAATATCAAGTAAATATTTATTGGATCTAGTTTTAAGAACTGCCAGACATAGCCTGTTATGACATTGAAAATAAACTTGATCCCTACTCAGGGGACATAACTGTACACCAATGACATATATACTACAGCTGGAGTCTTGATCCTATGCTACTTATGTAGAAGTAGAAGAAAAACTTAGCTGCCTGGAAACTATATAATATTGAATAGCCTATATCACATATATACACATTTCACTATCGTAGAGAACTGCAGGACACTATTTTGCTTATAGTTACACACATAAGGATTGCTTATTTAGTAATTCATTCTTGTCCCCTGAGAGATTTTCCTTCCTTTGAATATTGGTAAGCATATTTATGTCAGTTTTGAGACTTCTTAGTCCCCCCAATGTTATGCTTTAAACTCTTCTAGTCTATATAGTTTCAAACATAAACTCACATCAGATTTAAATATAATTTCTCTATAATTTTAGACTTTTTCATAAATTTTAAATATGAGTTTTCTTGAAGGTAAATGTTTATTTTGTTCTCGTGGTTGGCATTTATAATGTTCATATTTCAACACAGATGGACTAAAATACACTTTATGTAATATTACACTGTGGGTATTTAGTTATACTTGTGTTACTTCAATTTCTAGATTTTTTTTTCCAGATTTGAAAGCCAGTGTATGTTTTTCCACATTTTAAAAATTCCATTGACAAACTGGTAGACTCATCTAGACACTGTACCCATAATGCCTAATGGATAAAACAGCTGTTAGGTTACCACTAATGATGCTATGCTTGGTTTAAAAAAAAAAAAAAGGTTTCTCTGCTGGCCTAAAATATCCCATGGACCTTTTCTTGTGCCTTCCCCAGTTCTGTCTCCTATATTCTTTTCTTTTTAACTCTGTCCAAGCTAAACTGAGAGTATTTTGTTTTATCTTAAGAACCCTCTTGTTCTAAACAGAAAAATGATTAGAGTTTAAGAAAATTAACAATTAAGAAAAGTGCTTTTGGTGTCTTGTGAGTTGTACAAGACAGTGAGAATCTGACCATGCTTATAGACAGACAGGAAATAATTTTGTAGAGAAAAACAGCCAGATAACATCAATAGACCTCTCTTTTATTACTGAACTTCTTCCCTAGTTTAGTGCCTGATTATCACATGATAGGAGAATTCAGATGAAACTTTAAGCAAGGAGACATAAGTCAGGTGCAGTGGAGTATGCTTCAAATCAGAATTTGGGAGGTGTGGGGTTGATGATTAAGAGTTTTAAGTCCTAAGCTACCACAACCAGCAATGGAGGAGCAATGGATTTGGAGCACAGGGGATGTGGGGAGAGGACTCTAGAGGAGGGGAAGAAAGGGAGGCTGTGGTCAGGATATATTATATGAGAGAAGAACAAAAATAAGTAAATTAATTAGTTAAAATTTAATTAATTAATTAATTGCTACATATCAAGTTCAAGGTTAGCCTGGGATGCATGCAACACTGTATCAAACAACCAAACACAATAATTATATCACACAGTATATTCTTTGGTATCAAGGAGACAGGGGTAATCTATTACTGGCAAAGAGTTTCTTTTAAGCTCTTTCGGGGGATTTTGGATAGCATTGAGTTCTTCATACGCTGTTCACAGATTTCACTGCCTCCCTGCCTTCTTTCAGTCCAAGCTTTCTTCAAATTCTTGTGGCATAGGTTGCATTGTGCAACACACAACACAGCAGCTGCCTCTTCTCAAAACCTAAAACCAAGAGAAAGTAGTGTACTCTCAAGAAAGAAATTTTCTTAGCAACTGTTTTATTGCTATGAAGAGACATCATGACCATTGCAACTCTTAAAATGGAAAGCATTTCATTGGAGAATTGCTTAAAGTTTCAGAGGCTTAGAATGTTATCATCATAGGGAAAGATCATAGTGGCAGGTATGTAGGCATGGTGCTGAAGAAGTAGTTGAGAGTTTTACAATTGGATCCATAGCGTAGGAGAGAGAGAGAGAGAGAGAGAGAGAGAGAGAGAGAGAGAGAGAGAGAGAGAGAGAGAGAGAGAGAGAAACTATTCCTGTCTTGGGCTTTTGAACCCTTAAAGTCCACCCCTCCTACCTCCCCTCTCCATTACTGTGACACACCTCCACCAATAAGACCAAACTACTCCAACAAGGCCACACCTCCTAATCCTTGAAAACAGTTCCATTCTGTCAACAAAGCACTTAAATTTATGAGCCTACAAGGACCTTTCTTCAAAGTACTATAGAAACCAAAAGCAACGCTTCAACACGGATCCTATTTCTGTTGCCCAAACTCCAGGATAGGAGTTTCACCTGTGCCTAGCTCTTTGGAAATGACTATTGCTGAAAATCATCCAAAAGTCACAATGACTACTAGTAGGAGATTAACGTTATCTGAAGAAATATCAAAATAGAATGCAAAGTATATTTTTAAAGCAGAATATTTATCCTGCGCCAAAAAAAAAAACAAAAACAAAAACAACAACAAAAAAAAACCCTTTAGTGAAAGTGGCATCTAAACTAAAATTTGAAGAAAAAAACAATAGAAGTTCACTCATGCCTGGAAAAGATTGTGAAATGAGAAACAGATGTATAGATGTTTCTGGCACAATTTGAGGTCTCTGGAATTTCAGTGAGCTTCAAGGATGTTAAAGAAAGGGAGTTTCTCTTCCATTGCACTAAAGACCTTAAGGTCCATCATGTATGTGTGCAGAAATAATCAGTAAGGAAATACTGAAAATTTTATCTTAGAAAAATACCCCCGTTAACAAGGTACAGAAAACCTGACATGAAAAAACACAGAGGTCAAGTATCACGCTCCAATACGATGGACATCTGCCCTGAGCTAAGTCGGAGGCTGTGAAAGAGGAAAAGTCGAGGCATACACAGCAGATTTAGACTGGGATTGAAATCAGCTTTTTTAGTTTCCAGTTGAGCACAACATTTTGAGTATTAGCTGTTGTATTTCTAGACATTACATTTGGAATAAAAATTGAATTTCAAAAAAAAAAAAAAAAGAAAGTGATAAACAACAAAGAATTGACGTTAAAGATTCCTGGCATGCACGACTAAGCAGATGTTGTTGGCGTGAATCAGATAGGGAAGGAGAGAATGGCTTTCTTTTTAGATACACGGAGTTTTAAGGATTTTATAGCAGATCATAGTACAATATGGACAGGCTCGACTCCAAAGACAGGGAAGGAGAGGGAGATTCAGGGCTTTGGATGGAGGCATGCAGGACTGAATTTAGTTATATGAATATTTATTAAATGCTTGTTGTATTCTTGGCAACGTCCTGACTGTAGTGTCATAATGAATTATACTGAAACACTAACATAAATTATATCATAAAGGAAAATAAAGTGTTCTGAGTTATCAGTGAGTTCAACTGCACCATTCTAAGCTCACTGTCCTCAGAATTTGAACTTTCAAAATAAACATAGTAATCAAGATGAGTATAAAGAACAAGAAACATGAAAAAGTGGTATACACACCAAGAAGCTCTATTTAATCATGTTGGAGTCATATATATATACTGATTCCTTTCCCAGAGTCTTCCTTTTATTGGTATTTGTTTCTTCTTGACTCAATTAGAAATGTAGCCCATAATTTGGAAGCAAGTCCACACTTTATGTGAGTGAGTTTACATGAACTGGTAATAAAATGTATTAAAAGACAATACTAAATGAATCTTTTAAGTAGTAACCTGATTACTAGAATTAACATGGCTAGCTACATTTAGAACATAATGCTTATGTAGCTTAGGCCAGTTTGCATTTCACAGCATAGTTAATTAAAGTTTGTAGTCACTTATTAAAACTGTAATTACATAGTGCTATGATTAGGGGACTTATAAAAATTAAATTGTTGCTTACCCAAGTGGTGCTGATGTTTTAGTGTTGTGTATGTCTTAAGAGTGAAATATTTAAGACATTTCCCCCTCATTAATCTGCTCTTTATATATATATGTATGCATGGCTACAGCTGTTTAGTAAATTAGTTTGTTCTGTTTCCAAGTGTACTCCTCCCTGCTTTTTCTCCCACTCACCAGAAGTGTAATGATCTTATACATCATACATTTAGCTTAAATTTATACACACTTGGGAGGTGGTTATTTGGTAAAGTGCTGGAACTGAGTTTGGATTCTTAGCACCTATGTAAAGAATCAGGCATAGGAAATGCCCTCTAACCCTAGCACTGGGAAGGGAAAAACAGGAGGACCCCTGGGAAACTGGCCACCAGCCTAGTCAAATCAGTGAGCAACAGGTTCAGTGAGAGTCACTGTCTAAAAACACAGAGTGGATGCTGATTGAGGAAGATACCCAACATCAACCTGTGGCCTCCATATGAACACACATTTAAACATATTCACAGACATGTGTACACACACACACACACACACACACACACACAGAGAGAGAGAGAGAGAGAGAGAGAGAGAGAGAGAGAGAGAGAGAGAGAGAGTTATGTATACACCATCAATTTCAAGTTAGTTTGTCCATTTTAACCATGCAGCTTAAGCCAACATTGTTAAAGTTTTTAAAGGGTCTAAACCTATTGAATCCAAGATGTCATTATCACAAACCCACAATGGTTCTGACAATGACCACAGTTAGGGGAAAGAAGAATGGAAATACTTAGGATTAGATTATTATTGTAAGTTATTGTACAAAATTAGGGGTTTCTTCACATTTTCACAGATATATATATAGTGTACTTTGACCATAGTCACCTGCATTGGCCCTTGGTTCCATTCCTCCTTTCCTCTCCCCCTGTCTTCCTCCATTTCTCCTCTTTTCCTTTCTCCTCTTCCCTCTTCCCCTTCCCCCCCCATCTCCTCCTTCTTTTTCTCCTCTCCCCCACCCTGTCCTCCTCCTCTTCCTCTTCCTTCTCTTCCTCTTTCCAAATTGTTCCCTTTTTCTCACAGCTTTTTTCTTAAATCAGAAGAGCTGAATTTTTTTTACTGTTGTCAGCAGATAGAACTTCTTAAAGAATAAAAGAAAAAGCAAACAGAGTTTTTCTTTTAAAACTTTTAAAAAACTTTTTAAAGTTTTTCTTTTTTTGCATGAATGGGAAAAGCAACACCTCTAAACTACAATAGCAGCTTTTTGTGTGGGGGAGAGGGGAATGGGAGAAGTACTGGGTAAGGGTAAGAGTTAATCTGAAGCAATTCCTGCAGTTTCCAGTTGTGTGAAATAGCTTGAGTATTTATACCTCCCCTTATTAGAAACACCTGAAAATTAATATAATTGCTTTACATCACATACTTGGCTACATATACCTTTTTTAAATTCCCATTTGATTAGTGCTTTATAGAAATGTGATTGTGGGAACACACCAGAAATGACTAATATCTGGGACCATGTGGAATACACCCAAAGGTCTGGGTCCCACTACTTTGAGCAAGTAAATAGTGGAGAGATGGAAGACAAAGAGAAGCAGAGTGGTGTTTACACAATGAAGAGAAGCAGAACTGGAGAATCAAGGGTAGTGAGAAACAGACTGATAAGAGTAGCCAGAGATGCCACCTGATACCATAGTGAGATCTTGGTCTGTGCTGCCACTCAAGGCCATGTCTGGGTCCATGGCCTTGCAGCAGCAGGTGTCTGTGTTGATGTCCTTGGCCCATGTAACCACTAAAGGCCATGTGGATGTCCCTGGTCTGGCCTGCCATCTTGAGCCATGTTGATGTTTGAGGGCTATGCAGAACTGGCCCTGCCCCTTACCATCCACACCCTTCATCTGGGTACTATGGGAGAGCTGGCCATGGTGGTGGAAACATGGGTGACCCACCCCTAAGGGTGTGAGAGCTGACCCTATTTCTTGCCATCTGTAGCACTCACAAAGTGGGGACTGAACATTGCCTGGGTAGCAGCACATTGGAGCTGTCAAACTGACCAACTCAGCTACCACCCAGGTCCAGATTCTGGGCTTTGAGTTGGACTAACCCAACATCTACCCTATCTACAAACTACTGGAGTGAAGAAGCTAGTCTTCTAGAACCAAAGCTGCGAAATCTCCATGACACAAAGCAATGACAGGATATCCAAGAGGAATCCAAGTGAGTATCCAGTATTGATGATATAACGCAAGCCAGAGTCCTCAGATCAGACCAGTGACTCATTATAATGAATGTTTGCAAGACAAAATGTTTGGGGCAAACAATATACTGTGTGAGACATCATGACACACTGCAGCTTCCAGCTTTGGTTGGTTGGTTGGTTTTGTTTGGGGAAGTTGCAATGGCAGAGGACAGATACGGAGGAATAGGGACATGAGTGGGATGGGGTGCATGATGTGAAATCCACAAAGAATCAATAAAAAGTTTTAAGAAGAGAGAAATGCAATTGTAATATTCTTGGTTTATTGCATTCTCTATCAGTGCCTGAAGAATACCTATGTATATTCTCAATTTTTAGGTTAACCAACCTTACTGAAATTTAGTAGTTAAATTTGTTTGAACAAATATAAACATTCAAGCAGTGTTTCTGTAAGGAAAAAAAATTCTATTGTATTTACTTAGAACATAGCACAAGGCCCAGAATATAGAAAACATTTTTAAACTATTTTCTGATTTAAAGGAGATTTATCAACGACTGGATGTTTACCTACATTATGACACCTAATCTTGTACCAAAATAAGAGACTCAAAAGAAGGAAATTAAATAGGCATTAGGATGATAATTCCCCTCTGTAGTATTGCCTGAACACATATATAGAAAAAGAAAGGCCACAATGAAGTAAGTACTGAGCTATATCAGGACCAAGAATGTAGAGGGGATTCAATACTCTCTTCTGGCCTTCATAGGCATCAGTCATCATGTGCACATACCCACACACATACCCCAGGCATACATACAGTTAAAAAAACTTTTTAATATGCATAATATGTTTGCCTGTTGGAACAGCAAATTATTTAATGACCAGCAAATAAAAAGTTGTTAGCCTAAAATGCAAAATTGAGAGAAGGAAACCACATGTTCTGCCATTAATTCTTCCAGCAGCTAGTTGATAAGTTCTTGGCCTCAGTTCCTTCACTTTGACAAGTGAAAGAATTTATCTCTAGCTTTCTGTTTTTCAATAAAATCAATTAATATTTGCTATGCATTTGTATTATATGCCAAAATACTTTACATTTAATTTTTTTCTTTTTACAAAGACTTTTGGTAACTGAGAGGAAATTTAATATTCTCTGTCAAAATATTCTGCCTCACTTGTCACTCCTCTGAATACAACATCTACCTCTTTATCTGTTGGGAGCCGCCACCCCCCAGATGCTGAGATCTCTATAGGTCATGAGAAAATGAAGCCAAGAAGAATGGGAAAATATTATGACTACTCCGAAAGCTGAATATGAAACCACAAAGATCAAGGATACCCTGTTGTCGTAAAAGAACAACTGAGTCACTGTGATTGAATATGAAACCACAAAGATCAAGGACACCCTGTTGTCGTAGAAGAACATCTGAGTCACTGTGACTGTTGACTGAGCCCACCCCCTCCCCATTACCTCACACTCCCTGTTTCTCCCCACCTCTGAGTTTCCCCCTTTTTGAGTATTGTATAAAAGTAGATGAGTTTTGAAAATTAAATGAGACCTTGACAAAGAGCTTACTTGGTCTCCTTCTTCTCTCTCTCGCCCATTCTCTCCCACAGGTCATGGGGTCTCCTCGGGTTTCCCTCCAATAACTGGTCCCGCTGGTCGGGGCATTTATCGTGATCTGAACCCTTCCATTATGCACCAGACACTATTTCTTCTCACTCTCATGCTCAGCCAACATACTCCATCTCTCCAGAATCACTTTCCTCTGTTATTGAATCAATTTAAGGAGCACACAAACATGCTGTGCCTTCTCCTGTCTTATTTAATAAGAACTGTTTTGAGTCTTCATCCATCTTCAGCTACTCTGCATTGTTCTTTTTCACTGTTTGAGAAAAAGTATTATCTAAGTGTGTCATCTGCAATTTCCTTACTTCAATTATCTCTGAAAGAGTTTGCAACCAAACTTTTGGACCCTCTACTCTGGTTGGACTGTCTTCATTTGACCATGACTTCCAATGCTTTTCACAGTTGGTGTTTCTTAGATTATATGATGTGTTAGAATCACCAGTACATTGATTATTAACACTTGAAGTCTTCTAAATTTTGGATCTAGGCCATGATCATGTCATCCTTTGCTTCTCACAACTCACAGTCCATACCTCCTCAGAGCATCTTTCATTGACCTTCCTCATCTCAGAGACCTATTAATGTTATAGCATCCTGGGGTCAGAAGGATACATGTGTTAGTTACTTTTCTATTGGGGCAAAGAGAAACCATGACCAAGGCAACTTACTGAAGAAAATATTTATTTGAGCTCATGATCCTAGAGGGTTAGATCCATAATTATCATGGTGGAAATCATGACAGCATGTTAAGAGCTGATAAGTAGAAGCTAATAATTAGCAGGTGATCTTCCTGAGATGGGTCTGCCTTGAATTTAAAAAAAAAAAAATCTACAACAGATTTGCTCTGGTAGACAAGGCCCAGGAGAAATCCATTTTAGGAAAGATTCCTGCTGTTAATATGCTTTTCCTGATATTATTAAATATATATATTTTATATATATATATATATATATATATATATATATATATATATATATATATATATATATATATATCACTAGGTATTAGCCTACCCTTTTGAGCAGATCTCTGCAGAACAATGAAGACGTACTCTCTTGTAGTGATGCTATATAGACAAATAGATGATTTCTTAGTCCTTAATGAAGATCCTATAAGAATTCCTAAATTATATTAGTAATTACTAAGCTCTTTTATTGTGGACTGCTATTAGGTTCTCTCTGATAATCAAAACTGCATTGAGAATTCTGCCAGTCTTTAGTGTCATGAGTTAATTGCTTCTGAGATAGCA
Organism: Uromys caudimaculatus; assembly: GCA_028551405.1. NCBI lineage: Eukaryota > Metazoa > Chordata > Mammalia > Rodentia > Muridae > Uromys > Uromys caudimaculatus. Next base: position 45,821,130 of record CM052718.1, on the reverse strand, counting down.
GGCAGGCATCTACTACTCAGAGCACATTTCAAGAGGTTGTAAAGCCATTAAAGAAAGGCCATAAAAAGATAAATAATGATTTACTACAGGTGCTAGGATAGAAGATAAAATATTGACTTGGTTTATCTATATAAAACTTCACTTAGTCACAAAAGTTACGGTTTTTAACTCTCAATGAACCTGTTGAGCTTAGGACTGATGATGAATGTTTAGCCAGTTAATTATTCCTAATGGATATGCATGTAAAAATTCTCTGTTGTAAACTTCTTATTTGAGTTATAATTTGGATTTATGTGTAAATTTGTGGTGAACTTTTTACAATGTGATTATGTATTCTGAAAGATGTATGTGTGTTGAGGACAAAGAAAGGAAACTAACTGTGGTGAGGACACCTTTTTTAGACAGAACACCTTTTAGATAGAACTGAACTGAGGATAATTTTTTAGACACGACACAAGAGAAATATTTAGACAGAACTGAACTCAAGAAGAATTTAGAGGCAAAGGCATGATATTGGGAGTAATGGTATTGAGACTAAAGGTATTATTGTGAGATGAGAGCAGGAGGAGAGAACAAGATTAGAAGTGGAATGCAGATTGGAATAACTTAGAAACTATAAGGCAACTCTAAAAACTAAGAGAGCAATATGCAGAATGATAAGGGAGGAAGAAAAAAGAAGAAGCTGCAGAGAGAGCAGAAGGAGCAGTCAGGCTTCTCTTTACCATGGACATAACAAGTCTTTTCTTAATAGCAAGGCAGGCTTAATTTTGTTAAAGAGAACAAAGCTTTCTTCTTACAGACTTGGGTTTAATTCATTTAGCAATAAAAGGGTTGAAGCTTTTTCTTTCTCTATGCAATAAAGACTGGAGCTCATTTTCCATCCAGAATGAGTGAGTTCTTTCTACACTGGTGCTTGGTCTTTTGCTCTAAATGCATATGTAAGTATGGATGTGTGTGTGTGTGTGTGTGTGTGTGTGTGTGTGTGTGTGTGTGTGTGTGTAAGTATATAATTATGAGAATGAATATAAGCTAGACCCAACTGGTTTGCATGGAAATGTATAAATGTGCATGAGAGAGTCTGTATATGAATTTATGTAAGTTTATGCTTATTTGCTTATGTAAAAGTTTTTCCTTCTGTGAGTGTGATTCTCTTCTCCTGACTCACTAGAAGTTTATTGCTCCAAACTTCCCCCTAGCCTACAAGCAAGAGACACCTGGGCAAAAGGGAAAAGGCTCTAGCAATTAATTTTTCACTTAATACCCTGCTGTTTTATTATGAGGTGCTAAATGCCAGAGACTGCAGTTTCTGGCCTCAAAGGGACTCATTCAGGTCAGCTATAGTGGTAAAGTAACTTAGACTTAGATAGGTAAATGTTTTATTATTATGCAGCAACTTTAAATATCTTGTAAGACCAAGTCTTACCTTTGCCAGCACTCTTCCCCCTCCACTGCCTCAAAAAGAACCTAAAAAGAGTGAAGAATCACCAGGGCTGGCCACCGGTAGCAGTAGGTAGGAATGGCACTGGAGGAGTAGTTGAGAGCTTTCATGTTGACACAAGAACTGTGATGCAGAAAAAGAGTTAATTGGAATGGCATGGGACATTTGAAACCTCAAAGCCTGTCTCCAGAGACATACCTCTTCCCACAAAGTTATACCTTCTAATCTTTCCTACACCATTCTACCAACTGGGAACAAAGTATTCCATCCTCATTCAAACCACTACAACACAGAACCATACATATAGTATGAAATGGCATCTATATTCAGAAAACTTCCAGATTACATCTCTAGCCTACTCATTAACTTAAATTCTGGATTTTTGTACCGATCTTCCAACTCATCACTTCTACTTGGGTATTGGACAACCCAAGACTTCACATGTAACAACTATATTCTTAATACTTTCTCCCCAGCATGATTCTACCACAGCCTTTCCTGTCTTCATCAGTGGCAGTCACATTCTTGCTGCTGCTGTGCTGCTGCTGTACTGGCTGCAACTTTAGATTCATCTTTGACTTCCCCTATTATCTCCTAATCCATTCAGCAAGTCCATTCAGCCCTTCTTTCAAAATGTACCATTGAGTGAACACTGTTCACTCCCCTGTCATTGACTTGACCCAAGTTTTCAAGATGTCTTGTTACAATGATTTCAATAACCTTATCTACTTTTCCCTTCTGAGTTCAGTTTCCTGCAATCTCTTATGTCCCAAGCAGTCCTGCTAAACAAAAGTTAGACATTTTATTTTCTCTGCTCAAACCACCTTTGTGGAGCAGTAGTGGCTGTGATAGGCAGCCTGGTCCCTGGTCAAGCACAGGCTTAAAACCCCAGCAACCCAGTAGGGGGTAACCCTGCAAGGGACAAGGGACAGTGGGCATTTTGCCATGCTACTGGGCCCATGGCTCCTGTCAAGTAGCTACAATACCCCACAACTCCCTGTAGAGAGGTCTGTGACCACCAGTCATGGTGCAGCACACCAAGCCCCCCCACATGCAGATAAGGTATCCCTAAGCTCTCAGACCAAGCCAATGGGAAGTATCTGCTGCCAGACACTGATCCACCCCAAACTGTATATAAGAATCCTGTCCAGAAGGAATAAAGGTGTGAGAACTACTCCGCTGTCTGAGAGCTTCTATCATAAGAGCTGTAACACTGCTGCTTGGGAAGAGATCTGCTCTCCCGCAATGCCACCAGAAGCTTCCCACACTCCTCACTAGCTAGTCGGCCTCTCATGGGCTCAGCACTCTCCCACTTTGCCTGAACCCTTCTTCCTGGCCAAGCCAGAGATCCCTGTGGAAAACCTCCAGCACACAGGCCAACACACCTTCATATCTTACCCAGAATAAATGCTTTCTGTTGTTTGGAATTCTCTCTCCTTGTCCTCTAGCTCCCTTCCCTGCTCTGTACTACTCCCACTTATATTCCTGCTGAAACTCCCCACTCAAGATCATATTGCTTCCTCAATATATATATATATATTCATGAATATAAATATATTCATATATATATATATTCTTTACCTTATTTAAAATGACTGGGTCAATTTTTTTATGAAGTATTTTTCCATGTCCCTCATCACCACTGGAACAATGTATATCTTACTCTTTTGGTTATTATTGTATGTAGCTAATCATTTATTGTCTACTGCTTAAATTCACATGGGTCCCATTGATTTTCATTTTTTTCACTGCTTTAGACCCAGGGCCTAGAACATTGTGTGCCACATTTTAGATTCTAAATAAATGTTTAGTAAATGAACACTGAAATTAGTCAAAGAAAGGAAGAATAAAAGAAGGACTAATCAGGTTTATAGACACAAACAGAAATGTAGTATTGTGCTAATAATATATGGGCAATTATAAGAAATTATTATAATTAAGAAAATTACAAACAGAAATGTAGTCTTATATTAATAATATAAGAAAATTCATAGTATTCTCAATATTGATAAAAAAAACAACTGACAAAACCCAAAACTGAACTCTACAAAATAGTAATTATTTTAAGGCTTCACAAAACTTCCTAGTTTTGATGTGTTTATCCACTTGTCTTCTTTTCTTATGTGAAACAGCCAAAAAAAGAAAAGAAAAGAAAAATCTTGTAAGTGAAGGCAAACCATTGATCATCAGAGACAGAAAACAAGCTCCTAATGACCTGTCAATCATTACAGTGCCCATGTTAAGGTACAAGTGAAGGAGCTAGTAGATGTAAAACTCTGTAAAACTCTGAGTAGGTATGGTTCATCCAGTGAGACACTTATATTCACTAATACTTTCCCAAGTACTCAATTTCATCTCAACCAACAGCTATCTATTCAAGGTTGTCTAGGTAAATACCTAGAATTTACATTTTGATAAAAAGAGAACGATCTAGAGGGTAACTCTCCAGTGTTGATGACATCATAAAATACATTACATGAATGGGTATCACTTTGGGAGGTTCCTAGTTCTCTACATCATCAAAAATAAATGACTCCATATCTAATAATATGGAGAGATAATATACTACAGTTGGAGCCTGAGAGGTAGGTTGATGAAAAAAGCAAAATGCAGTGCTTTGGTGACAAAAGGAACACATTCATCGTGACTAGAAAGGTGGCTCAGTGGAAAAAGCAAGTGGTATTTTTGCAGAGGACTCACCTGAGTTGGGTCCCTAGCATCTAAGTTATGTGACTCACAACAGCTTGTTTCCCCAGCTCCAGGGAGCGCTGACACCTCCAGGCTCTGTAAGCACCTGAACTCATCATGTGCACATGCCCTCCCTCTGTACCCTGCCCCCAACACACACATGTGCACATAACTAAAAGTAAAATAAAATTGGGAGAAAAGAACAGACATGTCTTATACTATGTGACATTACAAGTGTTTAGCCTTTTTGAGATCAGTATCCTAAGATATGAAATATAATTTTAAAACAACATACTTTATATCTATAGACATGTATGGGAAATTCAACTTTATCATGAAAACAAAAATGAAAAGAAGTTATCTTTAAACACCTTCTGGAATAATAAAAATTAACCAACTAAACAATAGCCAATGTTGAAGTTAATGGGCCCTAATAAACTGCTATTGGAAGCATAAGGGGTGAAACAGCCTAGCAAAGTTTCATACATCCACATAAAGACCCTGCAAACGTGTTCAAAGAATATTTACTGTGACTATCCAAACCCAAATGTCAATCTGTAATGACTAGATAAACAAAAGTGTTCAAATTATATAACACAACTATAACCAATAGCCAAGACGTGTTCACCTCTAGTACACGTTCAACACTTTAACATCAGATAAAAGAATCCTGGCCAAAAAGGAGAGCCCACTATATGTAGTCTCAATGTAGAAACCTAGAGATTGTAACTATAGCTACAATGACAGGATAGATCAGTGGTTACCTGGTATGAAATACAAATGTACATAGAAACTTTTGGAAATGATAGACATGTATGGCATCTTGATTGTGCTTGTAGATTTGGGTATAAAAAATGTGTCAAAGCTCAGCACAGTGTTTGGCACACGTCTAAAGTTCCATCAATGAGAAGGCTGAGATAAGCCCAACTTAGGCTGTATATTAAAACCCTGTCTAAACACAAAGCTAAAACTTCTTACACTATATATTTTCTATGTGTAGATTTATTACCTATCAGCTTTCTTTCAGTAGATGTAAACTATCAAATAGTAAGCACCAACTGTTTTAAAATGAGAATATATGGCAGCTATGACAAAAGATTTTCATAATCTATATATGGAATGTGGGAAAGATAAAATGGTCAATAACGAAGGTAAAGTAAGTCTAGAAAGTAGATGCAGAGAAAACAATTTTGAATTTGGAAAATTAGATGTAACAAAATTGTAGGCGTAACTCTGAATGCATAATCAAAGCCTACTTGCCATTTATGAGCTCTTCCATACAGAAGCAAGCAGTGAATCTTATTACTGTTCAAGGCTCAGCATGTGGTCTAGATGACAGATTGAAGCTTTAACTGTAAGGCACATTAGAACTGTGGTTGAAAATGGACCTTAACAGTTCCCCAGTGTTTACTTCAGAGCCCTGCATCTGTACACCTCCCATTCTTGATCATGAGAACAATGATCATAGAAACACTAGTTTCTTCCTCCAAGGCTCCTGATGGGTGAGAAATAACAAGAAAGGGGCTTGCCCCTGTAGCCCACTTCTGGAACGGTCAGCCTTATCATAAAGTCACCTCAGTGACACTAGGGGAAGTAAGTGAGGAACAGGAGCTGTTGGCCTTGACAGCTCATTCCTAACAACGTGGCAACTTGGCATGTGGCACATATATACCACCTTGCATCTTGAATACCTGTGACCTCCCACACTTGACTTGACAGCTGCCTCCACTACCAACACACAAGCTACTCCCTCTTCATCATTATCAACAATTCCTCTTTCAAAAGTTTGTTTAAGCCAAAGGTGAGAACATATACCTCTCACCTTAGCAAAAGGGACGCTGATGCAGAATCACACATTGAGTTGAAAGCCAGCAGTACCCTGTAAGAAACCTTTGTCAGAAATCAGGAGAAAAAAAATATGGCCAAATCTCATTCTTTCTTTGATGTCCTCCTAAGAGAAAACCCCTGACTTTTCAAACCTTCACTTTTAATCCCTCAGAATATAAAAATACATTATAACACAGATAAATTTTACCTAGCATCACTATCCCGTGTAAATAAAATCAGTAAAGCAAACTGAAGTAATTGCCTCAGCTTTTAGAGAGCTCACTAGGTTTATACCAAATCTCGTCTCTTGCATTACGCAACTATAGAGTTTGTCTGGTTTGGGACAAGGGTAACGTAGGCAACAATGGTACTTTTGAACAACTGCACAATTTCTTTGCATTAGAAAATCATAAGACTACTCTGTAAGCCATTAACAATAATGGTGAATACGTTTCTAAGGGACTCTGTGAAAAATCATGAGAACAGGGATCTTTGGGGAAGGAAGGCGTCTGAGAGAGCACAGCAGAAACTCCACACGTAAGATTATCTGTTTTACACTGCCTCATAACTACTCCTCTTAAAATATTAGCCATCACAAGAGCTTAATGTGTTTTTACTAGTTCTTTTGATGTCTCTAAACCTTTTCATAAAGAATGGGGAACTGACTTCTAGCAAAACAAAGAGCTCCTCCCCATCACTTCCGGGATGTGCGGTTACAGAATGAATCAACCACAAGCAATAGGCTAATTCCCATGCAGCAAGTCTCCTTTCATCCCAAACCATGTTTATTTAATTAAATCAGATGCCCTCATTAATGGTGTTTCCAAATATCTTTTGATCCAAGCTAAGTGTTTCTAAATACTGGACCTTAGTTGGCAATAACCACGACATTAATAGAAAGATGTTAGGCGTCTAAATTATCCAAAACGGTTGAGGAAGGCTTATTAAGGCAATAAACTTGCAAGAGGAACTGTTCTAAACTATGAAGTTGTGATTTAAATCTTGCATGTCTTAAGTATGGGATTCTAAGTGAGCATTTGGGAAGCAAAGGAAACCTTCACTAATGAACCTTCAGGGACCAGTTAGCACAGTTTGTTAAATTGGAATGCTAATTAGGTCTAGGCAATAGTCTAAATCAACCTAAGTGCTTGTTAGTTTGACCAATTATAGCTGCCCAATAAGTGTTTGTTAAAATTCAATAATTCTGTGTCCAGAAGGGATAGTCTATCCCAGAGTGGCTGAATTGAAAAAAAAAAAAAAGTTAGGCTCTTACTCATGAATACATTTTACAGAAACTGAAGTATTTGTTTACAGCTACTAGAGGGTGAAGGTTCCAACAGTAATGGCTGAGTCTCATTGGTTGCTTTTTCTAGGCCCTTTAAATGATGCGTCTTAGTGAATACAGATAATTTTGAAGAGTGTGTGTGTATGTGTTTGTGACCTATGCCATCTAACCAAGAAAATAGAGCTTAACATGAAAGAGTTGGGTTATTAGTCAGACCAGGACTCCAAACCATTTAATGACTCGTGGTTTGAATGATAATAGATTTACAGGCCCATGTATTTGGATAGAATTGTTTGGGAAGGATTAGGAAGTTGGTCTTATTATAGGATGTGTGTCACTGGAGGTGAGTGTTAAGGTTTCAAAAGCCCATGGCATTCCCATTTAACACACTCTCTCTCTCTCTCTCCCTCTCTCTCTCTCCCTCTCTTTCTCCCATTTTCTCTGACCCTCCTTCCTGTCTGACTCATGGTTGTGCATCAAATGTAAGTTCTCAGTTACTGCTTCAGTGTCATGCTTGCCTACCCACTGTCATATTCCCTGCCTTGATGGTTCTAGATTCCACTATGCTTTAAAACAAAGAGCCCCAAACCAAATGCTTTCCTTTATGAGTTGCTTTGGTCATGACATCTTAGCATGGTAATAGGAAAGTTATACAATAGCAAATCAAGTCTAGAACCCACCATGGTCACCTCTGGAGTGGCTTCCATCCACATTGTTTTTTAGACCTTTCTCCATTTTATAACTTCCTGTTCTACCCCTAAAGTCTGGTACTTTCCACTCAATGTACTTTCAAATGCTGATTCTTGGGTTTAAACAAATGGCAGCCTGTGGCCTTTTAAATCGCCCATTAGAGTGTCCTGTCTCCACAAAACCATCTCAGAATTGTTTACATATTTCCTAGGTGCTAGAAAATGGAAAGGCTAGCATTTCCCATGACAACATGCACGCTGCTGACTTAACCTAAAATTATTTAAGAGCCAGGGGCATTGCTAATGGGGAGTAGGCAAGACCAACAGAGATAATAATTAGCCTTTGGGGTAACTTTGGTAGTGGCAGTGAGTCACTGTGTCAGGGAAGTTGTGTTAGTTTCAGACACAAACATGTGGTATTTAGGGCAAATGTGACCAAACCGCAGGCTTCAGCTGTAAGTATTAAACTTAAACTCAAGTAGCATAAAACCACTAAACCAGGATTTACTTGAGATACATTCCTAATTTCTCTCTTACATTTAATAGGAAGAAAGAAACAGAATGCTTTTTTTACATTAAGGAAAACCACCAACAGTCACATGTCACTCATAACTCACTCAGAAGACTTTAATAAATTGCCTGGACAAGATGCAAGGAAGCCTGAGACATACGACCTTAACCTCAGATAGCCTAACAAAAATCATGTATTCTCTCTCTTGAGAAAATGCTGCAGATGGATGCTAGATACTCTCTCTTTTATTCCCTCACTATCTTTGGGATTTTGGGCAAGAATTTCCTGCTGAAAATCTACCCTTTGTAAATGAAGGTGATATTTTATTGGCTTGGTTTATTTTCCTGTTGTTGTGATAAAACACCTTGAAAAAAAACAGCTTAAGAGAAAAATGGTTTATTGTGGCTCACAGTCCATCATGGCAGAGAAGCCAAAGCAGCAGAGTGACCCTGAAACAGCAAGTCACATCTGATAGGTTATATTTCCACCACTAGTGAAATGAGCCAATTCAAGCCAAATTAGATTATATTAAAGACGGGTTTAGCTGGGCAGTGGTGGCGCACAGCCAGGCAGTGGTGGCTCATGCCTTTAATCCCAGCACTTGGGAGGCAGAGGCAGGTGGATTTCTGAGTTCAAGGCCAGCCTGGTCTACAGAGTGAGTTCCAGGACAGCCAGGGCTACACAGAGAAACTCTGTCTCGAAAAACAAAAACAAAAAACAAAAAAAAAAAAAACCAGACGGGTTTATTGGGAAGCTCCTCTTGGACTGAGGCCAAGGATGTCACCATGGTGATAGGGGAAGGGGTTGGGGAGAAAGAGAGAAGGGGCACATGCTGAGAGAGAGAGAGAGAGAGAGAGAGAGAGAGAGAGAGAGAGAGAGAGACAGAGACAGAGAGAGACAGAGAGAGACAGAGAGAGACAGAGAGACAGAGAGAGAGACAGAGAGAGAGAGAGAGAGAGAGAGAGAGGGAGAGAAAGGGAGGTCATGAGCACATGGTGAGAGAGAGATGGGAGGGGAGAAGGGGGAGAAGAACAGAGAAGGAAGAGAGTAAGAAGAGCAAGAACAAGAAAGAGAGGAGGGGGTGAGCAGCCCCTTTTATAGTGAGTCAGGCACACCAAGCTGTTGCCAGGTAACTGTAGGGCGGAGCCTAGATGAAATGCCAACAGTGGGGCTTTCGGTGTCCTGGTTGAGGTTTAGTAATAGTAAAGACACGGAGCCATCCATATAGTTTAAAGCTGTTGGCCGGTTTGCTGGGGCAGTCTCTAAGCTAGCCCATCAGAGGTAACCAGACTTCTCAGTCATTGTGTCTTTGCGGGTGGCTCTCTCTGCCTATCTCCCTCCTCTGTTCCTGTCTCCCTTCTGAGCCTCTCTGCTGGGTCTTTCTACTCCAGCTCCAAGTGGCCAACCAACCCTTTAACAGGCAAAACCACACTCTTGACTCATACAGTTGTCATTGGAGGCCACAGGACTTTCACTATGGCAGCTTGCCTTTCTTTTGGGGGCAGGTGAGGAAGCAACATTTACATATCCTGTTAGCCTGGCACTCAATTAACAGTTGAGAACACCGAACACACTTTTTCATAGCCAGTGAATAAAATGTTTGTGGGTCACCCCATCACACAATCAGCTGGGTCTTCCCACATCAATTATCTTAAAGATATTCCCCAACAGACATGCCTAAAGGCTTTGCTCCCTGGAGACTCTAGATGATGTGTTTATAAAAAGAGAAAGAGAAAGGGGTTATGTTCTTTGGGGGTCAGGTAGGGGTTAGGGGGTGTCTCAGCAGGCCCATGCCAAGGCAATCCCTTCCCCCTGAGGGACCAGCCACCGGAAGGTAGAATAGAGTTTATTCAGGGAATGGGGAGGGAAGTTAAGAGGGGAGTAGGGGCAGAGAAAGGCAGAGAGAGAGAGAATAGAGTAGAGGCAGGCACGTGGAGAGAGAGAGAGGGAAGGGAATAGGGAAGGGGTGAGGGCACAGAGCCAGAGGAGGAGCGAGAAGGCAAGAGACCAAGGGAACAAGAGAGGAGAGGGTAAGCAGCCCGTTTTATAGTGGGTCAGGCCTACCTGGCTGTTGCCAGGTAACTGTGGGGTGGAACATACTTGGCTGTTGCCAGGTAACTGTGGGGTGAAGTTTAGACAGAATGCTAACACTAAAACCTATTAAATTGACAGTTAGCATTAATCCTTATGCTCTTGCTGTTTCTTAATCTTCATTACTTTAAGACACTCTCCAGCATTAGATACTTTTTAGAGTAGTTTGCCCTTCATGGCATGATACTGTCATGATTTTCCTTGGATCTCTCCATCTGGTCCCAACTTTTGTTCTTAGTGCTGTTCTTCATCTTAGTGTTCCTATGGCTCTGTCCTGGGAAAATGTCTTCTTCACCTTACTGTGAAGCGCAGCGAAAGAAAATACAACACAAATTTATTTATACACATTCTAGGCTGGAAACTACAAATGCTTTCCACACAGTGTCTCATTAATTCCTATTAGCAACCCCACAGGTAGGAGTCTTTCTTATTCCTGTATTTTATATGGAAGATTATGTAGTTTTGCCCATCTCTGACTGAGTAGTACCAATTTTTAACTTTATCCACGTATATCTTACACACACACACACACACACACACACACACACACACACACACACACACACACTACACGAGTGTAGGAAGGGGTGCTTTATCATTGTCTCCCCAAAATTTAAACTCAAGCTTTCCAGTAAACTTAGAGTTCTTTGTCTGGTTATTGAGCTTTACCATGGTCAGTCCCTGTTGTAGGTGCTGAATCTATAAAGTAAACAAAAGGAGCAATCTCTGACTTCATCAAATTGACTGTCTCTTTGGGGATATGAACTGTAAAACAAAACAGAATCAGATTGTGATAAGCAAAAGAACTGAGCATAAAATGAATTCGGTAGAGAGATACAGAAGCCTATGCGGCAGGTAGAAGTACAGGCTCACAAAGGTGTCCATTACAAATCCTTGGAGACTGTGAATATCTTAATGAAATATATGGAAATGGGGATTTTAGAGGTCTAATTAAGTTTAAGGAACCCAACAGGGTAAGATTATCTAAAACAATGGGCTCAGCCCCAGTTTAGTCACACGGGTCATAAATGTGAACCATCAGACTGGTGACTATGACAATGAATGAAGCAGGAGGCATTTGATGAATGGGAGAGCCACCTTGTCCATGGCTATCTTTGTAAGTGGAGAGAGGGGTCACAAGACAATGAAGTAGCATTTTCCAGAGGCAAGTTTGGCATGTTACCAGTGAGAAATGTGGATATTGGTCATCTTAGAAACACAAGGCACTGGGTTTCTAGAGATGTGAACAGAAAGATTCTCTAGGACTTGGGAGAAGCAGCATGACATTGCCAGCAGAGTATTATCAGGCTGGTAGAACCTATGCTGAACTTCAAACCCACTGAAACATCTCCTCAGCCCAAATCCACTGAATGCTGATACATTGTTGGGTGCTTTGAATAAGAGTATCCCCATATTGGGGGATTCAGACAGTAGTGGCACTTGTTTGGGGGACACTTAGAAGGTGCAGTCTTATTGTAGGAAGTGTGTCATTAGAGGTGGGCTTTGATAGTTTGACTCATGCCATTTCCAGTTGGCACTCCCTCCCCTTGGACTGGATTAATCAACTGAGACTTTCCCTGATTCTGACATATGGATATGGAACCTAGCCCCTTCTCAAAACCAAGAATAGGCTTGACAGAGCTTGTAATGGCCCAGGGACAGGACACTGGGGAAGCTACAGCTTCAGTGCTTGAGAAATTAACTTTTTCTATCTTAGCGACTGTAGTTATGGGTCCAATAGTCTCAAAGCTATTGTGTGGGACCGTGAAAGGCAGCCTGGTTTCTGGTTGAGCTAAGGTTTGAAACCCTGGGACCCACTAGGGCTAATCCTACAAGGGATGGTAGGCGTTTTGCCATGCTCCTGGGTCCCAGGCTCCTGACACAAGACCGCAGCCCTCCATAGGTCTGTGACTATCAGTCATGCAATGCTGAAGCGACTCCACAGGTAGAGGTGTGTTCACGTAGCCTCAAGACATTCCCATTTTAATGAGGCACCTAGAGGCTTAGCCAATAAACTCCCCTTCCCCTTCCCAGCCATTCCTTCCTGCAAAAGGTATTTCAATCTCAAGTCTGCCCTGAGATTGTGGGGTACAGATTCACTCATCGCCACTCTCTGCCATGATAATAAACACCCTAAAACCATGGACTGTCTCTCTTCATCGGGATCTGCCGTGGGGAACGATGAAACAGGCCTTCGTCTAAAGAGCCACATCTAGTTTCCCTCAGAAGGCCTCCCAGAGCTCCCAACCACAGCCTCTACCAAACCCAGCTAGCCGGCAACAAGCTGCGAACCTCAGTCCCAGCGGGCCCCCACTTTGTTCTCAGCTCTTCCAAGGCATCCAGCGGGGCCTGGGATGCCCATGAGACTGAGAACCAGACGGAGCCAGCTTCCATGTGGTGCCAGGGTCAGTGCTACAGGGTGAGTGCAGTCAAACTTCCCATATCCCGCCTCTCCAAGAGGTCCAAGCCCAGGGCCAGGATGTGGGACTCACCACACCCCACCATATAATCCAACACCATTGTGCACTGGGTCTCTGATGTACTTAAGAGAGCTGTGTTCCCCTTGTGCAACATTGATTTAGCCTCCTCCTGCTGACTTAATCCTAGTATAAGACAGTTTTTGTTGCCTTTGTCCCATTCCTTCCCTGGTAAGGTGCTGTACTTATTACCAAACTTGTTAGGCATAAGGGCATAAGGCATAGCTCATGCAAGACCTCCTGACCCCAGCTTTCATCTTCTCTATCTTTTATCTTACCTACTTTTCTCATTCCCTGGCACTGCCCACTGAGCAGGGCCCTGTCACTTAAAGAGGGTCTGATGGTCTTGATTCCCCCCTCCCCCCCGTGTGTGATATGTATGTACGTTTCTTGTTTATGGTTCAAGATGTAAGCTCTCAGTTTGCTGCTCCAGCCACCATCCCTTCCTACTTTTATCCATCTGAAATCATTAGTTTGGAATGGTGGCATGTAGTAAACAGAATAAGTACTGTCTCAGGATTTTATCGCTGTGAAGAAACACCATGACAAAGGCAATTCTTATAAAGGAAAGCATTTAGTTGGGGCTGGCTTACAGTGTCAGAGGTTTAGTCCATTATCATCATAGCAGGAAGCATGGCAGCATCTAGGCAGACATGGTGCTGGAGAAGGATCTGAGAGTTCTACATCTTGATCCAAAGGCAGCCAAAAGAAGACTGTCTCTTACAGGTAGCCAGGAAGAGACTCTCTTCCATGCAGGATGGAGCTTGAGCATAGGACTTCAAAGCTCCCACACAGTGACTCACTTTCTCCAACAAGGCCACACCTACTCCAACAAGGCCACGCCTAATAGTGCCTTTTCCCATGGGCCAAGCATATTCAGACCACCACAGCCACTTTCCCCAAAATATTTACCTCCCAATCCTCTGAAGCTGTGAATATGTATTACATGACAAGGAGGCTAGAGATTAAAGTAGTAAATAGAACTGACATTGTAGGACATCTAACCTAAAAATCGAAAGGTATCCTGAATTATTTCTTTCCAACACAAACGTAAGATACTTGACTGGAGAAGCAGGACGGAAGCAGAGGCAGCAGTGTTAGAGAACCTTGAGGGGTGAATGTCTTCCATCTATTTTCTTCCATTCTCATGCATGTTGGTCAAAGACTAATTCCTTTCACTGTAAGAATGTATGGTGGCCTCAAATACGGTAGACGTTGGGTTTTGAGCTAGTAAGGAACCACAAGACACAGAATGCACGCAGCCCTTAAAAACTGGAGAAGAGAAGGCATTGGAAAAGCCTCTAAGAGTTTAGAAAAGAACACAGCCTTACCACCACCCTGAAGTTGTTTGGGGATCTGAGCTCTACAAATGTTAGTTTTGGGGTCACGCTTTATTGAGGCATCAGGAAAACAACAGAATGGGCAGCTTCCTTGAAATTTGCTTTTTCTTCCCTATCTTTGGAGATGGCCGAAGCTCCACCAATTTATTCAGGTCAGACATAGGTACTTTCTTTATTCCTTCTTCTCCAGATATACCCATAGACAACATCAGATTCGGTAGATCTCCACTGTGTCCTTCACTAATTCAGATCATCTGCATCAATACCTTCGAGAAGAGGGAAGCAGCATTCACCCACCAGCCACTCTCCACTGAACAGCAATAGTTAAGTCTTCTGTCCTGAAGGTTTCACGTGTAGATCTTTCTCCTTAAACACTTCTATAGCTTGCTTTGTCACTCACTCGGAGCGTCCTTACATGGTTTTAGATCCTCCATTGTTTACCTGTCTTCAATCATATGTCCCAGCACTCCTCATAATAAAAGCATCCCCTCAAGTGCTAGTGATAGCCTCTGGGTCTCCAAAGCTACAATCTGGGTGTAATTAGTGCTCCATTTTCATCTACCTTTAAGACTCAGATTTTTCCCTTCATCTTGTACCAGGTCCACTAAAGAGTTAGTGCCCTGACGTCAGGACCTTAGACTTTCACCCTAATATAGCCATCATAGTAATTAATGTTTATTCTCCATGAAGGCAGGTTCTACTGAACTTTTCACTATCCTACTTCTATCCTAGGGCACAGTATAGGGTAGGTGCTTAGTAAATGCTCATCTGCTAATAGATGACCACCTGAGAAGCAGATTAATATGCTTGAAATCTCTACAGTGTTTCCTCTGACATTCCTAGTAGCCATTTTCTGGGAAGTCTATCACATACTCCTCAAGATATAATAATCATTTTGTCCCTGTTACAAATTTTCACAGTTCTGATTTTTTTTGTTGTTTTTGGGTTTTTTTTTTTTTTTTTTTTTTTTTTTTTGCCTTTGAAATACGTGGTAAGCTATAAGAGAAAGGTTCCCCCATTTCTTTTCTTTTTATACTTGTTTTTGCATTCCTCAGATTATTTACAAATTATTTAGTAATTACTTTTTGAGCCATTTCAACATGCCAATCATTAAATCCTGAGAACATTAGGAAGTGAATAAAATAAAAGCAAGTTTGTTTTTAGTGAAATTGCATTTTAGCATGTTCATAGAGTAAGGAGAATCGGAAAGTAAACAAAATCACATTATTAGGTAGTATATAGCAGCCCTCCTTTACTTGACATTTTACCTTGACTTTATGTAGCGTAAGTCAACTGTGGTTCAAAACCGTTAAAATTTCTAGATATAACTGCCAAGTTTGAAATAACTGTAATATATTGCTATACTTACACTATCATTAATGTCTTACTGTGTCTAATTTACATACTAATATTTTTGTAGACACTTATGTATAGGAAATGCAGAGAAATATCTTGGGGTCCTTCTTAGGAGGGATTATTACTGTAGTTTCAGAATCAGAAAGTAGTGCATGTCTACAAATGTGTTACTTTGGGGAACTTCGAAAATACTCGAGCAGGGAACAAAAGTAATCTCGCCCGGTGAGTTTCTTGTTACCCAGAAGCATAGAAGAACAGAAATCACGTTTTCTGACTTTGAACAGATTTCAAGTGCAACAACTAATTCAAGCCCTCTGAGCCTGCATCCTATCTGTAAAAAGACAATAATTAGACATGCCTCATAGGTTTGTTATGAGAAACAGCGCTCTGCAAGAACCCAACACAAGCAGAGAACCACCTAGACACACAATTTAGGGCCGACTACACTTAGAAAGGACTCGGGGAAAGCCCACCCTATCTATCACTAGTATCGCCCCCTGGACAGAACTCTATTTCTGATTGGTTCCCTTCCTGTCTGTCTTGCCTTTCCCAAGCGCGTAGCCCAATCGCGTCAGGCTCCGCGTGGCGCCAGGCCCCTGGTCTTCCGGTACAGCGCTTGCGTAGCGACGGGCGGAAGTGGCGCCGCTTGTTTGAAATCGGCCCAGTGGGCTCGCGCCGGACCTGAGCCGCTGGGGGTGCCATGTCCACCCCTCCACTGGCGCCCACGGGCATGGCGTCCGGGCCCTTCGGCGGCCCGCAGGCCCAGCAGGCCACGCGCGAGGTCAACACGGCCACGCTGTGCCGCATCGGGCAGGAGACCGTGCAGGATATCGTGTACCGCACCATGGAGATCTTCCAGCTGCTCAGGAACATGCAGGTGGGCGCCTGGAGTGACAGAACTGGTGAAAGCGGACCTCCGTGAAAGCGACCTCGGGGTGGCCACGTCGCCTCTACACTCCAGGTCCTCAGCGTGTATGAGACTGCAGGTGTGGAGGTCCCACCTCCTCCTTACCCCAGACCTGGAAGACCTCTGTCTGGCCATCCTTCTTTACACCCTTGGTTCCCAGCATGTATCTCTCTCACGCCCTGGAAAACCCTCAGGCATGGACACACCCCCTTACAACCCAAAGTCCCCAGCATGCATGGATCCCCTGCTCAGGGATCGTCAGGTGGACACCCAATGTCCCCAGCATGAGTCTGCCATCTGATATGAGCGATCCCAAACATGGTCACCCCTATTTTCCCCAGAACTCTTCCCCAGCATGCGTCTCTCCCCCATCCCAGGTGACTCCTATACTGGCTATGCTCATTACCCCCAGAAGTGTCACAGTATATATCTGTCCTACTCCAGGGAGTCATCAGGTGCTAACCCCTTTACCACCAGTCCCAAAGTATCCCCACAATGTGCCTGTCCCCAAAGATCTTGGGCTTAGTTGGTGGTTTTGAAGTCACCTTTTCTAGATTGGACCGAGTTTTATAAACGTGTTTTTCAAGTTCAAATGAATCACACCATACTTGCATTTTTAAATTACTTTAAATTTTTTAGAGCAAAATTTCTTCTGGAGGAAATGCCCAGAAGCTGAAGAATTAAGACAGTAGTTTAACCCCTTTCTAGACTTTACTACAGTAAGCTGTGCTAATGTAAAGTTTTGACACGTTTAGGAATATACTTGTGACCTCATCATAATCGCAATGGTGAAAGCAGCCGTTATCTAAGAAGTTTCCTTGCACAGCTGTAACGTTTGCTCCACACACCCCCCCGCAGCCCCACCCCCCCACTGTTAGTTTGTGTTTTCCAGTTGTATGTGATAAGAAGCACATAGCATGTGAGCTCTGTTGGGCTAGGTTCTTTCAGCATATCCGAATGCTATTTTTTCTCTTATTTTGTGGCCTGAATACATGGCGCCTTTGTGTTTGTTCATCTGTGGGGGCATGTTTGGGATTTTTCCACTTTGGCGCTCTTTTAAATAGTGCTGCCCTTACAAATAATGACCCAATTTTTTTTTAATGGACTTTTGTATGGTAATGTGTTTCAGTTGATTTCAGAGTGGAATGACTGAATCGTGTGTGTGTGTGTGTGTCTGTGTGTGTGTGTGTGTGTGTGTGTGTGTGTTTAATGTGTCTGATCTATTTGAATCTCCATCAGAAAGCAGTTTCTGAGGGTTCTTGTGTCCCTCTTCTTTATCACCATTTGTTACTGTTGTATCTTTTTACTTTACCAGATACCTAACTCTGGCTCACACTTCCTTTTCTTCAAAGCATCTTTTGAGGAGCAGAAGGTTTACAATTTTGAGGGCATCCTACTTGTTGATTTGTTCATCCATAGGTCTTGCTTTTGGTGTCAAACTTCAAATTTAAAAGATAGTGGATGCTTCCTGTGGCAGTTTTGCTCTTTGAATCTTTCCTTGTGTTTATAACCAGGCTAAATTCTGAAGGGATGATTATGGCAGTCAGTTCGGGTCTACGTTTTGGCTCCAGATGGTTAGGGCGCAGTTTGTTAGTCCTTAGAGCTTGCTTAAGTGCAGAAAGCATCTTTGTTCTACTCGAGGAGTCTGTGGGTCAGAGAGGTCAACTAACTGCCCCAAAGCTGCTCAGCGTAGTATAATTGATTCCTTGTCTCCAGAACTGTTAACAACTTTTACTTCTATGGGCGCACTAAAGAATATTTTATGGCTTTTGTTTGCTTGCTCTAAGAAATAGTTGGAATTTCATCTCTGGTTTTTATAAAAGTGATTCTGTTTTGTTGGAATCTCTTAGTACTCTGTCAGTAACTCGGTGTGAAATGTTATTCAAAGATAGTATCATAAGTGGCCGAAAAAGAGAAGCTTGAAATTCTTTGGCAGTTTCAAGTGAATAGATTCATACTGAAGTGACTGGAGTGTGGCTTGTGTGATGTCTCTGAATTCAGCGGGCACCGTGTTTCTTTTATTTAGCCTGTCTGTGCCACATCTGGATTAGAGTGTGTAGAAGCAGATATGGTCACAGATCACTAAACACCTGCCAATTACTCTTCTTGGCCAGGTATGTAATTGTAAGAACATTTTTGAGAGGTTTGTTTTTTTTTTTTTTTTAATTCCTATTTTACAGTTAAGGAAACTGAGGATCAAAGAGAGAATAAGTGGACCACCCACCATCACAGATGACTCTAATAACCTGTTGTTGCATTGCTTACCTTGTTGTTCAGCCATCTCTATTAGTAACAGAGATGGGATTCAACTCCATCACCTGCAAGAAAGAGACTTTCTGAAAGTCCTGGCCCCTAACCGGGCTCCAGGTAGATCTGTTTTTCTAACTGGTTTGTAAGGGCTGTAAGTTACCTGTCTGCCTTTCAGTTTGTGCCCAAACTCATCTCTAACTCATTGGGGGACATTACAATGGCCCTAAAAAGCAACGACAGAGTGGCCTTTGAGTTCCAAAAAGTCAGAAGCAATGATACAGATGTTCTTAACTGTGAACAACATGAGTGTTCATTCAACCACAGGCTGCTTATCCAGTTTCCATTATGCGTGGTTCATATGGATATTTAAGTGCATATTTTAAGGAGTGCAGCTTGCTCTTAGCTTTTGTTTGTATGGAGTTTTCATTACAGCGCAGTTATCACTGTTCTGCTTTATTTTATTAATCCTGTGCCCTGTCACAGTCTGTATACACAGGAGCAAGCCCTATGAACAGGGACTTCATGCCACAGTTTCTGCCATCCTCTGGGCCAGTGAGGATCTTACCCGGCTCCCAGCAGGAGGGACTACCCCATGCTGTTTAAAATACCCGGATATCAAATCATCTGCATTGGTCTATGAAAATGCATAATTACACACTGGTACAGTTACTTCTAAGCATTTCTTTTGAGAAAAACGATTCTTTGTGTATTAGCTGTTCTTTAGCTGCTCAAGATTCTGGAAACTGTAGACTTTTCTTAGAAGAAAGAAATTAACAAACATTTTATTCAAGGTGTTAAGAAGTATCTCCCCAAATATCCCTGAATACCAGATTGAGAGTCCCTGTGGAAAATGGCTTTGCTTTGACTCTGTTGGTTATCCTTTTAATCTTTTATTTCATATTTTTGACTGCATAATATATTCATAATTTAGAAATAACAACAAACTGCAATGAGCATTTTCGTTTTTATTCTGTCTGCTAGAACCTAATCCCTCTCTGTAAGCAGTGCTTGTTAACGATTCTTGCCACTGTTTGTAGTTCTCTTCTGAATTCTAATCAAATCTGGGTATATATTGTCTCATCCCTCCTTTTTGCACAGATGACAGTATTATGTGCACACTACTTGGTACTTTGTCTTTTTTATTTGAAAGATGTCTTAGTCAGGGTTTCTATTCCTGCACAAACATCATGACCAAGAAGCAAGTTGGGGAGGAAAGGGTTTATTCAGCTGACACTTCCACACTGCTGTTTATCACCAGAGGAAGTCAGGACTGGAACTCAAGCAGGTCAAGGAGCAGGAGCTGATGCAGAGACCATGGAGGAATGCTGCTTACTGGCTTGCTTCTCCTGGCTTGCTCAGCTGGCTTTCTTATAGAGCCCAAGACTACCAACCCACAGATGGCCCCACTCACAAGGGGCCCTCCACCTTGATCACTAATTGAGAAAATGCCTTACCGCTAGATCTCATGGAGGCATTTTCTCCACTGAAGCTCCTTTCTCTGTGATAACCCCAGCTTGTGTCAAGTTGACACAAAACTAACTCCCCCCCCCTCCCTTTGTAGTATTCCACTGAAGGAAGTACTGTAGTCAGAGTCTTAATGCTGATGTAAAGTTTTCACTCTTATGCTGGAACAAATGATAATGTCTCACACAAAGGAGCAACTGCACCTGGTGAAGAGCTTTTAGAAGTAGCTAGCTTCAAATAAGCAGGCTCACAGGGGCTCACGAAGTCTGAAGCAGCAACCATGGGTCTGCGCTAGGTCCCCTGCATACATGTTGTGGTTGTTAAGCTTGGGATGCTTGTAAGGAGTGGGTCTGTCTGTGACTCTTTGTCCTGCTCTTGGAGCCCCTTTCCTCCTATTGGACTGTCTTGTTCTGAATTGATTTGAGGGTTTGTGCTTAGTCTTATTGTAACTTGTTAGACCACGTGGATGTGTTATATGAGAGAAGAATAAAGAAAAAAGAAAAGAAGGCAAGCTCACCTCACCCCTCTGCTGGTCCAGTTAGAGCTTCTTACAGATGTATCTGCCTCAGCTGTTGCTTCTTTCCCCATAGCTGCTCTCTTTGATGCTCTGATGCCTTATTCTCAAATACTCTCTGAGTTTCTCTGATGTGTTTATATTTCCACTTCAGAATAAGTGTTCTTTGTTTACTTTTCCACATACATCTTAGATCTAGAAAAACAAGAAAAACCTGTAAGTGATGTTATTGGTTCTTCAGCCTAGAAACCCTTCATAGGGACCAAGCGCATGGAATGCCCTTTTCTTGTTTTGTATTTTAAATTTTTATGTCCATCTTTTCTAAGTTTATTCCTAGATTTTTTTTTTATTGTTGTAATAGGTCCTTGCTTTTCCATTTTCTTTTTAGAGATGAAAGCAAAGCTAGTAAAACTTTCTCTCTTAATTTTATACTTACCTCCTTATGGGATTTTTTTTTTTTTTTTATCATTAGTGTCTTTTTTTTATGGTGATGTCATTTGTAAACAGTGATCACTATATTACTTCGTTTTTAGGGTTCAGCCTTTCTTCTCTGGTCACCCTGGCCAGCTCCTCTGCAACAGAATGCATCAACAGAAACAGTGGTCTTAGTATGTGTCTTTTTCTGATCCCAACCTTAGTGAGAATTCCTTCAATATCTGCTCATCAATCATGATGCTGACTTTATAACGTAAATATGTTTTTCATATATAGGGAATCTTACTATAAGAATAGATGATGAATTTAGTTGAATGCCTTTTTAGTATCTGGGAGTGTGATATATTTATGAAGTTTCATCCATATTCATGAGGGAGATGGTTATTGATGAGCTTTCGAGCTGAGTTGCTGCACCACAGCATGCAGCGAGAGATGGTAGGTGCTATTACCATGAGTTCTGTAGAGTGTGGAGGCCTCATCACTCATGTTCACTGCCACTCTTGCGTCCAGAGCAATGCTTGACACACGCAAGGTGAGTGGTGAGCTGATGGTGTAGAAAAACCAATATCCAAACTTACTACGTGGGCAGATTTCAGGTTTGGAATGCGTTGCATTTCAACAGGATTGCTTTTCTTCATAATAAGACTCATCAATCTTTTTGTACCTGACGTAGACTTCTCGTGAACACATAAGCATAGACCTAGGGGTGAAATGCTCATTAGAATTATTCAGCCTGTACACCAAACCTCTTGTGCTAAATGTGCTACAAAGAGGAGTTCCAGTTTTTCTAAGTAGAACATATGGGCAAAGTGGCAAGCCCAGTAAGATGTCCTGATTCAGGAGCCTGGTGAATGTGATCGTCACACCCCTTCTCATTGAGACAGGAAAGCAGGGTGTGTACTGTAACTGCTCCTCTGTGTTTTCCGTGCCTGAAAAAGGACTTCTTAGGGGAAATCCTACACTTTATGGAAGCATGAACCCTTCCTATACCATCTTATCTTAAAATGCTGCCAACAAAAGAGCCCTTGGTATTATCACACTTCACTGAGGCGTTTTAAAGTATGTCAATGGTGAGGATTCCTAAACCTAGAAATAATTCACAGCTTTCAGAAGCTCTGTCTCCTGAGCTAAGAAGCTGAAGCATTTACAGCAGGGACCGTGGGAATGAGAAAGAAATCATTCGAGCCTATTCAAATTCCATTTGTATGTGACTTTATAATTATTTCAATAAATACTTCTGGCTTCTTTGGGAAAACTATGTCATTAATTAATTAGCTTCAATAGTTATGCCCCTGGCTGTTGTACTTCGGGCCTTGTGTATGTGGGGCAAATGCTTTACCAGAGCTGGATCACCTGCCTGCCTTTCGCTTTTTGTTTTGAACCATGGCCTCATACATTTCCCCAAGTGGGCCTTGAATCCACTTTATGTAGTAGGGTGGCCCTGAACGTGTGATCCTCCTGAAGAGGTTACAGACATATGCCACCAGGCCTCGCTGATTTTTGAATTACGAAAGTTTGATGACTCAGAATAGATATGATCATAATAGTTATTTGTAATGATTTATTAATAATCTAGTATATGTTGATTTGTGCCCCTATCTTCTGATCTTTTTCAATGAACTTTGGGGGTTTATATTTTAGTTTGTACTTTGTACATCTTACTCTCTTTATTGTCACAGTTAAGATATTTTGAAAATGTGTTTGGAAATACGAGATCCTATTGTTTTATTTATGCAAAACAAAACCCTATGCTTTTGGATACATGTATGATATATATATTTTTTTTTCCCCTGGGCATGTTCAGCAGCTTTCTGCTTTTATGTGATAGTAGTATTAAAATTGTATATTTATTGACATTAATGGACTGAGGTATTTCAGCTGTGACCAGTCAGTCTCTTCACAAAACCTTTCCTAAGGCTCTTTTATTGCAGTGAAACATTGCGCCAGGTTGCTAATAAATTGATGTGGGTCGTTGTTAAAACTTCAATATTTTTGTTGTCTTCTTTTACCTGCCAAGCTGCCAAATGGTGTCACTTACCATACTGGAACTTACCAAGACCGGCTAACAAAGCTACAGGACCATCTTCGGCAACTTTCTATTCTCTTCAGGAAGCTACGACTGGTCTATGACAAATGTAATGAGAACTGTGGCGGAATGGACCCCATTCCTGTTGAAGTGAGTTTCTGTGTAGGAGCACGCATGTCAGAGGTGAAGCATGGTCAGCACGTCTCCTTAGCAGTATTACTCGGTTTTAATATTATGAGGTTTACTCCGGGAAAGAGATATAGATGTGTACTTTTTTCATTAATGATATTTGTAGCATTTGTTTTCCAGGCACATAGTGATATTTTTGTGTCTGCTTAGGAATTTTGTGTGTGTGCGTGTGTGATTTTAATGACAGTGATCTCTTTTATTATTCTTAGAAGAAATACCTAATTGTTATTGCCAACTTTTTAACCATTACTGAGCCAAGTTGTATTTGAGTAAAACTTCATGGAAATGGTGACAGCTAAAAGTCAGAACAGTTGATTAAAGACAAAACAGGGAGTAATGAGCCGAAGCCAGCGGTTGGAGATCAGTCTTTGAAGAAATACATATCCTTAGAGGGAAGCAGTGACTGGGAGGGAGGTGGGGTAAGGGCTGAGGCGTGTCTCCTGCGAGAGTCCAGACACATCGAAATGACGAAGGAGATGTTGGAGGCTACACAGGAGGCAGAGGAGTCAGTGCGAGGCTGCAGGCTGTCTTCAGAGAGCTCTGCAGTAGGCGAGGACAGACGAGGGGTGTTTGTCCATCTGGGTCAGTTAAAAACATGTAAAACATGGATTCTAAGCAAATGCAGTCTCTGGAGTAGTTTAATTCAGATATTTGGCTCCCACTTTATACTTCTTCCTCCCTGTCCCGTCCAGCAACTGATTCCATATGTGGATGAAGACGGCTCAAAGAATGACGACCGGGCTGGCCCGCCTCGTTTTCCCAGTGAAGAGAGACGAGAAATTACGGAAGTAAATAAGGTGAGTTATTAGTCTGTATATTTTATATTTCAGAGTTCTTGATAAAAATTAGTAGGGGACCTAGCATAACTGTAAAACAGAGTTTGAGTTTGGGATTGTGTGGCTTTGTTTTTGTGGCAGAGTCACCCTATTTAGAGCAAGTCAAGAAGTGCGAGGTTAGCAGGACTGTCCTGTGAAGTCAGGAAAGGTCATGGATTTCACTCAGCAAAGCTCTCATAGAGCCCATGGGGCACTCGTTCACAGCCTGTTCACCTCCCCGAGCCGAACTCTGCCCTTCTGCGTGACAGCAAATGATGCAAAACTTCCAGCAGGAAATGAGACTGCCTCAGTCTGTGTGAATAAATTACAGATGTTACAAAAGCACTATCCTACGTCTACCCCCAAAAGCATCTTACTGAGAAACATTTATTAAATAGAACAGTCGAGAGAACTGGGTTCATTCTCTGATGGAGATGTGCCCTCGCCCACCAGAGGTGCTGAACAAACTAGCATCCTTCATTCTATTTGGTAGAATGAACAAGCCTGTTAACAATACCATAGCAAAGACTATCTTCTGAGCTGTAGAAAGGTAATCCAGTTCGTGTACATAAGTAGAATATAAAAATGTTCCTGTTTAAAATGTCATATAATAAAATCTACCAGTGTGTTTAATACTGTAACCATTTCAAAAAGACTACAAACAAGTCCCCCATAATAGGAGTTATTTACAAGCCTGTTAACATGTTCAGAAAAACTTACTTGATAAACAAGTGGCGTGTATAAAAAGTTCTGTAAAAGAAGGATTTAGTACCAGACTGAAACCATGCAGGTACAACGCTGTAAGCCATTGTAACTCTCTTCCAAGCTCTGTTCACAGGTGCAACAAGACTGAAGTGGATAGGAATTGAAACAGTGACTGGTCTTGGGAAAATACATAAAGTAATTTTTAAATAATTAAAGAGAATATAAAGCTCTTGGGAGAGAAATAAATATTATAAAATACCAATCTTAATTACTTTATAATTTGCAGAATAATCCAAATCCTAATAAGACTTAACTTGAAAGCATGCAAAAAAATAGGAGGCTTTTAGTACAATACTAGGTGAAAACCAAAATGCGATTTTCTTCTGAA
This sequence comes from Uromys caudimaculatus, assembly GCA_028551405.1. Taxonomy (NCBI): domain Eukaryota; kingdom Metazoa; phylum Chordata; class Mammalia; order Rodentia; family Muridae; genus Uromys; species Uromys caudimaculatus. The sequence continues at coordinate 45,795,735 of CM052718.1, read as the reverse complement.
AACATACAAAAAATATACTTCAAAATCCAATAAGTAAAATTAACAATGCATGATTGCTTGCTTCAAAAATTAAAATGAATATGAAGCATTTTATAATGGTGTAAATAAGCATGAAATGCTGGCCCAGGAATAAACAGATTGGTAAAATAATACCCAGAAAAACAGCTTTTCTGATGAATATAAGAATCTAATCTGACAGGAAAAAGATTATGTGGAAAATTAATCTTTAGAAATAGAAAATTGGGGGAATCAAATAACTTTTACACTACTGTATATGAAAATAAATTTCAGCACTAAGAATTCTATTCAAAAAAAATGGAAAAATAATGAGAAAAAATGTACTCAAAAATATAGGAGAAAGAAAACAGGAAATAGATTTAAACACTAACTTAAAAATGTACTTTTGAGAATTTCATATCGTGTATTGTTATCATTTTCTTTTCCCTTGCCCCCAAATCTTCCCAGACCTGCTCTCTAACCCTCTCGACTGCATATTCTTTCTCTTTCTTAAAAACAAAAGGAAAAAGCCACTGAAAGTGTGGAGTCTGATTTGCCTTGCCAGCTCGTCATTCGCATGGGGCTTGCCCTGTAGTGTGATTGATACACTCAGTGTCAACCCATTGGAGAAAATCATTTTCCCTCTCCTAGAAGCTGTCGCTTGCAAATAGATTCTTGGCCAGGGCTGGGACTTTGTGCCCACTTCCCATCCTTCGAGCTGGGCTTTGTCTTGTGAGAGCATTTATAGGTCTTGCCCATGCTGTCATAGTCTCCGTGAGTTCATGTGTGCATCTGCCCTGCTGGGTCTGGAAAAAGCTGTTTCCTTACAGTGCACTAACGCTGGCTCTTAGAATGTGTCTGCCACATTCTCATTTAGATCTCTGAGACTTGAGAGGAGTGTGATAAAGACATTCATTTTAGGACAGAGTAATCCAAAGTCTCTCGCTCTCCACATTGTCCAGGGTGAGTCTCTATATTAATTACCATCCACTGTAAGAAGAGGCTTCTTGGATGAGAGTTGAGGATGCACTGTCTGTGGCTATAGCAATGTCATTAAGAGTTTTATTGCTGTGTTCATTAAGCAAATTAATAATAGTAGGTTTTCTCCTGGGCCATGACCTGTCTAGTCTCAGATTCCAGGCCCCATTAATAACCTTGGGTATAGGCTCTGTCTCACAGTACCCTACATCCAGTCAGAAGCTGGTGGTTACTCCCTAGCACTTCTGCCAGTGTTGCAGCAGAGAGCATTCTCGTAGTCAGGCCACTAGTGTAGCTCACAGAATCTCACAAGTTCTTTAAAGGTGAGCAATGATGAAAAAGACCATTTCCAACAAAAGTAGGCATAATTAGTTGCCATTATGACAAAAAATTCATAGCATGAAATTGGTTGTAATGAGGAAGGGCCTGAGAAATGGAATTTAGGCCTTAAAACTATGTTCATGCATCAAGAATTGTCAGACTAGAGATGTACGTAGGTGAGAGGAAGGGCACTTGCCTACCAAGCACCAAAAGAGGAAGGAAGGAAGGAAGGAAGGAAGGAAGGAAGGAAGGAAGGAAGGAAGGAAGGAAGGAAGGAAGGAAGGAAGGAAGGAAGGAAGGACAAGCAAGCTCTTATCTTATTTCTGATCACTTTTTTTTCTCTATGCGGTTTATAACTGTTTATTGCTGTGAAAAAGAAGAAAAGATAATCATGCATACTTTGACCACAGTGTTTTCCAGCAATACAGTTTTTACAATTCAGCAAATAGGTAGATATACAGATTCCCAAAAGTTTGTCTATTTTTCAGTAAAAGCCAATGTTTTCGTGTTTGTTTTCTGGTTTATATTGAGTGACTTAACTCAGATTCTATGTACTATAGTTACATTACTGAATTGGAGGTTCTTACAACGAGGAAACAATTAAGATATTTTAAATTCCCTATTTAAGATCATGCTGTATTGTATGGGAGTTACTTGTTAAAAAGGATTGTGGGGTTGGGAAGGGAGTGTGCATCTTCTCTTAACAGGCTACAGACAGCACCCATCTAATGACCTCCAACTTCTCTGTATTTCTTAGGCGTTCTTTATCCTGCATATTTTTTCCTTTTCTGTGCATATATAGCCAGAGATTATGGGTATCTTACTCTATCACTGGCTACTTTATTTTTTGGATGGTTGCTTGGTTGCTTGGTTGGTTTTTCACAACAATGTTTCTTCAATGTAGCCCTGGCTGTCCTGGAACTCTTTTTGTAGACCAATCTGGCCTTGAACTCAGAGGCCTACCTGCCTCTGCTTCCCAAATACTGGGATTAAAGGCCTGTGTACCATGTATGGCCTCCACTTTATTCTTTTGAGGTGGGGCCACCTGAACCTGCAGCTTGGCATTTGGCTAGGACAGTTGTTCAGCAAGGCCATGGGACCCACACCTCCATACTCAGTTTAGAGATGTACGTGGACACTCCTGATTTGATATGGGTGCTTGGGTCCAAGTGCAGGTCTTCATGTTTGCATAGCAAGCACTTTACCTGCTGTGTATATCCCCAGCCCCCAATCTATTCTGTGAGCACTAGAGAATGTGCTGACCAGAGGCCAAAATAAAAGGGGACTAAGGCTTGATTCACTTAAATTTCAAACCAGAAAGATGAGAACAAAATTCATTGCTTAAAAAGCAAGTAGATTGGAAGGATGTCCAGATTCAGAGGACAGTTTGTGGCTATGGGCTCTCTCCATCATGTGAGCCAGGAATCAATTTCAGGGCCTTGGACCACATCTTTAACACACAAGGCTCTGGCAGGTACTTACCTGAACCGTAGCAGCTTGTAACACTAGAACATACAAAGTATTTCTTACCTGTTTTGATAGTATGAACCATGAAAATGAGTACTGTAAAATAATAACCATGTCTGGTTTTAATGCAGAAAGGCCACATTAAACAGTAACAACAGTGAAACTGAAGACAGGGTTTGAAATGATTGCCTAGGATTTTTAGTTTTGTTTTTGAGAGTTTTTTAAATGTTCTCTTGACTATATTTTTAACTTTCCCTTTTAATATTCAAATATCTGTGCACCTACTGTATGCCAAGTGCTGCTGACTGCAAAAGTCCTGCCATGTAGTAATCCAGTGTTTGGTCTGCCCTCCTGAGCATGGCAGCTATGTGGATGGGAAAGTCAGACTCTAAAGAAAGCCGCAGGACTTCCTGCGCCCCTGGCATGGCTAGGGCAATATTTAAAGAAAGAAGAATATTGTGCCATATTTTAATACATAAGCATTTAGATTAAATAATGCTTTATAGATCTGTATAATCATCTTAAAAGCAGATCCACATCATCATTACACCACATGGTCTTTATTCTAAATAAACAAAATGGTAGTCTTAGACTTCTGGTTTACTCTGTCTGCTCGTTTTCAGATGTTGTGTTATGTAGCAGAGACTGCAGAGCAGTAGGCTGACTTTGGTGAGTCTGGTTGCTATGGCATCTGCTACCAGTCCCATCATCCTGCTAGGAAACCTTGAGCCATGCACTTGGTCCCCAGAATTTGATGGAAATCCTCAGTAAGGAAGATGGCCTATTTTATATGGCCTTGTAATAGTCAGATTTTATTTTATTACTTACTTATTACAGTTTTATTTTAATATTTCACTATTTGCATCTTGTTTTTGAGATCCTTAAGCCCTGTTTCCAAAGCAAAGGAGGAATTCTTATTTGAGACTATCTGTTTTGGGAACATCAGAATTTTCATTTTGCTTAAAAGTGCTCTGTTGATGGGAAATGAAATTGAAAGAGGTACTAGGTAGTATCAAAGGATTGACATGTAATCGAGTCCAAGCATTTGGAAATTAAAGCAGTTTTTATCAAGTGTCACAGCCTTTATATGAATATTAAATTACATGGTATGACTTAGCATAAACATACTTTGTAAGAATCCACACTGCTTACATGCTCACCTGTTAATGGAACAAATTATGCACAGCTGATGGATTTTGAAAATAGCAGCTGTCAGCCTCTGTTAAAATCAATCAGTGGCAAGGCTGTATGTATTAAATCTTATATCATGTCATGAAAATGTATTTACAGTTTAACCACTAATAAGCATAACTGTCAGTTTCACTGGTGACAGTCTCATGGCATGTTTTGACTCCAGATATTTTACTTGTGTGCTACTTTTTTCATTAAAACTTGGTCATTTCTTAGTAAACTATCCAACTACTTTGTGTTACACTTAATAAAAAAAGAAAGTGCTGCCCGGGTTCTAGTGTTAGCTGGGAAATGCTCTCCATTCTTTGGTACACTTTATTTTTAGGAGTTAGTGTGACCAGCATATCAGAACTCATCTACAAATGAGTATCATTGAAAGCAGTCTCAGTGGGAGGTTCCCACTAAGGTAACCAGCCAAGTTCTTTCACTCTCTGCTCACCACCAGCTTTGGGAGATCCCAGGCAACTCCTTTTGTTTGCTGACCTTTTCTGTCAGAGGCTGGGTCTGCCTTTTGAATGGCCTTATCCTCTGCCAGCCACCTTACTGGATATAGTCTGCCTGTGTCTTCCTCATACTTGATGCTGAGGTTCTGAACTTCTCAAAGCGATCACATTCAAGATAACGTTCTGACTTATTCAAATCGTCATTGTCGTCATCATCATCATCATCATTGTGAGGAAGCATCCATAATATGAGGCTGGCTGGTATTGAACTCCTCGGGGTGGAACTAAAGCTGACCTCAGACTTGCACCAGTCACCCGGCTTCAGCATCTCAGATGTTGGAAATGCAGGTGTGAGCTACTATGGCCCATTTTCAAAATTAGAATTTTTTTAATATCAATTCATTCCTGTTCATCTTTTGTTCTTTCTCAAGAGCTCTTTCTTACATAAAAGGAAAAGTTGGAAATAAAAAGGAAACCATGGTTTCCAAAGTATTTCACAGCTAGAAGTGATGATTCAGTGATGTACCATAGACTTAGTGTCTCTAAAGAGCCGCCACCTTGGAAGCATTGTGAAGCCATGTGTTAACTTACTAACTCAAACTCAGTACTTTTTAGTCACAAGTCTGTGAAGCTATCACTTTATATGAGGATGTACTTTATGTGTGGTTGGCAGGACCTTAAGTCTCTAGTCCATTCATACGTAAGGAAACTGAGGCAAGAGTTTAGTGTGGGATCAGATTACAGATTACAGAGCTTAAAAGCCTACCAGCCTTACGTATGTCCGTCCAGGTGATGTGTCCCTGTCTTGGTCTCCGTGGCAGGAATACATCCTCCTCTGTCTCAGAATGCGGTTGATTTTATTAGATAGTACACATGTCACTCTCCTGACTGACTGCTGCATAGTCACAGTGAGGTGAGTCATCTGAAAACCTGCTCCAAGACACTTGATGTATCAATCCTCCTTCCCAAAACTCCTTTGAAGTCCCCAGAGAGTCAAGACTTTATGCTGTGCAGTCGGATGTTTCACTGAGTCTTGTGCTGTCCTATTTTCAAACATTACTTTAATCAGTATTACTAGTACCATTAAAGTGTCTGTAATTGCTTCTGTTTCCTGGTGAAAGTGCTTAATGTCCCCTTTATGACCTTCTTCCTGTTTGTGACTTCTGAATCTAGATACAAGGAATAAAAGCAGTTCCCTTAATCTCCACTTGCTTTTTAATGAAGTAACAAGTCTTTAGACCTCTTCCTAGTGTACATGTAATAGTTTACCTGAAATTAAATAGAGGCAATTAAATAGAGTACTTTAAAAATAATCTAATTAAAATATTGTATCTTTCAATTTAACGTTTCCCAAGTGTTACTGAATAATTATTTTTATAATAATTGGCGAGGATGCTAACCAGAATCTGTTTGCATCACGTGTTACCTAAGCTGATATTTATCACATAGAACTTGAAGAAAGTATTTGTAACATACCTGTGAACTGCACACTAGTGGTACCCAGTAAGAGAGGCAGGAGTATGTGGGAAGTGTGCATAAATTTTACCGTAGGGAGCCTTCCTTGTCGCGAAGCCACTTTCCTTTCCTCTCTAGAGATAGGAGTAGGAAGACTAATTTTGCATTGGCCAATGCATTTTTATTATACTTTATGTTTTTTATATTGACAGCTTATATTCTGTGCCTATCATGAACATGTGTCAAATGCTTACTTTGGTGTCAAGTAACTGTAATATTTTAGGCAAATGAAACCATTTGGTTCTGCCAGGAACTCTTATGAGTAGACTGAGTGATGACCTTCATCCTTCAGGAGTGAGCTAAAACAATTTGGCCAGTGTCCTCCATTTATAATTGGTAAAAAGCTGAGCCTCTGATCGCCCATAGTATCTAGATGGACAATGTAGAGTAGACCATTATGTTCCACTGCCCTGACAGCATCTAAATACTAGGTTTTTATCACAACTAAATGTGTCACTGTCAGGCTGCATGTCTGCCTCACTACTGGGGTGCAGGCAAGCCACACAGGAGGCAGAACACAGTTTGATAGGGGTCCCAGCCCTTGTTCTTCTGGACAAGAAACAGCAAGATCTGGGATGGATGCTGTGGTTCTCACTCTTGTGTACCCACATCCAGGTCCCGCTGGGGACCTCAGGAGTTGAGACTGGAGGCCACAGGTCTGCTATTCCCCTACGCACCAGGCAGGAAGGGGATATCTGAGCCCAGAATGGGGCAGAATCTGATCTGGTTTTGAGCGAGTACCAAGAGTACTGAGGGGCTGAAAGAAGGCCTTCTCTGGGAGATGTAGGGCAGCTCTTTAGGTCGAAGGCCTCCCCCTGCAGTGATCTTTGATGAAGGAGATGGTCCTTGCTTGTCCAAATAGTTTTATTTTATGGCGGATGTGAATACATATGTCTTACTCAGGGTGAACCTGGGATTAAATACGTTTTGGGGGAAGGAATGCCCAGGAATGCTCATTGGCTAACCACCTGGGGCCTAACTAGATAACTCAGCATGGAGAACTCCAGGTTTTTATTCTGTGTGACTGGTTGTCATGGTCCTTTCAGTGGGGTGACATGGTTACATGTTCCAAACAGGTAGAGCTTGGCAGAGAGCTGGTTCCATTCCTACCAATCTCAATTCTGAGATTCCTTGGGGTTTAGAACCTGCTTCAACCTTACTGATTCTTCTGCCTGGTGGCACGTGCCACTTGCCCTGCGTGTCACATAGTTTATGAAGGAATGGGAGCAGGTGGCAGAAGCCTCTGTGGATTTGAGTTAGAAATCAGGGTATCTGTCAGAGACTGTGCGATCAGAACAGGGTAGAGACTGGGATGCTTTGAATGAGAATGGTTGCCATAGGCTCATGAATGTCAGTACTTTGACCCTAGTTGCTAAAACTGTGTGGTCAGTTGGACTTGTTGGAAGAGTGATGACATTAAGGATGGACCTTGCGGTTTCAACAGTCTCATGCCACTTCCGGTATCTCTCTGTCTGTCTTCCCTCCCTCCCTTTCCTCTCTCTCTCTCTCCTCTCCACCTTTCTCTCTGCCTAGTAGTGGCTGTTTCAAGAAGTGAACAGTCAGCTAGAGCTACAGCAGCATGTCTGCGTCCGTGCTGCCCCTCCGCACCATGATAGCAGGGGTTCTAACCCTTGGGAGCAGGGTTAGCCCCTGTAAACTCCTATAAGTTGCCTTGGTCGTGGTGTCTTATCCCAGCAATAGAGAAGTAACTAAGACAGAGACCTTTTGTTTTACAGAATATTTGGGTTCGCGTCTGTCTGAATCATTAGGGTCCTAACTTGCTACACTTTAGTCTTCTAACTTCATGGTCTGTATATTTCACATCATATTGTTGGTAAATCCTTTTGTTTTCACAGAAACTCAAACAGAAGAATCAACAGCTGAAGCAGATTATGGATCAATTACGGAATCTCATCTGGGACATAAATGCCATGCTGGCAATGAGGAACTGAACTGCTGTTTAAATCTCCTGCTCTAGTTGTGTGATACGGTTGGGTTTTTCCCTCTTGGGGATTCCTCCCTTTGAAAAAGATTATTTATGTCTTTAACAGCTAGCACTAAAGTTTCTGTTTTCACTTTAAAGTACTTACTAGCTCTTTTTTTTTTTTTTTAATGCTGTGGGTTTTATGAAAGATTATTGTAATACCTTTGATAGGGTAAGAGTTTTGGTTAATGTTTATAAATTGAATAAATTAAAAAAATAAATAAAAATTTAAACATAACCAGAGTTTTTGCTTGTTTCAGTTACCCTTTCAAAGACAGATAAAGTATAAATATTTTAGCATATTAAAAATACCAAACAAGCTTTTTCTCTGCAAGAAATTATTTAAAAAAAAAAAGTATATCGGCTCATTTTTTTAATTCAATTTTACTTTCAAACCAGTTAAAGTAAGAAAACAGTTTGTTATTCTAAAATTACTTTTAACATACTCTTAAAGTGTTTTTCTGAACTGAAATGAGAGAGACTATTTAAAGGTACAAATTGGTGGCAGATACATGCTTAGCCGCACCCTGCCTTGGGGCCTGTGGCAGGGCCCCTGACTGTCAGCAGCACCCTGATCCCAAGGGTGTTTAGAGACAGCGCATTTTTAAGAATTCTAGTACAGACCGTCCCTTAGGACGGTGCTTCTCAACCTTCTAGTGCTGTGACCTCTTAGTACAGTTCCGCATGTTGTGGTGACCCCCAACTATAAAATTACTTTTGTTGCTACTTCATAACTAATTTTGCTATTGTTATGAATTATAATGCAGATATCTAATATGCAAATCATCTTAAGCAACCCCTGTGAAAGGTCAACCCCGACAGAAGGCTCAACACACAGGTTAACAACAGTTGCTTCAGGACAAGTACTTTTTCAGTCTACAGGCCTGTAAGCTTTCCAGCCTGAGTCACAAGCCCCTACCTGGCCTGACTTGACTGAAAATCCTGCTATTTGGCTTTTTAGAGAAACTAAGTTTCTCTAAACGGTTATATAAGAAACTGACCAGCTTCCTCTGGGAAAGGGGTGGTCCAGCTCAGTGTTCAGAGTGACCTTTCATTGCCTGCACTTTCGCACCTTCTGAATGTTCTAGCCTGTGCAGATATTACCTGGTCAAAACCGTGCATTTCATACTGAGCTATGCAGATTGCCAGCAGTAACAGGTGGCAGAGTCCAAGAAGACGTTTGTTTACTTTTGCTGATGCAGTTCTGAGCAAGCCCACTGTTGGTGAGAACCATATGGAAAGTTCTGCATAGCTGCAGCAGGGGAAAACAACTGTATAAACCTGTGACACAGAAGAATGTAGTACAGAGGTCTAGCACAGGGTGGTCCTCCACAGTTTGTTAAGACATGCAGGATTTCTGTAGGTTTTCTTTTTTTTTTTTTTTGGAGACAGGGTTTCTCTGTGTAGCCCTGGCTGTCCTGGAACTCACTCTGTAGACCAGGCTGGCCTCGAACTCAGAAATCCACCTGCCTCTGCCTCCCGAGTGCTGGGATTAAAGGCGTGCGCCACCACGCCCGGCCTCTGTAGGTTTTCACACATAGCATAGACTCTGTGGCATTTGCCATTGTGACTTTAGTGTACTATTATATGATTGTTGATAATGAGTCATGCATGCACTTGGACTAAGCACATACCTCTCTTGAACAAAACGCTTGGCAGTCTGGAATCATATTTGTACATATGAGGTGTGCAGTTCCCTCTAAGCAACTCAGGTAGCAGCCTGTGAGCAACATAGGATCCCTGCTTACATCAAGCTGCGCACTACCCTCTGAATAACGGAGGAAGTTTCTCATCCCTTTAGTCCCCATCTTACTTAGACTCTTCAGTTATACCAAGAAGGGAGAGGCAGACAGATCTGGCTTAGAATAAAAAGGCCTAAACAGTCGAATACTCAGGGCCCTTGGGCATCTTCACTCACGGTATATTCTAGTGAATTCTATTTTGAATAAACTCTCCTTGCTCCTTTCCAGTCTGTGTCATATTTTTATCTCATTCTTGAATAAGATGCCAAGATCCAAGAAATACAAAGCCCATACTGACCACTGGTAATAAGGGCACTTACTAGTGTAGAGTTTTATTGCTGACAACCATTATTACAGTAGTAAAAAGTTGTAACCTACGATTTGGGTATTTTAAATATCTCAGCCACTTTGATCATCCACAGTGCCACAAAACCCTTCTCAGGGAGGTAGAAATTGCATGCTTTGGGCCTTGAATATATACAGAATATCTAATAGAGCAAAAATGAGTGTGGTTACTGCTGTGGAGCCGTAGCCCCAAGTATTGGGCAGCTGTGCATTCACCCTCTCAAAACTGGGGCTACTCACTCTCGAGTTTCTGTGTGATCAGTCGTGACTGGTGGGGGCTATTATCAATGCAGATCTCACCAGCTGTCCAGTTCCCCCTCTTCTGGAGAGAACACATTAATAGGTTGAGTGCAAACAAAGGTGTCTTTACTGTAATATGTGTCCCTGGGCAAGATAGCCTGTTCTCTCACATGTGAACTGATGTATGAGATTGGTTGATGTCATACACTAGTTAGACTTTTGCTTTCGAAGTTTAGAGACTCAGTTCAAAACAGGTTAAGGCCACAAAAAAGATTGACTAGTTCCTCCAATGGCAAAGGATGTGAAAAAAGAGCTCAATAGGAATGACAATGACAATTGGAACGACAAAAGCTGCAATAGCTAAAGCGCCAGGAAGTACAGCCCAGAGCAGCTGCTGTCAGAAGACAGGGCTCCTCCAAATGGGAAAGATGCTTCTCTACAGTCTGGGTATCCCGTATCCTGACCATAAAAGTTGAGGGGCTTATTCACTCCTAAGTTAAAAATCCTCACAGTCGACTCAAAACGCTTGGGGAGTAAAATTAACAATTGGTCTGATGTGGGTACTATACAACTGAAGAAATGTTATAAATCCATCTGTAGCCAGAACTTGGGTTTAGATGTCATAGGAAAACACACTCTCCGGGGAACAAGAATTAACAGAAGAGCAGAGGACCAAAAGAACATTTAGCAGAAAAACTGCTAACTCCAAGTAGTGATATTCTGCATTCATTCTAATACCATCTCACACATGATAATGGCGGCCATTTAACCTTCCAAATCCCCAAAAGCCAAATGCATCCTTCACCACTATGGGGAAGTGTCTTAGCTTTTTCCTTTATTGTGGACTTGTGGACTGACGTTTTGCACTGCAGCTGTTTTCTTTGCAGCTGTTTTGGTTTATTACAGTGGGGACTTGTCAGGTGGGTTAAAGCACGCACAGATAGGACAGGGTTAAGAAAAATAGAAAGTTGCAGCCTACTAGTAAGGACATTAGCTGTAAGTGACTTGGCAACCTCCGGCCTTGATCATTCAGACATTACATCCCATGGCACTGTTACAAGCTGAAATGTGTTAATTTGACATTTTGATGTAGTTCCAGCTTCAGTGATTCATTTTCTTTCCCTAAATTCCCACTGCAGCATATGCTAGACAGAGGGGATTTTTAGCCTTAAACTAAAATGTGTGCTTATCCTAAAGCCTGAAAGTGTTAAGTTACCCTAGGCATCCTTAAACTGTTTTAACATACTGGATGCTTTCAATTTTTCTCTAATCCTCTGAAACACAGAAGTGTCGAGGGTTACTTTTTTTTCAAGCAAATTGAAAACATTCTCAGTGGAAATTGTTTTAAAGACAAGAGTGTCGAATTTTTGTCACTTTTAAAAACTAAAGCATTAACGTTTTTGGGTTTACTGAGTATTTTGTTTATTATATTTTTATACAGATCGGCATTGCCTACATTCACTGCTTTCTTTCCCTACAAAGTCTCACTTTATCCAAGATATGTTATGTATTCTAATCATTACTAGGAAACTATCAATAAATAGAATAAACCTGTGTTTGCTTGCTTGGTTTTTTGTAGTCTAAGGTGTAATCTTTTGTGATTGGAACACAAACCATAGAGTAGTTTGCCCTTAGGCCTACTTGAACCTGTTTTTCTTGTTCTCCTTAGATACATCTCTGAAGCAATATACAAGCACACACAAGAGTCACTGGGGCTGTACTTTTTCATATTCGTATTCTGGATTTATTAAAAATGCACCGAATCAGAAACTTAACGTGGACTTCTAAAAAAATCTGCATCTTTAACAAGTTTTCCAGGTGATCTGCCACCGGGACTGAAACATTCTAAGCAGTTTACTGAAAAATGTTGTAAGTCTTTGAGTAGGAGAAGCATCAAAAATAGTAGTAGTGGCATAAAATAAAGGAAACCATATTTAGAGTCATGGCTTTGAGTATTTAGTATTCTAACAGCACTACTCCACCTCAACTGCACATTAGAACCCACTGGGGAAATGTTAAAATTCTCTATACCAAAGCCACATCTCGGACCAATTAAATCAGAATTCTGGGTGGGATCCAGACTTCAATGGGCTTTACAGTGCCTCTGGTGATCTCCATGTGAAGCCAGAGTAAGAGTCATTGCTGTGTTTAGGTTTATAGACATGGAAAGAATCTTGAAGAGAGACTGGGTAGTGTTTGGAGCAAAGGCCTCTGAGAGGACAGAAATCTGAAACTCACTTATGCATACAAGTGTTTGGGGGTTGGAAGTTTTGCTTTTGGCTTTAATTTTCATTTTTATGTGTATGGGTGTTTTGCCTTCATGTGTATCTGTGCACTGTGTGTGTGTGTGCCTGGTGTACTGCGGAGGCCAAAAGAGATCATAGGGTCCCCTGGGAATGGAGTTACAAGTAGTTGTGAGCTACCATGGGGGTTCTGGGGATCATGCTCTTAGCTGCTGAGTCACCTCTCCAGCTGCACAATTAGTAAATGATACACTGCCATCCACGCTTCCACCATTGATAGAAGCAAGATGACTCCATAGTACAAGCAACGTTTTTTTGGCAAAAGCAAAGAGCATGACTGTTGCGGGCTTCTCCCCTACTACCTAGTCTTGGCATTTTGAAGACATTATGCAGGTCAAGTGGAGTCAAAAGAAAGACCACATTTCTCTTTGTTCCCAGTTCCACGCTGAACATGATCACAACTTGTTCTACACCAACTCGGTAATTAACCTGAATTCCTAATTTACTTCCTAACTACCATTCATCACAGAGTGTAGGCAGCAGGCAAGGAATGTGTGTACCTAAATGAGAATTACAAAGTTCTGGAATGCAAGTTAGAGAGAGTTACTCATTTATATGGACTCCGGAACAGCCCTTGGATTCCACTTTCATAAATTTGATATTCAACCTCTTTCAAAACAAAACAAACTTAATGGAGTGATTCTATTCTCCTGAAATTTAAATTTTCTATGGTGTTTATAGCAAAGGTCAAATTCAGGGTCTTCCACTCATATTTTACAAAACATCTCTGTAGTTAAAAAGTTATGACTGTATATGCCCAAAATTGTAACACTATAACCAGACAAAGATGCAAAAAGACAGTGCTATAGTGATGTTCAGTTCTGGAAGATGAAGAAGCGATGCAGCTTTAATTATGGTAAGGTGGGGAAATCATTTTCAAAACAGCTTTAAGAATCAGGGGGGAAGTCGTTTGTGAAAGCACAGTAGCTAAAATCTGCAGATGGCATAGCTAACAAATCAATTAAAGAATGCAGAGTGTGAACAGAAACATAAATGTGAATTAAAACCATACAAACTTCAAGTTATGTATGAAGTATTTTAACCATGGGCACTAAAATCTTGAATTCTCCGATGAAACAGAAAGCTGATATAATTGCCTACATAAAGGGTGGTTTGAGAATTACAGCTGGTAGGATAAAAAAATTAAATGTCTCTGTGTTTTGAATAGACAGGAAAAGCCTGACAGATGAATAGAGGGCCTGCCAAACACCAACAGCAGTCCAGGTGAGGAAGAATGAAAGCATAGTGTGGTTTCTATGGCAGATCGTGAAGGAAGTAGTCCAAGCTTGTTCTCAGGATGCTCATGGCGAAGGATTCCTACATGAGATTTGGCCTCACCCACCCATGCAAGGTTTTCTGTGGTCTGTTGACCTAGTGAGCTCAAAGAATTCAGGGTGTTTCCTGCAGAAACTGGCTTCTGTTTTATTATCTTCCCTGGACCTTCAAAAGATTTCATGAGTATCTTGTTCAAATACTGGGTTATTTTTGTTAAAATTTTATCATCATCATCAATATTATTGTGTATGAAGTGTTCTGGGGTGTGTGTGTGTGTGTGTGTGTGTAGTTATATGTAGAGATCAGAGGACAACTTTTGAGATCTCCTACCTTGGGATCTAGAAATCTAGCTCAGGTTGTCAAGTTGTCACAGCAAGGATCTTTACCTGCCAAAGCATTGTATTTCTTTACTCATTCATAATACTTGCTATATTTGGGACAGTGGGGAGATGTTCCTTTGCAGGTAACAAAAGCAATGCTCCCTTACCTCAGAGGTCTCACCCTCTCCCATAGCAGAGCCCTCAAGAGTCAACCAGGGTGTGGTCCTTGAGACCTGAATCCCATTTTGATTAGTACCTGGTCTCTGGAGAAAGTTTTCAGCCTGTTACTCTTCAAGGGCAAAATAAAATCTTCTCATTCCCCCTTCCCCCCGAAAAACTTTTTTTTTTCAGAAGAAACCTTATATTACAAGAGCTAAACATGCAAAATTGTGCCAGTGACTTACTCACCAACTTTATCTCTTGCAAGGACACACTTAGACAAGGTGTAGTGTAGCTATTTCCCGAGACTTAAACTTTCCCTCCTGGGAAACCCAGCCGGGTTGGTGAGGAGTTGTCTCTAGGCTCATGAGACACAGAAGCCCAGGAAACTGAGAATGCCCTCCAGGCCCCTGCTCAAGGATGTGGAGACAGTCAGCTACTAGGGGCTAGAAGACTCTGAGGATGCAACTACCTGTGGGTTGTGCAGAGGCTCTAATGATGGAAGTTTCATGCATCCTCACCCATATTGAGATGGGACTTTTGGTGATGCAGTTGCTGGACTCATTCAGCCTCCTGTAAATAACTCCAGTAAATCCTGCCATTCACCAAGCTATGAATCGATAGAACTTAGGTAGAGCTGTTTATTTGGTCTGCTGTTGCTTTCTCTACCAGTAGAAAAGGAATACACGCAGCAAAAAATGACAAGCAACACAAGAGTTTGGTACAATGTCTCCACAGAGTGAAATCTATATATGTCAAATAACCATTATCACGACCTGGATAAAAAACGACTGGTCTTTTAAAAATGTACATCCATCTTCATTTATTTTCCTCTTATCTCAAACAAGCCCCCCCATTCCCTTCCGCAAGTAGCGCCAGCTTCTTCACGCTCACAGCCATCTGCAGCCACCGTTGTACCTTCTCCTTAGCCCGATGCCCTGGCCCCTCCCTTTTCTTTCTAAAACAGAGGTTCTCAACGTTCCTAATGCTGCGACCCTTTAATACAGTTCCTCATGCTGTGGTGATCCCCAAACACAAAATTATTTTTGTTGCTACTTTGTAGCTGTAATTTTGCTACCATTCTGAATAGTAATGTAAATCTCTGTGTTTTCTGATGCTTTTAGGCAACCCCTGTGAAAGGGTCCTTCAACCTAGAGAGGGGTCGCAACCCACAGGTTGAGAACCAGTGGTCTAAACCCTAAGGTTTTAAATCAATCTGCTTCCCTTGAGATCATTCTCTAATGAGTCCCCTGAACTCCAAGGACAGACAATCAATATTCACACCCCTCTGCTATGGATTTCAGATTCAACTTGTGTGTGCCTTTTATCACTAGACAGATGTGAAGCTCTGTAAAATCAAGGCCAGCACCCCCTTTTTCCTCACCTAGCACAATGCAAACACCCTCATCAGTATTCAATTAATAGTGACGTCCAAGTCCTCGCTTAGAAGATCATTTTATTTTATTTTATTTTATTTTTAGCGAAGCATCATTGCTGGTGTCTATTGAGTAGGAAGTTTACTCTTCCACAGTTGTAGTCTTTCTCTTTTAAGTTTATCCTTAACACAGTTCAAACGTGGCAACCCTGAAGTGAGATCTTCTGCTGAGATCAATGTACTATCTTTCTGATATGACCAAGGAGGAACTAAATTAAACGTTCAAACTCAGGAAATCTCTCTTAACCACAGTATAAAAACTGAACTTTTGTTTGGTTTGATTTGATAAAATCATATGATAAAACTTTTATTGAAGAATTAATTATAGGATATTAAAGCAAATAGAATTATGTCTGTGTGACACAAACACTCTGGCTATTCCGGCAATGTAGAGGCACTGAAAGTTGATGCCAAATAAAAACAGTGCTGCGGGAGCCCCACAGTGATAGACAATCCTACCCTCTCTCCTCTAACAAATGTTAGCTGTTATTAAGAACTGTGCTTTGGTTTGTGGAAGTTCTGTTCATTGCATTTATGTCCTAGGTGCCGTAACTTACACAAAAAATATCTGTAGTATCCCAGACAGTCATGGTGTTCTTGCAGTTTGTGTATGATAACAGAAGAAATCAATTATTGTATGTGTCTTCTCACAAGAATACATAACTAATTTCTTAAATAGTTTAGAGCATTGATAATATGGTTCAGGAAATAATACTTTGGGGGCCAGAGAGAGGGCACAGTGTTTAAGAGCTCTGGCTCTTTTTCCAAGATCCAATTACTGTCACCCACATGATGGCTCTCAACTATCTAAAACTGCAGTCCCAGGGGATCTGACACCCTCTTCTGGTCTCCATAGGCATCAGGCATGCGTGTGGACATAAAATCAATGATTTTGTTAAAAGAAATAACATTATGAATTAAAAAATAATTTTATATTAAGAAATGTGTGAGCCGGGCGGTGGTAGCGCACGCCTTTAATCCCAGTACTTGGGAGGCAGAGACAGGCAGATTTCTGAGTTCGAGGCCAGCCTGGTCTACAGAGTGAGTTCCAGGACAGCCAGGGCTACACAGAGAAACCCTGTCTCGAAGGAAAAAAAAAAAAGAAATGTGTGGTCTTGTTTTACATTTTAATTAAATGATATCTCCATTACATCCCCCTTCTCTTCCCTCCTTCTACCCCTCTGAAGTCCCCTCCCCCAACTCCTTTCATGTCCTTCCCTCACCCTCAAACTGATAGCTGCTGCTTCTCCAATGATTACTGTTACACAGACGTATGCACAAATATATAACACAGTCTGCCAAACCCATTTTTGTTGGTATGTATATTGTTTCAGGCCTGGCTATTTTGTATTGGATAACCAAGTAGGTGGCTTATCCCTGGGAGAGGCCATCTTTCCCCTCTCACCAGTTATCAGCTACCCGTAGTTCCATGTCAAGGGGTGTGACCCCTAAAACTTCCGCTTTAACAGGGCTGCTGATACTGCCATTGTTCAGATCTTGTGTGCGCAGCCATTTCCAGGAGAGACTGTTTCACAGTAGATTTCCTGATGTTCTGGCTCTTACATTCTTTCCATCCCTTCTTCTCTTCTAAGACCTATCTACGCTCTCTGTAGCAGCAGGAAGTTGCCTAGGTTTCTAGTACTAGGCACGATTTCCCTTCTTTTGAGTAGGCCTTCAGTCCAAGTAAACAGCAGTTTGTTACCACCAACATATGAGTGCGTTTACTGCACTCTTATGGATACCTCGCCATGCTGATCACTGTTGAGGTTCACAGATGTCAAACTGAGGTAGGACTATTAAGGGTGTTACCCCTTCAAGCAGCTAGCTTGGTATTTTCTGGTACCATGGAACCTAGACTTCAGGAAAGAGGCTTTAAGGATAGATCTACCTCGAATCATCTGAACTCTATGTCCTAAATATATGGGGTCTTCAGCAATAGGGCCCACCTACAACCCCAGAGACAACCGAGGGCAGCAGCTATAGTCTGTATTGTTTGGGGCATCACTGGGATCACCTTGAGCAGCCATTCTAAAGGAGATTTCTGGTGCTTGATTTCTGGGTTTTGTTAGTCCATAATACTTGTTGGGAGTCCACTGTCGGCCCCCGTGGCATAACTTCCTTTTGTATATATATTTATGTTTATGTTTGTGTTTATGTTTATATTCATATGTATGTTTATATAAAATATGTATATGTAATACATACATATATACAATATATATGTAATATATGTGTATATATATATTCACACACACACACAAACACTTACATGGACATTGTTTCTTTCCTACCTCCCACCTCCCTTTCTTTCTTTTCATTATTGGGAGTTAAACCCAGTGCTTTGTTCAAGCTAAGCAAGTACTCTACCACTGAGCCATACCTTTATCTACTTATTAATTTTATTTTGAGACCTGTCACACTAAGTTATCTAGGCTGGCCTCCAGATTTGACCTTCATGTCTGAGCTTCACAAGTTGGGCACACAGATCCTAGCTCAATGCACCTTTTTCTTTTCTGCTCTTGTAACACATTTAATTACTGAAGTATGTATTTACTCAATGTCTATTAACTGGTCATGAATGCAGGGCCGATTTATGTGTCTAAGTACTTACCTGCCTAGATACAGCAGTAACTGATTGCAAGTCTAAGACTAGATACTAAGGATTCCTTTACACACATATACCTACTTTGAGATAATTTTTCTGTATTATTAATCTCTGCCCTGAGTCAAGGCTTGCCAGGAACCATTATTTCTCCCTCTAATAGATAATGATACCTGTCCTGTTTCCACTTCAGGAAGGAGCCTCTCCTTTCCTCCAGTAGGTTCCCTCTAGTGTTCAGCTTCTCCTTTCTGCCCTGCTCCTTCCTTGGCCACAAGGGATGCTGTTCTCCACAGTTCCTTCTTCGCTGAATTTTCTGTACAACCTCTCTCTCAGAAGCTGTCTCCTGAGATGCTTCCACTGAAGTAGTGCCTGCATGCACTGCCTGTAGGAGGTCCTGTAGGCATAAGGATGGGCATTGAGGCTTTTGATTCCAATTCATGTCCCTGAGCTGACATGGCAGGCACTTTCCCCAACCCCTCAACTACAGTCACTGTGCTATGATATCAAGAGAAATTCTAATGCAGATGTAATGCTATAACAGAAGTACACCATTGCTCTCACTACCAGGAAAACCACGTGCCCTAGTCTACGCAGCTAAACAGTAGCCAAACAGGTTTACATTTTCATTAGTCTAGCGTCAAAAGCTCATTTTAACTAGTACACCAACTGTACTGGCTAGTTTTGTGTGTCAACTTGACACAAGCTGAAGTTATCACAGAGAAAGGAGTTTCAGTTGAGAAAATGCCTCCATGAGATCCAGCGGTAAGGCATTTTCTCAATTAGTGATCAAGGAGGGAGGACCCCTTGTGGGTGGTGCCATCTGTGGGCTGGTAGTCTTGGGTTCTATAAGAAGGCAGACTGAGCAAGCCAGGGGAAGCAAACCAGTAAGCAGTATTCCTCCATGGCCTCTGCATCAGCTCCTGTTTCCTGACCTGCTTGAGTTCCATCCAGTCCATGCTTCCTTTCCAGCAGCATGGAAGTGTAAGCTCAGTAAACCCTTTCCTCCCCAACTTGATTCTTAGTCATGATGTTTGTGCAGGAATAGAAACCCTGACTAAGACACCAACCAAGAGATTAAAAATATGAATAAATGCATTACAAAATAGTTGAATGTGTGTGGCAAAAAAAAAAAAAAATCATCTCAACCATGAGAAGATTAGATTCTTCAACCCTTGATTGAGCCTTTCCAAACATCCATTGGTCAAGTTCACTACAACAATGAATGAATCAAATCATTGCAGCATTATATTGACTTAGCACAGGCCTGGTTCATAAATGCTCGGTGAGCATACCCACATCACATTATAAGCACCCCATCTCTGACAGCATAGCCAGTTAATGGCTTCCCTTAATTTGCTTCCAAGAACATACGCAAGCCTGTTTGCTTTCTTGAATTCTTATATTACATTTTGTCAAGCTTTCTTTTTCTGAAACGTTGAAAAGGACTTGAGAGAGAGAGGGAGGGAGATGAAACATTTTATGCATTAATTTATCAGAGAGATAAAGTGTTTTCATCTGAGAAATGGATTTTCTCATAAGTTGAATTAAAGTTAACAAATACTACCTTGAAATCATTTGGTGGAGAGCTGAATTCCTTTGTGAAAAGCACTTTTTGACCAGATCACAGAATGGAGCACTGCCATCTCAAAAGAGAGCTAATGTCATCCTCTGTCATATTTCCCAGAGAGCCTTTGTGCTTTCTTCCTTTCTGTCGATTTTCTTCTTCTATAAAACAGCTTTGCCCCAAAAGCACCAGACATCTTACCATGAGGGTGTCCAAACATATTGACCAAAGCAAAGCAAAACTTGCAGAGTGAAACCATGAGGGCCTTGCTAGGTAGAAATTTGGGGGAACCAGCATAGTTTGCAATGTTCTCACAAACCAAGTTTGCTGACAATGGTAGCAGAGGTTGTGCTTGCTGAAAAAAGGAAGTTGCCTTCAGAAGGAAGGGTGGGTCTTTCAGTGGGCACACTCTTCACCATACTTTATGGGTGGCTAATGTTGGTGTAGAAGCCATGTGCCTTAGTTAGGGTTTTACTGCTGTGAACAGACATCATGACCAAGGCAACTCTTATAAGGACAACATTTAATTGGGGCTGGTTTACAGGCTCAGAGGTAAGGTCTGTTATCATCAAGGCAGGAACATGGCAACATCCAGGAAGGCATGGTGCAGAAGGAGCTGAGAGTTCTACATCTTCATCTGAAGGCTGCTAGCAGAATACTGACTTCTAGACAGCTATGGTGAGGGTCTTAAAGCCCATACCAGCAGTGACACACCTACCCCAACAAGGCCACACTCCAAATAGTGCCACTCCCTGGGTCAAGCAAATTCAAAGCATGACACCATGCATGCATCATCCAAGGTGTATGAGCAGTCTGAATGTCATCCAGAAGGAACTATTTTCTGTGCATCACCAGCACTGAATAAGGATTTATTGACAGAGTGCCTAAGAGAGGGTTACATGAGATTTGCAATATATTTACATCATATATTGACTTCTGTATCATGTGTATTTATAGTCTTTACCTTACCTCATCTTTAACAAGATATTATTATGAAGTAGGTTTCATCAAAACCTTCATTTTCCTAATGAGGTACCTAAGTCAAATAACTTGCCCTTTGAACTTTTTAGTGATAAATTTTAGAAGAGTGGTTCACATTCAGGCCATTGTTACTGTAAAACTTTTGTGTGCAAAGACTGCAGTCTACTCTTGAAGGAGTGCCCCTACTTAAGTACAAAACGGAATTATCTAGAAAGAAAATATGGAGCCTCTGCCTCAATCAGTTAGCATTATACTCGTGAAAACTATTTTTCAAGTAACATTTTGGTCCTCAATTTAGTGACATGTCTCAATCACGGGGTGTCATTCTCTGTGGCCAATTTTTACTAAAGAAAGAGTTCTCAAATTGTGAAGTGTACTGTACTCTAAAGAGAAATGTAGTCAGAGTAATTCAAGTTAAGTTGTCAATTCTGTCCCCTTGAGTATTTCCCAACAAGGAATGGCCAGTTCTACATCTTGTGGAAAAGGAAGAGCGCCATGAGGATATTTTACCTAGCACTTCAGAAGCAGAGTCTTAGGCACTTTCTTCCTCTAAAGAATTGGAAGAGATGCCTTTTGAATCCTACTTGAAGGCAGAGAGGAATTTGCCAGGGCTATTGTTGTCTTGACAATAGATGATGATTTTCATAGACAAGTTGATTGCTTTCAAAGCTGCAGGAGAATAAAGATGATTTCAACAACTCCTTATGATGGTGACAGCAGCCACTTCTGAAAGGACAAAGTAAGGGAAATAAAGTGGTGGCAGTTTTACCAGTCAGCGGTCCCTCGTCTGGGGGTACAATGAGATTCACAATGCTTTCATATTAGATCAATGCACACCTTTCCAAGGTTCTAGCAACCTTTGTGCCTGCTGAAGCTTACAAGAACTTGTAGAATGTAGCTAGGGAAAGAGGATAATGAAAGCTAAGCCCAAACCCGTATTTGTGCTCTCTAGAAGTACTAAGTGTATGTAGTTAGTGTATATAAGAAGGATGCTTTCTGAGCCGTTGAATGATGCTCCAAAAATCTGTCTCCCCAGATAGGAAGGGAATCCCTCCTTAGAACGTCAGGAAAATACGGTTGGAACAAAAAGATATGAATGAACGTGCACTCCTTGACACATGCATGTAAAGTGATCATACACAGCAGTCTCAGTGGAACCAGGCCCCATGCTACATGTTCATTTCCTCTAATAGAAGGTTCATCAAGTCATCAACCATCTAGCAGTCTTCATGTTACCCAAAAGCAGATTTCTATACATGTAACTGTTGGGTTTGAGGTGGAAGCTGAGAAAACTCACTTCAGAGACAAGTTTAAAAATGAAAGCTTTATTTTCTGCACGTGCAGGAGGGTGCCAGTATGGGATCTGAACTGAATCCTGAAAGGGAGATTGTACAACATTTTTATAGGATGGGAACACAAGGCAAGGGGGAGCAGGGTAGGCTGTTGCATTGATCAATCATATTTCAACACAAGAGGTTAAGCAGGGAAGTTAAAGTTGGTGACTAGGACTTATCCAGGTCACCTGGTTTCAGTGTCCTTGAGTCAGCTTTTGCAGTCTGATCCCCTTCTGTCTCTAGAATGGACTTCAGGAATTTAGAATGATATAGGAACAAAGGAGTGGGTAAGCAGCACGTAGTCAATTAAGTCATGATAGGCAACAAATTTATGACTTGTGTGCCTTAGTTTAGGTAACAAGGTAACAGCAGCTTCCCTCTTTACATCCTTTATTGGTTAACAGACAAACATGAAACATCTAAAGAAGCAGGATGGAGTTGGGTTCCGGGACCTGGGAACATGAGCTCAGGTTTGATCCTGTCAACAGGTAGAACTTGTTCCTGAGATGGCTGGACTCAGGAAACTGTCTCCTAACAGTAACTAATAAGCCAAATGGGTGGACAGCCTCATACCAGGTGAACTGTATAGATCATATAAATCAAATCATTAATTACTACTCAAATTCCTGGGTAGTATTATCCTCAATTATTAGATGAGAAGTTTAAGTTCAAAGAGACTTAGTAACTTTTATATCAATAAGATGTAAGGGTACCTAACAGTAGGGGAAAAATCCCTTCTGTTACTCTCCTAATGAGGATTTTAGAATTCTAGATCCTAGAGTTAGGTCAGAAGCTTAACAATAATATTTATATCAATGGCCTTAGCTCTACTTATTCGCTCACTTGTGTCTCCATGGCATGCTGGCTCGTTGTCTACAGGCTTCTAGTCTCATGTGCCATGAGGGCTGCTACAGTCCCAGATATGAAGAAGGTGGTTCTGATGCTAAGGTCCTGTTCCCCAATTGGTTCTTAATTTGTCAGTAAAGAAGGCCAGGGGCGAATTGCTGAGCAGAGCGTACATACAGAACTTCCAGGTCCCAGGAGGAAAAGGCAGACACAAGGAAGGAGAGAGGAGTTTCTGCCATGCGTTGGAGGAAGAAAAATACATAAACCATGTGAGATCTCAGGGAGAGGGAACTGGGCCTGTGGCCACCTCTACAGGTGGGTGGCCAGGGATGTTTGTCAGGGGATAGGTGGGAATAGCCACTGAAGTTTATGGCAGGAGGAGAGACGGAGATAATAAATTGGTAAGGGCTTGATTTTCCAGGTGGGAGATATCAGCACCCAGTAACTGTGCCAAGAAGGCAAATGTAAAGGAAGGAACAAACTCTCTCTCTCCCTCTCTCTCCCTCTCTCTCTCTCTCTCTCTCTCTCTCTCTCTCTCTCTCTCTCTCTCTCTCTCTGTGTGTGTGTGTGTGTGTGTGTGTGTGTTTTGTCCAAGGAATCAAGGGAAGCCGGGTGGGGGCTGGTAACTCAGCCAGTCCCAGAACAAAGGCGGTAGCATAAAACTAAATGCAACACAAGATATCATTTATTTTTACAGTAGAACTAAAGGGAAGGCAAAAGAGAGTAGAATTCTCTCTTGCTGCAGTTTCTCTTTTTATTAAGAAAGGAATTTTTATCCAGGTCCACCAGAGAGACAAACTTTGATATTAGACCAATAGAGTATAGAGTATATTATGTCTAATTTGACAGACACAAACCACACCAAAAGCCATGGGGGTGTGGCTACATGGATGTTTCAGCCATTGTTGTTGGAGATTGTCCTGCCAAGAAGGAAAGAAGGGATGAAGCAAGTGATAGAAACAAAACAAAACAAAGCAAAACACTAGTCAGATCAGTGACAGTGAGGTCCATCACACGCTCCAGGGTTAGAGTTTAGCAGGGTTGAGTCTTGTGTCATAAAGCACATGTTTTTAGTTCAAACCCAATGACAAAGAGGTGGGGTAACCCTTCTGTGGTAGCTGTAATGAACAGTTTTTAACTTCAGTATTTTGTTTTCAAAGGAGCTGAGGAGTCACCCTATGGGTCAAGGGCTGCTTGGGAGCATGACTGTGGATCTGGGAACTGACTCTTCTTGTGGACTGGTTGAGTGTGAAGTCTCTAGGTATCTAGGTAGATTTTCCTGTAGAAACAGAGAGGTATCCTGGCCTTTTGGGCCAAACTATATACTCTTCTGTATGAAGAGGAATAAGTATCTAAGATTAACATAGACTTGGCCTGACTATTCTTCCTCCTGAGTGAAGTCACTCATGTAGCATTTCAGTACATCAGGCCTGTGCCCACTGTGACACAAAGCATCTTTGACTCCATTCTTCTTCCCTGTTTCATGGTCTATATTTGAGTGACCCAGATGTATTCTTATTTCAGACAACATACATATTTTCTTGTGTATTATGTTAATGGAGTTTATTAGTTACTTATAGAAAAATATATCTCATAGTTACTGGATACTCTCAGAATTACTTAAAACATATGATTTGTATTAACATATAAATATACAAACAATGTAGATTTAAAACATTTATGTTCATATACCCAATTATCAGTTCCCATTGCACATACACACACACACACACACACACGCACACACACAAATACATATGTATCTATCTATCTAGACATTCAGTGATAGAACAGAGAAGAGAGGAATCTAAAGCTCATTTTCAGTTTATAGACAGGTGAAGCAAAACAACAAGCATTTTTATTCTTCAGTTTACTTGCACCTTGACCTTGGGTACATTATATCATCTCACCGAGACTTGTTTTTTTGTTTTATAATGAAGACCATGAAGACCAATGTGCTCAGGATTTAGAGTAAAAAGAAGTTGAGACATTTATCACAATCCTTAACCATATTTCAAAATACTTTTAAAGGCATATACCTAGTGGACAAGATGGCTCGGTAATTTCAGGCCCCAAGCAGCAAGACTGATGAGCTACATTTGATCCCTAGAGCAACATGGTGGAAGGAGATTTACAACAAATTTTCCTCTGATCTTCATGCCTGTGGACACCCACCCACTCCATACTATCCCCCACATATAAAATAAATAAATGTACAAAATTAAATAATAAAAACCTTCTGTCCACTGAGAAAAACCAGGCAATTCTTTCTCTAGTTGGCCCAGACACAACTTTAACACCAGTGCTATCTATCATATTGTAAACAAGGGGAAATTTGTCATCATCACCATGGTTGGCTTTCATCATTTCCCAGGAGCCAGACCTAACCTTTCAAGGATGTTTCCTGAGTCCTTACATGGTACTTCTAAAACACAAAAGCATACAGAAGCCCTGGTTTCAGTGACTGTCTCTGCTCCCAGCTGGCATAGCTTTTATGTATGATAGATTGATGATATCCATGCTGGACAACTTATTTATGGCATATATAATCATCTATAATAAAGCACATTTCCCAGTGAGATTTTCTGACCCATAGTCTTAGTCACCCACTGTCTTAGTTAGGATTTCCATTGCTTTGAAGAGACACCATGACCAAGGAAACTTTTATAAAGATCAACATTTGATTGGGGCTGGCTTACAGTTTCAGAGGTTCAGTCCAATATTATCATGGTAGGAAGCATGGCAGCATGCAGACTGACATGGTGCTGGAGAAGGAGCTGAGAGTTCTACATCTTGATCTGAAGGCAGTCAGGAAGAGACTCTCTTCCACACTGGGTGGAGCTTGAGCACAGGAGGAAACCTCAAAGCCCACCCCTACAGTGGCACACTTCCTCCAACAAGGCTCCACCTCCTAATAGTGCCACTTTCATGGGCCAAGCATATTCAAGCCATCACACGCACATAATCTGCAGGTTGACTGCTTGTTTGGTTGGTTTGTGTTTTGTTTTTGCTTCTAGGCAAAAAGGAGCTTCCCTAGCCCACCAGGACTTTCATCACCCAATCCAAGCAGAACATTTTTGAGTTGATGGATAGAAGGACAGTCTTCCAATGTCTGATGCTTTCTCCACCTCCTCTCATGCTTGTTAGGGTGCAGCTTCATGGTCTCTCGGACTGTTAAATTTTGTGGCTTTGGAAGGGGATCAAAAAATGGTAATAGGTCAGCTTACTTTTAGTGTATTCAGAGGTTATAAGAGTGCCACCCACATCCTTAGCCCCACAGGAAGTATGTTAGCAACATTATCTAGAATATCCTGAACTGGAAGGTTGCATTTTAACAAGATCTGTAAGAATTCCATCTGCAAACTTACTCCATTTACATAAGACAGTTTTCTATCTAGTCTCTGATCCAACCTAAGTATGTAGACCATTATCCTCTGTTTTGTTTGTTTGTATGGTTGGTTGGTTGGTATGGTATGGTATGGTATGGTATGGTATGGTATGGTATGGTATGGTATGGTATGGTATGGTATGGTATGGTATGGTATGGTTTGGTTGGTTTTGTTTCGTTTCTGGAGACAAGGTTTCTCTGTGTAGCCTTGGAATTCACTCTGCAGTCCAGGCTGGCCTCAAACTTACAGAGATCCACCTGACTCTGCCTTCCAAGTGCTCAGATTAAAGACTTTTGCCACCACAGGCCCAGCTAAACATGCATTTTAGACTTTTTTTGGCAGGGGTTGTCATGGATTTTGTATAAACTTCTGGTTAGTATATATTTGGTATATATTCCTTTATATAGATTTCCTTTTCTTTTTTTTTTTTTTTTTATTTTTGATACTTTATTTACATTTCCGATGATTCCCCTTTTCTTTGGAAACCCCGTGTCCCCTTCCCCTCCCCGCCTCCGTGAGGGAATTCCTCCTCCCACCTACCCGCCCACCCATTCCCATATTCCCACCTTGACATTCCCTTTTACTGGGGCCACTAGCTCCCTCAGGCCCAAAGTCCTCTCCTTTCTCCCTGGTGGCCATCGAGGTGATTCTTCTGCCTCATATGTAGTCCAAATCATGGGTCAATAGATGTGTATTCTTTGGTTAGTGGTCTGAACTAGAGGACGACCAGGGGGAGGGTCAGGCCCATTGACGCTCTTGCTCCCTCCATGGGGCTGCCAATTCCCTCCGCTCCTTCA